>JAVJGJ010000062.1:34183895-34204578 GCA_035590215.1 Microhierax caerulescens
AAGATACGATTACACTATTTAATTCTTTCTAAATGACAATGCTGAGCCAGCAGCAGAGTGCTGTTGACCCTTACTTGGCCAAGCAAAACCCCTGGGAGCCGGGCCGAGGGCGGCAATGGCAGGGGACACCCAGCTCTCACACCCAGCTTTCCCCTCCACTGCTGCAGCAGCAGCACGGGTGTCCCTGAGGCCACCTCCCTGTAATTGCAGCAGATTTATAGCAAATAGTTCCTCCATTCCTACGAAGCAAAGGGCCCTTTGCTTTATCCCTACCTAAAGCAAGTCTTGCCAACCTGCGCTTGACCACCAGGTTTGCTGCCCCTCCAGCCACCCCAGCCCAGATCATTGCAAAATCTTCCATGAAACCCAGCAGGACATCCAGATGCTGGTTCCTGTATGCTCTCCACATAACAGTCTCTTAAAACACTAGAGGAACGTGGACTAGAGTGACTGAAAATGGCCTCTTTTTGCTTGATACTTGGCTGGCTTTCTCTGGAGTTTGGGGAAATTTTTAATAGCTCCGACTATTGATAATATGTCACTGGGAATTTGCTTAGCACTTCACAGCACCAGTGCTAAAAATACAAGGTCCTGCTCCCCAGAGTGCTTGGAAACATGGAGAGAAAGCAAACTCTGAGTAAAGGTAAGGTCATGGAGAGATGTCGAGGTCCCAGGGGGCACAGGCAGCTGAGAAGGCTGCTGGGGATGGGCCTCAGCAAGGCTTCTGGGGGACCCAGAAGAGAAAAGGGAGAGAAATGGGGGTCTGTTGTGTCTGCACTGAAGGGCTGATGGAGCATCGTAATTTCAGGATCCACCACCACCACATGACCTTGGGTCAAGTCATTAGCTTTTCTCTACTCTATTTTCCCCAGGGGGATGGGGAAAACAGCGCTCTGGGGGGTCTTTGAAATCCACAGGTGGAAACCACAGCGATATTAATTTTGGTTGTTCAGAGGAAGGCTAAAGGAAGATGTAGACAAGAGGAGCCACAGACCGGAGAGAGATAGCAAAATGTGTGCGCTGCTTTGTGTCCTAGAGCAGAAGGTTATTTGTAGCATACAGCAATGACAGAAATAGCTTTTTGAGACAATATGGCCTTTCATGCAAACTTACCGTGTGTTCTACTCTGGTTTATGTGTCAGTTTTATTCCTAATGACCCCTGATACAGGAGGCAGGCCTTCATCTTCTCCTTTTCGTGCTGGGCTGTACACTTCTTGAGGTTTGGTGGGTTGTTTTTTTTCTTTCTGTGTTGCTCTGTTATAATGTCATGCTGAGCTGCTAAACCCAGCTGCAGTTTTGACAGATGATGTACTAGTTCCCTCTGCTTTGGATTTGACATTTTCATGAGCACTAAGCACACATGCTTACAAATTTTAAAAGGGAGAAGAACCCCACCATCACCACTCTCTCCTGGTTTTTTAATTTGGCTTCCTTTTGGAGTTGATGAAAGGTGCCAGATTAATGAGTCTTGAAACCGAAACCCTCTAGCTGCTGAACAGACGGGGTGAGGGAAGCCACCGCACAGGCTGCTCCTGCAGCAAGGCTCACCCCAACGGCAGCGCTGTCCCTGGCACCCTCGCGACATGGCTTTCTGCCTCGGTTGTGGGGATACTGCTGCTCGGGAGGCGTCATCCATGCCACTAACCTCTCTCCTGTCACTCTGTGGCTCTGGATTTAGCATGCAAAGCTCTAAATGTTTCACGGCCGTGCTGCTGGACGCAGATACTCCTTCCTTCTTCATAGCCAAGGCAATGTTGTGCAGTGGTTCAAGAGGGATGATGCTCTGGGGGATGAGAGGGAGGGCTAACCCAGAGGGGAGCCCATACTTGAAGCCTGGTCTCCTGGCAGAGAAAGGACAGGGAAAAAGGTGGGAAGATATTTAAAACTGTCAGCCCATGCTGATATGTTGGGAGCTTTCATGCTGCAGCAAAAGAATCCAAGGGGAATTCTTCCTTCCACATTGATGGAAGTGGGATCAGGCTATTTATCTTTGATGACATGCCAAGAAATGGCCAATTGTGTTTAGAAGCAGCAAAAAGGTATAATAAATAATGCTTCCTGTTCCAAGACAGGACGAGAAGTGAGAGTGAGGAGACCAGATCTGTTAATTATCTGCACACGTTTTTTTCTGTGCTGTGACTGGTATGACTCCGGTATCCACAGTGGATCTCAGGCTACAGAAGACATTGAGATCTATCGACGTTTCTGCCATCTGAAGAGCTGTCTAACCTTGCATTGGGATATTACAAAATGCGGGGAGTTCTCTGGCATGGCAGATCGTAGAGGTCCCACTTCCATAGGGTAGCTCTGAATAATGCAGTGGGAGGTGCCGTGGGTCAGTTATTGTACAGAAGAAAGGCAGCATTAATTCTGAGGCCGGTGGGGCTTACCTAACCTTGGAAAGCCAGCTGCTGAAAATCATCTTCAAACTCCAGTCAAGACAGAGAGAAGCTCCAGGCTGCTATTTCTTGCATGAAAGTGCCATGAAGAGGAGGCAGCAAGGGTTTGGTGTGTCATCACCTGCCAAATCAAGGGTAGTTGAAGGAAGAAGAAGGAGGAATTCAACACACATAAAGCAAGTGCATCTGAGTCTGTACTCAGCACCCTCCCAATTTCTGTCTAATGCAGTGCTGATTCTGTTATTGGTGGAGCTGAAGCAGGGTGAGATTTAAGAGGTTAGTACAGTCAACTGTGAAGTTGCTCGTGTGAAGGTTAGGTCAAATCCTCTGCTGGGCTGCACCCAGCTGCACGGTGTTGGGGCTGCAGGTGTTGTGGAGGAGGTGATGTTTTGGTCCTCTGCTAGCATCTCACAGAGGTTTGGTCTTCAGAAACAGCAGGCAGAGCGTGGAAGCTTTCCACTCTCTCTCTCTTTTTTTTTTTTTTTTTTTAATTAAAACCCAAACAGGTGAAAAAGAAATCTTTATTTCTTTCAGGGAAAGTAAATGCTTTTGTGCAACACCTTCATCTTAAATGTAAGGGGGAGAGGGTTTTCCTTGCTTTTGGCCCATTATCAACCCATCACAGTTACACTTTGTCAACTGTATACTTTGTCTGAATTTAGGCTGGGAGCACCTCAGGCCAGGGCTGCCTCTTGTACACAAACCAAGGGGGTAAATAAATGGAAAAAGAAACAGCCTGGCAGAGAGGAGCAGTCACCAGTTTTTTGTTGGGGCTGCTTTGGGCACTTGCAGAATGGAAAAGGCTTTGGACCATGGGTCATCTCTCTACCAGCTGGCACACAGATGGTGGCCAGCTCGCTGCCACCTCAAGGAAAAGGCAGGTGTGTTGTTCACTTATCAGTATTTTGCACTGAAAACTGGAAGGGCCATGTAAATCCTAAGTGCCATTATTGCTTTTTCTTCTTTTTCTAATAGAGCCAGAGGAGCAGCAGCAAACAGGAGTAGCACACCCTGCCCATTCACAGGCTTCACAGCATCTCACTGAGAAGATGGTTTTGCCTATGCTGGCCACCCACTTCTGCTTGCACAGGAAACACTGACTCATGGCATTGCAGTGGGTGAGAAGAGAGAAGAGGTAGGCCAGGTGTGAGAAAGGCAGACACAGGCAATCAGGTAATATTTCCCTCTGCTAGTCACAGAAATTAATGCTGCCTGAGGCATAAAAGGAAAAAAAAACCCTACCAAAAAACACCACAAAAAACCAGAGGATTTGATCTTGCTTGCTGTTTGTGCCTTGCCCCCAGTATGGCGTTCGCCTCCACCTCTTGGACCCTCAGCAGCTGGACATCACCTTGATGCCCTTTGCCTTACTTGGGTGCTGGGGCAGGAGTGTTGTACTACTGTGCTTGAACATCAGCCTGGGGGGAACGATGGGCGTGGAGGAGGGGAAAAAACTCGAATACGGCAAAGCTGGGCTGTTGCTGGAGATGGTACTCCTGCTGGGTTCAGTCTGGAAGGAGAGAGTAAAAGAACAGGGGCAAATTTTTGCCAGCATCATGACTATGCTTTCCTTAAGGCCCTTTTCATCTTGATCCTATGTGCTCTGCTGAAAAGAGCTGGCGGGCAACTCTGACACACACCATCCCGCTCCGCGGGAGGAACACATCTTAATTTCAGGGCTGAATGGATGGGAAAACGCCTCCACCGGAGGAGCTCCCACCCTAATATTCCCTCTGAGAGTTCCCAGTCAGCAGCTTGCAGTGAAGTTCTTCTTTTTATTTCAGATCCAGGACAGCGGGTGGCTGGGTGCCAGTAGGAGAGGTGGCCGAGCAGGACCCCGTCCAGGTAGGAGGCAGTGGGCAGAGACGTGGCCGTTCATTTCTCACCGAGGTGTCCTGCCAGTGGAACACAGCAACCCTTTGCACAGGGAAGTTATCGGGGAAAAGACCCAGCTCCCCATCTGCACCCATGGGACTGCTCCTCTGGGCACCCCTGGGCTCCCACAGCACAAGCTCTCCTTCACCACAGAGAGCATCAGAGGTACTGACCTGTCATCAAGCAAAGGGCACAGGTAAGGTAACAGCTGCCCAGATGATGCCTCCTTTTTTTTTTTTTTTTTAGCACTGATGATCTTGGGGAAATGCATTTGTTTGGGAGATTTGAACAGAAGTAGCAACAGATGCACTGTGTAATAAAAACATGAAAGCCACTATTATGCTTTCAGGAAGAGAACAGAGAGGAGAAAAACTGCAGGCATCAGAGATAAACACATGCAGAATTATGGAAAGGCAATATTTAATAGTTCACCAATCACATTTTCATTTCCAAGGTATGTTACCCCTAGAGCTGAATTAAATATAGAAAATTTTTAATTTTTTTTAAGCACAGAAACAAGCACCTACCACCACCAAAAAATGAAATGTTAGCTGCTGCCCCTCCAATAGGGATCTCTCCTTTTTCTCACACCTGCACCACTTTTAGGCAGCTTGGGTCTGTTCTTGTCCAGCATCATCTAGCAGCCTCTTCCCAAAGGCTCTGCCCGGCGGGAGGTCACCCTGCTGCTTGCAGGGGCTATGCTGTGTGCCCAGCAAGGCAAACTGGGTAGTGTTTTTTTGGAGCTGCTCCATAAGGGCTGTGTTTTACCCTTCGCAGCTGAATGTTTTCACTAGCACCACCCCAAATTTACAGAAACTCACGCAGCTTGATGGAGGCTGGGAAGAGGCAGTAGGTAAGGGGGAAGGGGCAGTGACGGGAGCTTCTTACACCAGCTTCACCTCTAAAGGTTGTAACAGGGTGAAATCAAGGTCCATCTAGACCAGTATATTTTCTTCCATGGTTGCCATACAGTCATATTTTTGGGGAAGAATAGAAACAGGCAAGCTGATGTGACCAGTCCTAATCTCCTCATTTTCACATCCCTGTGTCATCGCTTGTTATTTCCTTCATCAGTGAAGGTTATTTCCCTGTGCATGAGGCAGAGGTGCCAGGTCCCTCAGCTGCCGTCAAAGTTGGCGTTGATGTGCTAAGGCTGCTATGGACCTTCATGTTCTGCACTAATATCCCACCAAGTACAATAGGACTTGTGAATAGGTCTTTTAGGCACTGCATTAATACCACGAATAAAAAAAGAATGAATAACCATCCCTAAATGGAATAGCTCTTTCAAGGAGGTGTTACCTTTAATCATTTTTAAATTCGTGTAAGGCAACTTGGAATTACCTACAAAGGGCTCTCTATAAAGCCAGATTGTATTGCATTTAATACATGCTTTTAGCCCTCTCTTTCCTTATTTTCTTGTACTTAGGTAGATTTTCCTTTAGAGGACTTCTTTTTTTTTTTTTTTTTTCTTTCCAAGTGTCTGTGCTGGCTCAAAAGTGACTCAGTACTTGATCAATACCTGTGGTGGCTGTTGGTACAGCCACTGATGGGAAGCTGGCGGAGAATTGTCCAGGTGAAAGCCTCAGAGGAAAATCGGTCAGGGGAAGGTCAGTTAGTTTGCTTGGTTTAAATCTTCATTGTTTTCAGAAACAGGAGGAAACCAGAGAGACAGCCAGAGAACAAATTTTGGAGAATGCCAGAAGTATTTAAAAACTCAATGGAGGGAGGCAGGAGTTTATAGCAACAAAACACATTACCGGTAAAACAAAGAAAAGGCACATTTCCAATGCTGCTGCACTTTGCAGCAGGGAAAGGCCTGTAAGGACGTAGGAAGGCCTTTCTAGCTCAGCGGTACGTGCCACAAAGGCACTCCTGGGCACCAGCTGTTTTCATCTCCGGGGGATCCCAGAGTCTGATGCGATTTTGCGGCCTAGTAACACCCAACAGATTTTCCTCCCTGCCTTCACTCCATCCCCCTGTGAGCCTACGCAAACATCTTCCCAGAGATACGGAAGGTGCAGAGCGACACAGAGCAACAGTGTTGACATTTGCGGGTAGGCAAAGTCAAAAAACTCCTTAAAGGGTCAAGTTTCCTTGTAGCCTTTTACCATGGTATGTGCTGCTGGCTGTTCTCCAGCACAGCCTCTCAGCCTGGAGCGAACAGGAGGAGCCTCCTGCCTTTTCCCTTTTGCCCTTGGGAATGAAGTTTATTCCTGGTGCTTTCAGGGTGTTAACCGCCCTGCAGAAACATCTGACGCCAGGTGATTCAGGGAGTGGTCCTACTGCCTGTGATGGGGACCAGTCCCATGGGACCCTGGAACAGTGCTGCTTTCCACCTGGGACTGAAGCAGGTCACGCCGCATCCCACACCCTTCTGTGCTCTGCGGTCAAAATTCTCCCCAGGGACCTTCCGCTCCATCAGAACATCCCGACCTTGCAGCGCTGAATGTACTTGAGAAGAGACCCACATCACTTCTGTGTCTGGTTTTGGGCAGCTGAAGGGGGGAGCGGCATCTCCCTAGTGCCCAGCAGACATCTCTGCTTGGGAAGCCCAGCCCCTGCCAGCAGTGCTTTCTCTGGAGTCTTCCTCGCCTGCCTCACTCCAGCCCCGTGCAACTGATGCGCTACGTGCCGTGTGCACCATCAATCTTTCCAACCATGTGCTATCACATCCTCCAGGAAGGGACAGATAAACAGGTCTGGAAGAGTTTTATTCATTGTAGGGAAACTGTTTTGGTGGGACAACGGCAACCTGTATCCCTCTGCGGTCTCCAAGTGCTTACAGGTGATGCTTGTACCTGGGTAAAAAAGGTGTGGAGCCAAACTGCAGGGAGCCCCTCGTTAAAGCGTTTGCAGCACATCACTGCATTGGCCTGTGAAAATGTGACTGTCACCCCCGGGCTAAAGCCAGCACTGAGAAACCTGGCAGCCTAGGTGGAACCAGCCACGAGCCTCTTCTCCCTTCCTCCTCGGGAGGGAAGATAAATGTCATAAGTCATCAGCTGTCATGGCTTATACAAGGCACATTTTTCTCGTCCTGGTGCTGAGCTGAAACCACTCTGGATGGAGGGAGGGTGAAGGGAAAGCACGGGCAGGGCAAAAGGGAGCTGTGAATTCTGCTAAATTTCTTGTGTCCCTGGGGTGGGTCTGTCAGCACCAATAGAAAAATGTGTGCGTAGAACTAGGGGGAACAAGGCATGCAGCCACGTGAGCACTCAAAAGGCAGCCAAAGCAGGCAGCTAGATGGGAGCCTGGGTGGGCAGGCATCTGTGCAACACCCGGTCCTGCAAAGACTGAGCACAAACTCTCAGCGCCTGCCACCTTTGCGGAACAAATGCTCTTTCAGCAAGCCACTGCTGAATGCAAGCGGCGGTGGACCGCAGGGGTCAGGAGCAGAAAGTCCTCCACCCCTTCTCAGAAGCTGCCTGGTCGTTTTTGCCAGGGGTACCTGAACTGAGCAAGCCCGTCCTTCACGAGTCCCCTTCCTTGGCTGAAGTTGCACCTCAGGTGTCCATCAGGTGGGCGCTTAAATCCTCCTGGCACCCATCAGCCCCAGCCTCAGCTCCTGTGCAGCTCAAAGGCCATGAACCACATTCTTCTCTCCATGCATGGGAATGAGTACAAGGGAAAAGTTTGCAGTGCTGAGAAGTCGATGTTCCCTTTTTGCTGTCTTCAAGAAAGTCACATACCTCAGTGGATTCTCCTTATTCTGGTCACGAAGGACCCAGCTCTGCTTTCTACAAAGCAAAAGTCATCCCAGTGGCTCGTAAGCAAGGTGGCCATAAGGAAGCAGCAGACTGGAAAGGGTTAGAGCAAGGGGAGGAGATACGCCGGAAAGCCCAGCTGGGAGAGCAGCTTCCAAGTAGTTCAAGCTTAATGGTGAGTAACAATTCCTGTAAAACCAGTTAATCTCACATTGCAAAGGTCAGGAAAACATTTTCAGTGTGGTGGGCAGTGCTGGGCTGCACAGGCAGGCAGGAGCAGGCAGGGACGGCAATATTCATCCCAAGAAGCAGGTGTGTTTTCTGAGAGCCAAAATCTGATTTGAGTGATTCCCCCCCTGCCCCAGGTTTGCATGGGGGATGAAATTATTGGTCTCCTCTTCCCCGCAACCCTGGTTGCTGCTGCTGGGTCTCACTCATCAGGGGAAGAGGAGGCGAACCTCACCGTCAGCCCATGGCAGACACTTTCCTCAGGGATACCTGAAGACAAATATAACTTCTGTTGTATTTAAGAGTCTGTAGTGGAGCCTTACCCATGATCTCGTCCAGTATCTCCTGGAGCCCACACATCCATGGCATCCCTTAGGATGTAGTCTTGTGCTCCAACACCCTCTGTTGCGTGAAGAATCACTCTTCTTCACTGCTTGAAGAGTATCCTCTTCCAACAGTATTCCCAAGCCATGGGCTCTGCCAAAACACCTTGATTCAGCTTGAGGACCACTGTGACATTTCTGCTTTCAATTCACTCCATGCAGAAAAGGACAAATCTTGCTGAATCTAGGATGGCTTTGGGTCATGCAGATAAACCTCCATCACCAGACTTTGCTGGTGATATGTATAGCTCTAAGGCCTGGCAAATAACTCCATGCAGCTTGGTAAGTGAATTGAATTTCTCTTGCCTCTCGCAAACCACCTGTGAACATGCTGCGACCCACGATGTCCTCAGGTAAACCAGTTATTGGAAATCGCCACTTCGAAATTTGTTCTTGGGCTTATGGCATTCAATAGGCAAGCTGTGCAGATTGGCAGCAGCTGGTCACATAAATCACAAGGCATTTTTTTTCCCTTCCTAAACATGCCAGAAGTCAGTGAAGTGGGATGCATCCTGGAGAGAGACGGGGGACACACAGGATTAGCAAATTTTGGAGCATTTCAAACCTTTGCCTCCCTGAGCAATTAAGCCTTGTGTAACACATCACTCCGAGGGAAAATAGACCCTGGCAGAGAACATAGTTCAGATTTAATCTTGCTGTATTGAGTTCACACATAAATAATTACCTGTGAACTTGCTGGTTCGATCTGCCCCACTGACGGGCCTCTGTCAAGGTCTGGGAAATTCTCCTTAGTTAGGTGTTTTACATAAGATCAGCCAGAGGAGAGGTGCCAAGGAGAGGAATGATTTTTTTAACATGAACACATCAGGCAACATTTGCAACATTTGCCCAAAGGGTATTCAGTCCTGGTATCGCTATTTTCGTGGTGGCTCTTTGCAATGAGTAATTTAAAGTGCCAGCATCAGGAATCACGGGAACGTATGAGAAACCCGTTTTTTTTCTTTTAAAATAGAAACTAGTTTCCTTCCCAACGTTACAGAAGAAACTTGGGAAAAGGTCATCATTAAAGACGTGTAGAACATCCCTCTGCTTCTCATCTAATCTCATGCTTTTTCATTCCATTTCTTAATTTGGAGAAGAAACCCTCTCGTTTGGAGTGCACCATATGGTTGCAAATCACCAAAATGGAAAAGCCGGTATCATCCAACCTTTAGCGGCAGATGCCCCAGTTTCCCACAGCTAGGGCGCTCAACAACCGCGCACCAGCCACCATCTTACGTATGTCTTTCCAGAGCTTTCATGACAAAGTTGGGCTTGTGGTTCCCAAAGCAGTAAGCAAGGTGTGCAGATGCGGGATGATGTCTCCATCCATCGCTTCCCTGTGTATAAATTGAATCTTCTCCCTTCCCACACGGCAGTCCCTCCTGGTCACTGCTCTGTTCCCAGGTACAGAGAATTGCTGCCAGCCCTTGCCTGGCGTGCCTTGTCTGTGCATTATTTGCTTGCCTTGATGATGCAGCCTACTTCTCCAGGCCTTCTAACAATGTCTAACAATGTTTAGGGACCTTCACCGTGGCCATGAGCTTCTCTTTTCTCGCACATCATAGCTTTTGGCCTCTTTATGTCTGCTGTGCAGTGCTGAGAAACACGTGGCCTTTGGTTGGGTACGTGGAGGAGGTAATCGCCATGCCTGTCTGTGCTCCAGCCTAGAAGATGGGACCTCTTAACCAAGGGTGGGTTGTTGGTTTTTTTTTTGTTTTCCCCAATCTTACATTTTGAAGCAACATCTTACTGCTTGGCAATGCCAGGCAAAGCCTTTTCTGTAAATTTGCAGTCTGCTTCTCTGCAGCTCTACTTTGGATGTGGCCCCAGGGTAGCAGGTGACCCCAGTGTTCCTATTCTCTCACCACACACGTGCCTCCCTGTCCCCATTCCAGGTGGCCCCATGGGCGTCTCTGGTCTCACTGCTTCCTAATGGCATGTGCTGGATCTGCTTGGACTCCCAGCACTACCACTGCTCTCAGTCAGGCAGAAGAAAGCCAAGCTTCCTTCAAACCAACCCTGGATATGGGCTGGCATCAGGGTTAAGCCACTCAGGTGTTCAAGCAGCTCAGGTTAGATACAGCAGGTCAAGTGTGCTGCGGCACAGAGCATCATGAAGAGCCACTGCTTCTCCTAATGTGGCCAGGTTACTGCCATGCCAGGTCTTCTCCACCCGAGCACCTTCCTATGGAGGCAAGGAAACAGACCTCTGGGTGATAGGCAGGCAGCTGGAGGGGGTCATACCCACCACATTTTGCTTTATCTACCCAACTGGGGTGAGGCATCTCACCCGTCAGCTGGAGCTGGGATTGCTAAAGCATTTCTCCACATCCTTAACCTCAAACCTGTCCACTTTCACAGATGTTGCACGTACATGCATTTTGCCTGCCTCAACAATTCACCAAAAAACTCATCTCCGTGTGTCCCCACACCTACCCCAACACTCCTCCATCTTCTTCTGTTATGGCACCTTGCCTTTATTATAGTATGTGCATTTCTCCTCCCTGTTCCCAACCACTTGTGCTGGGCATCCTGGGGCAAATCCCATCCCTTATGGCAAACTTGCCTGTAGCAAGTAGAGGGCTTGCAGTTATTTACCAGGGAAAGGATAAGCTACGGCGTTTATATAAAACATATTAATAATTTCGCCCTTTCTCTCCACATTTACCAAATTGATTTTTGAACTGCTAGCAGTCGTATTGCAATAAATATAGTTGAAATCCATTGCACGTAATGGTTTATAAATTGTGAGTCATAATTCAGTGGGAGCCTTGGGTTTGGCTTGCTGGCTTCTGTGGGTGCGTGTGTGCGTGCCTGTGTTTTCCTTTCTCCAGCCCTTAAGCCTGCACAGCTCTCCAGTGGAGTAATAAATTGGGAATAATAGAAGCTCTGCTAACTAAATTTCACTTGTCAGTTGGAAGATTTCATGCTGTGCGTTAAGTTCTTGCAAATAGTGCAAGGTAAAAAATAAAAATAAAATAACTGTTCTCCCCCCAAGATCTCCGATCCGTGTTATCAGCATGTCTGGATGCAAGGAGAGCTCCCATTGCCCACTCCCAGCAGTGGCATCTGTTTATCCCCACCATGAAAACAGCCCCTCGAGCCTCTGGGCAGTGTTGGTGCAGTGGGAGGGAGTAAACCTGCAGCTGTTTTGTGATGGGATCCTCTTGCTGAGGTGGCACCAGTCCCCCTGCCAAGGTGGAGAGGGGGGGATCGGCAGGGGACTGAGTGCTGCCCCAGGATGTGGCAGCATCAGCATCAGGTTATGTATTCAGTTCACAGCATGGGGTCCTTCCTCTGAGGCGTGTTTGGCTGTTGTCCGAGGTGACTGTTTTCAGTACATCCCTGGATCTGCACAGGAGGAGGTTTTGGCATCAAGCACAGGAAGGTTACTGGGGCAGAGGAGACCTGGGTGGGAGCAGCCTTGCCCTGGCTAATCCCCCAAAAGTTTGTCCCCAGTGAAGGAGACGCTTGGGAAGAAGGAGTATCCAGCAGCAGGGCAGTACCCCGTAGATGGGGATGGCGGTGACCGCTGCTTCCACCAAAATCACCTTGGCACAACCACACATGAGATACTGTCCTTGCAGCCACCATCCCCCAAAACACGGCAGCAAAGGTGCCGGGCAGGGAAAGCTGGGGGGTTTTGTGCAGGTGTTGAGATCCCCCCAGGGTGCAGAGACCGAGCTGGAGCTCAGTGCAGCACCCGGGCAGGAAAATCCATATCTGCTGCAGATTCATTACCTGTTGGGCAAAATGTAGCACAGATATTTTTAAAACGTGGGGCCATTAAGCTCTCCAAATGGGCCGTCTCACCTGCTATTTTAACAACACAATGTGACACCATCTTATTTTATAAGTATTCCTCTTGGACTTATTAACACTAAGCTGTCACATCCCATTTTGAAGGAGGAAAATGCCACCAAGATGACCGCTGTTGTCACACTGAAACTATTTAATGAGTTTTTATGGGGCGCAGGAAATTTATGCACTGGTTCAGGACTTTGGAGGGGAAAAAATGGATAGGTTATGAATGGTGGTATTTACATTGCTTTTCATTTTCCTTCTCTTTTCTCTATGTGGCCTTGTGTTTATTGTGGGATGGGTGGGTGACAGCCTGTGAACTTCCATCTGGGTCCCAGTGATGAAAAGGACGGGAATATTTAAAGTGTCATCCTGGCAACATGAAGTGTCTGCAATAGTGGCACATCCCTGGGTGCAGACCCTTGTTTTGTGCCAAAAAAGCCCTTTTCCTGAAAAAAACACACACACCCCTGGGTGCTGCCAGCGGCTGGCGTGTGCCCTTGGGCGAGAGGAGAGGCAGTGCCAAGAGAAATGGGGGTGAGGTCATGGAAAAGGGAAAACAAACTATGTCTTACGTCTGGGAATCAGCTGCCAGCACGGAAGAAGGGTGGAAAGAGGGACTTTGTAGAGGGATTGGGGCAGCCCTGAGCATAGGAGAGAGCTGGATGCTCGGTTCTGCAGCCTGGGTCTTTTTTGCCCAAATGAGTTTATTTAGGGGGGAGAAAAATAAAGTAAGAAGAATTAAAAGCTTTGGAGAAAAACACATGTAATGAGATGCCAGGAGCCTGGCAAGCTTGGGGGCTGCTTGCATCATGCCAGGCAGAGTGGCACACTGACAGGGGACCAACTCAGTGAGCTGCCACTCGGCATGGGACCGCGGTCCCCTGCCAAGCCCTGCTCCCCACGTGCAAAGCAAGTGCAGGTCTGCGAGCCAGGGTTTGGCCATGCTATGCCCTTGACGCACTGTGCCAAGGCAGGGGTGTCAGGGTGGGGGTCTCAGTGCCCACTTTTCAGCATCGGCCCGTTGCCCTTTCCCTGGAACACAACTTTCCAGCAGGAGACGAGCTCACACCCACAGTTGGAGAAGCAAGCCAAGTAGAAGCATGACACATCCTAGAAAAAACAACAAAGAAATTACTGTGAGGAGCTGGATTTGGAGGCAAGGAATGACGGTGTTTAACCCTTGGCAGGACTTGTGGCTCTCGGAGGCAGTATATCGGGTGGATCAGCTGCAGCCAGCCTGGCTAACTGGGGGAAAGCTGTTTTAGCCAGGTGCTGAAGAGAGGCACCAGTGACACTGTCCCTGCCTTTCTGTTGCCTGTTAGGGATAACCATGTCCACCTGCAGAGCTTTTAGCCAGACCTGGGCTGTGACCCCTTCACCTGCATCCTAGCCCTATGATCAGCTTTAAAGGAGGCTTGTGGATGCTGCTGTTGCTTCCAGCATCTGGTGGGTTGGAGGCGTCAGATGGGGGTGCTTGGGGTCCTCAGAGCTGCTGGGAGAAGCTGTGTTGCCTGAGCACTGTTGGAGGCACAGGTAGGAGGTACAGCAGCTGTAGCATGGCTGTGAGAGTTGTGTGTCTGTCCCAGAGGGTTGTGGGGTGTTTTTACAGATAGCCCTTAATAATGATTTGCTGACGTCCCTGCTCTGCTACCAATGCTGGCAGGGGTTTATGCTTTCTGATGCTGTTCCCTCCCGCTCACCCAGCAGAACTGTGTGCACACCTTCTGGCTTTTGCCTTTAGGAATGAAAAAGGAAACTTTGGTCCTGGTTCCTGGCAGAGCATTCTCCAAACCACCTGTGCTCTGCTTCGTTCCCTTTTTCTATGTTACAAACACAGCAGAGCTTTGCTTGGAGAAACTGGAAGAAGTAGCCAAGAAGGATACATACAACTGCCCAGGAGAGATAATCAGTTGTTAAAACATGCCTGCTGCTCTAATTAGAAAGGAAAGGAAATTGAGTTTAAAGTGGAATTAACAGAAAGCTCCCTTATCCTGTCAATCTATTGTGCTCTCCCAGCCCTTCTGGACAAATGTGATGGAGAGAAAAAAGAAAGCTGATTTTTCTCTGAAGCCTCCACCCCCTGATGATCCCTCCAGAGCCTGGACCTGAGCAACACCAGAGAAAGACACCCAGTCCCTCCCGCTCAGTCAAAATATACCTTCAGCCTCAGTATCACCAGTTAACTGGGTTCATGCAAAGCTCGTGGTTCACTGCTGTCTTGTGCTAAGTTGTGGCATCCAGGAAGCAGAAGCAGATTGCCTGTGTCTAATAGGTGGTTTAAGCTGCTAGAAATGATTTTCTGTTTATTAAATCTTAGTTGGTACCGTAGGTATTTTCTGCCTCTTTGGGTGAAGGTTAAAAGCTCGTGTCATTGATGCTAATATAATGGCAATAACCCTAATAGGCTTTGCCTCTCCTTTGAAAGGCCCTTAAATCTGTCCCCTCAGGAGGAAAGTGTGCAAACACGTAGACTGTGTTATGTGGCCAACACACTTTCATTGTCTGTGATCCTTCCCCTCTTGACAACAGGGCGATCCATCCTTTGGCCTTCACTGGAAAGGTCCTCTCCCTCTGAACAGTTGTCACTGCTCTCTGCCGTTTGGAGAATGACTCTGGGTTTTCCACACATGGCCGAGGCTTTCCAGGATGCTAACAGCTCTTAGAAATAGGTGAAATTAAATATTAGCAATGATAAAAAGAAGTGGTAAGGTGACCCTAGTTGTATCTGCGAGGACACTTCTCACAGTGCCTCATTACCCTGCCTGACACCTTTTACAGTAAAACACCTTCCCTGCTTTCACTCCAAATCTTGCTTTGCAGTTTTGAAGGAGGAAAAACAAGATGTTAGCACTGTGTCAGGAGTTCACCTGCAAAACCAGAAAAGATATCTCTGAAAGTGGCTTGGGGTGGTGATGGGCAACTGCAGGACAGGTACCAGTGAGGATCTCCAGCAGCACACTGTTTGCAGGCAATGGTGGGAGAAGCCCACTGATCAAAGGAGAAGAAAAAACTGGCCATGAGAAGACTTTGCCAGCGCAAATGCAAGGTGAAGTTTGAACCACAAGTCCCTACAGGGAAGGCCTTATCTGGATACCAGCTTGTATAGCAGTAGCTATGCCAGTTTTTATTCCTGTTGGCGGATTGTATATGTATATATTGGCAGAAGTTGATGTTCGGAGATATTTGCTGATTCTGATATTTCTGGGCAAGTTCCTTTGCAGCTATTTCATACCACACAGCTTCTGTCACTGCCTCTGAGCCTGAATGCCGTGGGCAGGACCCTTCCAGCCAGACCCCCCCAAATTGCTCAGGCCCTAGTTAGGCACTGGAGAGATGCTTCACCAAAGAGTGTGGTGCACCTTAAAAAATTTGGCTGCTCCTCCTCTCCCCACCATCCTTCCAACATCTCCTCTCTGTTAACCTTTGCATTTAATACCTGTGCAACTCCAGGAGTCAGCAAGGTGGGGGCAGTCATGCTAGGGCTGGCAAGAGGTCCCCACGTGAAGCCATCAAGGTTGGAGTGTCATAGGGCACTGCACCCCGAGGCAGAGAGTTCCAGCAGTAAATCAGCACCACTACCCTCAAAAAAGATCTTTTCCCTTTAAAATTTAAATCAACCTCTCACTCCCCCATGTTTTCATGCTGTGAGAAAGGGAAAATACCTTCCCAGGACTATTCGTTATGTCTGTGCTCTATTATGGCCCTCTCACTCAGCTGCCTTCTGAAACTGCCAGTCCCTGACCCATCAATCTCGCCTTGCCTGTGCTGGTTTCTATTACTTGTCTCGGAGCCTCTTGTGTTTCTGCTGTGTCTTTTCTTGAATTAAAAATGCAGCCATTTATTACACGTCCTCTGAGGAGTTAGGGGAACCAGGTGAGTGGTCTCTTTGGAAATGCAACTACTTCAGGACTAAGGAGCTGCTGTATGCCTGAGTTCATCTTGATGCACTGCTAGGCATGTACCAGAGTGTTTTGAAATGACACATTGACAACATATTGGAGATCCTCAGCTGGGCCATGCACAAAGGAAGGAAGCCACTTCTGCCTTTTCCCTTGGATTGAATTCCAATAGATCCCAGCCTTCTGCCCGACTGTCGTGGCTGGCTCTAAGGAGATCCTTGCCGATAAATGAGTGAATTGCTGGATGGCTGAAAAATGTGCACTCTGCGTCCTCTGTAATTTGTACTGCCACACAACTATTTGTGGAAGTGAAATGCAATCGATGGATCAGTCCAGAAGGCTCCAATTTAATCTCTGCAAACACTGAAGAGTCAAAATTTTCTCTTGTTATCATTTTTTTTTTCTTTTCCTCTAGTGCCACCAAAGCCCCATCCCATCACGCTCAGACAAAATCTTCAGGTAATTTCATACCTTTGTACTTCTTGTTTCCTTTCTTTAGATGAAACTGTCTCCTTGCCCAGAGGGCCAGAAGATGTACCATCTAAATCCGGCTCAAATCCTGTTTCCTCTGATTGGGTGATCAGAAAAATGACTGGGTGAGGTTGATATGTCATCTAGTTCACCTGTCTGTCCTGGGCACTTTTGCTGAGAAAAGCATCTCTGATTTTTCTTTTCTTCTGCTCGTGACTGCATTGTGGCACTGTTCTCTTTGATTCAAGACCCAGAAACCTCAGCTTGTCCCTCTTGGACTTGCCTGCCTGGCTAGGGGATGGATTGGGACCGTGATCTTTGCTCCGAAGGGTTTCTGAAGGCATCTAATTTGGTTCAAGCCCAAGACATGGCACAGCCCTTTGAACCAGTATTATGTGTCCCAAGGAAACCTCATTCACCAGGAAGCTTGTCTGCCCTGTCCAGCCTGCAGAACTGCAGAGAAGTCCATCACGTAGCAGCTGTGAGATGGCTGATCTGCATAATTTTGTTTTACTTGTTTCAGTGTGTTTTAATCTGTTGCAATTAGTTAGCAGCCTTGTTTTCTTCATGACCATTTGTAGTGCTGATTGTTTGCCATATATCTTTGGGCCTGAGCCAGAGAGAGCGGTGGTCTGGAAACCAGCTGGTACCTGAAGCTGGTCAGAGCACAGAGTGGATTGATGCACAGATTATTTTATGATGACTTATTTTAATTCAGAGCCATGAACAGGTGAAAATTTGATCTTTACCAACCTGGATTATCACTCCTCTAAAAAGCAAAACCCCCACAACCCCCCACCACACCCCCAAAACCACCAACCCCAAGCCTTTACTCATTTACCCAAAGGTTTGGCTTCATCAGGTCCAGGTTACGCTGAAAAACTAGTGAATCGCTGTTCAATGTGAGTTGAGGAGACCCTATACTTGATGGTGGTCACAGGAGATGGAGATTCCAGGGCTGCTCCATGAGCATGTCAGCTGCTGGAGGAGGTAGGCACCACTGCTAACTCCAGGTTAATGTACCTGACTGTTGCCAGTTCAGAAAAGGTTTGCAGGTCAAGGAGTGTAGGAACTTGCTCTTAGAAAATTTGGGGTGCATGAAAAAGAGTTGAAAGCTGCTTTGCAAATCTGTTCTGCATTGCTTGTGGTGTACGAGTGGATAAAAGAGCAAATGTGTCTCTGGGAGGTAAAGCATGTCTTCAGTGGAACTTGTGAAGTTGCTCATTTGCAGGAATTGGTGCCCTGATTAGTGGAGAAGTCTGGGTGGTACGGGCACTGCCTGAACGTGTTTGGAGGTGGTGATGTAGAGACACCAACCTTGCTCTGCATGTTGTCCTCATCCTGCCTTTTCTAGGATGCACACGGTCTGAGCCTCTCTTGCTAGCTGCAGGGCTGATGCCAGTCAGGGTCTTCCAACAGACTCTTGCTGCTGTAAAGCTGGGTTAGCCCCGGTTACTTTCCCAGGAGGCCTGACACATAAGAGATGGGAGCATCGGCCACCTGAGCTCCTCAGAGGTTAAAAATAATCAGTGATACCTAATATAAACTCAAAAATCTACATCACCTGAGCATGGCCACTGTCGCTTAAGCCATGTCAGGAGATGTGGGCAGATGGGGACAAAAAAAAAAATAGGGGGAGACTCCATCAGGACCCAGCAAATATACACCCGTGTCTTTTCATTGATGTTATTGTTCTTCACCATGTCCCTTTGCCTGGGCTGTAAGGCAGAAGGAGTCCCCAGGGTGTAACTCTGATGCAGAAACAAGGCTGGGAAGGGTGAGCAGCTTTTGAGTATCCCTGTCACCCTTGGGATGCTTCTATCTCCCAGGTGCAGCTATGGGGTGGAAGAACCTTTTCCCCCATCCCTCCCAGGTGCTTGGGATGCCTGTGTGGGAGCTGGGGCTGCTCAGGTTTCCTGCTGAGCAAGACATTGCATGGAGTCAGCCCAAGATAACAGGTGCTGCTGGGTTAGAAAGAAAGAATAATTCATGTCTCTGTTCCTGGGCCACACTTGAAATTAATGAAGGGTTTTGAAAAAATGGGCAAGTTTCCTTTTGTTAATATAGTTTGGGCTCTTTCTTTGTCTGCAGGTGTCCGGGCACAATTAGGTCATGTTTTAAAGCTCTCTTCCAACCTAGAAAATACAAGATTTTCTTTTGTAATGAGAACAGAGATGCTCTGCTAATCACATGACTCCTGAAGCAGGGTCTTCAGTGGGAGAAAAAGCAAATGTAGTAAGCAGCCTGTGATGAAATCAAGATCAGGTGTGACTGGCACATGTAGATATCCTTCAGTAAGAGACATAAAAGCCCATGCCAGGATTCACAGGGCTGTACTAAAGTCATTGCAAAGCATTCACTGCTGGATAGCTTCCTGGGTCTAGTTCTTATCAGGTCTTAATGGGCCAAAAAATAGGAGACTGCAAGGGGGACCCTGAAGCAAAGCCCTGATTGCAAGGCAGCATGGTGTTCAGCACCACGTCCAAGCGTCAAGCTTTTTGTTACAGATGGATGAGAGGAGCAAGAGAAGTGGTGTTTCTCTGAGACACATTGAAGACAGGTATTTGGCAGGTACCTTGTCAGGAAGGATTATTTTGTGGGCAGAGATGCTGGAGGAGAGGAATATTAAGGAGAGTTTGCAGATTTTTCTTTTCTGTGGGACTTGGAGGCATGCATGCACGCTGCTGTAAAAAGGAAAGCCCCAAAAAGCTGCTGTGGCTCGAGCATCTCTCCGGTGGAGCACAGCCTTCTTGACATGGGTCCCCTCGTGCAGCCCACTGGGGACCCCAGGCCGCTGCTCCCTCTCCAGCATCATCCATCTCACCTTTGTCCTGCATTTAAGATGTTAAAATGTTAGCTTGGGGTGTTCTGGGGGTGCGTGTTGGGTTTGGATGCCAGGCTGGCTCCCCCTCTTGCTCTCCCTAGAGCTATGGGCACTAGGGTCAGGCACCCTGGGGCTGTGTGCGTGGATGGTGGTGACCACAAAGCAAGAGCGGGGAGCCAGGGAGAAACCACGTGCACAGGAGGGGAAAATAATCAAGTCAAGGGGAAGGAAAAAACCAATTTGTCCTCTTACAACATAAAAGCCCTCCTCCCCTCAAAAGAAATAAAAGCCAGAGTGAAATGAAGGTAAATGCCAGAGGTTTAAGTACCACGCTGCCGAGTGTGTTTTAAAGGTTACCTTTCAGGGGGTTGAGGGGAGCATGAGCGACAGAAAGGGAAGGAGTTGGAGCACTTCCCATTGCGAGGACTACTCCAGCTTTTAATGGATTTTTATACCCCTGTCTGCTTTTTGTGACATTATTAAAATTGCTTATTTTAATTTTTTTTTTCCCCTTTCTTCATCTGGGGAAGGGGTTGGAGGGGGGAGGAGTACAAACTCTGTTGCCATGGAAATATCCAGCTACTCAGTGAACATCTGCATCACTGATTTGGAGCAAAAAAAATGAAGTTTTGGGATAGTTCTTAAAGAGGAGAGAAGGAAGCAATGTCTGGGAATGTATGCATGTGCTAGAACAAAAGTCACAGGGTTTAATTAAGAGCGTGGGAAGGTGACGTTTCCAGTGCTTACCTGACCAGGATCAAGAAGTGAGGAGCCTGAAGCAAGGTAAACAGCCGTGTATAATGTGACTGCTGTATGGCGGACACTCCCCTCCTTGCCTTATGTCGAGCAAATATTGCCCCACGTGCTCTTCAAACGGTATGCCAAAATGTATCTCTGCTTTAGGTATGTGCCTGTACCTTTGGTAGGCTGTGTATGTGCCTGGCAGACCTGGGAGGTGTGGGTCACTAGCTTCTACCATCAGGGACAAACTTGCTGTCAGATGGCAAGTACCATCCTTCTGCACCCCAGAGGGCTCCCCGTCATCTCGTCCTGTGCAAAGTCAGCTTGCTGGGTACAACGTGGGTGCTC
>JAVJGJ010000062.1:34204605-34226240 GCA_035590215.1 Microhierax caerulescens
GGCTACCGAGGTGAGATGGGCTGATGGCAGAGGACCTGCCAACACGCCTGCTGGTCCACTTGCAGTCTGTGGCGGGCTCCTTGGCGTTCCCTGCCTTTACCTTCACAGCTGGGTAGGCAGCAGGAGGGCCACTGAAATACCCTGGCAGACAGTTCTGCAGCAGGAGAGTGTCCCAGCTCCTCCTCAGGACAGCAAGGATGCTCTCTGCCTTGGGCTTGGCATGGTTTTCCCTCCAGAAGGAAGGAGGTCTGGGGAGCAACATGGCTCGCCAGCACTCCCCAGCCCCCTGGCACGGCTCTGAGCTGTCATGCAAGCTGCTGAAGATGCCACAGCCTTACCTTCAGCACTTGCTGTCCTTGGAAGGGGGATTTCAAAGACAGTGACAGAGAAAGCAAAGGTCTTCTCTTTCTCAGGGAGGGAAGAAGCCTTCCTCCCACCCACATCCAGGCAGGTAGGAAAAAAAGCATATGCCAAAGGTGTCTGCTATACTTCTGAATCCTGCTTTCTCCTTCCAGTTCCCCAGCCCTTTGATTGAGTTTTCTCTCTTTAAATTTGTTTTCTTGTCAGAAGGCAAACCCAAGCTATGCACCCAGTGGTGTTCAGCTTCCACCATGGCCAAACGAGCTCAAAATTACTCAGAATGAGCTGCCCACCCCAAAAGCTCCATCTTCCCTGCCCACCCAGCCATGGGGGAGAATCCTGTTTCAACACAGCCCCTGAGCCTGGCTCTGTTAACTGCCTGGGTAAGCTCTTTGCTCCTTACTTCTCAAATGCCTCATTCTTGGGACATGCTGGGGGAAAAACACAAAAAAACCCCACTACGCTTTAGGTTTCTGCACGGGATAAACAAGTCATGCTGGGGTGAAACTTGGGTGGGAACCAGTGTTTCTGGTGGTCACCTCCTGTTTCACTGGTGCAACTGAGATGTCCAGGGCTGCTTGTGGGAGCAGGGTAACATCACCTGGTGCTTAAAACACTGGTCCATGCCAGGGCTGGCTGAGTGCAGATGCTCTGTTTCCTACAATGTCTGGCAGGCATGGGATCCTGGGGTGTTCCACGAGCAGCATCTCTCTTTTCTCAGGGATGGAAAAGGATCTCAGGGTGCCCAGTCTGCTCTGACTCTTGGGCCAGGGAGGTGCCTCCCCTCTGCTGCTGATCTCCTCTGTTCACAAAATAAAAGTGCACAGAGTAGGGGTGAGAGGCAATGCAGAGGCTGGGATGCATCAGCACCAGGTTGCTTTGGTGTGGTTTGGTTTGATTCTAGCATCCATCAGGGCTCAGGCCCTCCTGGCAGGATGAAGGGGTGCAAACCTTCCTGGGAGGGCTCAGGAGGTGGTCTGGAGGGAAAAGCCCCCGGCATGATGGCAATCTCTACCTCTGTGGACCCCAGCTCCCCCGATGGGCACCCTGACCAAGCTCTTGCTGGGTGTCAGATGGCCTCACAGAAACAAATTATCGCCTTGGCTGGGGCGGTTGATGTGATTTCCTTCACTGCTGCTTTTACCAGCCATGCTCAGTGCCCAGCAGGACACAGGCAGCATGGCTGCGCCGGCACAAGGGGAGGCCAGGGGAGATGAAAGAGGGTCGTCTCCCTCAGTGCTGAGCTCAATTTTAGCCACTCTCACAGCTCCTGTGGAGAGGGACTTGCTGTGATCACACACACAGCTGGAGGGAGGAGAAAATCCCATGGATGGCCAGGCAGAGCAGGGTCCCCTCCCATAGGAGATAGGCTCTGCGGCCCCCTCCCACCTGGCCACTAGCCTTGCCTCCAGGGGAAAGGCTTAAGTTGTGCTCCCAGCTCCTGGCAGGGAAGGTGGATGCTACTACCTCTGCCTCACCTGCAGCCCCCTCTGTGGATGCATTGGTGGGCTGCATCCATCCCCCCACCGAGTGCCAGGGCAGGGACACAGAGGTGCTGCCTGCACCCAGAGCTGTGTCCTGGGGGCAGCACAGCAGCCCCTGGCTTGGTGTCACCGAGCCCACTCTTGCAGGACCTGCCATCCCACCACCACACAACTGCCCAGGTGCATCACCAGACACCATTACTCCAGCAGATGGGTGAGAAAAGAGTTAACTTGTTTAAACTTTTCAGCTTCACATCTGAAATCTGTGTTTTGTCGGCAAACAGGTAGTACATCTAATAAAATGAACCTAATCTTTACTCCAAAGCTGTATTTTTTTAGCTCCAGGGGCTCTGGTAACTGCTGCTATTGCTCTTATTTCTTTTGCTCTTATTTCACCAAAAAGCTCTCAATAAAAATACAGTGGAAATGCTTGGAGAAAAGTAGTTGTCAAGACAGGCAGTTATTGGAAACACTTGGGGCTCAGGGGCTCCAAGACAGAAGTCATGCAGCAACCAGGTTGTGTCACCCCGCCAGCTCCTCCTGCACGCAGCCAGGTGCACTGGGAAGAGCTCCGCAGGGAGAAGCCTTTTCCAGGGATGGGCTGAGGCTGGACCCTGGTGCTGTGCTGGCCATGGCACGACTGGAAAGGTATTAGCCCTTTTTAATTTTTTTTTTTTAATTCTTTTTTGTTTGTTTTTTTGGGGGGTTTTGTTTTTTTTTCTTCTTTTGGAAGAGCAGGGTTTAGCATCTGCACTTAAGGAGAGCAGCAGCCCCTACTTGTGCTGTGCTTGGACTTGTTTATGGTGTGGTGGCAAAAGAGAAAGGATGGGCTGAATAAAGGGGGAACCGTGCTATCGGGAAGAGAGAAAAAACCACTGGTCAGCCCCTCCTGAGACTACGCAGCGCGTGGCAGTGTATATATTTAGGTTTGGGTCAGCTTCCCTTGCCTCCCCACAGCCCAGAGTGGTACCCCAGAGACCCAGGCGGGCGCTGCAGGGGCGTGCAGGCGTACCCGATGCCTGCGGTGATTGCTTAGTGTGGACAGCACTCGATTAGGACTTGCGTCTATTGCTTTGGTTGATAATGTCACTACAAGGGGGGGGAGCATGAAAGCCAGGGAGAGCTGGAGATTTAATTGGATAATTCTCACTGAAGCATCTCCTGGTTAACCAGCCAGAACCCCACCTGCATCTTTACATTATTTTGCATGTTAACAAGGTCTGTGTCCCATGAAGCGGCTGGTGGGGCATGAGGGGTTATTAAACCTGGCAGCACCACTTCCATTTATCCTCCAGGGTAGCTGAAGTAAGTAACTGGATGTCAGTGCTGCTCTCCAGCAGGCCCTGGGGGGCCAGGTGCCCGGCAGGGTGGCTGGGCTCTTCCTTAAGGTGCTCATGCACAGAGCTGGAGGAAAATGCTGCTGTTTAGGACCTTGGGCAGCTTTAGTGTCATCATGAGCAGACGCTATCCACCAGCAGAGAGAGAAATCACAAGGTTTCAATATATAACCTCCATCAGGGTAAACAAACAGGAGCCCTGGCTTTATTTTGCCTTTTCCCCTGTGCTTGGCCAATGAGTAACAGCACAAAGAAGGGTAGTGGGAGCAGAATCATGGAATTGTTTAGGCTGGAAAGCACCTTTAAGATCATAGAGTCCAACCATTAACCCAGGACTGCTAAATCCACCACTAGACCATGTCCCTAAGCACTACATATACATGTCTCTTAAATACTTTCAGGGATGGAGACTCCACCATTTCCCTGGGCAGCCTGTTCCGGTGCTTGACCACCCTTTCGATGAAGAAAGTTTTCCTGATATCCAGTCTGAACCTCTCCTGGTGCAGCTTGAGGCCATTTCCTCTTGTCCTATCACTTGGTACTTGGGAGAAGAGACCAACCCCCACCTGCCTACAACCTCCTTTCAGGTAGGTGTAGAGAGTGATAAGGTCCTCCTTGACCCTTCTCCTCTCCAGGCTAAACAACCCCAGTTCCTTCAGCTGCTCCTCATCAGACTTGTGCCCCAGACCCCTGACCAGCCTTGTTGCCCTTCCCTGGACACACTCCAGCATTTCAGTGGTTTTCTTGTAGTGAGTAATGAAGCAACCAGGACAGCTAAAAGTGTCTGGGCTTGTTTATTTTGCTCTCCCTAATTATCCAAATCAACCTGAATGGATGGGATTCTTTCTCCCAAGGCCAGGCTGGGCGCAGACATTAAGCTGAGTGGGGAAGACCTGCATGAGACGGTCATGGACAAATGCTTAAAAATATAAATATATCACTGGAAATTTCTGGAGCTTTTCTCATCCCAGACAACCTGACCTTCAATTTGTTGAACTTCATCCCACGATTTAATGATTGTCAGTGCAAACACAAGCCAGTTGTTCCTAGAAACACTGAGCCATCCCCCAAGCCTTGAGAGAAATTCATGTCGCCCTTGTCTCCCCCCAGGAGGTTTTGCTCTGAGCGCTTTATTTATCTCAGAAGCATCGTGCTTTTCTCTTGGAGGTTGCCCTGTGCTCCGACCCTCAGAAAACATATCCTGAAAGATGTCACTCAGTGGGGAAGCAAGGCATAAATGCATTTGTCTGAAAAGCTGCAGAATCAAACTGGGGAAACGAACACCAGGAAGGTGGAAGAAGATCTCAAGTTCTGCACTCGCCAGCATTGATAATAGTCCTAGCAAAGAGTGAAGAGCCAGAGAGAAAGCTGCTGTAGGACACAGTTCTGCCATAGGACCCCCTAGTCTGGATATTTTTCATACTGGCTTCTAAGAGGGGAAAAATTTGAAAGAGCAGCTGATAATCCCGAATTCTTGCTGGGTAGTAAATCATCAGCAGCAAGTGGAGGCAGGTGATTCAAAGTGACTCATAACGAGTCACAGGGAGCATCCTCCTCCCCGAGTGTGGTCACAGCTTGGCTTCATGCAGCCTTTGACAGGTATCCTTTAACCAGAGGGAACCTCTCTGAATGCCATGGAATGCCATCAGATTTGTCCATGTCGGCACTGAGTCCTGCTCCAAAGGGAGGTGCTTTTCTGGTAATTAATGGGCTCTTACAGCTTGGCTCCATCCAGGTTTTCCCAGGTAATAGATGCCATGGGAGGATCGGTCACTGCATGAGCTGCTCCCTGAGCTGCACGGCTCAGACTGAGAAGGGACATTTAAAATCTCCAAGGTCTCCATTCCAGACATAACTTTTAGCTAGGGAGCACAGCCCATAGCAGACATTAGAGACACCTCACCCACCCATATGAACTGCAGAAACACAGACTCCATTCAAAACCAGGCACCTCCAGCCCTGTTACTCACAGAAACAGACGTCAGGCTCTGGCAGCCTCCAAAGCCTTGTACTTTGGGACCTTGGATTTAGGTCAATGTAAGCACAGTGTTCATTTAGCATCAGCAGGAAAGGCTCCAGTCCCTTAAATCCATTCCTGGTGAATACACATCGCCCTGGTTTTGGGGTGGGGAGGGAGGTTTCTACGTTAACCATCAATGCTCAGCACTGTCTTTAGTGACTCACTCAAAAGACCAGTGTTGGCAACAGTCAGCGTGGTGGATGTGCCTGCAGGTGCAGGCAGTGGGCATCTCCACGCTATCGGGAAGCCACAGCTCTGGTCAACTGCTTTGGTGCTTTGCCAGATAGCATGACATTCTCCTCTGCTGCGTGGTAGATTTTCACCCACCTTCTTGGCAAAGACAGCAGGGGGCTTTGTGACAGCCACCCCTCCTCCTGAGCGGCTCTTGTTTTCATCTGATGAGCCAAAATCGAGCCAGTCACCATCCTCCTACGCTTCTCCCCTTTACCCAGCATGGTACCTTCGAGCCCCATTTCAGCATGTGAGGATGAGAAGAACAAACACAACATTTACAGGGAACTGCCTTGTCCCTTGACTTCACTATTATTTACTTGGCCACGTGGGACATAACACAAAGGGTGCCAGACTGAGCTGCAAGACTCCATGGTGGTGGAAAACTGCACTACTTTTCCCTGGCAGCAGAGACCAGGAGTGCCCAGCACCTCCACAGCCACCAAAGGCCCATCACAGGGCATCATCCCCAAGCACTGGATGGCTTCAGCCAGCTGGAAAACTGGGAGATGTGGTTCGAGGCTCATTGCAGATAGAAATGCACTGGGATGTGTGGCCAGAGACCCCAGCCGCTCCACCCCATGCCCTTCCTGGATCCAGCCCATCTGGCGGATAGCCCCTGCAGCACCCCTGGTGCTGGTGCTGTTGGCAGGTATATTGCAGAAGGAAACTGGGCTTTGCCTCGGAGAGCACCAGGTGTTATCCAGCAAAGGATGTTCCCAGCACTGGGCAGTGACACACATTGTTAGCAAGGCCAGGCTGAATCAAGAAAAACAAGTGAGATGACACTCAGCGATCAGCAATTCCTCCCCCTCACTCATAACTCTGTCAGCCCTTTCAGCCAGATTGTCAAAATACGTTTGTCACAGAACAATTCCTACCTTTTTTTTTTTTTTAATATTATTATTTTTTCCCCCTTTTCAGACTCTGGCTGAACTCATCCATTTGGAACAAAACCCAATATTCATTTCCTCTCTGGGCAGTTGATTTTATTATTGGCTCACCTGCTCCCATGGTTGAAGAGCTATAAGACTAGCTGGGTCTTCAAAATTAAATTCTGTTGGGTTTTAGGTGGTAGTGGTTTTTTTTTCCCAGCCTCATGTATTCTATGACTGCAGGTTACTGGCAGAGATTTGAAGATGTACTTGGCAAAGGCACTTTCTGTCTGGGATGGGGATGAGCAAAACAGGAAACCTGCTTCCCTCTAAATCAGCATCTTTCCAAATGCTCAGACTATCCCAGAGCAGGACAAGGTCTTGCTTGTGCCTTGCATGTCTTTTGCTGGGGGTGAAGTCGAGCTGTGGGCAGTCACTAGATGTTCTACCAGGCAGACGAGGCTAAAAGAAAATGTGTGTTATTTTGGGGTTTCTTTTTGGGAAGGGGGAAGGCTTCTGCTCAACCCCAGCTTGGCAGCTGGGAGCCCTGCCAGGCTAGGATGGACTTGGGATGTTGCTTGGTCTTGGGATCTTTCCCAGGCTCCCTGGTTCCTGCCATGGCAGGATGAATTTTGCTGCTCTGGGGACTGTGTTCAGGAGACCAGGCTCAATTATTGCCAGCTTTGCTTATTTTGGTTACTGGTCTTTTCTGCTGATCTAGTAGAACAAAGACCTTGGGAGAGGGAGGGAGGGGCACACGTGTCCTATTGCATCACTAAGACCAGCTCTCCAAAGCCAGACCCAAAATGCTCCAAGGGCTGCTTGGAGAGTGGTGTGAAGGGTTTAGAAACTCCCAATTAGCCACTGCTGGATTAAACTCCTCACCTGTCTGTGACTAGGTGATGTTATCTTCATTCTGCAGCCAGAGGAGTGAGGCCCAAGGGTAGGAACAAAACCCTAATCTCTGTTGACACTGGCTTTCACCTCCCCAGCAATATTCTCTGCCTCGCTTGTCCATGCACATGTTTTCTCTGCCTGTCTTTTCCGTGGGAATCCTGGCTGAGACATTTGCTCCCTCGGAGTTCCCTGCAAATGCTAAATGAGGTGCCAAAGCCAAAAGCTGACCTCATCGTTTCTCAGCAGGAACTCAGTTTGCCAACAACTGCTATTTTCACTGACCTCATATGGTGAAAGATCTGCGTCCCTTCTTACCTGGAAATGCCAGCCACAAGACAGCACTGGTAGCAGGAGCCAGCGTTTTTACTGGAAGGAATATTTTTAGCTTGGCAAGGCGTTGCACTGGAAAGCTTATTCCTTCAGACAGTAATACCTCGGTCCGACAGAGCAAGCAGACGGGCTCTCTGGCTGCAGCACCCAGAGGAGCAGCCCGGCAGGCTGGGGGCTGTGCTGGCACCGCACCACCCCGTGCATCCCCAGCACCGTGGATGGATGCAGACCTGCCCGCCCGCCAGCACAGGTCAGGGCCAGGCTGGTGTTCAAACACGAAAAGCAATTGCAGCTGAAAATGAGAGGAAGGGGAAGTGTGAAGAAAATCTCGCGGGTGTCAGACGACCACCCCCACCCCCCGAGCCTGCCCTGAGAGGTCTCCCTGTTGGATCACGCCTGGGGAGGGGGCTGCTCCTGCACGCACGCTTGCATTACTGCCCTGCCCAAGGAAATGGGTGCCAAAGCTTGGGGGTCTGGGGAAGCTGGTTGCTGCTGCAGTGTGAGGCATCGCACCGAGCCACTGTCCCCCCAGCTGCCAGGGGAGACACCACCACAGCTACAGAGCATATAGAAATGTGTAAATGGGGGCGGGCATCCATGATGTGAGAAGGGCCACCCACCCACGGTCCCTCCAGGCTGGCATTTCCCCCGTGATCCTCCCGATAAGGTGGGCGCAGGAGGATGGTGAGCAGCACGAGCTGTCACCCGCTGTACCTGCAGGTTGGCTGAAGAGAGGGAAGGAGCTGGCAGACACTACGTGTCCTATGCACCAGGCTGCCCACACAGTTTTCTCCCTCCCAATTACCAGCAGTAATGAAGGAATGGGCAGGACTGGCCTCATTAGTGGGACTGGGGCTGGAACTGGGACAGTCTGGGCTGAGTTTCCAGCCTCCATGTGGGCTGTGCACCGGCACCATGCAGGATCTTGCAATGCGGATGAAGCGGTCAGGGGGAGCCATGCCGTGAGCCTGGAGCAGGCTCCCAAATGGCTGGCTTGAAACCCAGAAGAGGAGGATAAATCCCGCTGGAGTGTGTACAACACCTGGATTTTGGAAAGAGCAGGACTTCAGGGGGGTCCAGCGGGATGCAGGGCAGGCTGGTTTGCTGGGGAAGCCTCTCTGCCTGCATCCCTGAGCTGGCACCTGCATCCCTGACCTGGCACCTCACCTTCAGATGACACCAAGAGGTTCTTGCCTTTGTGCTGATCTCCCCCCTCAAGCTCCCTTGCACCCATTCCCCTGCTAAATAAAGATCTCCATCCTCCCGATATCAGCACAGTTTTCCCAGGCAGTCCCGGACCCAGATGCACTCTGCCGAGACCTTACCCACAGTGCTGCACCAGCAGGCGGGGGGGAGGCAGCGATGGGGTGGCAGGTGAAGCCCAGGATTCAGAGAGCAACCAAGTAGGTGATTATTTTATTCTTTTGGGGGAAGGAGGAAGCAATTTCCATGTAGCACTCCCTGGTATACCTGGAGGGTGCAGCTGATGAATAGGAGTGTTTTACTTGCCGCAGGCTGAGCCACGCAAAGCTCAAGAGTTGAGCTGCTCCATTAACACAAACAGACAGCAATGCTAGCTGCTGACACCAGGGTTAATTAAATCCATCTCTCCATCAATTCTTATTCAGCTATTATCGATGGTCATTAGATCAGCGACAAAGTGACAAGCAAACAGTAATAGACTCATCTTAACCCTTGCAGTGCTGGAGAAGGGTAAACGGGCCAGGTGAGTGGGGAGGTGGCTTCTCCGGTGCTCTGCTCAACCTCTGCTTTCTCTCCCTTAGAGCATCCTACCTGTATTTAGTCACCTTCGTAGGGCAGGTCACCAGCCTTATTCCTCTGAGAGGCAGAGTTTGTGCCTGTGTCCCTCTCTGTCCCTTTCCAACAGCTTTGTGGCCCGGTGTCCCCACAGGAGCTGTGCTGTTTCTCAAGGGTGCTGGGGACAGCAGATGCTGTCAGTGGCACAGTGACATGGGGACTGAAAGCAGAAGGGTCCTGATGCTGCATCCTTCTTACCATGACACAGAGATGGCAGGATGGAAAAAATGGTCCCTCTTACAGGGTGGTCCTGAACTGCCCAGCAGAATGATGAGGGTGATGCCACCCTCAGAGGAGAGACCCACAGAGCTGCTGTGCACACCTAAGCAATGAAACAAACCACAGGAAAACTAGTTACTGGAATAACTCCCTCTGTCAAGGACTAACAAGAATAAGGGAAATGTGTGCTGTTGGCTCCTACAGCCCTTCCTTCTCACAGCAAGGCAGAGCTGACTTGCCCTCCCCACCCCCACCCCAGCCCGTACCCGTGTCCTGGAGGCCCTTCCAGTGCCACTCACACTTTTAGTCAGGCTCGCGGGGGGAAAGCCGCTGCTGCTGCTGCTCTCCTTCCTCTCCCCCTCTGATTAACAGCTTAAATGAGAACTGAAGGCTGCCCAAGGGCTGCAATACATTTTCACGCTTCTGCCGCTGCAGCCAACAAGCCGATGTCCAGCTCTCTTCAAGGTCACTCACAACCTTCAAGTGACTTTCCAGCTTGCTTGGGGAGTTGTGCTGGCGTCCGGTGGTTTTAACTCGCAGAGCAAGGAGATGGGGTTTTGCTGGGAGCACTGGGGATGGGTCTCAGTGGTGGCTTACATAATGATGGGTTATGAAACGCCTGCAATAAAACGAATATAGAATCCTGTGCATATGTGCAGGTAAACAACCGACACGTATTTACCGTGACTTTTGCCTGCCCATAGGTGAAACCCTGTGCCAGCATTGCCCTTGGTGGTCCAGGCAAGTCTTTCCAAAAACCTTGGAGGCAGCCGTTGGAGGATCCACACACACGCTAGATAGCCCCTTGGTTAGGAATGGTGAGGACTACTTGCGGTGACAGGGCAAAGGCATTGCTCTTTTATCCAGTATCTGGGGGGAGTGCTGTAGCCCAGAGCTCTCCAGATTTCTGCTTTCTACCTTAGCAAAGTTACAAAGTGCCACCAAAGACCTGTCTCCAGACTGGTAGGATGGAGCTTTCAGTGCTTGTTGGCTTGCAGTAGAGGCCTGCTATGACTTCTTGACCCAGCACCGTGCAGGAAAACTATTGAAAAAATATATTTATTACCACTTTGCTCCCTCTTACAATCATTCTTGTTCTTGTGTTGCTAGAGTTGGGCTGGCTGTGGTGGTAGGGGTGTGATTTTCTGGAGAAGCTGCTTGAACTCCCTCCTTCCAGCCTCTACCCTGAAGGTTTTGGTGTGAAGACAAGATTCTGAGTGCTGGTACAAGTGCCTCATGATGGCCCATCTGCTCTGCCACGGAAAGAGTGTGTTCTTGCAGGACTGCCTGAGGTTTGTGTTTCTGGAAATAGTTAATAGTTACAGTGCTGGTTCATTGCTCTTAAGTACATGCTGCTGCAGCGCTTCAGTGTTTTTGCGGGGTTCAGAGATCTCAGCGTGCACCACAAATAGCTTTCTTTGTGTAGCTCTTTACAGCAGCTTTTAACACCTGCAGAAGCTGCAACATGCTTGAGAGCCAGTGAAGAAACGCTTTACAAGTTGGTAAACCCTTTGTTGCTGGAGTTGGAAAATAGGCATGAACGAAGAAAATGGCTGGGGGGAAAAAGAGCCAAGACATCACAAGGCATATGTGTGACAGAGTGACAGACCTCTGGCAGGGTCTGTGCCTGGATGGTGCCTCATCACCTTCTTGTGCCCACGAGAACCACAGAGAGGTGATGGCAGGGAGTATCTGCCTGTGATGGGCTAATCCTGGTCTCCTGGCCGTAGCCCCAGCCCTTTCCTTGGAGAAGGAAGACCTTGGTCCAGGCAGGGAATCGGGAAGCAGAAGCATAGCTTTTCCAGTCATCCCCATAACCAGGATGTGTAAGTCTCTGACATTCCCCCTGTGCATGCACATATCCAAGGCAGTATTTTATCCCTGCTTTTCCTCAGTGAAGGGATACAGGATGGGCATGTTAGAAAACGTCCTTTGTTTCTGAGCTGGTGGAAACAGCACAGTGGGGGAAAGTTGCTTTGGGCTCAAGCAGCTTGCCTCAGCCTAAGGACAGAGCTGTGAGGGAGAGCAATTGCCCTCCTAACCGCAGCCCTCTCCAGCTCCTTTGATCCAGCAAAGTGCCTGTGCCCAGCAGGGACCCTCGGCTTAGCTGGAGGGCAGCAAGACTGAGCCTGAACACGGCAGTAGGAAAGATAAGAGGTGGTGGCTCCACGGGGGGGGAGGAGGGGGCAGCAGCACTGTGTGCGGTGGTCTGCGTGCCTGGCTGGCAAGCAAAGCCCAGGAGCAGCCCTGCTCCAGGTAGGCAGCGCCACTCTGCTCGGCAGCTTAAAACTCACACACGTCCCACTTCTTGAAAAAGGAAAATAATTGCCATATTCATTTGTGGAGGGAAATAATTACTTCATTCATGACATGAAGTCAATTCTTGTCCTGAACCAGAGGGAGCCCTGTACTGACAGAGGGAATTTTAGAGAGAGCAAAAAACAAGCCTGGCATTTGTATGCTGCAATTAGAGGCGAGAAGGAGCCAGCGGTAGGGTTGGGTTTTTTTTCCCCCTCTCCTTCTGTTTTTTTGCACATCAAATCAGATAACGGATAAAATGTTCTGGCTCAGGCTGGGGGTAGAGGAAAGGTCTCGCTTAACTTTGTTAGCCGCGCTGAAATGCTGTGGTTCAAAAGATGACTGCGGCAAGAGAGAGCTTTTCCCCTGCCATTTGCCACGGCAGCCAGGTGGGGACTGATGGGCAGATTGAAGGAGCCTGTTGGTCGTTTAGCAGGGCCAGGAGAGGCACAGGCAGGCACTTAACACAGGTTAAACAATCTATGGGAATTAAAAAGGAAAAGAATAAAATAAAAAAAAAAAGGCTAGAAGACCTTTCTGCCTGTGCTAGTGACGGGGCCAAATCTGAAATCCATTCCTTGGAAAGATCAAAGGTCCAGGCTGGGACTTTGGGCAAGCAGCACAAATTGCTAAAGGACTCTGGGCTTGCACGCTGCTGTGCATGGGCACGCTTGCTCGGCCGCTGGCACGGGCAGCAGCAGCAGCAGGGGGCTTTCCCCCCAGCGCTCCAAACGGAGGTGAAGTGTTCCTGTTGCAGCCAGGGAGGTGCAAGCCCATGCACCCCACTGCATGCCTTGCTGCCCTGAGCTGGGGTCCCCTGGGGAGCTGGGGCCAGAGGGTCTCTCTGCCATGGGACCTGGTCTCCAGCACGCGCCCGGGAGCGTGGCTGCCACATGAGAAATGGGGCTCCTGGGAGCCCCGGGGCGGGGGGAAAGGGCAGCTGGCATCCTGCTATCCTGCTACGGGAACACATAGGCCATCACAGAGAAATTATAAGCCAGAGCCTTTGGTATGGCTCCTCTGCTGTGAGGTGGTTCTGGCTAAGTGCCGAGCATCCTCACTGCGAGGAGGCTTCCCGTGTTCCGTCCAGGTTGCCCACGAGTGGCCTCTGGCTGCCCCCCCCTCAGCTGCTCCAGAAGGAAGTGGGGGCACACAGCTTACCCCGGAGCAGAGGGGAAGATGGTATCTGCATGGGCTAATTGATACTAAATTATGTGGGGAAAAGAGGAAACCGAAGGCGGGTGGTTCTGTAAACATATCTATTTTTCACAATCTGTACCACCATGATTGAAGCTGATGTCAGGGGTGATATATGATAGAAAATTGATGAAACATTGATGCCAGGGGATGAATATTTCAGGAGGAGCTGTATACATTGTACAGTGCTTTTCTTAAATCTTTAACCAGTGTTGGATAACCTTGAGAGGGGTGTTTATAAGTTTATTCTGTGGCAAAGGAGCAGGGAGCCCAAGGGGATTTGGGGTGTGATGCCCCGGGGAGAGGGGAGATGCACTGGCGCGAGGCTCAGCATGTCCCATTGCACTGGGCTGTCCTGCTAAGCTGGCATTGCACGGAAAATCCTTGAGGCTAACATGTGCCAAACCTTTCCCAGCTCCAAAAGTAAGCATAGGATGTAAAGGTCAGCCCTGGCTCCATCTTCCTACAGCCCTTAGAGCATCCCCAGCCTGTGCTTTCCTGTGCCACCGGCTATAGCTGCTTCCCAGCAGCCTGACCTGATTCTGGCCTCGCCTCAACATGCTCGGGCACAGCACACTCAGACTGATGGAAAACAAGTTGACAAACTGCTTTCTCCTCCAGGTTGACTTTTTAAACATCAGCATCTGGCTTCAGCAGGGAGGTTGTCCTCTTTCAAGGGAGAGGGAGAATAACTGGAAGCTCAGGGTCCGGCTGGGGACAGCGAGCACAAGCCATGAGCAATTACAACAGAGGGGAAGCTCAGAGCAGCTCGCAGCCTGGTGAGTGGAAAAGTCCTGCTGGCTCGTAGCTATTTTGAGGTAAGGCATTAATTGAGGACCAGAGGGAAAACAATAAAGCCATCCCCAAAATAGAAGCTGTCAAAATGTCGTTGCTAGGAGTGAAGCTGAACCCGAGGTTTTTTTTCTTTTTCCTGTTGCGGAGCCTGTTGGCTTCAAAGCAGCTGCGAGGGGAGCAGAGTTTGGGGTTTTCCTTTGCTCCCACCAAAACCAAATTCCCGATCTCCTGTGTGCCCAGAGCAGGGGCCAGGGAGGCAGCGACAGCCGGGCGTGCGTTAGGACTAATGCTTTTCAGTGACATTCAGAAGATTCCTCGGGGCCCCTTTGCATTTGCTGCTCTGAAGATTTGCTTGTTTATTCTGGAAATTAGCAGTGTTCAAGCTTTTTTTATTAATAAAACCTCTAAGAAAAAGGATTTTTTTCACATGGAGGGCACATCGTCTGGAGGATGGGGTTTGGCGGGGTTTTGGGTCCAGGATGGGGAGAAAGAAGTAAATTTTTTAAGCAGGAGGGGTTTTTTTAGGAGCAGTTTTGATATTTCATGTACAAACCCAGTGTTATTATAACACTCGGGTGTGCCTTTCCGGGAGCGGGACCTCCTGCTGCATCAACTCTGCAGCGCCTGCCTGGGGCTGCTACCTGGCAAGGGTCATCAGCCCCACAGGACCGGCTTCTCCCCAGCAGCCCCAAATGGAAGCAGAGGCAGATGATTTACACTTCTCCCATCCCACCCTGCCTTTCCATAAACAACATCTCATCCGAAGAAGTAAGATGAGCATGAGTGGGGGGGAAAAGCCTGCCCTGCTCCCTGTCCCATCCGCTGCCGGGCACGCGTGGTGACCTTTGGGGCTGTCACTGCTGCTAGGCAGGGAGCCCCTCCTGCACAATCTTTGGGTTGTGCCCATGTGACCGTTTCTGAGGCCCCATCAGCCAGAGTGTTTTCCTGCCACCGATATTATCTCATAGCACTTGCCATCTTTTTTTCCCCCACGCAACAAACTGCAAATTGAGACCCTGAGGCATCCGTGTAGCACCAAGAAGACTCTTGTATATCTTTTTTAAAGATACATTTCTGTTTTGCAGTGTTCAAACACCATCTGCTGTTTTGTACGGCGGCACTTTCACAGGAGGGGGTCATTTTTAGGTGTAAATTGTATCTTAAAGTACATATTGACAGTACTGAAGGCTGAAATGGCTGGGAGAACCCTACACTGAGCATAGAAAGTACCACAACCCCAGTCTGTAATGGCTATCCTCATTGTGCGGGGACTTCATTTCTTGCCTTCCCACCTGGAAAAGCATCTTCAACCCTGGGTCATCTGCAAGCCCAGGGACAGCTGGCAACCCAGGTCCTGGTCCTGAAATACTAGCTGGAAAAAAAATAATCCCTGGTCACTTGACTGAATCAAGGCCAGCATCAGCCCGCCAAAGCTACTTGGGCTTATAATAATAAGCTGGTGATGCTGCCTGTGATGTGTAATTTATGGAGGCTCGTGGTTATCAGGAGTGATGAGGCATTATGTCAGAGGGATGCACTTGGCCAAAACCAGGCTGCCGGTAAGAGCCCCTGGGTTAATCCCCTGGGCACTCAGTCTCTACTTCAATGTGAGCAAAGCAACAGTAAATACCTGGCAAAGAAAGTTAGTCCCTGATCTGTAGCACTTAAACAAATACGATTAAAATAATTGCTGCAGCCGGGTGGCTGCTCTCCTGTTTCTTGTTACAGTGTCACTGGGATGTAATGACTGCAGCAGCACAGCCCTGTGCTATTTCAACATTAATTTGGTATCTCATTTCCACCTATCACCTTATTTATATTAGAAGCTTTAATTTATGTCAGGCCAGGTGTGCCAAGTGTCCCAATTACATGAAGGTCGGGGAGTGGCTTCTGCAAAGAGCACATGAGTCGAGCTGGGTGCTGCAACAGCCTCATCCCTGGGATCTCCTCCTCCTCCGTCAGGATGATGCTACAGGAGCTCCTACTGTGGTCCAGGCTGAGGCACGCTCCATAGCCCAAGCATTTTCAGCCAAGTACAGGGAAGCAAATGATGTTTTTCATGTGTGTTTTTTATTTTTCCTCCCCCTTTTCTATGTGTTTTTTTCTTCTTCTTCTTTTTTTTTTTTTTTTTTTCCCCTGTTCTAGCATTTTGCTGGCAACAACAGACGTTATATTTTGACGAGTTAATAAACATCTCCCCCGGGAGTAAAGGAGCTCCAGCATGCTCTGCTTTACCATGTTTTATGTCTGACTAACAGAGTTTGCAGAACAAGAGGTGTTTTTCTAATCTGAGAACTTGGTGGATCACGTTTCAGCCTTCTCCCTGAAGCTGCTTCGCTTCCCTGTGTCTCGGAGACTGATACCATGATGCTTCCGTGTTATCTCCTGGGGGCTAACACATTGCTGCAACCTCCCCCAGCCCTTTCTGTCACCCCCCACCTGCTCCCAACCCCAAATCATCACTTGGATCTCATGTTTTTGAGCCGTTTATCTGCCTCGGATGTTAAGATACCACTGTACATCTTGCTCTGTGGCATCTCTGGGATCTGCATTGTCCCATGGTGCAGGGTTCCTGTGCCAACAGGGGCCCTTCACTGCTGGAAAAGCCACCAATGGACACCAAGCACTGCTGCAATGAGCTGCTGGTGGATGCCAGGTCTCTGCATCGGGCATGCACCTTCCCTTGATCCTCCTCAGCACCTCCATCTGCTAACACAGGCTCCCACAATCTGTGGGTTTTATCAGTCAACCCAAGAGTTCTTCATAATTTTGAGACCAGCAGGTGAGGAAGCCCTTGGAAACCTGAAGAGAAGGGACAGATGGACACAGCTCAGAAACCTGCTGCTGCTAGGATGCCCCTTATGGCCATATCAGCCTGGAGGTGGCTGCTGCCTTCATGCCTTTTGGCAAGAAGAAACGAGACCTTGGACATGGTGCAAGGCAGGCATGAGAAGACGGCACACAGTCCAGGGAGCCAAATTGCCAGTTCGAACTTGTAGAACATTATTGCTTGTGAATTATGGATAGTTATTGCGCCTCCTGGATGATAAATTATTGAGTTGACATGCTGGATGGAGACTGAGGAGCGGTGCTGTGTTTACAGCAGGCGGATCTAGCACCTGGTGTCTTTGTGGGGAGTGGGGGATGTTTTTCTCCCTTTCTGTCTGAGCAAGAGCATCTCTGCCTGAAGCTGCAGAAACAGCAGGGCTCTGCCCACCGTAACTCGCTGAGTTAACTGTGAGGGCAGCCACAGGCAAAAATCCCTGGCAAGGGATCCCAGAGGAGTTTGGGGGGGTTCCCCCCAATCCCAGAGGTTTTTCTGCTTGCACTTTTGTCAGGTTTGCACTCTTGCTAGGGTTTGGGAATGGATAACACCAGTCTGTGAAAGAAAATGAGATGGGTTCCTTAAATCCAGGCGTAAAGAAGCTCACCCAAAGCAGGAGGAAGGGCAGCGTGCTGGCCTCTGGCTGCAGACAGCCTCTGCCCCCTCCACAGCATCAGACATTGCTCTTGCCTGCATAAGAGGGGAAACTGGCTTTGTCTGTTTAGCATGCAGTCAGCTGCATAATATTTGTGTTGGAGATGGAAAATAATGCAAGCCAACCAAATCTGTAAATGCGAGGGTGCCTTTCAAACTCCGCTGTGTACATAGACGTGGGAAACCAGCCGGCCAATATCTTAGCAAGAAGGATTTTGTGGGGCCCGTGGCCATGCTCCATCAGCCCGGGCACTTATCTTGCTGACATGAAGGGTGAGGACTCTTCCCAGGGAGCTGTGTGATTAGCTCCAGTGCTCAGCTTGAGCACAGCCTGGTCCCAAAGTTTGCTGTGGCCCTGGCTAGCCAGCTCGTCTATCTCCCCAGAGCAACCTGCCCAGCAGCTTGGTGGGGACAGGGATTTGGCACCTTACTGAGGTGGTCATTAATCACCCCCAGCATCTACTTTGGAGAAGGGGCAGGCAGCAGGAGGTGCCACCCCGTGCTTTCCAAGCCCAGCTTAGTTCAGCCATGAAGAAGAGCAGTGGGTTGGTCCCAAGATGGGACGGAGCAAGGCTTGTTTCTCTGCTGCTTTGCTCTCTGGGGCTGCTTGTGCCACCCCAATGCAGCTTTGCAATGCCCAGGGCTCAGTGCCACCCAGCACTGGGACATGGATATAAACCCTGGTGTCCCCCCATGCCCCTCTCTGCCTATCCTGTAGCATCATCCTGGGCACTTCTGAGGTCCAATAACCTCCCCCTTGCCCTCAAGAGGATTTGGGGAACAATTCACTTCGGCGATGAGACACTATCCATTTATCTCCCAGGCTGTGCTGGTCTAGCACCCCTGGCAGGGGATGGCAGGTCTGCTGAGCCCCTTGTCCGATGCATGCTCCCAGCAGCCCTGAGCTTAGGGACTCCCTGAGGTGGCTGCTCCATCATGCTTAACAGACCTCGACAGACCCGTGTGCCCCTTGAGTTTGCCTAAATGCTTTCTGGGACCCATTTAGGCTGTAGGTCTCCATAGCACCCTGTGGCAATGAGTTCCATAATTTAATCATGAGTGGCGTGGAAAAAGCACTGTCTTTTGTTTGTCCTTAAATTTGCTGCCCGATAACTCGATTTGGACGCTCCTAGTTCCTCTGTTGGAAGAAATGGGGAATTATCACTGCCTCTGCACCTGCTCCACGGTACTGGTGCTTTTATACTGGCCTGCTGCAGCTTTTCTTTCACCTCCCCCTCATTCATACCTCCTGGCAATTTCCCACTCCCCTGCCAACCCAGCCTGGCATCACATGGAGGATGGAGCCAGAAAGGTATCTGCTTTGCTTCGTGGCTCCTTTATTTATAGGTGTGGGAGTGATGCTGGGGAGGTATGGCTGACTCTGGTCCAAATGCCGACAGGATCCCTCTGGACCAAACCGTGGTCTCAATAAAAATCCCCAAAGCATCTTCTGGTGGTTTTGGGTTCTCACTTCTGCCTGATAAGTCCACATGTGCACATGTGGACCCTTCCCCAGCCACCCAGCGCAGCCCCTTGCAAGAGGAAGGGATCATAACATGAGTTATGGTCACCTTCAGAATTACTTATCTCCTAACCAGGCTTTCCTGGCCCCAGGGGAGCAGCTCCCACCTCTGTCCCCACATGGGACAGAGATGCTGTGAAGCATCACCCAGGCTGGAGGACAGAGGTGGCACCAAGGCCTGAAGAGGGGACAGGGAGAGGGGTGGGGTGGGGTTTGTGTCAGCCTGTACCCTCACTGAGCTGGATTTGTATCGTAGCTCAAGCTGAAGCCAAGGAGACTCTGGAGCTTGTAGAAAGTGAAGCACTTTCCCTAATCAAATCACACGCCAGTGTCACTCGTAAAGCTCTGCAAAGCAGAAAGGACTTGGGAGCCACTGAACCACAAACACCTCCTCCCTCCCCAGCGCCTCTGCGGAGATCCTGCCTCTCTGCTTCTCTCCATCTCTCGCCCACAAACACGGTTTGGGAGGGAGCCAGGGCAGGGCTCAGGGATCCCACATGTGCTCTGTGTCTGGTGCAGGGCCATCACACCAGGTATCTCATGCGGCTCAAGGACTTTGGGAGATAGATATTGTGTTTCACAGTCTTGGTGGTCATCTTGGGATGTTCGACACTCTCTGGTCATCTTCCTGACAGGGATGTCTCCCTCCAAGCAGGCACTGGGCTTGCATCCCACTAGTCCAGTGGGTCTTCTCTGTCCTCAGCTTCTGTGAAGATTCTACATCTCCTACACCTCGCTCAGCTCCTTCACAAGCCCCTGCCAGCCTGAGTGTGGAATGTGCAGTGTACAGCCACCCCATTTGGAGGCGACAGGCAGGACAGCTTTGTCTTCACCTCCCTGGCCCAAGCTGTAAGGGGTAGCCCAAGGACTACAGGACACCTTTCCCAGTGTGGGGCTGGGGAGCCCGTGGAGTGGGGGAAGGAAGGGCCAGTGCCACATATTTCACCCTCAGTGAGCAAGAGAGTTGCTGATGGAGCTGGATGTTTCTGTGAAAGCCCTTCATTCAGGTTTTGATGATGCATCAAGCACCAAGTACGTTGCTGCCTCCAAGCATCTCCATGGAGCTGTGCACAGAGCAAAATTAGCAGGGAGGCTGGCCAATGTCAGATTGAGAGGACAGGCTGGCTCCATTCAGGTGCTCAACAGCAACAACCTACCTAGCAAAACACACTGGTCCATCTGTTTCGCAGGAAAACCTGCCCTCTCCTCCTCCAGCCCTTTTTCTGCCCTAGCACTCCCTGCATTTCAGAGAGAAGCGAATTCTCCATCCTTCACAGGCAGTGGCTGGGACTTCTTCACAGCAGTAAATAGCATCCTTGCAGCAGGTCCATCAGCAGCAGTTTCCACAGCCTTCTTCAGTGCACCCGAAGCATGCAGGTGAGGAAATTGTTGGTAGCAGGGGAAAAAAAACAAACCCAAACCACTGCTAAACTCAGTGTTTACTTCATGACAGGGCTCTCTTGGTAACAACGAGCTCCCCAGAAAAATCCCCTCTTTAAAAAAAGCAGGGAGATTTCAGCCCGGCTGTATTCCCAGAGGAGGGAAGTGGCTATTTCTGGAGTGAGAGGAGATGTGGCAGGGGCTGGCTGAGCCTCCTGCGGTGGCAGGACCGACAGACTTCAGTGGTGGCTGCTCTCCATGAGCTGGATACATGCAATTTTCCACATTTGGTCCCTGCTGCTGTGGGGAGCCAGTGGGGAGCTGATGCCAGGGTGTTAGGGCGGCAGCATCCCAGGGAAAACAAAACTCTGTACAGCCACAGCTTTTCCTTGCTGGGGAAGCCCTTTCCAGTGTCTCGACCTCACATTATCTGTAGCTTTGCTGCGTATCCCCTGTTCTTCCCCTGTGTGCATGTCTTCAGACACTCTCTTCTTACTAATGCCTAATTAGGTTGGTGGGACTGTTTAGCCCGATAGCATAGTTATGGATAATGCTATGCAAATTGACTTGAAGACCTATGAACCCCCAAATAGATAAGCACCTCCAGCTACCCCCATGCTTGGCTGCCTGCAGGCCATCCAGCCAACTGCAACTGCAAATAGCATGTGGGGGTTTTAATAAAAATGCTCTTTTAAAATAAATAAAAATCATCCTTCCCCCCCCCCCCAAACAGAAAATTCTTTATACCATAAAGATGTCTTGACATCTCAGTGCAGCCAAGCCCAGCCTTATCTCAGATAGCTGAGATGTTTAGTGAAGAGCATGGTCACTATCTGAAAGAAAAAGGCACTTACAGGGGACATTTCAGCCCACCTAAGGTCCACTCCGCCTCTAAAGTTTGGGTGGGAAAAGATACCCCACCTCTCCTGTGACAACGGGATCACAGCTGAAGGGCACCGTGACCTCAAAGTCTGAATAAGCGAGTCTTTGTCTCACCTCCTGATTATGCTTTGGGAGTTTCCTCTGTTTATTATTCATCTGATTGCAATCTTTTTTAACGCTTTAATGCAACCTCTGTCCCAGCTATGCTAAAGACCCGAATGCCCGACCAGAGACATGCACTGAAAAGGTCTGAGGGTCCCTGCTCAGATGCTGTGTTTGACACGGGTGGGATGTGGACTGCTGGTCCTCCTGCATCCCTGAGTGGGGGCAGTCCCTCCCTGTGCCCACTGCAGAATGCCCAAAATCAGGCATTCCCTCTGATGCTGTCCCCTCTCCTGAGCCATACCCACACTGGGTGGCGTGGACCCTTTCCCATGTGCTGTCTGCTTCCCCTCGGCTTCATATGGCCTTGTCACCTGCTGTCCCTCCAGGGCTGGTGACAAGGGACAGGC
>JAVJGJ010000062.1:34230852-34242644 GCA_035590215.1 Microhierax caerulescens
TTGGGGTTTGCCATAGTGGGGAGGGGGGGGCGACGTGTGGTTTTGCATGGAGATGTGAAATCCAGAAGCAGTCAGCCCCCTCATGCCTAGGACGGCTGCTGTGCTCTCCTCTGCTGCTGGGGGAACCCCGGCTCCCACCCACGTCCCCCTCTCCAGCTCCTGGGGCTTTGCCTGCTGGGCTGCTCGCCATGCCTCATTCTGCTTGTGTGTGCTACGTGCAGTAGGAAAACAACTCGGTGTGAGGATCTGGAGTTTGTTTGAGGGCCTTTCCCCACGGCGCTGGCTGCACAGAGGTTGCAGAAGGGCTGCTGAAACCCAGAGGGTGATGATGTTGAAGGGGGAGCTTAGCTGACAAGGGTGTTTGCAGGCAGCGTGACACTGCCAGTGAAGGGCTGTCCTTCCATCCCTCTGCTGTACCACAGGAAAACACCTGGGGAGGGAGAGAGGGGGGATATCGACACTGCTGTCCCTCACTGGTGTGGGCCATGGGCTCCTGCACATCAGGAGCAGACTGCCTGCTGCCGCTGTCCTTGCGTGCAGGTGGCGGGGGGAGAGATGCTCCAAGACCTGTTGCTCATCAGCAAAGCCTGCCCTTGAGGCTTGCTTGCTCGAGGACAGCGGTGTGTGGAAGCATCTGCTCTGGCTTTTTGTCCCCTTCTCCTTTAGCTTCGTGGTGATGGAGCCCTTCCTCTTTTAGAAGTGGGTGATGTCTGTGCACGATAGTGGCAGAATGAAGTAGTGAAACAAAAAAAAAAGGAGATAAATGGAAAAGTACTATTTTAGAGAAGGCAGAATTTCTTGGAGGTGATAGCTGGGGAGCAGGGATAAATCCAGATTGCATTTTCTCTGTTTAGAAATCAAAAGTGCACTACTGCTGACCCAGTAAGCAGCTTGGAGAGTCCAGCTGCGTCCTTTATCTCCTCTTCCCTGTAAGGTCCCACGGGTCCTTTTGGTGCTATGCATGCTGGCTCCCTTTCTGTCCCTGTTCTAGCTCAACAGGAATAATTAAAAAAATAAAAGTAATAATCTGTATTTTGGGTCACTTAAGTGAGCCAAGATGATGCAAGGAGCTTGGTTTTGCTTCCACTTCCAGCAGCAGCAGCACTTTCAAGTCCTCAGCCCTGTGGCTTTCTCCCTCCCAGCATGTCTGGGTCTGGTGGGATCAGCCTGCCAGCCCCGTTAGTTACCAGAAGAGTCCATGAGCCAGGCTTCCTTGGCAAAAGCCAGGCTTGCAAGCTGGTGCCGGAGAGGCGGCAGGAAGTGCTGGGCTGCGAGGTGAGGACGGAAGGGCTGTATGGAGTCTGTGAGGAGTTCATTACAGCAGATGTTGGTGCCGTAAAGCCACAGGTTCCTGCTGTTTCCTATTCACTTATATCCTCCCGGCTTTAGCGATGCTAATGCGAGTGAAAACATTTGCAGGAGCAAAGCGGGGGAGGCATAAATCACCAGCCCGTTCCCTCTGTCTCCTCCTGCCATTCCACCCGTGCATCTTGCTTTGGGAATCAAGGAGATTAATACGGGTGCAAAGGATGCCTGAGCCGCTCGCTGGCTGCCATCAGCCCCACTGTGGTGTTTTGAGGCCCGCTGCCTCTGATTTTGGCTTTTCTTAATATGCAAAGCTGTAATTTGTTGTAATCAGTTGTATTGTGCAAGCCACCACTGCTTGTGAATCAGAGCGCGGTGGCAGTGAGCTGACACAGCCCTGGCCCTTTGGATGCTGGGCTGGGGGGTGTCTCTCTCTAGTAGCAAGAAGACTCATTCCACCCTGCTTACTGGGGTGAAGGGAGCTGGGGTGACCCTTCCCTGGCTCTGCCAGAGCTCAGGACCTACAGGAAACGCTGTGCAAGATGCTTTTCCCCCCAAACCAGAGCCTTTGTGGTGTCCCAAGAGTGATGAACCGGTAACTTTTGAGTGATGTGGCTACTTGCCTTAAGCCAGAGCACTGGGAAAAAATCCTGTATGACCTGCAGCGGGGCTACACTAGGGCTGGGAAATGCAGAGCTTTGACTTGGGTGAGGCAGAAAGCCCCATAAAGCTGTTCAGATGTCTGGTTTCACACCCGCCCTCTGAGGGACTTCTCTTGGTGGGAGCCTGGAGGCCCCTGGCTGAATGCAGCACCCTCCCTAACACTCCCTAAATCCTCAGTCTCACTGTCCCTGCAGCCCTGCAGGCTTGGCTGATGCTTGGATTTTTACTGTTGAGGCCGTTTTGGAGTGTGGGTTGCCTTTCAGCTTCATGCTGGGGTCTCAGCATGGAGGGTGATGTTCTTGAGGGTCCCGGCTGGGTTTTGGTTTAAGTCCATTTTGGTCCTGTTGGGGAGCAAAGTGCTAAAAACAGGGGCTGCGTGCACAGGGGAGACTGGGGAGCCAGAAAGCAAAGCAAAGCATCCTGGCTGCACAGAGTATTATTTTTGAAGCCTCCTGGTTTTTCGGAGGCCTGACTCACAACACAGGAATGCACTGGGCTGGCAGCCCTGGACCTGCTCGTCAGCCGAGGGGAAGAGCTACCTTCTCCTCCTTTCGAGCCCGTTCCCCATCCCCTCTCCTCCCAAACCACTGGGCTGGGCTGGTAGCAGCCACATGGTTGCTGAGCTTGGATTTTTAGGGGATTTTTTTTCTCCCTTTGCTATTTGCTTTTTCATATAGGAGCTGCTTTTTTGGTTTTTTTGATGGGGCTGGGGCAGCTCAGCAGGTTGTAGTAAGGCAGCTCTGGGTTGCATCGGGTGGTTGGAGGTGAGGGAAAGGCAGAGCGAGCCCTTGAGATCAAACGTGAGCCAGGCTGGGAAAGGCTGGGCAAAGCCATGCTGGAAAACGAGGAGAGGGAAGGGAAGCAGGAATTATTTAGCACGGGGCTTGCTCCAGCGTGTCCTGCATGCTGCCTTTAATCTCCTGTGAGTCCCTCCCCGCTGCAGCCTGACGCTGCCCCGCTTGGGTCTCCTCTGCTCCCCACTGCCGTTGGCTTCTCCCACACCTGCTGGCTGTGCTCCGCTTTTTTTTTTTTTTTTTTGGGGGGGGGCCTGTTCCCTGTGGCAGCGAGCCGCCCCAGACCCACGCGGGTCTGTTATCTGGGTTAGGTTTGCAGTGAAACAGCTGGGGGTGGTAGGTCCTGGTCCTCAGCCCCGTATGGGGCTCCAGGTGCTGCTACCTGGTGTAACTTGGCGGGCGTTGAAGCTGTAAGCCTTAACCCAAACTTTTGGTGCTTGGGAGTGTACCTTGGGGTAAACCTAGTAAAGGGACTGTTTGACTCCCTGTTCTCTCAGTGTTGGGCTCCATGGAGAAATTCAGGTGGGGAAGGGGAAGAAGTGTGCAAGCGAAGCAAGCCACGTGCCACTGCAATGCTCGCCGGCAGGCAGGGTGTCTTACAGCTCAAGAGGAAGAAAGTGGTTTTGCCTTTGGTGTGGACTCTGCATCCCATCTTCCCTTGGCCCATGGGCCCGGGCTCTGCTGGGGCTCTTCCCTTGCCTCCCTGCCTGGAGCATCCATGGAGGCCATTGTCTTCCCTCCTCCTGCTTCAGCCCTAAGCTCCTCTCCAGAGGGGATTGATGACCAAGCACCCGCTTGTTTAGGTACTGGGAAATATTCCCTTTCCAGCTAATACATTGCTGACCTTACTGTTTGCTGTGAGGAGGAGGAACTACCAGGTCCCAAGCCCTGGGGGTGGTTGCAGAGCTTCCTGGGGCATGTGCACAGGGATGGAAAACTGTGGGGCAGGAATTGTGGTGGCACAGGAGTCCCAAAACTGGGCTGTGACCATGAGACAAGGCTTCCTCCTGGAGCTGGGTTTGTGCAGGCAAAATATCGGGACGTGCGTTCCATTGCCTGTCGTGCAGGGCTTGGACTAGATACATGGGGCTGACATAGTCCCCCAGGATCTAAAAAGCAAATAAAGCAAATTATCCGAGTCAGTTTTTTCCCCTTTAGCATTGCTTGTTTAAGTTAAAAGCAGTGCTGGTTGTTTGAATTTTTTTTTTTTTTAGTTTTGTTTTGTTTGTTTGTTTTACCCTGGGAGATGGAGGACACAAGATACTTATTAAAGAGTAATATACCTGGTTATACAAGAATCAAACTGTGCAGAACTCCAGCCTCAAACTCTGAAGCTTTTCTTCTGCTTACATTTGGGGGCTGGGCTGTCCCTTTCTCTGGAGGAGTGAGTCTTCAGGTAAGGAAGAAGACCTATATAGATTTGCAGAGCATCTTTGTGGGTCTCCTTCCCCCCCTTCATACCTCTTCCCACAAGACTGATGAGCAGCAGCCCATATACCTGTGTATATACACACATATAGCACAGCTGCCCTCACTTCTCTGCCCTGTTTATTCCTGTAAGAGCCAGGAGGAGGAAAAGGGCTTGTTTGCATCGTGAGTGATCCCTTCCATGGCCAAATATCCAGGGCTGCAAGCATCAGCAGTCCTAATTGGTATAAACCCCTCATCAAGCGAGACACAAAAGTCAGATCCTGGCATCCCTTGTGCTTCCGGGGGGTCCCACTGGTGTGGTTTCCTTAAAGGTCCCATGAGTAACCTTTCATGCCCCCCCAGCTCCCCTCCTTCACAAGCCTGTGCCGAATGAGAAAGCTGAGGGATTGTTTCCTTTTGAAAGAGCGTGGAAAATCTCATTTTGAGATGTTTAATGCATATTAGATCCATCTGCCTTTCTCTTGAGCGGAGGCCACCACAGGAGGAGAGGCGAGGGCTTCTGAGTGCAGATGTCCAGCGCCCAGGCAGGTTTTGGGGCTCTGCAGAAGCAATGCTATGGGTGGTGCCTTCGACTGGAGGATCTGTGCAGGTGGATAGCATAGGATGCGGAGCAGGGAGGGAACCCCCCAAAACTTTCATAGAGGTGGAGAAATTATCTTGGTCTTGATGTCAGTGCATGCAGGTGCAGGATTGTTTTGGATGGTCTGGCTTGCCCTAGGGATGGGATTCAGCACACCTTGGTATATTGAACCAAGTGGCTGTCAGGTGTGGGTAAAACAGGTGTGAGGGGATTTGAGTGCGGCGGGTGCATAGGGAACACTCTTGTAAGGCATGATCATGCTTCTTCCCACCAGGCATCCCTCCCCATTGAAGTTGTGTGGAGACAGATGTGGTGGCTGTTGAATGATAGGAGCCCTGCAAGAGGGAGGTTTGCACTGGGCAGGGAGCATGGCTGAGATGAGAGCAAGATTTTCTCCACCCTGACTTTGTCCTGCTGTTGCTTTGTGAGCCTTCTCTTTTGCAGAGCGACTTTCCTCCCTGGGAGCTGCCACTGGCCTGGAAATTATCTCCAATTACCCCCTTCTTGCCACACTCCCTCCTCGGTTGGCAGCACTTAAGTGCCTCTACATGTCCCTCTGCATGACTTAAACAAGGAGTTGTATGGGCTGTCCACCTCTGGGTGGGCTCCTCAGTGTATCCTCGTCTCCTGGGTGGTGGTAGGGTGGAGGGACAAAACGTTGTAAAACATACCCAGGCTTCCCGGCCGGGTGGCTTGCGGAGGCGGGAGGCTATTAAAAAGGGTTGTGTTGCATTGTATAACGTGGGAGTTCTCCTTAGGCAGGAGGCTAGAGAGCCCAGAAACTCCTCGGGACAGATTTAAATGGGAGAAGGGACACGCCTGGGATGCAGTGTTGCTGTCTCCTCCTGTCTGAGGTTGCTGTCAGTGGGTGTCCTCGGTGCTTTCTAGGCTGTGAGATTTTGGGCTTGTTCATGACCAGTGACGCACATGAACACATGCACTTAGCAGTGGCTGAACGTGATACCAGACGTTTGAAGTGAAGGCACCAAGAAGGTCCTCAGCAGCAGACCTTGCTTTGCTGACTGTGCGGTTTGCTGGTGGACTTACATGATGTGCTGGGAAATGGTAGTTTTTCCTTTCGGGTGTTGGTGACCCCTGGTTGGAGGACAGAGTAACTGGGACAGAGGAATGGGGCTTCAGAGGGGTTTATGGAGATGGATGAACAGCGCTTCCTTCCGCTGGGTTCGTTGGCCTTGCCTCTCTGCCATCTTGAGGGGGGTCTTGTCCCTGCCTTGCACGGTTTGTGAGCGGGGGCTGATCTCCTCTGCGTGCCCGTTATCCCCTGTGGAGACCTCACCGTCCTATGCTGTCACCCGGCTGCGTTATCGGCTCTGTCTGTTTGGGTTGGCTTGAAGAACAGAAGGAGGGTGTTTTCCAGCAGCTAGAAAGTGGTTGCTATTTAAAACGAGAGAAAGAAAAAAAAAATGCGGTCTGCTGCTTGCTTTTCATCCACGCAGCCAAATGGAGCCGAGCAGGCATCCCCACCCTCACCTGGAGGGGCATCTCTGAAGGCTTTGCAGGGCCTGCAAGTGAAGCTAGTAATTAGTGCTGGTCATGAGGGTGGATCTTGCAATGTGGCCATGCTGTCTGCTGTGGTCTGGCCTGGGGCCATTGCCTCGTTTGGGATGGCCGCTGCCCAGGTGTGGGATCCCAGCAGCCTCCCTCCACCCCTGTTTATCCCAAACAGGCTGGGGATGCCACTCACAGTGCGGGTACCTCTGCCTCCCTGCCTGGCGCAGCTGTTCTTACAATTGCTGGATGGTGCTATGGTGTGCCGGCGCTAGAATATCATTTTGAAGGTTTTTCTTTCCCCCTTGACAAATGTGAAATGTAGAGACATGCTTAAAATTAAAGCATGGCTCCAAAGTCCAATTACACAGCAATTAAAAATAATCAGCGGTCTGGGTTGCTGCATTGGGTGCTAGGCTTGTTGAAGCATTTTCTCTTCCAGCCTGTTTTGGAAAAGCTTAAACGTCCTGTCTCTTCTGCTTTGAGACCTGAGTGGAGGACATCTTCCCAGAGTCGGTCAGGTATTGCTGAAAATGTGCATTAGGCTGGAAGTGAGCTGTTCCCAGTGCTGGGGAGCTCCTCACTGGGGCTGCGACATCCCTACATGGCTCCGTAGCGTCTCCTCTGAGTTGCACCGGTCTATCCACTTTGGGAACAAGCTCTTGGTGACATGGTGTTGCTGCTGGGTGCATGCCCAGCTCTGCCAGCACCGCTGGGGCTGGGGGCTAGTGCTTTGGGCTGGAAGGAAGAAGAGGTGGCAATTTGGGCTCCCCCACCGTCTCCACCCATACATTTCCACCTGGGTCTGCAGTTCCTATCATCCTCCCCTGGTCTTTAGGAGGAGATGCTTGACTTGTTTGTGGAAGCACGTTTTCCTGGAGGACACGTGATGCCAGTGGCACATCATTTTGGCTGCTTCTCTGCAGTCAGAGCTCTGGAAATGCCTCCTTCTGTGCTCCAGTGTAGGCATTGAAGGGATTTGTTTCAGGAGAGGGGATGTGACTGCACAGCTGTGCAGCACGGAGCTGCTTGGGTGACCGGGGTCTGGAGTGCGATGGCTGCCAGTGGCTATAAAACTTTTCTCCCCCTTTTTAGTCCCTCTTTTTTTTTGTATGTCTGTCTCCGCTAAATGATTTGCTACCAGTGAATGACTAGTCTGTGCTGAGGTGAATGGAGCAAGGCTGGGAGGTGTTGCTGTGGAGGCTTGTTAAAGTCCTACCATGGTGCCATAGCTCAGTGGCCCAGTTTTGGGTTGCAGGAGGTACAGCCCCACCGTTACTCCCTGTCCCGGGTCACGGGTACTTTGGCTACCCCGTGAAATATACCTCGAACAAGGGATCGAGGTGCATACTTCAGGCTCTAAAATTTATACACCAAGATAAAAATGTTGGCTCTGCCCAAAGCTGGAAAAGCGAGATCCAAAAGCTGGGAAGAGGGTTGGGTTTTGTTTGGGCTGAACAGTGACTAACAAGAGTTGAGTTTTTAAAACTAATGCTTGGGATAAACTGGTTATGCAAACTGGGGCGAATTGGGCAGGTTCCTTTGTAGTTTACAACAAAACCCCAGGAGTCTGGGGCGTGTTGGGGCTGGTCCTGACGGGGATGGAAAAACCCACACGCCAGCTTTGCAGATGGGGTCCCAACCTATCAGGGAAGGGTCCTGGGGGTAAGTTGTAGGGAAAGCCACAGGTTACTGTGAGGCCTCATCTGTCCAGCTAAAACCTTGAATAACGCCAATCCTAAAAACACAACAGATCAAAAATACGTATTTTTTTTAAAAATGTGGTTTTAGAGTACCTGCTAAGGGGAATTCATGCTGTGCTCAGCTCCAAGAAACTGTCAGGCTTGCTGGTCCTGTGCCGCTGAAAATATAAAGATTCAGTGTCTTTGGCTTTTTTTTTGCTGCGGCGTTTATCGGCCATGGCCAGGAGGATGGTGTGGGGTACGCAGGCGCGCCAGCAATGCTCGGTATGCTTTGCAAAGGCAGTTGGGCTCACAGACTGCAAGGCTTCTGGTTTCTATCACAGCTCATGCTGTTTTGGCCAGGGGCATCCATCCATCCATCCATCCATCCATCCATCCATCCATCCATCCATCCATCCATCCATCCATCCATCCCACAGCCCTCCCAGGCTCCGCAAGGCTCCTCTAGAGTGTGGTGTTTTAAGGATGCTAGAAAAAGGAAGTGGGTACGAGGGCCCTTGTGAATTTTTAGCTTCATCCCGCAACACAGGCTGGGGGAAAGTGGTGCCTTGCGTGTCGGTAAGGCAGAGTAATGCTCCGTAAAAATCCCTCTTGCCATTTCCCGCTGGATCGGTCCTCTGGGCCGAACAAAAACTGGCTTAGGCTGCCATCGTCCTCTTGCGGGGGAAAGCCCGGCCGCTGGATGAAGCAGAAAATTAGATGAAACCTGCCTAACAAGAAAAGAAAAGATGATTTTTGCAAGCAGAGAGGGGAAAGGAGGAAGTGAAGTTGCTGTTAACCCTGCTGGTGTCCAGTGCCTGCCCTTCGAGCATCCTCCGACCACCGGCACCCTGCAGAGCCTTGGCATCACTGTGCCCGTTTGCTGTCCCTGCGTCCTAAGGGATTGCTGCTGTTTCTGGCTTCTGCTAGCAGGGAGGCTTGAGCAGGGCAGCTTTTCGGTGGTCTCCGGCTGGCTGGGGAAGGCAGAGCTCTGCTTGCAAAGCGGGTTTTTGTTGTGCACGTGCTTGCTGCCTCCCCCTTTCTGTCTCCATATCCCAATGACACGCTGGCTCTGTTTTCATTAGTATTTATGGACTGGCTATAAGAGGACGCAGCAGATCCACCCGGGCTGTTAATGACCCCTGCATGAAATAGCAAAGCCCACTTAGCAGTCTCGGCCGAGGAGTTTTACTGCAGCCTCTCACGGTCTGCCTGTGACTGTCTCCTTCCCTTAGAGAGTGACGGGGAGGGCTGCGGGCACAATTTCTTGCTTAAAAGAGAAAAGAGCTTGGATTTGTGTGCCTGTGGGAGGCGGGGAAGGAGAGTGTGTGTGTGTCTATGGAAAGTGTAGGGGGGAGAATGTAAACCATATGTTTCTGTGAGGGTCAAGTTGCAGAGCAGAACCAGCAGGGAAGCAAAAGAAGCTGGAGTCCTGCAGTTTGGCTGTGCTTTGCATCCTGGTAGGTGTGGGGGGGTGTCCAGCGTGTCCTACTGAAGGGTGATTTTAAAAAAACAAACCTACCCTAAAAGCTGATTTGGCTCCCTGCCTGGCACTCTGCGGTGTCACTGCTGTCCCATGTATTTAGGGCTGGAGTCCAGGACTGGTTCCAAGCCCTTGGGGCTCCTATAAATAAATGGCAGGGATGCTGGGAAGAATCTTTGCTGGGTTGCCCTGAGTTCAGGGTGTTTGCAAGTTTTATAGGAAGTGAAGGGAAGAAACTTTATGCAGGGAAGCGAGTGCCTGCAGCTTGCTGGAAAAGCACAGTGGTTGGTGTGCCTTGCAGCACGGCTGTCCGTGCGCTCTCCTTCCAACTGTGGAGAGGAGAGTCAGATGAAAAGATCCATTTTTTTCCCTTCTTGGAGTGGAAAAAGTTATGTGCAAGCATCCCAGAGAGTGGTATAGACTTCAGACCTAAGCAATATGAGCTGGATTGAAGTGCTTTTAAAAAGAAATCCAAAAATAGGGGGAGTGGGGAGGTCCCACGGTAAACTGTTTTAGCTGGGAGACATCTTTTGTTTCCAAAACTAAAAGCATAGAGACAATATCTGATTCCCTGACCGGCTCTACAGAGCTGTTTGCAACCTGTCAGCTTGGTAACCATCTGCTCGCAGCCCGCAGGGACCACGCTATATATGGGATATAGGAGGAGAGAGGCATTGCCGTACCCCCTGCCCCACGAGCAGCTGTGGGCTCCAGCCCCTTTGCAGGAGGGGCCATGGGCACAGCATCTCCTTGGTCCATGCATCAGGAGGAGCTCCTATGCCTAAGACGTAAAAAATCCCAATGGATTTATCTTTTGGCTGTCTGGCTTTTTTGGGGGTTTGTTTGTTTGGGGGAGATTTCTTTTTTTAGCTTTACTTCCTACAGAAAATCCAGATATTTTTTTTTCCAGTCATGCTGTTTGTGTCTGCAGCCCTCCCACTCTTCAACTCAGAAGTAGATATCTTGCAATTAAGTGCCTGCCTGATCAGGAAATTAGCGATGAAGTTTTTATCTAGGTGAGCTGGCTGGCCAGTGAGAGGGAACTGTTAATATCCCACTAAAAAAATCACCAGCATAACACTTGCCACCTACTATTGGGGAACACAAATGCCATGTGGGTGTGAATATTTTGAGCAGCAGATCTACAGGAAAGCAGGTTTTGTTCTACCACTTAACAGACTGCGTCATTTTTGCTGAGATGGAGTACCTCAAAATACATAAAGGACCAAGAAAAACATTGGAAAAACCTTAGGCAAGGTGAGAGAAGCGTGAAGGATGCCTTCAGGTCATGGCAATGGGTGCTTGTTGGCAGATGACCTTTATTTGTTGTGGAAGGAAAGGTCCTTCACTAATGATGGTTGAGTGGCTGAAGGAGAAGCAGGAGGAGAGCACCCTACACCTGGGCCAGCTGGGGAGGGGGGGTGGGCTTCCTTGTAGCCTATGCACATGCTTTGGAGGAAATCGCTGAGCATGTTGGATATGGCAATTTCTTGGGGCTTGCTTTGCTATCATGTGTAAAGAAAAAAAGGGTTAGAAAGGCATTTATGTAAACTGCGGGGTCTAAAGGTTGGATGAGTTTGGATTGTCACAGAACTTTGGGTCAGGGATATTCTGTAGCTTTGGCTATTAATGTTTTTTTTGGGGAGCAGCAGCCTCTGACCTCTGAAAATGGAGCATCAAGGGGAACGACTGAGGGAAAAGAGTATCTTCCCATTGGCATGGTGCCAGCTGCTTCTGCAGGTCCTGAGGGTCTCTGAGGTTTGACCTGGCTGGCATTTGCCCCTAGATAAGTGCAATAATAAACCTGGTCCTTTCTTCACTAGGAGAGTGACCTCCTGGCTCGTCCCACCTGAGCTGCCTAGGAGCTGCTTTAAGCCAAGAGGTGCTGAGCTTGTGGAAGGGCTGTTCTGGGGCTGGGTCACCTGGGTGGTGAAGAGTCCTTGTCCCATGGCAGAGGTCCCTGTGTTTTAAACAATGTTATTTGCAGAGACAGTCTGTTAATGCAGTGCAGAAAGTGGCTTGAGAAATCATAAAGAGGTTCTCAAGAAGGTGGTGAAAGTGAGAAACTGGAGTTAGGAAAGCAAAAGTGTGTTTTCTTCCAGTACCAGGATGTTTATTCCAGATAAGACACGGGTCATAGAATGGTTTGGGTTGGAAGGGACCTTAAAGATCATCTAGTTCCAACCCCCCTGCCATGGGCAGGGACCACCTCCCACTAGACCAGGCTGCTCAAAGCCCCATCCAGCCTGGTCTTGGACACTTCCAGGAATGGGGCATCCACAGCTTCTCTGGGCACCCTGTGCCAGTGCCTCACCACCCTCACAGTAAAGAATTTCTTCCTAATA
>JAVJGJ010000062.1:34248666-34258892 GCA_035590215.1 Microhierax caerulescens
AGCGGGGGAGTGGGGGGTCTGCCGCCCGGCCGGCCCTGCTGCTGCCCCTGCCCCGCAGCCCCCGGACCCCGCCGAGCATCACCGCTGCCCTTAGGAGAGCGGTAATCCCACTTGAAAGGGGATTTCAAAATTTTTTTGTCTATTGTCTTGCGTGCGCACCCGGCGCTCCTGGGGCCTCGTGGCTGCAGGGGAGGGCTTGTGGGGGTGGAGGGGGGCGAGGGAGGTGTGCCGAGCTCAGCAGCCTGGGTCGGTCCTTGCTCATAACAGCTGCCTCCCAGCACGGCGCTTTGCCCCCTGGCCATGGCCACGCGAGGTTTTGGCACAAGGATGCTGCCACCAAGCACGCCGTGGTGTTCTCCTCCTCTGGAAGCAGGGCCGTGCATGTCTGACATGCGGCGGTGCAGCAAGCAGCGTTGCATGGGATGCTGCCATGTTGCATGCTTCCCAACAGCCTTGTGTGTTCCTCATCGGTCCCTTGGGTCACACATCTTGGCCTGTCCCTCACCGGCTCCACAGGCTGAGCTTGGCAAAGGTGCCCTCTGAGTTTTACGAGCTATAGGGCAGGGGATGAGCCTGCAACGGGACAAAAGCTGTTATCAATGCTTGTGTCCTGGCCGTGGCATCTCTATGCGATTAAACCCCATGTGTCTCCTCTCTGCCAAGGAATCTGGAGGCGAAGGATGAGGCTTATCTTCCTGCTGGTGGCTGGAATGCTCTTGCAGCCCAAAGGCTGTGCTAACGCTGGTATCTGGTGTGTGTGTGTGTGAACAGGGAGTTTTGCCCTCTTTTCACTATTAAGCTTATAAACAACAGCGCAGCATCCTGGGGAGGGGTGGTGGTTTTGCGCGGGTTTTTTTTGGTGTTTTTTTTTTCCTTTTTTCCTTTTCCAAGTGCAACTCTGGGCTGATATCCCAGGAATGTGATCTGTTGTGCTCATAAAGCCCAGCTTCTGGCCTCCTTCTTTCTCCTTCTTCCTTCCCAGGCATTAAAGAGCCAGGCCTTGGGGATGAACTGTGGTGGGATCTTGTATCCACTGGGATGCTCCACAACATATGGGGCCTCTGGTTTCTTGTGTGAGCTCTCTGCAGCTTCCTGCATTAATATTTGATGCTCTTCCTTGGGGTGAACATTAAAAAGAAATGACCACCACCATCAAAAAAAAAGTGGTGTTGTTTTTAGTAGGGGAAGAGAAAGAAGGAGGAGGAAAAAGCTGAAATGCAATCACTTTTTATGGCTTCCCGGAATGGCTTGGATGTGGGTTGGACAGCGGTGGGTCAGGAGCAGAAGGAGCAGATAGCCCCATGATCGTCTGCCTACTCGCACTCATTCCCTTTCAGGTCGTAAATATAAAACCACTACTTGAAAAACAAAAAGCTCGTTAAGCTGTCAGCGGGCTCCCTCTTGGAAGGTCATAAATGTGTCTCTAAGCAGCGGCTTTGGTTCCTGGGGCGTAGGCACCATGTCCCCGGTGGGGCTGGAGGGAGGTCACTGCCCATAGGGACAGCAGTAGCTGATGGAGGGGGAGCTTGACTCTGCTAACGAGGGGAGTAACACCCCACCACCACAAATTTTGAGGCTCCCCATCCATTCTTGACCTGTGCTTTGGTCTCCCATGTAGACCTTGGAGTAGCACCTCTAGGTATGATGGTGGCTCCAGTGGAGCTGAAGCGCAAACACTACACAGGCTCTGTCTGCTGGTGTGTTGGTGCAGAGTCAGGGTCGTCTCTGCTGGCCAGGGACCACAGAGCATTGGCTTCTCTTATAAAGCTTTTGGTAGGGTGATAAAAGACAATAGAACATTTGAGATTAGATTAATTTGTGGTAATAGCAAGCTGGGTGAAGGGGAGAGCGTTGTGGAGCATGATGGACATTTCTGCCAAGCGATCTCTGAGCACCCACTGTTGGGTTTACAGTTGCATTGGCAGTAACGAGCGGTGGCCCTCGTTGCCAGTCCTGCGGCGGGGGCAGGCGCCACGGGCAAGGGCACAGACTTCTGCCTTTGCACCACCTCATTGATTTTATTGCAAACAGCTCGGCTCAGCTCCGAGCAACTTCCTGAGGCAGGTGTTAGGGATGATTCAAATAAACAGCCCAGCAAACAGCAGAGAGGAGGAGGAGGAGGAGGAGGTAGTGAAGAGCATCCTGTTGCCTTCTCCTGGGAGGTGTCCTACAAGGAGCAGCTAGGAGGGCTGGTTGGTCTTGTGGCAGGTATTGACCTAAATGCAGGTTGTTTTGGGACGTCTGTTGTCCTGGTGGGGTTTGGCTTGCTGGTTTTCTGGCTGCATTACAACCAGACAAAACCACCTTGGAGATCCTTCCCGTGCCCTGGTGAAGACGTTGGATATGTGGATGGAGAGGGAGGAGATCTGAAGCAGGCACCTTTGTGACCCACAGGCATCAGGCAGTTTACGAGTGGGTTCAGAAGCAATCCATCCTGGTGTGGAAAGGATATAAATTTTTGGCCTATTTTTCTTCCAGAGAGATATTTTCCACACTGAGAATAGATGCCTGTCCCTGTAATCTGTTTGTCATTTAGGGCCCCAATATTTTTTCTCTTGGTTACACCACGTGCTGAAAATGCAGCCGCTCTCGCATTAGCATCTAATTAGCAGCAGCTAAAAAAACTGAAACAGGAGGAGAAAGAAAAGGGTGAGAAATTAAAGATGCAAAAGACCTGTTAGATCATCTGGCCCTTCCTTTGGGATTGTTTCAGTGGGGTTTTGTCCAGTCTTGCTCAAAAGTCTCCAGGGCCATTACTGCTTCCCTCGGAGGCCGTTTCATTGTGTATTGAGAGAAACCTTCATAAATGTAAAAGCTTTATACAATTGAGGTAAAAGAAACAGATTGAGTCATTGTATTGTTCTTTGTAATCAGCTTTGCTTTTCATTAATTTCCTCCCTAAAGCCTTATTTAGGCTGGGAATTTTAAAGAAAAAGCAGGGAAACAGCACGTGCGAGGGATGGTGGGAACAGGCTGCCTGGCTCCGGTGGGTTCCTGTGCATCACCCTCCTCACCCCGGCAGCCTGGATGTGTTCCGACACCTTCAGGAGCCGGTCTGCCTGCTCACTGGGCCAAATTTAGCTGTGGTGTTGCGTACCAGGGACCTGTCCAGTGCTCTCGCCTCCTCTTGCAATGGAGTCCAACTCGTCTGGGCAGCTGCTTGCTGCTGGAGCCTTTTAATTTAGCTATTTTTAAAGATGACAAATAATAGCACAAAGAAAGGCTACAGGTGGGCATCAGCTGGTGCAAACACAACCAAAACCCAAGGAACAAAATAGGACTGGGCTTTTGCGGCACCTTCGCTGCTGCAGTGGCTCAGGGTGCTTGGTGCTGGGGAGTTGTGCCCTCTGCTGCAGGGTGTGCCGCAACACGGCGTTAGGTACGCAGCATCCTGTGTCTCCGTCCCTGACACGCTGGGTGCTTTTTGCTGGCCGTGTGTTCTGGGTGAGGCTTCCTTAACTAAGTCTCTGTATCCTCCAGTGTTCCAGTGTTTTAGCTTTTCTAACCTTGCCAGCCTGCTGGGTAACTTTTTCCTTTGAAGTACCATGGTTCTTTCCCTTCCCAAACCACTGTCCTTCCTCTGTTTTTTGGTGTTAGTTTTTTTTTCCCTTTCCTTCTCCAGTTTTTGTTTCTGACATCCCTATTCTCATCCCTATGCCTCCTTTTCACTCCCCAGGCACCCTGCATCTTGTCTTGGCTCTCCGAAGGGAGATGCTCCCAATTCAGGCAGGCTGCCAGTGTGGGTGCAAAGCACCCCAGAAGAAATGTCTTTGCCCTTCCTGCTCTTGTGGGGTGCCTGAACCATGAGCACTATCGCCGTTGGCTCACAACAGTCCTGTGTGCCGCTGCCCACGTGTAATGATGAGAAGTGAGCAGCAGGCACCGCATACCGTGCAGCCAGCTGCCGCTTCCTTGCTGCTGTGGTCCTGCGCCGGACCAGCTTTAATCCTTCCCACTGGAAAATGCGAGATGCTAATCCCAGCCTCTGCCAGAGCACATGGGAAGTATATCTATCTCTGCCTGCGTAGGAAGTGCAGAGGAGATGTTTTGGGGGGATCTGAGGTTTGCTTTGGTTCTGTCTTGGTGAGCTGGGGGAGGATGTCCCATCCTGTGGAAGGAGTGGCTGGTTTGCTCCAAGAAGTTGAGTGAAGCAGGTTTGCCAGAAGTTTGGTGCTTTACCCCGTGCTCCGGCGCAGCTGGTGTAGCAGTGGAAAAGGCAGTGGAGCTGCTCTGTGTTTGGCTGTGGTTGTTGCATTTCCCAGCTGTAAATGCAGGTGGGGGTGCATGCAGATCAGAGGTGACTCCTGCTGCAATCCAGACCAGTCCTGAGCATCGCTGCTCTTTCATTGCAACTCCCCCTGCTATCTAATATCTCTGGGGGTTGCTTGCATCCCTGTGCCCCCCTTTGTTTTTTCTCACCCCTGGAGCACCCCTTTGGCTTGTAGGTGTGTGGAGAGGGAAGGTGTGGGATGGCAGCTTGGGCTGGTGGCCACGGGGGAATTCCCCTGTGCAGAGGGCCTCGGCTGTGAGCCTGCCAAGCCAGCTTTCCTCCCGCGCAGCCGGGCTGGAGCCTGCCCAAGCATCAGGCCCTACAACCTCCACAGGCTTCCCGGGTCTGTGCATGGGGTAGTGTGCTGGGCAGCTCTTTCTGCAGGGCTTTTGGAGGAGTAAGAGCAGGAGATGAGAAAGAAAAAGAAGAAAATGCTTCTAGCCCCTGTTTCTGCTGGGCAGGACCTCCTATCGCCTGCAGAGAAGGATGTGGGGCATCTCTCAAGGGCCGGGAAGGTGTGCCCTGGTGCCAGCTGACTAGTCTACTTCCATCCTGCAGTGCTCAAAGCCCTGTACCAGGGTGTCTTGCAATGTTCGGGGTATCCTTTACTGCTAAGAGCCCTGCTCAGGGGTGCCCTGCGATGCTTGGGGCCCTGCACAGGCACCCACGTGGGAATAGCACAGGGGTTTACTCATTGCACCCAGCACAGAGAGGACAGAGAGGTGATGGGCACAGTGTTCCCCAAGGAGTGCCCTTCTGGGGCAGGGGCAGGGGTTTGGGTACTTCTGCAGATGTAGAGCTGCAGGAGCAGGTACCCGGAGCTGTGCTGGTGGCTGGGCTTGCAGGACAGCTGGGGCCAGATGTTTCCCAGATGTTACTCACTTCCTGTCTGGCTCCTCTGCTTTTAGCTTTTTATGTACTTGTTTGTTTTGGACTACAAACAAAATAAAAAGGGTTTTTATAACCCTGTTCCCATGAGGCTGCGAGTTCAGGATATAATCTGAAGTCTATTCACTATTGTCTTGAGCCCTCTCCCTTGCCCTTGGTGTTGTCCCCGGGCACACACAAACTCACACACTGCTTTTGTTAAAATGGCTTTTTTCCCACATGACGTCTTTTCTCAACAGGCCACTGGGCATTTTTTCCTTCTGACCTCCTCCAGTGCTCAGGGGAGCGGTGGGAATGTCCCTGGCCAGTTTGGGATGGAGGCAAGAGGAGGAAACGCCACGTTTCTCAGTCCTGACCTGTTCCTTGCCACGGGCTGCATTGTTAGGAGGGTTCTCCTGTACATCTGAAGATGGGAAACTCATTGCACTGATGGTATCCAGCATCTTGATGGATTTTGTGCCAGCACGTGGCTTTGCTGAGGATGTTTGGAAAGGGATGGGGGGAATGAGGAGAGAGTAAAATAGCCATGTAGACAGTTTCTAAAAGAAAAAAAAAAAGATTAAACCATTTGGATTTAAGTAGTTTGTATTCCATCAAGTGAATGCAGGGGTTAAAAAAAGAAAAAATAATTGAAAAGGGGTCAGGAATGGTATTACATAAGGGAATGCTGTCGGCTTAGGGGTAGAGAGGAGGGAAAAAACCTGATCTAAAAGTATTATATGTTCTGGCATGTCAGTAAGTCCCAGCAATCGCTGTAACCAAGAGCTGTTACAAATGCAGCCGTCGAGTTTTCCTCTCCTGGAGAGGACCCGGAGCAGAACCGGTCCTGCTGCTCCGCCTGCTCCTTCAGCGGATGCTCCCCAGCCTGTCCCCCTGGGTCTCAGGGCATCCACTGTAATATCTGCCGGGCTCAAACAATCGTGGGGAAACAAAAAGAAGCTGGCGGTGTCCCTTTAAAATGTGTATGTTCAGCTCTTTCTGGTCTCCTCTCACTTCATCTTTTTTTTTTTTTTTTTTTCTCCCTTTGGGGTTAAGGCCCCTTTTCCTCTTTTCTTTCTCCTTCTTTCTTAATTGCCTGTTAAATAATTTAAATATTTAGGACTAAAGGGCTTCAATTATCCATTAATTTACATTAGTAATTTATATATCAGGCTGAATGGACACACTGTTAGTGTAATGGGTCCCCGTGGACAGGCAGAAGCTGTGCTGCAGTGCATTTTCCTGGAAGCAGAGCTGTTTCTTTACACCTCCCAGCCTTTATTCCAGGCGCGTGGGAGGGAGCCCGCTGCCTGCACACATGCGGGGTCAGAGCTGCTGCAGAGCCCGGCGCGCTCCCGCACGCTTGCAGGTGGCAAATGCAACCCCATCTCCTTGGGAGAGGATTGCTTGGGGTTTGATGCAGCGATTTTATTTCTTTTTTTTTATTTCTTTGCTGTTTGAGCTGTGCTTGCAAGAGCCTGGCGCTGCCCAGTGCAATTCCAGCACTATATGAAGCAAACCTAAATGTACCCTTCTGACCTCGGCTACAAGCAGCGCTGTCCTTAGGAGGTTCTGCCTTATACTTAGCACTAGATTTGAGACTAAACTGTGGCTTTGACTTCAACCAGAAGGGCTGTGTCGCTGCATGGGTCTGCATTTTATGATTGCTGCTTGCTGGCACTGAGGAATACTGTTTGGGGGCTCCTGTAGGCACCGAGTGGCTAAACTGGAGGAGCTCAGCATGCTTCCAGGAAAGCTTGTCTACCTAGGAGTGGGAAAAGACCTGTGGGAAGGTGCTGGAGGATCCTCAACCCCATCTGTTGCCTCCTTGGCCAGGGCGTGCATTGCAGGCTCCGGCTTAAGCCTTGCCCATAGACAAGCCACCTGGCCAGGGTTGAACACTCACATGGTGGTGGACACGTTCCTTGGTGAGGACAGGGTTAATTTGGGAGTCACAGCACAGGGCAGCAGGAGATTTCTGAGGCTAAGCCCCTTGGCCGAAGCAGGCTAAAGCCATCCGTGGGCACTGTGGGGACACTAAGCCTTAGAGGCCAGTGTCCCTTGGGTGGTGACAGCTGGCTCTTCCGTCCTGTTACCCTGCACCAGGACAGAGATGGGGCAATACCTATTTTCCTGCATTCAGAAATACCATTTGGGGGAGATTGGGGGTATTTCAGATGCTTGTCCATGGTTGGTTTGCACCCAGCCCCATCACCAGTAGCTCGGGCTTGCTGGCAGCCACGGTGGCCAAGTCACAGTGCCACGGCATTGCCAGCAGCTTGCAAGCAGCTAGTCCAGCCAGGGCAGGGGCAGCCAGACGACATCAGGATCCATCCCTGCTGTGGCGTGGGCATCAGGCAAGAGGGAGGCCTTTACTGATTGGGCTCCAGGGAAGAGCAAATTGGAGCTGAGCTCCGCGACTGCAGCACGCCGGGGTGTGGGAGCGTGCCCTGCTCCGGGGGGAGGCTGGCCCATGGCTCTGGGTGCAGGGCTCTGCGCAAGCCCTGCCTGCCCTCCCAGAGCAGAGGTCACTTAATGACTCTGATTACGAACAGCATGGCCATATTTAAAGCAATTAGTGCAAATCACTTATGGAAATGCAGCCGCTGAGGGATGGAGAGGAGAAGAGGACAAGGGTGGAGGGCACAGTGCTTTTTTCCTGCTTTTTCAGTGTGCCATTCGCTTGATGCTCAATATGCGTGATCCTTTGCCCCTGTTCCCTTGAGACCTTTCTGGACCACCTCTGGTCCCTCTGTCTTGCTGCACATCCCTTGGAGTTGCCTCTAAGCCCTGCAAGAGCCGTTTCCCTGCTAGCCTGGCTAAGGCTATGCCTTGGGTGCCCTGTATCTGTCCTAGCTATGCTCCAGTTCTGAGTTGGAGATGCTCAGTGCATTTGTGACCATAAAATCTCTGGATTCAGTGTCCCAAACTATTTAATTTGGTAGTGTTGCACCTTGCTAGCAAGCATCCTAATTTTTTAGGGCAATTTTTGTCAGCACCTTGGGATCTGGTAGCACCAAGTGAGGAGGGAGAGAGGGGAGGGCATGGAAGGGTGCGTGACTTGTGTGTCAGTGTATTACTACATGTAGGTCCATACAGGTTGCAGAGTCAGCGGGGATGCTGCCATGTGGGGTGGCACAGACTCCTAAAGCCAGGGCATTTCCAGCCCTGGCACAATGATACCTACACTGAGAAGGGGAGGATGTGCTTGCAAGGAGGCTGGTCCACCTGGGAGTTGTGGTTTGGTCTGTGGGGCAGAGCAGGAGCTTACGTGCTGAAGGACAAAGGGAGGAAAGAGAAACTCAGTGCTGTGGAACATGGTCTGTGTCCAGAGAAGAAAAGGTGGAAATTCCCAGCGGTGAGAAAGGAAGAAAGTGGCTGTGGCAGCTTGGGGTCCCATGGTATTTAAATGCCAGGGAATGTGGCGAGGGGAGGAGGGTGCCAAGCAACGTCAGGAAGCTCATGAAGGTTTCCCACCTTGCTGTTGGTGGGAATGGAAGCGTGAGGGAATAGGCTTTGTTTTTTGTAGGGGTTTCCTTCCACTGGAGCACGGGGTGTGCAGACGGGGAGGCAGTGGTGCCAGGCAAAGGCAAGCACCAAAAGTAGGCACCCACCAGAAAAAAACAAAAAACCCCAAAAACCCTCCCAGCTTTAATCAAATCTTGTTTTTTTGCTCTCTGTAAAAGCAGGTGTGAAGTGCTAGGAGCCCAGCTGGCTCCCGGGTTTAGAGGGAAAGGAATACGACTAATCAAGGTAATTGCTAAAATCCTTTTGCAACGGGCCGGAGACCTGTCTGTGCTGTGCTGGGAAAGCCAAGCTCTGGTCTGGGGTACCTGCTCTTGGCTGCAGGGAGTGAAGTATAACAGAGGCAGGGGGTGGGGTAGCCTTGTCCTCTAAGCTAGTCTTGCTGTTTGTTTCATTTTTTTATTCTTTTATAGGGATATTGCCAAAAGAGGGGGGAGAGAAAAGTCTTAATATTTGATACTCAACATCAGCAGGGATTTTTTTTTTTTCTAAATCTTTTTCTATCCCTGCTCTCCTCCTCCCCCCTTTTTTTCCTTCTGCTTGTCCCTTATTGTCATAGTAAAATGAGAAGGGAAGAAAAGGGCAGGGAAAGGACAATGAAAAGCAAAATGCTTCCAGCCTCCGTTTGTGGTGGTGGGGGGTTCTGTTGTTTGGTTGTTGGGTTTTTTTTTTATCATAGCAACAAATCTGAAAGATTAAGGGCAACTTTAAAGACTGTTTAATAAAGAAAGGGACCTTAATCAGCCACTCTTGTGGTGTTCCTCCCCCAGTTGAATTAATGGGGAATTTGGGGCATCGAATAGACCTTTTGTTGTTGGTGGGAGTTTTTATAACTAAGAAATAATGTAATTATTAAAATGATTTAAAATCAGTGCAGCATTGCACTAAGCACCTTCCTCTCTTGAATGTGAGTGGCCCATGTGGTAGGAGATGACCCTGGCTAGTGGATCTGGTGGTGGGAGCCCTGGCATGGGGAATGGGTGCTGTGGGTGCTGGGGAGTTGGGTGGTGCTCCCAGCCCACGCCTGCCACCGAGCGAGCTGTGGGAGAAGGGTGGGAAAAGCGTCGAGGAAAGTAGGGCAGCATCTGGCGAGGGGCCTGTGGAGAGGCTGGCTGGAGGCGGCGGGAGCATCCTTCCAGCCGGCTTCGGCTTTCCAGGGCTCACAGGAGCTACTAGGGAGGAGAGTGGGTGAGAAAAAGACAAAAAATGATGGTGAAAGAGAGCTTTCTCATATTGCACTGCTCTTCCCTTCTTTGCAGCCAGCTGCCTAAACGTTTTGCTTTACCTGCTTGGGCTCGTGCCGTCCCTTGCATCCTGCATCAGCTTCCTTGGCGTGGGACATGCACAGCCCTCGTTCTCTGGATTTTGGCACAGAAGTGCCACCTAGGACCATCAGACCTTGTGAGCCACTTTTAGAGGGCATGGCTGCATTGTTACCCCTCATTGTTTGGCATCTGGATGCTCACGGGGCAAAACCTGCTCCCCCCCCCGGGCTCGCAGTCCCCAGTGGTGTGTGTGGCCGGGCAGGGGTGCTTGGAGCCGGGGGGGATGCCGAGCGGGCCGC
>JAVJGJ010000062.1:34294958-34309372 GCA_035590215.1 Microhierax caerulescens
GGAGGTGTTTAAAAGACGTGTAGATGTGGTGCTTAGGGACATGGTTTAGTGATGGATTTGGCAGTGCTGGGTTAATGATTGGACTCCATGATCTTAAAGGTCTTTTCCAACCTAAATAATTCTATGGTTCTATGATCATAACTCCCCATGCATGCTGTATCATGCCCTGAAATTCATGTATTGTTCCCCCCACTACCTGTGTTTCTTTGCTTTGGTTTTTTTTTCCCTGGCAGGACTTTTTTGAGAGTTATATCTCCATTGCTTCAACTGTGCCCTCGGTGCTGTGCCTGGTCGGCAACTTCTTGCTGGTCAACAAGTAAGTGCTGCTCCATTCCTGGGTCTGTCAGCCGTGGCTCTCCCTGGCTTTGCCTGTGTCACTCCTTTCTCCGGCTTCAGCCATGGCTCCCAGCTCAGTCTCCCCCTCCCCTGGGGGTAAGCCATGGGACACATAGGGCATCATGAGCACAGCCTCCCTGTGCAGCCAAAATCCCCTTGTCTGTCCTTGCCTGAATTGCAGCCGGCTGAGACGAAGCAGAGTGAAGCACCCTGCTCCCTGCCAGCAGCACCTGTGCCTGGAGTTGGCTTGAGTTGCACTACTGTAAATAAATTCCTAGTAAATTCCTTGGTTAATTGCTTGGCAAATGGTCTTTCCTCTTAAAAATGCCATTGTTGTTACCAGGGGACGGGCTGACGAGAGCTGAACTCATCCAGGCAGGAGTAACGCCTTGCTCTAGTCCTACCAGCCACTGAACTGGGTTAAGAAATGGACCATCTGTGCCTTGTTGCAAGCTTGATTTAAATCTGAAATAGCCACATCCCTTCATTTGTACCCTTCCTTATGCCAAATCAAACTCCTGCACGTTTGCGGGCAAAGGGGAATGTGTTTGTGTGCTTGCTCTCTAGATCTCAGCTGCCGGTGTGGCTCCCCACGCCTCTCCCTTGCCCCTCCATCCTACCCCCAGGCCAGCCTATCCAGTCTCTCCGCTGGGTAATAAGTAGCCCCCACGCTCAAACAACTAATTACCTTGTAACGATATGCCTGGTATGGCTTTCAGCCAGTCTGCCGTGTTTCCTGGGCAGAGCTTTATTGCTGCTGCTGTTCATCACTCCAGCGAAGGGGTAGCTTCAGATTTCTGGGAGAAGCGGGTATTGACAGCTCAGCTGGGCTTGCAGGCTTAGTCCTACTGATGGCAAAAGTGGCAACTGCACAGTTAACATCTAAAAGCTTCTGAGAAAAAGGATTACTTTTTATTCCCCATCTCCCGACACTTTTATTTTCTTTGATCCTTCTTGCAGCAGAGGAGTTGGTGTCCTCTGCATCACACCTTCATGTTATAGTTTTAAACGCGGGAGTCTCTCTTTCCCCTTGTGCCCAGGGTGCCTGCCAGCATCCGGATCCTGTCCTCCCTCTTCATCATGCTGGCTATCTTCCTGGTGATCACAGTGCTGGTGAAGGTCGACACCTCCACCTGGACCACCCATTTTTTTGCCCTCACCATTGGCTGTGTGGTCATCATCAGCAGCGCCTCAACCATCTTCACCAGCAGTGTCTTTGGTCTGAGCAGCTGCTTCCCCATGAGGAACTTGCAGGCGCTGATCTCAGGTTGGTGTCCCCTGGCTGCGCCGTCCTGGTGGGATCGTGCTCTTGGGTTTTCTGTGGTTGGGTGATTGGTTTTCTTTCTCTCCTGCATGCATCTGATGTGTTTTCGCAATGGGTTTATTTTTAGAAACTTTGCCTTAAAGATAAAGGGAAGTTACTGAAGGAGAAACATGCTCGGTCACATGAGCTGGTGCTTTCATTTCTGTAAATACCCATAAACCGAAGTGCTGAGGGCTCAGCAAAGACAAGGAGAGTGGGTCCTTCACCATCCCTGCCCAGGGGATGAACGTCCTGCAGAGCAGCTCCAGCCAGCATGACAGCTTGACCTGGTTATGTGTTCTGTGCAGGGAGAAGGGGGTAAGGAAATAAGTCCCTCAGCTCCTCTGTTTGCGGCTGGACGAATCTTCAACTTTGCATTGTTCACCTCCCTTCTGTTCAGAATTTCCATGAGTGACGAGGGGAGCCGTGAGTGATGATCTGCCTGGAGGTTTGATAACATTATAAATGTGCTGGAATGGCTGACAAACAAAGAGGGGAAGGGGGAAAAAATCAAGATGGAGAAATTTTTCCTGGGGCCGAGACAGGAGTGTTTTAATGAGTTTAGCCCACTGGGGGAAATCACTGCATCCCCAAGATGGCATACCTGTTGCTGCTGGTTTGAATTCCTGCCTGGGGGAGCGCAGAAGAGAGGTGGTTATACATGTGCTGGTGGAAAGCCAGGTTTAGGCTTTGGGCAGGGTTTGGACCTTCTCTGCAGGACTCGGCATGTGCAAGCCCAGCGTGGTGGGTCTCATTGTGGCCCTTGTGTAGTGCTGCAGCTGTGTTATCCCCTGTGGAAGGGGATGCAGGATGGGACCTGGGTGGTGATGCCATCCCACAAACAGCAGTGTTGCAGCAAGGTGTGGAAGTGGAGATGAGGTGGTGTCTGCAGCTGCACCCTGAGCTGGGTTTGGGGACCAGCGTGTGGGGCAGGGGATGAGCTGCTTCCCCTGGGGGGTTTGTGGATGGCAGAAGCTGTTAGTAAGAGAATGCTGCTGTTTCTGAGTTCCCCCTCTGCATCAAAGTCCTGCTTACTGGAGGTGCTGTGAATTGCTCTCTGCCACCTCAGTGTCCCTCACCTGCACCCATCTCAGTCAGGCTGGCTCGGCCCCAGACGCTGAGCTCCAGCTCTTTGGTTCCCCACACAGGTCAGGCCATGGGTGGCACAATCAGCGCCATCGCCTCTGTGATAGACCTGGCAGCAGCAACCGATGTTACAGACAGTGCCTTGGCCTACTTCCTCACTGCAGACATCTTCATCGTCATCTGCATCATGGTGTACCTTCTCCTTCCCAGGCTAGAGTACTCCAGGTGTGTGCACCAGCCTGCCACGGGCATCCCACAAGCATGGCTTGGGGGGGTTCATTACTGTTGATGCTGAGTAGAGTTGCTGCGGGGACACTTGCTATGCTGGTCCCTGCCCTGTCACCCCCCAGCATCCCACCTCATGTGCTCCAGCTCTGATGCTGTACCGCTCAGCCACACTTACCCATTTGACCACAACTGCAGACTGAAACTGGGCTTCTGCCCTGGCATGTGATGAGTTTCTGGCAAAAACTCACCTCTCTGCGGGAGCGGGATGCTGACACCAGGGCTTCTGAAATGTGTGAAGTCAGCAGAAAGCTGTAATCTAGAAACAGCCAGTCAGATGGGTCCCCTTAGTGCGTCCATATCTGCAACATCATACACTAATGTGTGTGCGTCATTGGTCTTGTTGGTGCTTGCATCCCCAAAACCACCTGGCCCCCTAAACGGCTGCATGCAGTAGGTCCCCTCTGTGAACCACCGATGGTGTAAAGGGATCCCCACACTGTGAAAGAGGGGGTGGTGGGTCCCTAAGAGTCACCTTTCCATATGAGGCAGGAGCTGGAGGTGCGATGGGGTCGCTGCAACCTCCTTCACTGGGTCCAGCAGACACCCCTGTGTCACCAACTTCTCTCCTGCTCGCTCTCCAAATTTCAGTTTGTGTTTCCCTCCCCCCCACAACTTGGTTAATAATCTCCCTCCTTCTCTTTTTCCAGGTATTACATGAACAGCCAGAAGGAGAGCCCATCTCTGGCCACCATGCCACCCAACAGCTCCACAGAGGACAAGGCAGAGCCAGGAGGCACCTCAAATACATCCTTCCTTGCAAAAAGCACTGGCATCCCCCCTCTTTGCCCCATCCTGCAGAAGACCGCCCTCCTTGGCTTCTGCCTCTTCTATGTCTTCTTCGTCTCCATCATCATCTTCCCTTCTCTCTCCTCCAACATTGAGTCGGTCAGTAAGTCCTCAGGAAGCCTGTGGAGCACCAAGTACTTTGTGCCACTCACTAGTTTCCTCCTGTACAACTTTGCTGACTGGTGTGGGAGGCAGGTCACTGCCTGGATCCAGGTGCCCGGCCCCAAGAGCAAGCTGCTGCCCGCCCTTGTCCTCCTCAGGACCATCTTCCTTCCTCTTTTCATTCTCAGCAACTACCAACCCCGGGCTCACATCCAGGTGGTGGTCTTCAACCAAGATGTCTATCCAGTGGTCTTCACAGCACTGCTGGGGCTGAGTAACGGCTACCTGGGGACATTGGTCATGGTCTATGGCCCCAAGATTGTGCCAAAAGAGCTGGCCGAGGCTGCGGGGGTGTTGATGACATTTTACCTCATGCTGGGGCTGGCTGTGGGGTCCGCCTGCTCCATTCTCATTGTCCACCTTGTGTAGAGGAGCAGCTGGAGGGGGGGTGACCTTGGTTTGCAGTACTGCTGTTGGGTATTTAGTGATTTTTCTCCCCAAGAAGCCAGGCAACACTGCAATTTTGGGGCAGGCCACCTGTCTTGGCAGGAGGAGTTGCATCCACAGGGAAAGTCCTCCTTCTGGGCAGGGGGGTCCCCTGTGCTTGGGAGGTTTCATTGGACCTTTGTCACTCCCTGGCTTGACTGGACCAAATAGACCAAAAAGGCCTCATCCTCCCCAGGGACCTCAGGGGGCACCAGGAGCACAGGGAAACCTGGCCCTCACCCCAGTGCCAGTGGGCAAGGGTGGTGGCTTGCTGGTGCCACCATGCTGCTTTTAGACTGAAACCAGGCGTTTTGACAGCACCTTGGGTTTTGCTGCCTCCTTGTTAGGAGTTTAGCCCTGCAGTGTTTTGGTGGTCTCAGGGGGATTCCCCTTCATCAAGCTGCGGTGATGGTGTTGAGCTAAAGGGGATTCAAGCCCTTGAGCACCTTCAAGCAAGCATGAGGAGCAGGTAGCAGCTGTGCCTGTGAGCAGGGCAATGTTTCAGGGAGATTCATACATTAATGCCACAAAAAGCATATATAAGGGAAACTAATTTTGACTAATGCTTGCTTTAATTTTTCTAGATTAGATTGAATTGAGGGATCATCCACCTCCCAGCACAGAGCTACTAGTGCTGGAGCTGTATATTGTGGCCAAACAGGGGCCATTTCTCCTGCTGTGACTGCGGTGTGATGGTTGTGGACACCAATTTACCTGTCTGCAGCTGAAGCCCAAGGAAAGAAAAATGCTAAGTGGTCCTAACTCAAGATTTTTGAGGTGCCTTTAGTCTGCATTGAGAAAGGTCTGTAAGAGCCAGGGAGAAGTGTTAGAGAGGCTCTGATTTGAAGTTCATAGCAGAAAGCTGATTAATTTATGTAGACAGGTGGCATATGGTCTCCAGACCATATGGTTTTCAGAGGGGGTGAGCTACTGTGACACCAGTGTGGCCCACCCAAAGAGGACTGGCTTTTAAAGTCACTTAAACTTCCATACGCAAGTGCAGCTTGAACAAAATACAATTATGGTATTCCTTTTCTCAAATTGGGTGGATTTTGGTCTAGGAGAGGTGAACTGGTAAGTAAGGATGTAACAGCATAACTTGGCATCACAGCTGGTCCCTTAGGGATGCTATCTATAGAATATAGTTCCTTCAAAACTGGGTTATTAGCAGATGCTGTATCAGTGGGGTGCTGTCTCAGCATCACCTGCTTGACCAAGTAGCAGTGAAGCTGCTGGTCTGGGTTGTCAGGCTGTCTCCATCTCGTGCTGGATGTGGTGGTTAGCGAGAGGGAGCGTGGGGCTGGTGCCTTTCCACCTGCAGCCACCCTGGCTTTGCTGGGAGAACAGCAGGACCAAGGGTCGGTTATTGCCCTGAGATGACATGTAGGTGTGGTGGGTGTTGGTTTTTTATATAAATCATTTCCAGCGTGGAGGTCAGGCTCGTTGGCAATACACACAGATTTGCTTTACGGCTGATTTTTATTTAAATGTAAATTCCAGACATGAGTGGAAAATGTACAGGGCGTACGGTAGCGAGGAGCGGCTTTACAGCACATGACTTTCCATGTGCGGGCTCTTAACCCTGCTGCTTTGGTAGGTTCGCAGCCTTTCAGCCCCTGGCACTTGGCCAGCGGCCGCAACCCAGGTGAAGGTCCACCTCAGCCTGAAGGGCAGCCCAGGGGCTGAGGGTGGCGATGCCGGCCAGCCGGCTGGGTGCTGCTCATGGGGGTAAGCGCTGCTAGCATGTCCGTGGGTGCTGGAGCACTGCTTGGAGTAATGTAGTTGGCCGTGGCAGAAAAGCCCAAGCCAACCTCTTGCTGGCAACTGAAATGTCCCTTTATGGCCTTCAGTGCTTCCCACTCGAGACCCTGCCACACGACCTGCTCTCCTCAACTCACACCTTGTCCCCTGCTCTCAGGATAGATGAGATTCTGCGTGTTTGCTGACTGTGTTGCACCTCTGCTGATCCTCTCCCTCGTGTTATAGATGAAATACCTCTTGAGATAGAACTTAATTATCCAGTAGCATTACTAATAAAGACAATTCTAGGTACTGTGCAACTGCTGGTGTGTGGAGTGATTTCTCTTGGAGATACACCGGTGCATGCCGGTTTAGCTTGCATTTTTCCTTCTTGTCATCCTTCTCTCCCAGCTTGGGCTGTAAACTTGGAGAAATCACTGACAAGGGCCGGGTGAAGGAGCCCTGAAATAATTGCTTTGAGAGTCCAGTTATTCTAATTTAATATCTCCAAATGACCTGCAGGTAGGTGTGGGGAGCATACTTACTGCAATCTGCAGGGTAAGCAAGCAAAAAGGGAATTGATCCTTTGTCTTTGATGTTACTCAGCTAAGGAAAGTTAGAGAATTGAGGGGAAAAATCAATACAGGTTCAAATTGGGCAAGCATCAGGTCTGGTATAAAGCAGGGAGTGCTGGTGGAGCGCTGTGGTACAGGGGTGGATGCTGACAGGCAGCCTGAGCCATGAGCATGTGGGGGGATCCCCCTGCAAAAAGGGACGAGTAATTTATGGGATGCAGCATATAACAGCAGGGAGGTAATAACTGCTGTGTAGTGCCTGGGCAGTCACATCTGATGCTCTGTGTAGGCCGTATGAAAGAGCTCAAGATAAGAAAATGCAGAATGATGAGGGAAAGGGTGGTTGGGAGGCAGAATGAAGGACATGCATTGGTTGGAATGCAACAAGTTTATTTCTTCATGGGTTTAAATTGTATGTCTTTGATAAGGGATGCAGCCAGTGGCCCTGGTTTCCAGGTCAGGAATGATGTGTGCTCCTTGCTCTACACCAGCATCAAGGCAGAACAGCCAGCAGAAATGCTGTAAGCGTCAAAATCTACTGTATGGTGTTTAACTAGGCAATTACACTTACTTTCCTCTAGGTCTCAGAGAGCTTTACAAGAGGGACTTGCTCCCCAGGTCTTTGGACCTGGAACACGAGGTGCAGAGGAAGACCTCTGGTATGGGCAGGGCTGGGAGCTGAGCTGAGTCCATGGGATTTCCTCACCTGTGCAAAACAGCATTGCCAGATGTTATCTCTTTAATTAACACCATCCCCTCAGCTGCTTCAGAGAGACTAGCAGGGCTGTAAATGTTTTCACCATCTTTCAGCTGAGGCAAGTGGGTTGTGATCTGGCCAGTGGGGGAAGGACCTTGTGCTCTCTGCAGGGCTTGGCCTCGTCTCACCGGTGGGCATAAAATGAACCATGCGAGTGCTTGCAAAATTCATGAGGGTGGGCCCGTGAAGTGAAACTAATTCAAAGATAGACATGAATCCCTGCACGGCACCAAGTGGCGGAGCCACCATTTGCCCAGCACTCCAGGCCAGCGTTGCCAGCAAAACAACCCGGAGGATGGAGAGCCCCTGTGCTCCCCTGGCTCTGTGGAGGGCTGGCAGCCTGGTCTGGTCAGGATGCTGTGCCTGCCCCATGCTGGCTTCTCCAGTGGGCTTTGGAGTTAAATCCAACTGGCCGAGGGGAGACGAAAGCTGTGAACTGGCAAAGCAACACCAGTAAGACAGGAGGGTACGGGGAGCAGGAGGGCTTTGGATGAAAGGGCAGAAAGTGGTGGAGACGCATCTGTTGCAGCTTCTGCTCAAAGGAGACTAACTGTGCCTGTGCCTGCTTTGTTTGTCCTCTCAGCTTAGTGGTGCCAGCTACCCCCTGCTTCAGAGCTGGAGCGTTGAAGTGTAGGTATTCAGGGTTTAAAGCGACCAAATGTGGTCTAGGAGGAAAGGAAACTGCTGTTGATGGAGTGATACTCATCTCCCATCAGCTGCAAGTGACTTTCTCTCTTTCTCTCCGATCTCCAAAGCCTTGTTGTGGCGAACAGATGAGTGAGCATTGGCCTTAAACATTGCTTGGTACAAAAAGACACCAGCTTTGCTGACTGAGGCACGTGGCAGGTGTTATGGTCACAAGAAAGGGGACACCGGTTTCTGGCCCTGCAGAGGCAGGACTGAGGTGGTATTTTTTCCACCCTTTCATCCTGTGGCTTTGGTGCCTGTCAACAACCAACTGCGCATATGCAGGGTCCTAATTTGTTGACCTTGGGGAGGGTCTCACCTGATGTGACTCCAAAATGGTCCCCCTGCGACCACCCAGGGATACACTGAGCCCGCGCAGAACCAGACCGCACCTACCCTCGCATAGCATCACACCCACCATACATACGCATGAAGTTTCTTGGAACCCAGCAGAGCTTTTGAGACTTGGGCTGTATAAAAATGGTGCCACCAGAAGCTCAGGTGGGACCACCACCACCAAGACACATAGAGTGAAGAGGACCAACAGGATGCCACTGGATCCATGGGTGGTGATATCTCTTCCCTTTCTCTCTTCTTTCTTCTTAGAAACGTGTGGCATGGGACTTGCTTATCCAGTTAAGTTACCCAATTAAGTAACTGCCATTGAGTTATTGTATCTACCCACATGCCTTGTATTGTGCACCAATACATCATAAAACTAGTTGGCTGGTGTCATTCCATCTTAATTCAGCCCAAGGGGATCAAGAACTTGGTTGCTAGTCCCAAGGGGAAGGAGGTTGTCCTGCATGGCTCCTTTCAGGTTGTGACACTTGTCTAGCCCGTCCCCACTTGATAGAGTGCCTCACAGGGTAGAAATGCTGCCACCTCTCCATCAGTGATACCAACTTTTGCATTATAGGGGTTTTGGTGCAGCACTATTACCCTTTGGGAAGTGGGAGCATATTCGGAACAACCACGTTATCCTTCAGTGGCTGTGCTGCCTCTTGGCTGCTCCATTGTATGTGTTTCGGGGCAGGATTCATCCTTTCAGTATTTTGCTGGGATGCGCTGCGGGTCAAAAGCCCAGACAGCTGAAGTGGAATTGCCTTTGGTGGCTCGACTGTGGGAACGGGGGCTGCTAGGGTGGTGGTACACAGTGCCCAGCAGGGTGTTCAGTCAGCAGCACAGAGCATCCCTATGCATCTGCATCCATGCCTGTCCCCAGCATCCCAGAAAAGCTCCTAATGAGCTCTGGCAGTCCCCATGGCCAGCCAGGGGCCGACATGCGTGACCTCGTTCTTAATTACCACCCTGTGGCAGCTTCATTTGTATGGGCAGCAGGGGCCACAGACAGCGCCCTGTCTGCACAGCCGCTCGGGCAGCGTGCGGAGAGCCATCATCCCACCACAGACAAGGTGATGCTCTCCAAACCTGCCCCTCCAAAACACTGCTTCCTCCCTCTCCACAGCCATGGAAAAGGCATTGTCAAGGTATTTGAGATCTGGCCCCTTTTTCCCCTTTGCACATGCTGGCATGCATGAGGTTGAAGCTTGCCAGCCTCTGCAGTGAGCATCCTCTTGAAAAGGGGTGAGTGAGCCAAGGGCTCAAAGCACCAGTGGTTGTCTTCCTTGGTGGGGGCTCGGAGAGGGCCCCAGCCTGCAGCAGTTGAGCCGAGCTGATCTTGCCCCTCCACAGGCGCCCCAGAAAAAAAACCTTCAGCTTTGAAACCTTGCCAGCCAGCTGCAGGCTTGCCCGGCTGCTGTTCTCCTTCTACATGTTTTATAGAGTAATTTGTACTATATTTACACAACGGTGATAAACAGTTTTTAAAATGGAAGCAAAGAAAATGCTGTTGAATGAATTGTTACAAAAAAGCCCTGTTTGCCATTCCAGCAGGGGGAAAAAAAGGGATAAAAATCACCATCCCAGGGACATGCTGTTCATCAGATCTGGGTATTTTTTCCCTTGATTTGTGTGCCTAATGTGAGAAGAAGAAGTCGCAGATGCATGCTGAATTCTGCAGGGAACATATGCATGCATTTAAATCATTTACAGCATTTACTGGTGCAATTGTAAAGCACATTATTTTTCTGCATTTGTAATTAGGCTCTGAACAGATGGTGAAGGACTGTAGCTTCTGATTAGACAGGCTTGTGCTCTGTTGGATGGCACTGTGAGAACAAACTGAGCTGAGAAAGTTTTCCTCCCAATTTATCACGCCATGGTGGGGGGGTAGAGTATCTGGGGCTGGCTGAGCATGAATTTCAGTGTGCCTGTGGCAGGCTGGGCAAAGCTGAGCGAGCCACCAGGTCTTCTCCCTCTTCCATCTCTGCTTGCTGATGGATGGGGTACACACCTCCACCCCCGCCAGCTCAGCTTCGATTCCAGATTTTGTAACCTGTCTCGCTGTGCACTGCACAGCTTCAGGTACCCAACAGCGCAGGATAGAGCATCTGCTTTGACAAATGCTTTTAATATGAAGCAGAAGGCTTCGGTTTGAGAAGAGGTTTTAAAGTGAGAGCAAGCTCCAGGCTTGTGGCTGCGTACGAGGAGCAAGCACACGTGCCTGGTGTTAGCTCTGCTCTTTGGCATCGCCTTTTTTCTGCCACCCTGGTGAGTCCTTGGCTCGATGAGGTAGGTAGAGCTCTCCTGCACCTCTACGGGGGGCAACCTTGGGAACTTCAACAGCAACATGTGGTTGCCCCACTGGATCTTTAGCTCTAAGACCTGACTCCCATTTTAAATGTATCACCTCGGAGACCTGGTAGCCTCATTTTTCACCTAAAACAGCAGTAACAGTCAAAGTGCAAGTAACTCCATGCTGAGCTTGTGCTCCCTTGCATGCACCCTCACTCCAGCTCGTCAAGAGTCACCCCTCACTATTCTGTAGTCACACAGAGGAGAATTTTTTAGGTGTTATTTGTACTTCCTACAGCTACTTATTTTCCTGGCTTATCTCTTTAAATTACAGGTGTGTGAACCCAGCCAAAATGCATTAAACGAGAGGCAACTGGAAGAGCAGAGCAACACAGAAAAGGAGCACGGCATGGGCCTGAGCAGCTCAGGTAGACCCATGGGGCTGGAAGCTGGGTCACTGGGTGAGCAGCATAGGTGCCCCCCAGGTTTTCTCTGAGGGAACCTCTGCGTGACCGAATTTGCTTTGCGTCCCCTTTGCTTGTTCCCTCCCAGCTGTGCAAATGGCAATTGCCTCCCCCTGTGTTTTTATCTTGGTGCTTCCTTGGGTTCACCATCAGGGTGACACACAGCGGTTGCCCAAGAGCTGGCCGAGAGGCAGGTCATCTTCTTGGCACAGCCATCTGGGCAGCCCCTGACACCAGACGCGGGAACGGTGGTATGCGGGAGCAAGGCACCCTGGCCTGGGCAGGGGCGACGCTGGAGCTGCCGTGTGGATGCTGTGCCTGCAGATGGCACCTTCTACTCTGCTGAGGAGGAAAGGGAAAAACACGGGAAAAAAACTGGCTGCTAAGGTAAGGCTGGCTGAAAGCTAGGAGATGCTTTTGGTTGGTGGCACGAAGGGACACGGGGTAGTCAACCCCTGGGGAGTGAAGGACCCGGCTCCCAAAGCTGCCCCCCTCTCCCTGTAACTGCTTTTGCTCAAGGTTCCCTGTCACGATCATCACCAAACCGTCGCTTCTCTGTGAATTTACTAACATTCCCTGTCAGTAGGAAATTAAACCTAGGACTGTTTCAAAAGCCAGTGAAAGGCACCTCCAGCCACTCAGAGAGTTGGTATGAAGGAGTGGTCTTACTGTCATTAACCCCTTCTGGAATATAGCAACCCTAGCCAGGGGTCACTGGGCTCTCCGCATCCTTAGCAGAGGACAGGTCCTGTCTGCTTCCACCTTGGGCTAACAAAGGGAGCCAATGCATTTTGCAAACAGGTTGCTTTGGTGTTTGCAAAGGGACGAGCTTCAGGGCTTCAGCAAGGTCCATTTGGGGCGGCCCTGCAAGGCTTTTTGGAACTCACACCTTGATCCTTCTGGCTGCAGTTCTGGCTATCTAGTCCCCATTGCCCTAGCCCAGCTGGGGATGCTTGGTCCAGGGGTGGCTCAGCTGCTGTCAACATGAGCTGGCAGATCCCTGATCAAGGGTGCCACATGAATTGGGTGTATGCTTCAAATGTGTGCCCAGCTCCTGCCCTTCCCACCATCTTTAAACATATTTGCTTTACCCTCTGCATGGACTATCACCCTACAATAATGCAATTTGAAATGCGGTATTTCTGTATTTCTAAAGCACAAAAAGAAACCAGCTGCTTTTCAGTGCTTTTCTTCTGCAGAGAGAAAGAAACATGAGCAATCCCTGAACTTTGCTGAGATTCCTCTCCAGCCTCCTTCACTCGTAAATTCCTAAACAAACAGCATGATCCTAATATTTGCCTTAAAATTCTGTGTGAAATGGACCTGGAAATTAATTTCACACCGGAAGAAACGGCTCACTGTCAGCCACAGCACAGGTGGTCAAAAAGAAAACCCCGCGACTACTGTACAAATGAATTCTGCAATTCAGGTGGGAGGGTAGCACAGTGGGGAGCTGTCCCCCTTTGTGCTGTTGTCCCAATCCACACTGCCATGTGGGGTGCTGGGAAGCCGTGGGTGGTGGAGGATACCTCCATCCCCAAGGGGCTTGGAGTCTGGGGAGGCAAAATCACCATGTCCCCCAAGAAGTGGGCTGCTTCTTCCTGAGCAAAAAGCCCTCCTGCGCTTTTGCACAGGCTTTATTTACCAACAGAGGATGGTAGTTTGGGGAAGTACATCGAAGGAACCTTGTGGGAGACTCCTGGGGAAAAGGAGGTGTGAAGAAATGACTGATGGTACAATATTGCACATGCTGGCTGTCAGGCAGCCGATGTCCATGCAGACCCTGGGGTCCACAGCAGTATGTGGTCTGTGGCAAGCAGAGATAATTCAGTACCTTAGCTGGGCAGAATTTTGCACGTGCCTGCATTTTACCTGCTTTGCACGTGATATTTCGTCTGTTTAAAGATTTAGAGATGAACAGCCATCCCACCTGTTGCAGCAGAAGGGCCAGGGAAGGCAGACAGAGGAGTGATACACTATAGGGATAGCTGGATGGAGAAATGTTCTATGGTTAGAAAATGAGAGGGGGAGAAGCCCTGCAGTATAATTTCAAGGTTGAGCAAGTGATGCCAGGAGGCTGGGAAGGCTCTGCCTAGCTGCTCCACTTGCACAGGCAGGGTGGAGAGGGCAAGTCACAAGATCTGGCAAAAAAAATAAAAAAAGGTTTCTCAGTAATGAGCCCATGGAGAAAGGCTGGGATAGCAGGAGGGATAGCCCTTGGGCTAACCACTGTGCTCTCTGCCTTTTAGGGTTGGCACTAATTGTGGTGGCCCCCAGTCCCAATGGCAACTGGGAGCATCCCTCTGCTCACAATGCATCGCTTCATTTTATTCTCTTTTTTCCCCAGCTATGAGCTTGTTAAAAGGCAATTGTGATGGTGCATCCCCCACAGGCTGCGTCTCAGAGCAATGTTGCTTTCCTCCAACAGGAGCTTGGGAACTTCAACTCAGTAAGTTGGTTTGAGGTCCTGCCGGCACGCAGCTATTGCTTTTGCTGCCTGATTTAAACTAAGATTGACAGGGAGATACAGGTCACAAGATACTGAATTCCTGTGGGTTTTGTAAACCTAGGCAGTGAAATCCCAGTAGTCCTCCCCCCTCTGATGGAAAAGGCTGCAGCCTGGGCTCAAATGGGAATTGAACCAGGAGTCCAAGCCAGACCCATGGCCAGGAGGAACTCTGCTTCGTTAGAGCTGACATGTAAAACAGGTGACAGGTCTTCAAGCTGGCCAGGATGTGAGCTGAGATCCAGCTTGCCCAGATTGCCCTGCAGCTTTACCAGATTTGGAGCAGGCCCAGCAGAGGGAAGGGGGATCCCTCATCCTGGGGGCTCTCCACAGGCGAGGGGCCACTGCAGAGCCCCCATCGCCAGGGCGAGGGCAGCAGCACCAGACCTCTGCCCAATTCAAATCAATTAACCCAGGAGCTGTGGTAATAGCATAATTAGCAGAAGCTGCTCAAGAGAGGCAAGGGCTTAATTATCCCCTCCTGCTCCTGCGGAGGCGCTTGCCCACTGCTGCTCTAGGAGGAGGTGTGTGAAGGTGAGTGGATGGGAGGAAGGCTCCCGGCATCTCCAGGCAGGGCTCCAAGAGGGGCTTTAGCGGTACAAACTGCACTTGTTTAGCATTTTAATTAAAGCTGCTCTGGCAACTCTTCATTTTAGCCACC
>JAVJGJ010000062.1:34317145-34341339 GCA_035590215.1 Microhierax caerulescens
GTGTGTATATATATATTTATATATGTATACATATAAAATAAAACCTGTGGGTTCCAAATGATAAAGCTCTTCCTGCAAAAGAAAGGTTTAAATACCACCAGTTGGTGCTACCTGGGATGCACAGAGCAGCTCAGACTCGCTGTCAGCTTTGTGGGTGTTCCCCGAGCCGGGTGGGGAGAAAAACCCTGTATTTCCAAACTCGGATTTGCTTTTGGGGTGAAGGAAGCAGGGAGAGTGTGTCTTTCACGCTCTTTCTCCTGCAAGCACAGTCTCAGGGCTTAGGTGGGTTGTGGCAGCTGTGCCCCTTTGCTCCCTGTTCTGTGTGCATCCATCCTCCCCCACCCCACATGCATACAAATATGCTAGTCTGTATTTATTTAACAAGGAAATTTTTTCCTTCGCTGCAGGGAATAGAAGGAAAAAAGGGCAACTTTTTTCACTGGGAACAAATCTCATTTTCAAGAGTCCTGACAAAATGAGCCATAAAATTACAATATTTCAAAGTGCTTCGTAATTCTAGTGTGGACGGCTCTTCATCATGGAATCTGAAAGCTCAGAAAATATAAAACTCATTAGATTAAAATAAACCACCTACTGCATGGAAGAAAAGCTTATTTATCAGTATCAATTTACTTCTGATTACCCTGTTCTGCAATTTGTTATTTTTAGGAATTATGATTTGTGTATAGCTCATGCCAATATGTGTGTGTGTGTGAAAATAAAAATTAACTTTTTTCCTTTTGAATCCTACTTATTGTAAAGACCTGGCTGAGAAGCGTTAAGAAGAAGAAAAGGTGAATTTCTAGCGGTGCTTCCATTTGAGGAGCAGAGGGATGGAAAAAGCTGGGGAAGCGGGAATCGCTGTGCCTCTGCAGCCCGCTGTGTTTTGGCGTGGGGGTTGGTGCCAAGCGGTGTGCTTTGAAGAGGATCGTGGGGGTGGTTTCTCTGATGCACGTTTGGTGGTGGCCCTTGTTGAAGCATCTCCTGGCTACTCTTCCAAGGCAGCCAGCTTGATGGGGACAGTGGGCACAGATGGTGTGCCCTGGGGAGAAGGGTCTTCCAGCACCTGGCTGGATGCCTCTGCCATGGTGGGATCCTGGTAGCATCTCGGGGACTTCTACTTGGGTGCAAATGCTGTGGGTGGGCAATGCTGGCTGCTGGGCGCCCCTCTTTGGGGGACGTCATTTGTGCTGCATCACTGGAGAAGGAGCTTTTTGGGAAGGTGCGTACAGCTTCCTCACATGGAAGCCATTTGGGAGATGCTTTGATTTACGCTTTCATTTCTTCTTTATGCTCCTGGAACAGCGCAGAGCAAACGGAGAGGCTGACACTATAAATTTTGAGGCGCAAGCGGTTTGGGGAAGGGAAGACCGAGTGGGGGGTAGAGGGACCAGGGGTTTGGGGAGTGATTAAAGATGCTAGCAGCAGCTTGAATGTGAAAGCATCTCTGCCAGCAAGGCACAGCCTTCGCAGAAGCTACTGCCACTGCTCTGATGGAGGCAATTAAACATGTTTTGTGTGCGTGTGAGCCATTCTCACATGCGAGTGCCCCAACAGTGCATTGAGAAATAACCAATACAGGTGCACAGCCTGGAACCGATGCATAAGCACCCTGAGAGTGATGTGTAGCCTGGGCTTGAGAAGCAGGAGCATTGCTACTCCAGTCTTTCGCGGAGGTGAGATGCTAGAAGGCTCTTGGAGCCTCATTGCCAATTTCACTCGGATTAACGTGTGCTGTGGACTGGAGCATGTGCTGGCCAGGCTCCATCTGCGTAGCCAAGCAGGTGGGATCTTTGCCACGTTTAGGTATGCTGCGATGCTGTTTAAGCAGCAAAAAAGCTACTTCCAGGGCTTGGGAAGGAGACATTTGGGGCAAGTGGGCTGAAGAACCTCTTGACCTGACCTGGTTCCTAAACTTTCAAGCCCCGGACTACTTTGCAGAGCAGTGTTTCAGTAGTAGAGGCTCCTCCAGTTCCCATCCATCACCGTTTAATGTGGTTCTGTCTGCCGCTTCCCGTGCCTTGGGGAGCGGTTGCCAGCAGACTGGGAAATCTCTGGTTTAACATTAGTGCTTTTGCAGCCAGGAGACAACAGTTAAGTTCCCAGAGATGACTTGCCTAGAGACATTATTATGCTGGAAACTGCACCGAAGGCTTCCTACGAAGAGCCTCTTTCAGGCAGAAGGTGCAATTTAATATGCTCTTAGTCACAATTTTTAAGTTCTCCCCAGAGATTTCTCAATCCCGTTCCTAAATTTGCAATATTCGAGTGAACCATCTCGGAGAACCAGTGAAGAGCTGCAGTATTAATGAAGACAGACAAAATCAGAATGACATTTCAGGCAATTACTTACATAATGAAGTGACTGACTTGGAATATACAATATTTAGATTTATCATGACACTCAAAAAGGGATGCTGTCAACCGCCTTTATTTCTACATCACGTAAATTGTTTTTCCACTGCCCTGTTGCTTTTTAAACATGGTCTGTGAAGCCTGAAAATGTTTCCGCTCGCTTGGGTTGATAGCGGTGCTGTTTTAGAAGAAAGTTAGTGTTTTCCTCGATGGCATTTTGGTGCAGCAGAAGGCAGAGGAAGGGCTTGGGGTTGGGCTGCCTTGCTCATCTCCATTTGGCTCTGCACCCTGGGCTTGGTGCTGGCCAGGGGGATGTGGGGGCCTGAACAGCAACGTTGTCTAGGTCCAAATCTCCTCCCCAAAACCTATTAAATCAGGGGGAAGATTGAGAGCCTTGGTGCTTTTCTTTGTTAGAAGACTCTATTTAGCTTTTGAATCGAAAGATTTAAAGGGTCTGATACGATGGCTGGCTCCTGGGAAAGAGGTGATTTTTGTTTAGAAACTGGGGGTTTGGATGCTCTGCTGGCACCAAATGCACAGAAGTCAAAAACTGGTCGGGGGTGTGGAGGATTAAACTGTCCTGCCCTGTCTGTTTTCTTGGGAGATTGGCATGATATGCCTGAGAGTTAAGCAGCACTGATACCAAATGTCTTCTCAGGCTTGTGCTGAATTTCCTAAAGAGGCACAGAAAAGACCACAGCACCCTTTTTCTTTCCTAGGTGCAGACCTTTTCCTCCCAGAGACCCTTTTGTGGCAAAATAGCCGAAGCAATTAGAATTAGGGTCCTTTCCATGGTGACAGATTTGTTATGAACTGTCTTTTCTGACATATCCAATAGTAAAAGTAAAATATACGTAGCTACTGCTTTGAAGCTTTTTTAGGAGCATCTGCTTGTTCTTGCTGGGGTGCAGGCTCCCCAGCAGAGGTAAGGATCACCCCTGCAGGGTGCCGATGCATCCCTTAGGGTGGTAATGGGGTGCAGACCCCTCTGCCCTTAGCTGGGGTCGCAGCTGCAGCCTGTGCCCAGGGCAGTGCCACGCTTTGGGGTAACTCAGTGTTGCTGTTGCAGTTGGTGTGTGTGGAGCTGGGTGCTGTAAAGGGAAGGCTGAGCTGCTGCTTTCGGGGGAGGGATGGTGGGTGAAGGTGGTACCCTGGGTTTAGGGGTGAACTGTTTCTTTGGGTGGTCCCCAAGTGGGAATCGCACATATCACAACAGCTTATTCAGGTCTGTTTGTTCAGTGGCCTGTTCTCCGAGTGCTCTGAGTGCTGGTGAACGAAAAGCCTATGTGACTAGTTGTGAATGTAACAAGTCCCTAGTTAGGCTGGTAAACTACTTAGGGAGGTGTGATTTATTGCTCGTTTCAACCCTCACGGCTCAGGTCAGTGCTCAGATCTCAAGTGGGAGCTGCTTATGCATTTAACGACGGGTTCATCTCTGTTGCTGTCACGTACGCTCTCTGCCTTTCATGTTCCTGGGTCTGCTGCTGTGTGGATGTGCTGAGCTGGTAGGAAAATGTTCCCTTGCCCCACACCTGTCACAGCACCTGCAGAAATATGGAGAGCTTCAGAGATGGGTCACTGAGATGTCCTGTCTGCTTCAGGCTCTGTGAGAGCTGCCTGGGGGTGTCCGTTGTGCCTGTACACTGTGTGTAACACACATGATTTACACTTGTCTCCGGGTTGGAATGTTTTAAAATATCCCATGCAAAGTGGGACCTTGAGGTTCTGTGGGGTTGGCTCAGGAAGAACTTGGTTTTTAGTGTCTGGAAACCACGTGAGGATGTGGCTGTGGCTGTGCTAAGCGGCTCCCTGTTACTGTTTTATTCTTTTGCCTTGTCGTGAGGAGTCATGTGCTGTGGTGAATGTGAAGCTGGGGAAATTTGAGAGGCAGAGTGGGATGCAGGCATGTTTGCAAGCCTGTCTGCTTCCAGTGCTCTTGCAGTGCCTGCTTTGCAGCCACCTGGGTGGTTTGAGAGGTTCGAGGAGTTATGCTTTGTCCTCTGAAATCCTGGTGCCTCTTCAGTGATTCTGGGTCAAGCTTTCCACACAGCTCTGCCAAAACATCTTAAATCCCAGTCCTGATGGCTCGCTGCTGTGTTGCTCCTGGCTTGCAGCAGCTTTTCCTTACCCTCAACATCTTCCGTGATGCTAAAGCAGCTTGTCTCAGCTGGGGCTGCTTCTGCTCCAGTCCTGACCACAGAGATCACTGTGGTTTATCCCCTCGCACGAGATGAGCAAATACATTTTTTATTTTCTACTTTCCAAAGTGTATCACCTATGCCAGGCTAATCATGATTTCAATTTGGCACTTGCCAAGAGGATGGTTGGGGCTGCATGAACCAGGAATGTGATGGTGGCGGCACTCTTGGGGTGAAGTGCCTTGCATAAAAGCCAAGAGACAACAAAATGTTCACCTCCTGGGTGCAAGGACAAGCACGATCCCAACAAAAAGGGATTTCTCTAAGGTCCAAGCTGGAGCAGGGTTGCATCCCTGAGCCTGCTTTGGGAAGACAAGGTAATATCCATAAAGCGCTGGACTTGACGCTGCCTTTCTTCTTTGACAGGAGCCATGAAGCGTCACGCTGCTGCCAGCAACGTTCTGCTTCTCTTGCTACTGGGGCTGGTCTCTCTGGGTAAGTCATCTTGTTGTCTGTCCAGTGCTGTGCTTTTTTTCTCTCCCCTCCTCTCCCTGCTTGGACCTCATGTTTGTGAGGTGTGAGGGTAAGAACTGCTGTGTTTGTGGTCTCCTGATGAATATCTGAAGTCAGAGCAGCGTTGCTGTGGTGATGGGGAGATGTGGCTGGTATGGGCAAGCAGATCACCCGTCTCCATTGCGTACAGTCCTGGGGACCTGCATGTTGTGCTCCTATGCAGCTGCTTTTCTTGCAGCCTTAAGAGGGCAACACATGGCATCAGGTGGCCCTTCCTGGGAGGGAGCAGGTGGGACTGGAAAGAGGCTTGGAGGAGGATGTGCTGGTGACCCCAATGGTGGTAGATGCTCTTGGTGTGTGTCGGTGGGAAGACCATGGCAACTTCCATCTGGGGTTCACAAAGTCAAAGCTAGTGGTAGACATGAAGTTAGGTCATTTTATATAAATAAAACCTACAGGAAATTAGAGGAAGTGGATAAGAGGCAAGAATGTAAACCAGAAGCCTGTTAGCTGTTCAGCAGCAGAGGTACTACTGGCAGGGCTCTCCCTGTGTTTTCAGCAGCAAAATTATTACCTGAACTGTGCTTTAATATATGCTGCATGGGGAAGTAAGTCCTCTCTGAGCTGCAAAACCTCTTTTCTAATTCCAGCTGGAAGACAGGGCAGTGCTTTGGGCAGGCATAGCCTCCATGACCAGCTTTCCTCCCAGCGCTGGGCTCTGCCCTGTGAGCATGATGCTCTTGGTCTTCCCTGGCACATGGGCTTCTGGCAGGGGACTGTGGGGTCCAGCCTGGCTGCTGGGTGGGGGCTTGTGGGACAACTGCCTTCTGGTGTAGAAAATGTGCCCCTCAGGCCGAGCTTTGGCATATCATGGGGTGCGTAAGTACTGTAAGTGTGTGACAAAGCCCCGTGAAAATCGGGATTGTGATGTGGTGAATGGGCTAAAGCCCCTGGGTGCTGGTGGGAAGAGAGGGAAGCTGGGGGGTGGGTGCCTATGTGGTGCTTGCTGATAAACAATAGCGAGTGTGTGTCCATTTGATAGCACTGTGCCCTCTGGAATAAAAGCTTTTTTCTTTTTTTTTTATTTTTTTTCTCTCTCTTTTTTTTCCCCCTACTAAAGCCTCAAGATGGCTTGCCCAGATTGGCAGCCTGATTAAGCAGTCAGTGGATGACATTAGCTGTGACTGACAAGCACAGTCAATCTCCCTCTGGTGTCGTATTAGATCAAGTATAGCCTCACTAGTTAACTGCCCTGTCACTCCTCTGGAAAGGGAAAAAAAAAAAAAATGTACAAAAAGACAACCCAGTGAGTCCTTTGCCCCAGTATGAGCTTCCGAAAACGTGCCCTTCAGAGATGTCGCTTGCCACGAGTGGTCCAGTACATCCCATTGGAAGTGGGATGGTGGGTTTTGTTTGCCTGGCTGGGGACTTCGTCCCTTGCCGTGCGGTCAGTTGCAGCACCACAGCTGGGATGTGCATGGCCCTGCTGCCAGTGCCTGGCTGGGTGATCACAAGCTGCAAAGCCTCGGGGTGGCAGTACAGGTAAATGGGGATTTGGAGGCTTGTAGATCAGCAGTGTGTCAGCCCTACCATGCCCTGCCCTGCCCAGGGCTTGGGGGTTGTGTCCCCCAAGAGTGCCTGCCCTCAATTAGCAAGCACTGGCACAATTCTTGTGCCTGGGATCAGAAGTGTGTGGATGCCCTGCCATACATCCTGGGGACAGCAGGTGATGGAGCTCTTCTTCCCAGAAGGCTGGCAAAGTAACTAGCTAAGGTAAATGTGGAATTGCAGCCTGAGTGGGCTTGGTGTGTTTGGAAGAGGATGGCTTAGCTCTGGCATGGCAGTGAAGTCTGCATGTTCCTACCCAGCTACTGCTGCACTTGCTGGAGATGAGCGGAGACCTTCATCTCCAGCTTAGGAGGGACCGAAGGATGCTAACTAGAAGAACAGGTCTGTGATTACCACGCTCTCACATCAGCAGTGGTCAAGGATGGAGTACAGACTCTGAAGGGCAAAGTAGCAGCGGTGTTTACAGGAATAGTGTGGAGCAAGTGTGGAAGACCCAGGGAAGAAAATCTCCCAGCACATCAAAACAATGTTAGTCATGATCCCCTGGAGCCTGTTGGTAGCATGTGAAAGAGGAATAAAGGGTTACAAGTGTGTGGTGGAAGTGATGGTTTTCTGCCATGCCCCTTGCTGGGGGGCTATGTGCAAGAGTTGAGAGATACAGCAATGGTATATCACAGGGTATTGCCAGGTGGTTGTGACAGTCTTGCAGAATGAGAATCCAGCTGATGATCCATTAGATGAGGACACAGATGATGGCCGCTTCACAGCAATGCCTTTGCGAAAACGTGAACTTGCTTTCAGGGTATGTGGTGTGTGGCTGTGATTCCCTGATTAATTTCTGTGAAAGCACCAGTGTGTCCAAAGCCAACAAAACATTGTTGTTGTCTTTGTCAAGGAAAACTTCTGGCCATCCTAGACTAGGCAGCAGGACGTGTGTGGGAGACTTGTGCTTTGCAGACTAGCTGGGCATCCTTTGACAGCACCCAGGTTGTAAGGGTTATTTGTAAGGTTGTAAGCTTATTTGTATCTGAGATGGAGAGAAGGTTCCTGAAGGCATGCTAAGGATGCAGCCCTTGGCAGTAGTCTGGGTTGTTGGGGAGCTGGAAATAGCTGTGGTTGGGACACAAGTGTTGAGGCTGGCCGGGGCACATAAGGTTGGTGGCTTCAGCCACAGCATCCCTTTTTTATTTTTTGGGATATGGTTTCCATTTGTCATAGCATGCATCTTTTGACCTACGTTTTTGTATCATTCAGACACTTTGTCTCCATCCCCTCCCATCTGACACTGCTCTTCTGAACACTGACGGTCTGGCAGCATGGTGACAGCCTGGCTCTTCGTCTCAGGATTTGCAGTCCAAAGCAGAGTTCTACCTCCAGGCCCTCCTTCAGCTTTCCCCAGTTCTCAGGTGCCAGTTGCCCTCTTGTCTTAAGACGTAGATAACTGTGTGTTTGCAAACTGGTGGTTTGAATGCCTCCCAGCACCTGATGCAGCTGGCTTTGGAAGTTGCAACTTATTTTTAGTGTACTGGTGATATTAAGGAATCTATTTTGAAGTAGAGGGGTTTGCAGAAGTGAGTTCCCTGTGGCAAGGGCTGCTTCATGTGCTTTAGCCTCATCTGCTCCCTTCAAAGCATGCTGGCCCTGCCATGGCAGCTAGCTACAAGTGTGCTTTGAAGCCTCCGGAGATGCCATTAGCTCTAAATAACCCATTTTGTTGGGGTCCTTTTCATTTTCCTCCTAGGTACTTCACACCAGAGGCTGAGATTTAAATGTGCCTTTGCAAGAGTGCTGCCTCTAGTGCTTTCCCGTTTCTCAAGGTGTTTAACAATCCTGGTGCCTCAGGAAAGAGGATGGTGCTGAAAATCCTTGTCTTGTTGCAGAGGGCACCCAGGAGGAGCCCAGGCTGCTCCCCCACCCTGTGGCCATGTTCCTCCTGAGCAGGTTTGTGTGGGAGCACAGCTGGGACCTGTGCTCAGGAGGTCTTGGGAACATCTCCCATCATTGGGAGCTTGGGCAGGTGAAGAAGATGCTGAAACTTGGTCTGGTTCTTGTTTCTTAAGGTGGGATGCTGAAGCACAGGGCACGAAGGCGGTGGCGAAGTGCAGCATGGTCAGGAGGGACAGCTGGGCACCTGATCTCATCTGGGGTTCGCTATGCCTTTGCCTGAAGCAGTGTCTTTGCTGTTGCAGCACAGCTGGTGTAACGAGGGAAGCGATGCTCTGTAATGGCTGTGTTGAAAAGGCCCTGGCTGGATCTGCACCTGGAGTGGTGGGGGGTTGTGAGGGGGCCTGCTGGCAATATTTTATACCTGCCTGATCTTGGGCTTGGCTCGGCTCGCCTCAAAGGTAGTTATGAGGGGTCACAGTGAGGAAGCGCTGCCCTGTTGCTTCTACCTGGCAGCTGTATGATGCAGGCTTGGCTTTTTTCCTATGGAGGAAAACCCATCCCTCAGATGCAGCCTGCTCAAACCAAACCTTCTTGGAAAACTGTTGCATTTCTCTCCTGCCACCTCTTTTCCTGCATCCCTCAAACAGTAAATCTTTCCTGGTGGACTTTTTCCCTGGTTCGGGCTGGGGTGGTGGTTCTCCTACGTGCTCTGCACTGGACTCTGTCGCCTAATGAGGCTGTGGTGCCGGGCACTGCGGTCCAGGGGCAGGCTCGTGAGCTTCCAGCTCTGTAAAAAATGGAGTAAAAAGTAGTGAGCCTGGTTATTAAAGGTGAAAGAAGGCAATTAGAGGGAAAGGCAATCAGGAGAGGGGAGAGGGGAGGCACACCGGGTTTTGCTGGGATGGCTGACAAGGCGAAAGGCTCTCAACCGTGGGAGCAAAGTGAAGGTATTAATCATGTGCTAAAACAATAATTGATGTTCCTGGCTCCCGAGCTGTTGGCTTCCCCCTTCCCCTCTGCCTCCACCCTGTAAAAGAAAACACTAAACCAAGGAAGGCCGGTGGAGGGAAGCAGCTCCCCAGCCAGCCCCTGTGGCGGACCACACGGTGCTCTCCGTTCTCCTGTTGGCATCATCTCAGAGTCGCCCCTTGCCATCACGATGCCAAATGGCAAGCCTGGTCCCTCATGTGCGTCTCTGTGCCCTGAGCCGCTCCCAGCCGTGCTGGCCCATGTGTGACAAGCCAGGGAAATAACACCTTGCTTTTGTCGTCTTTGCAGGTCAGGGCAATCGGCTGCCGTACTTCATAAACTACTTCTTTGACACCTACCTGCTGATCAACGAGGATACTCCTGTGGGTAAGTGGGGCGTGCCTGTGGGCAGGGTGTCCACTGCTGCTGACCTCCTGATGGAAATGCATTAAAGAAATGCTTTCCTTTTGACTGACAGATGTAGCTTATTTTTCTTTCTTTATTTAGCTAGGGATCGGTTTTTAGTAAATGCAGAAATCGACCTGGTCATTCTCAGTCTCTTTCCAGGCTCTCAGTCCATTAAACTTGTGCTCTTCAATCAGGGCTTGTGACTGGCTTTTAATGTGTGAGGAATCGATTGGGAGCGGAGGGCGGCTGGGATGGAAGCTGCGGAGGCCCCTTCTCACATCTACTGCTGCCTTCAACTGTGCAGCCTGAGCAGCACCCCCCTAAAAAAAGGGCTTTTGCTGCACCCAAGGCGTCACCAGGCTGTCAGGGGGTTGGAGGGCTCTGGAGAGCTCTCTAGTGACTGCTCAGCTCAACCAGGGCTTCCAGCTTGAGGGTTCTGTCTCTTCTTGGGGGTCCCCTCCGTTGCATCGTTTGCAGCCCATGGTGTCTCACTTGTGGGATGGTGTCTGAGCCAGGAGGCAGGACGTGGAGGCTTGGTGATGCATTTGAGATAGGTGGTGTGGAAGCTCCGGGGCGGTAGCTGAGCTCTGCAGAAACGTGTCCTCAGGAGAAGGCTTGCTGGAGCTGCAGCAGTCTGCCTGGGGAGTTCTGTCTTGCAGTGGTGCTCAGGTTTATTTGCAATGTGAAATAATGCTGACAATGGCTGCTCGGGTGCCTTTACTCACAGCACCGCAGAAGGCAAGCTGCAGACAGTGTGAGGAAAGGAAGGACCTGACTTCATTGTAATTTTTTTTTCTCCCAACGACTTGCACCCATGCCAGTTTTTTTTTTTTTGTGGCCTTTTCAGCGAGCCCACCCCTTACAGGTCCCTTCACACCTGGTTTCTTTGGTTTGCTCTCAGCATACTCCCTGCCTCTCAGTTGCCGGTGACCCTGCAAACACACACAGTGCTGGATGTGCCCCAGACGAGTCCCAGGGAAGGAAGCGAGAGCAGGAGTGACAGCTGGTTGGGAACAGCTTAGGGGAAACGCTTCCTCACAGCGTACGTGGTGCTTGAAGCACCTCACGGGAGTGGGACTAAACTTCTATTTTGGCAGAAAATGGGGGAAGATTTCTGACAGCCTGCTTTCTGGTGAGGTATTGTGCAAATAAAATTATTCTTGGCATTATTTTGGGGTTTGAAATTTTTTTTAACTTTGTATTACACTGTATAGTAAGAAATTCACTGTTAAGAATATTGGCACCCTGGGATTTTGCTTCCAGATGCACTGGGGGAAACATCAGCCTTGAAAGAGTTGACAAACGGTGTTTCTGTGGTTTTTGCTGTTAGGTGTTTTCTGAGTTAGGCTTGTGAACTTTAAAAAGAAAAAGGCATAGCCTGGAAACACCCTTCTTAGATCCTGACTGAGGTGTAAGTAGCAGAACAGTGTATGATGCCTCTTACCTAGGGGGAAAAAAAGCATCTCCTTTTTTGAGGTCTGTTGGAAGTGCCCATCACCGTGGTGCTGAGTGAACACCCCCGTGCAGCCCCCCCCTCCCTCCCCCTGGCATCCCTGGGTGCAGCCTCACCTAGCACCAAACTCAGCAGTCCCTGCTTGCTGCCTGCCATGCCAAAAGGGATCTTAAGCAACAATTAAGAGATCATTCCCCCTCTAATCACTTACAAGAGTAAATTAGTCTTGTCAGGAGCTATTAAGACAGAGAGCTTGGAATTCATTAGGTGAGATTGGGCAGAGGGAGCTGCTGGCACTGCCGCTGGTCCAGGCTGATTAATTTCTCCCAAAACATCATCAATGCCCATCTGTTTCATTTAGGTCCAGGGAGAGCAATTTTCAGGTGGACTGACCCTCTAGTCAGTTATTTCACCCAGAAGTAATGGAAACACACACACACATACACATGTGCACGCATGCAGAGGGAATAGGAGACATGTGCTTGAGGAAGCTAAAAGCCATTGAAGGAGCCAGGGAAGAAATTGCCGGTGGGGGGGAGATGCCTGCAGAGGAGGAGGGATAATGACTGGTTGGGCTGCGGTGGCACGGGCGAGACAGGACACCGGGAGAGCCCACATCAGCTGCTTGTAGCGGGGTTGCAGTGTGTTTTACTCCAGTAGCAGGAGTGCTGGCTGGTTAACAGCCCTTAGAAGAAGAGTTTGCATGAGGGGGACTGTCTGTCTTTATTGTGCTGCTCGCTGCCTTTAGCAAAATCATTCCAAGGGTCATTTTGCTTAATCCCAAACCTTTCAGAGGCCTGTGAGTAAGGGAGAATGGCATGGATATTGATGCTAGGTGAGTTGCTGGAGGCCTCTGGCAATGTGTGACACTGCCCAGTGTGCTGGGGAGGTGGCATTGCTGCAGGTGGCGTTACCTATAGCCCTGGATTTGAGTGGGGATGGGCAGGTGCTCTGGGTTTCTCTCGGTTGGGGTCCCCCCTGCTGCGAAAGGAATGTCGCCTTAGTAGAATGTAATGACTGAATTCTAATTGCCCAGCAAATGGCTTTGCTGTATGCAGGACAGGAATGGGAAAATGAAAATGATCCATCATGTCAGGTTTGTAGCTAGCCTTATAACCACCTAGCTTGGATTCACCTGAGTTTCTCAGAGAGCACTCATGCCTCCACACCTTGCAAAATGCATGACAGAGAGGCTATTCAGATGAGTGCAATTTCACTTTCCCTTCATCCTAGTGATAACATGCTACTGTCACTGGGATAATGTTGTCTTAAGAGTGGGAAATGCTTTAATCACAGCACCTGAGCTGACAGCATGAACTTGGCTCTGCTCTTGGGCTGTGCTGTGTCAGGGGCACAGTCACCTGGGTGGGCTGGGGACAATGTGTCCCTCCTTCCCATCAGACCTTGTTCCCATATGCCCCACTTTAAACTAGGAGAGAGGACTTGATCTGCAGGGCTGATCTCCTCTGTGAAGCCTGCTGAGGTTGAACAGTGCACGACAGAGGGGGAAACCCGCTGGGATTTAGCTCACTGGGCAGTGTGAATGTGAGAAGAGTTTAGTACAGCTGGGAAAGGCACCTGGGATGGCTGGCAGGTGGGGAGGCCAGGCTCCCACAGGGTTTCTGCCAAGGCTGCCTGTTACTTGATTCCCTTAGTTATTTCTGGGCAGGAGAGCGTGCAGCTGAGGCTCTCAGCTCTCCGCCCTACCAGCTTGCTGAGATGCTCCCCTGGGATCATCACTGGAATGCCTCTGGCACCCGGTGAGATGCTTGGACTCGGGTCCCCCAGAGTTGGGTGCCTCAGCATCTCCTCCTGCTTGTTAACCCATGGCAGCGTAGAGCTAAGGAGAACCTCTGGCTCAGCAAGTCCTGTGCTCAGGGCTGATGTGACAGCCCCGAGTGGTGCTGGCTCAGCACTGGGAGCCTGGCTGGGGGCAGGGTTTTGGGCTAAAGGCCTCTCATGTTCCCTGACTCAGCAGCTCAGTGCCACTGCGGTGTGGAATGACAGGTGGCCAGGGGATGCTGAGTGCAGCACCTGCAAGGAGGTGGGTATGTGTGGGGCTGAAATCATAAGAGCACGTGTGCGATGTGTGAGGTTGTGTTTTCTGCTCAAAGCCTCCTTGTTCCCTCCCTTTTGGCTCTACGCGTCTCCCAGGAGGCATGGGCTGTGCTCTCGATCCCCTACGTTTGCCGTGCTCAGAAAGAAAGGTGGATGGCTGATGGGGAATTTTACAAGTTGCTTCTGCCCCTTTTTGCTACGCGCAACTTTTGCTGAGCTGGTAAATGCACTGTAGCAAGCTTTGGGAACAGAGTGGGTATGCCTTTGCGAGCTTACAGAAAACCCTGCTCATTTGGGGATTTGCTCATTTGGGGACCTCCAGTGCTGTTGCAGGAATCCAGTTAAATGCAGTAGAAGGGAGGGTGATTGCTGGAGACACCCAGACCTCTTGGTGTTTGTTGGTGGCTGGGTCACAAATCCTGCCGGCGAGAGTACGTGTGGAAGCAGTCTTGCTGGGGTGCTTGGCTGTCTGTCGCCTCTGCCACTGGATGGTTGAGGATTGCGGTCTGGCTCTTGGCACTGAACGTGAGAGCTTCTCTGCCTGGAAATTTCTGGCAGCGTAGTTTGGCTTTCTGTAGTGGGGAACTTGGATTACGCTTTCCCAGGGCAAGCTGGAGCCCTTCCAGAGCAGGCTACGTTGAGTAGACCACCTCCTCCGCTTGCATGAGGAGTTTGAGAGGGAAGCTGATATTTTATTATTTTTTTTTTCCCCAGGGGAAACCCACACCAGCTTAGAGACTCTGAAACATATGGATGTTTCTCCACCAAGTTCTGAGGGGCAGAACCTTGCTCTTTGAGACCTGTTTCACCAAAATAGGCTGTAGTGGACATTTCCCATGGAGTCGTGGTTCTTACTGTGTGTCCCAAGTTGTTGCAGCCTAAGGGGGGACGGGGGTAGTGCGGTACTGCTGCGGTGTAGGTGTACTTTGTTGGCTGGTGGCGATTAAAGGAATTGGTTGGTGTGTGTCACCTCTTGGCTTTCAGGGCTTTCTGGGACAGAGAGTTATTTTGTAAGAGGACTGGAAGAGGAACTTGCTCTGCGGCAGGCAGTGGCAGGGTGCTTGCTGGTAACTCTGTATGTACAGTCTGGGGCAGCGTATCCCTCTGATATTTGCGGATGACTTGACTTGATTCTCCATCCTAGGGGAGATGCCATCCTCCATGCACTGTATCTGTCGTTTCCAAAGCAGTCATTGTGTCCACCACAGCCTTTCACTGTAGTGCTCTGGTCCCGGGCAGCCAGATGCTTTGGCACTTGGGAAGGGTCCCTGGGGGTGCCAGGCCATTCAAGCTGCTGCTGAAGATATGGTTATCTGCATGGGGTTGAGCACGGGCTATCTCAGCTAAACCCTGCCGGCTCCTTTGATCCCACAGCTCTAGACATCTGCTGGCGACTGCAGTGGCTGGGTTTCTCCATGATGGCACTTGCCTAATGCATCCCTGGAGGGGAAAAAAAAGTGCTGGCTCTCTGGTCTCTGCATACTTCTGGACTGATTAAATTGTTTCAGAGCTGTCTGGGCCAGACAGCCACGCATGAGCCTTGCAGGCCATCTGCTGGGGACAGCTTTGGAGGGGTGGAACTGAGTCCTGCACGGCCACAGGACCCTTTTCCCTTTGGTGTCTCCTGGCCTCCCTCCTTGCTGGCAGGGTGGTGGGTGGGGGGTGCTGCCCTAGCATATCTGCTGTTGGGTCCCTCTTGCTCAAAATTGAATGCTAAGGCTAAAAAGATAAATCAATTTAATCTCTCTGAACCACCGGGTTAAAAGTCACAGTGGCAAGACCAGAAAGCATTGTGGGGGCATTGTTAATGAGGTGCTAATTGGGTACTAAGGAGGTGTGGCTCAGAAGAGCACAGAGGATGGCTTTAAAGCTTGGGGTTAACTCCTTGAAAGGAGCAAGGCAGCGCAGGGTGTGTTGGGAGCCCTGGGTAGGTCTAGAGCCTATGTGAACGATACAAGGTCTGGCTTTTAGCAAAATTTGGCAAGTTGGAAGATGCTTTCGGAAAATGTGGTGGCACTGGTAGTAGAGTGGGTGAAGAGCTTGGGAAAGCCTCCTTGTTTGTAAGAAGTTTGTTAAAGCAGTGGCTGTGCCCTGTTCATGCTGGTGCTGCCAGGAGCTTCCTTCCCGTGACTGCGTACTTGGCTGAATTTGTGAGGAAGGGCCTCTGTGCCTGTGTTTGGTCTAATTAAAGATACCGCCTGCCTTCCCTTTAGAGGTGCTCCATGCAGGGTTGCCGTGTGGTGTGTTGAGCCTCTGTCCAGCTTCACCAGCTCCAGACACGTTAACTGTGTTCCCCACAGCCAGGGCTGCACTGAGCTGTTAATGCCTGCTGGGCTAATGGGGAAAACTATCCTTGTATTTGTGTGTGCGTGTGTGTTGGTTTTCATTCTAAGAATGCTCCAAAGAAAAGCTAGGTGGGAATGTGCAACCAGGAGGAAGGAGAGAGCTCAGCAGCCATGGGACCTTTCCCCACCCCAGTTACACCAACGCTCTGTGCTTAGGGTGCAGCTAGCATCTATTTGGTCAAGAAATTTTCTTCCAGTCTGTAAAGCTAGTTTTCAGTTAGTCCAGCATTTAGGCAGAGCTGATGGTAGGGCTGTGAGATCAGGTGGACATGTAAGCCATAGGAGTCTAGATTGTGCAAGAGGGCAAGGGAGGCTATCCCTTTGCTGTGGTGTGTTGCCTCAGATCAGCTTCAGCAGATGGTGAAACCGTGCTGCTGTTAGTGCTATGTATAAATAATCCTCAGCTGGGAGGGCAAATGCATAGCAAGAGAAGTGGGCAAGTGCATGATGGAAGTTGGTCTGAGGCTGGTTACGGAGTTTGGGGACTGCATGGCTGGTGTCCCAGCTGCCTCACTGCATTAGCACTGATGTGGGGGACAAGAGCTTCCTAATAGTAAAAACCTGGTAAAGATTTTTCTGTTGTTTATTTGGCAGACAAAAGGTGAGTTGGGAAACACAGGTAGACGCTAGGCTACTTGGTTTGCTGCTGGGTGGATGTTCTTAGCTATAGACCACAGGGGAGGACATCAGCAGGGGTTAAATTGGGGCTGGGGTCCCGCCTGGGATGTGACCTGTGGGTGCTGCTCTAAGCTGGTCCCCCTGCAGTTCTCCATCCTGCTCAGAAAAGGGTGAGAGGGGAACGACTCATCTTTCCAGGGCCTGAAGTAGTTCGCTACCCTTGGTAGCATCAGGGGAAACGTTGCTTTTTCTGCCTTTAAACCTGTCCCCACAACTGGACTGAATTTGGTGCAGTTGGCACACAGGCTGTGCATCCCCGGCAGGCGCGCAAAGCCCAGCTTTTTTAAACGGCCTTTGCTCCGAGCAGCTTTGGGGGTTTGGGCCGGTGTTGTAGCAGGTGTGTCCAGCCTGTTTTCTGTCCAAAGGCTGGAAGCGGTGTGCCCCTTTGGGCTGACAGTGTGAGCATAGACGTGTCCTTCCCCCCAGCAGGGTGTGTGCCTGTGTGCAGCTAGCAGAATTGATTTGGCGTTTTACTAAGGGTAATTCCGGAGGAATATGCTAGTGTCTGACTGTGAGAGAGATTGAGATATTTTTGAGTAGGAAGCCTGCTCAGCAAGCTTCATTATAGGCATCGCTGAGAGTGGGTGGGGATATTCTTCAGAAAGGGAGGCTACAGGGACATCACCTTCGTCTTCAGTATTAATTGAAAGCGATGTTATCACCCAGTGTCTATTTACTGTTTGAAACTGAACTTGCGGGCTGCTCGAGTGCTCTGCGAAGGAGCAGCCTCGTTTCAAAGTGTGGTAATAACCCTAATGAACAGCAGTATCTGAGGATTATTTTAAGAAGGGGATTTCAGCATTAGAAGGCCCATTGATGGAATTGCTTGTTCAGCTGTAGAAAGTACAGCATCGTTAATGAAAACTTAAGGCTAGAAAATTAGTTATTCCCAACATCAGGAAACTTGAGGAAACTTGAGCTCCCCCCACCCCAACCCTTAACCCAGTGTCATTAAATTAATCACTTCATCAATCACTTAAATTTTCATATCTGCTTTGCTAATAGGCAATAACATCAATGCCTTACGTTTAGGAAGGGAGAGACAGAGAAGGAAGAAAGTATATTTGCAATACAGACTAATTAACATGTCAGGGTAACCTTGCTTTTGGTAACTGACTCATCAAACCATGTGAAGGTTTGATCTCACCACCCTTCACATTTGTGTGTGTGAGCCCTTGCACGGGGGTTGAGCCTTTTTGAAAGAAATGGAGAAAGATGTGTGTTTGTGGTAATGAGGTCTGGGGTGATTTTTGTTTGAGATGACTGTAGTAGCGTTAGTTATCTGTACAGCATCGTCTGCACAGCCTCAGGTTGTGCCAAGGGAGATTTAGATTGGATGTTAGGAAAAATTTCTTCACTGAAGGGGTTGTCAAGCATTGCCCCAGGCTGCCCAGGAGGGAAGTGGTGGAATTGCCATCCCTGGAGGTATGTAAAAGATGGGTAGATGTGGAGCTTAGGGACGCGATTTCGTGATGGACTTGGCAGTGCTGGTTGACGTTGGACTTGATGATCTTAAAGGCCTCTTCCAATCTAAAGGGTTCTATGATTCTACGTAGGAGCTTTATTTGTGGGCTGGCTTCTTGCTAGGTACTGGGCTGTGCTCAAGAGAGTGCTCCTTGTTACCCTGGAGTGTCCACACCTGGATGTCTGTACTGCCCCAGCTCAGTTAAATCAGCTCTTTTTCCTGGCTGGCTGGAGGTATTAGCATGGGTGACAGACCTGATATAGAGCAGGGATAGCAACATGAGTCAAGCTTAGTAAAGCAAAAAACCACAGGGCAGGGAGGGAAAGTTTATATGTATGTTTATGTGTGTATATATTGGAATTAGGAGGCTATATATATGTATCTTTGTGGAGGTATTAATACTCTAAGGGAATGCATTATGGGCCAAGAGTATTTCTCTGTGCTGTAGGGAAATACTTGCATATGCACGCACTCATAATTTTTATTTTTGGTGGGAAAGGTGAGCTGTATTTTCACCTTGAGTCTATCAGTGGGGCCTCTTAGAGAAAAAGCTATGGTTGCAAACAGTGATAAACACACTTGTACATTTTGCCAGATCAGGAACTCTATATATTTGGATTGTGTGAGCTTTAAAAAATAGAGGGGGGGGGAAAAGGAAAAGTCTACCTCATTGCCCCCTATTTCTGCAAACAGAAGCTTGCATGCAATATTTTCATCCAAGATCTCTGCAGTCTGGATCTGCTCCGCCACTCTGGCTAATTTTCTTGACTGAGGAGCAAAGCAAGAGCGTGTGAGAGGAGGCAGGGTGATTCCCACACATTACACAGCACTCGGGCGAAGTTCATGCCACGCTGGAGGAAAGTGCTGTATGTGTGTAATGGCATGTTACACTCTTCCGTCTCGGCACACTTTGCCATCCAGCCCGGGGCTGCGGGGAAGTGGCAGGTGTGTTGAGTGAAGGGTCCCAGGAATAGATGGCTTCAAGATGGGCTGGCACCCAGCTGCTGGCACAGTTCAAGGTTTATCAGTGAGATGCCGCGGAGGCATGCATCCAGCTCCCAAGGCAGCCGGCTGAGGGGGGAAACAGCTCAAGGCACTTTCCTGTGCTGCTGCAAAAGGTATCGCATGATAGTCTCAATGAATCTTTTAACACAAGTTTCATACTTCTAGCCTTGTAAAAAAAACCCAAAAATAAACCCCCAACCAAAAAAACTTTTAATTAAACTTTCCATAATTGGCTGCTGTAGAAGTGTAGTCAAAGAACTTTGTCTTTAAAAAAAATGAAAACTTCAAACTATTCCCCCTTCCCTTCCCCCCGGTTCAGTGGTGGTGTTGCTGGTGTAAACATCATAAAAAAAGCAAAAAAAAACCCCAACAACCAAAACCCAACCAAAAGGTAAAAAAGGTCCGGCTTCTTTTCACCTGCATCAAAATCATCTGAGCAAATACAATGTGAAAATTCACTTAGCTAGCCCTCATTATGGAAAACCAGCACGTTCCTGTATGAAAACAAGCACGTAGAAGAGAACCCTTTTGGAAATGTCTATATGTGCCATGACACTGAGGCTGTGGAATAAAACTGCTGCTGTCCAGGCAGAAAACCGCTGTTACCCTGACGAGCATCCCCTGTTTGGGGCCAGGGTGTTGCACTGCCCTGACAGCGTGGGTGGCAGGGTTGTCGCTTAGGAAGCTTGTCTTATCATGGTTTCTGCAATTTTGGGGACGACAGGACACACAGCAGGGGTCACCTCGATGTTGTCGCACAAATCCATCCCCTCCCCATCTCCTGGCTTTTAAAACTATTTATTGCCAGTGTGTCCTAATGTACCTTTCTGCCTTTGAATGGCTTAATGTGCCTGATTGGCAGGGGGAGTTAATAAACTGGTTCCTCCTGTCAAACTGCTCCCATACATTGATGGCGCTTGAATTAACTGTAACCACTCGGAGGGGGGGCGGGGGGGGGAGCTGGAGACAGCGTTGTTGGACAACTCGATGAAAACATCTGTTCAATTTGCAGCAGCGGTCAGAAGAGTGAGTAAGCTCTGTGCGCTCCCTCTCCTAAAGATTTATTAATATTGCTCTTTACGCGAGGGGGAAAGATTTCAAACACTTGACATTTAATGGTTAGTAACTCAATTTTATTCCATTCATCTGCATGGGTTTGTCAAACGCCTGCTCTGTGGAGGCTCCAGCGCTGTGTCGCGTAGGCTGTCCTTCTGCACGCACGCAATTAGGAGGGCGATTCGGTACCTGAATGCAGTGGAACCTCTTTCTTTTTTCTGTCTAATTGATTATTAGGTTTGGGGCGAGAGATCAGATTATGGAACGTAATACCCTCTCACAAACAGTGATGTGGTTTTGTTTCTTATTCCGCTGCTCAGTTTCAAGCAGTTAATTTGAAAATTGGAAGGGGAAAAAAAACTTTACAATGTAGAAAGTCCAAGGGAGACTAACAATTCCAGGGTATGGGGAGAAGTGAAGCTCATTCTCCCAGGCCCAGATTAATGGTTGTTACTAATGATTTTGGGAAATAGAGGGAAAGAAATAGATGTAGCAGAAGACTGTAAAATAAGTAATGGCACTGCGGAAAACCTTGACTCCTGAAACGCACCTTTTCCCATATGACAGCCCCATCAAATTAAACACATCCTACTGGATAAAACAATATTTCTGTACAAAAGAGCACCGATGTAAAACTGTGCAGGGGGACGGTAAGGCAAGTAAGTGAAGGGACCACGCAGAAAGCACCATCCTGCCTACGCATCTATCCCACTGTCCCTGAAGCAGCTTTCCTAGTGGCATAAAGGAAAGGGTGTGTGTGTATGTGTGGGGAAAAAAAAAAATATCTCCCTGGCTTCTGCAAGTTGTTCTTTGTCTCAGAAAAATTGTTGCAGTCCCAGGGACGCTGTCTGCAGTCCCGTCAAGTACGGAGCTGGGACGACAGCTTGCAGAAAGAAAGCACATCAGCCAGAAGCCATTATCTGTGTGCTTCGGTGGGGTGGGGGAAATAGTCATAAATTGTGGCTTCAAACTGGCTGGAGAAGGCAAGGGAAAAAATAAAATTCCCAAGCTGGTATCATCATGTTGCAACAGGATGCTTTTGCAGAAACCATAAAACCCAGCAGGATCCTCTAAGTTTACACAACCCTGAAAGCAAGGGGCAGAGGAGGGTGAGCAATACAGGTGCGGAGGCTCTTCGCAGCCGTTTTCTGGCAGGTGGCAAGTAGGAAAGATGTCTCCTAGGAGGTGGGGGAGACTCTTGCCTCCCTGGGTTTTAAACCAGGAGCTTGGTTTTGCATTCCAGGTTGTAAGTTGGAGGTATATTTTTTTTGTTTCGTTTCACACCTCAAGGAAGAATAGACATATTCTGGTCCTGTTGCAGAGCAAGCTTGCGGGGTGCAGAGGGAGAGCATTTTAAATAGGAGTTGCTGATGTGCTATTTTGCTGCTGTTGTTAGAAGAATCTGGATTCTTTCAATTTCACTCAAAACCATGCTGTTGGCTCGGGGAGTTGTTGGACTGAGTCATTAGGCGGCTGTGTGATTTCGTGTCCCCATTTCCAGTCTTGCCCTTGGCTTTATTATAGCCCTTGGTGCAGCATCTCTGGTTCTTGGGGACTCCCCTGTGCATCGCTTTGGAGTCCTGCTGGGTGGGGGATGGGGGCTTTGTCTCCTGCCTTGCTTCTGCTGTGTCTCACCCCCAGCCCATGGCACAGGGCCTCCTATGTTATGTGGTGGAAAAGGAAACTGAGGCGCTTGTACAGGACATGCGTAGCAGACTCTTGAATGCAATTAATATAGCTTGAGAGTAATTTCCTACTTTCAGGACAGCTGTTGACTATTTATTTTTTCTGATCTTGTCCTTTATGACTAAATTTAAAATACCGGCTTCCTATCCAAGACTGAAAAAGCACGGCAGTAGCACATGTGTGTGGTGCTAAATATTACAGAAACCTGGTCCGTCTTGCCGGGCTGCTGAGCTGGAGAGGTGTGTCGGAGCTGTGTGTTTTGTAGGCTCTGTCGAGGTGGGGTAGGCTGGCTTGGCTTACAGCACAAATAGCAATTAGCATCTGGATGCTCTTGCTGGACTTTCTCCATAAAATAGTACAAAGGTCCCTGGGCTTGAGGAGAACTGGGGCATTTTACAAGAGAACAGTTCTCCTTGCACGTCTTGTCAGCAGCTTCTCTTGGGCTTCGCATCCCTTGTCAGTACCAGGGCAGCGCTTGGGCTGACACAGCCAGAGATGCCTTTGGTAAGGACATCAGGAGAGGGTTGCTTTCTCCCCTTCCATAAGGGCTGGCTGGAATTTGATGGTTGTGGCTTTGCATTCAGCAGCGAGTGCCCAGCTTTTCTGGCCTCATCTTCCTAAACTGCAGCAGTCTGGGGAAAAAAGGCTCGGGGTCTGTTTGCTGTTCACAAAGAGCTCATTAGTTCATATCAACAGCCAAAAGTGCTGTGCTTGCTGGGCATCCTGTTGTAAAATCAACTGGAATCTGTTGGAGATGCTGTTTTCCAGTGTTTGGGTTTTTTTTTTTCCCCACCCCAAAATATAAGCTCACCGTGGGGATCAGCAGTACTGCATATGTCTTGGTTCTGGTTTGCCCTTTGTGTGTGCTGCATCCAGTGGCATCATCCAGCTGGGCAGAGGAACAATTTTCATTGGGATGTCGATTCCAGAAATGAAGGAATAATGCTGCCCACCAAGGCTGGCTAGCACAGATCTGCATGCAGCCTCTTTTGGACAAGAACCAGCATCAGTATTTAGCTGTCCTGGTGGGAGGGTGCCAGTGGGGTTGTGTGAGGTGGTGGTGGTGGGGGGGTTGGCTGGGCAAGCTGCTCTACCAGGCGTGGTCTTGTCCCCGTTATCTGTTAAAGCCACTTCGTTGTAAAAGTGGAAGCGGCCCCAGGTGGTTGGATAATGGCATCTTTAATTGTGCTCTGAATGAGATTAACTTCTTATCTGACGATTTGACATCTTTATTATTATTAATGTGTGAATAATACGGCGTGTGGGTTTTTCTGTGTAACTTTGGTAGCAAATGTTTTCCTGCTGTTTAGCACTGTCTGTCACTTTGCTGGTTAGCCACCTCCAGATTCCCAAGCTCCAAGGGCAGGGATCCCCGAGGTCAAGGGCTGCCGCTCCTGTTTCTTTCCTTACTAAATGATAATTGCCATTGCATTACAGCTATTCTCATTTATTATTTTGAACTGTGAGCAGAGGTGGTGGCAAGCAAGTCCTCCAGTGAGGTTGGAGTTACTCAGGCCAACGGGAGAGGTGATGGGTCACAAGGAGCTAGGGGCTGTCTCTCCCAAAGGCCAGTCAGGAGAAGCAATACCCATGGTTTGTGTTTTTTAAGGGAGGGATGGCTGGCACTGTTCCAGAGAGAGATTATCATGGCCTTAAAAACTGGGTACATGTTTGACCATTTACCATTGCCTCGTGAAAAAAAAGGGAGAAAATTATTCAAAACACTGTTGCATTACAGTGGGAAAAGTGCTGGCCATGGGAAACAGCTGCTGCTGGGCAGGGGGCTTGGGATGGGCCCGGACAAGGGACTTGAGATGCTGGTGGGGCTGGGGGTGCTGGGACTGGGGCTGTCTCTCCCGTCGGTGGGGAAAGGAGCTGTGGAGGGCGGGAGGTGGCTGCAATCAGTGAACTCCACAAAAAGTAGTTTCTGTGATGTAACTTGCTATTAAACAGGATAACAAGGTCACTAATGCCTCTGCCTGGGAGAGCTTCAGCCAACACTTCTACCAAAACCAATATTAATTTTCACTAATTAGGAGCTGCAGCTAATGAGTGTCACAGCTAATTTACCTCATCCATAACGAGGGAGAGGAGGGGGTCAGGCGCCTGGGATCAGAGCCTGCAAATCTGTCTCCCCTCTGCTCTCCCTTTCTCTCTTGGCCAAGTGTGCATTTGTCAACCTGGGTGGCTTGCCATCTGCAGGGACGTGGGCACGTGTGTGGTCCCCCCCTGCCTTCCTTGGGGCGGGGGGGTGATGATGCTTTGGGGATGCAGGAAAGGAGCTGTGCGGGGAGCTGTGCCGCACAGCAGGTGTTGTCTGGTCCAGTCTGCGAGGAATGAGCAGGGGATGACTGATCAGGTGAGGCGGAGAGGAACTCGGCATCACCCAGCTGGCAGTGCTGGGCAGAGCAGGCTGGTGCCAACGGAGAGGTGGCAGGTGACCGACCCGCTGGCTGCCTGCGAGAGGGTTTCTGGAGCCTGACTGAAAGCAGTGAGGGAGAAAAAAGAGCTTTGCAAGCTCTTTTTTTTTTTGCAAGGAAGGATTTGCAAGGGAAATTTGGGGGAAGAAAAGGATGACTGTTGTCCTGAGGGGAAGCTGTAGTAAAGCA
>JAVJGJ010000062.1:34342549-34362203 GCA_035590215.1 Microhierax caerulescens
GTTTGCCTCTGGCAGCCCACCAAGTTGTTTTTGCTGCCAGTCCATATCCAGCTCCCCAGCTAGTCCTGGCGTAGGCCGGTTTATTTGATTTGTTTGAGCTGTTGGTCTGTGAAATTGCCACTCAGCCCATGGTAGCTCCCGGTAGGCATTTTGCCTCTACCTGCTCTGAGGCTCACTGCATCCACAAATGGCTGGGCTCCTTGGCTTGCTCCTCACCAGCTCCTTCTGTCTGTCGTCAGCCTGGATGGGGAGAAGAGGGTAGCAGCAGAGAGGCGGTGAACGGGTTTTGTATCCATGTCCTTAACATAACCAGAAACAATAGGGTCCACATTCCCTTGTTTGTCCTGAATGTTTTGGTCTACAACAGGGATAAGGGAAGCTTCTGGGTAAGTAAGTCCCCAAAACCATTATAGCTTAAAACACAAACTGTGAGCCTGTAGGCTTTCCCGTAACCTTCTTTACCTTCTTCATGGAGACTTTGACACCACAGTCAAACGCTTGTTTCCAAAACAAGTTAGAAAGGAGGAATAGGAAGAAATTGAGAGAGCAGGACATTAGGATATAGTCCATTGCTTGGTGATGCAGTTCTGGTGATGGGGCCTGAACTTCATGGCCAGCTACTTGTGCAAAGTAAGCCTGCATATAGGTCTTTGGTGTGCTTTTACAGCCTTTGATACATATGTGCAACATACCCAGAGGTATGTGCAGCCCAGTTATTTCCTTTGGCCAGGGCACGTCCAGCAGCTGGTCAGATCTCTGCTTGGGGAGCTGACAACACAAACTTTGAAGGGCAGAGAGAACTCCCCGTTAGCATTTTCTTCGCTAAATTTGCTGTCCTCTGCAGGTCAGCTTGAATCTGAGGAGTAGTAGTTAGTAACCTATTCCTCGACTTCATCGTGTCCAGGACTTGTTTCCCCTCCTTGAAACCTCCCACCATCACCAGCCCGGCTACCCGCCACTCTGATAGCAACAGTGACAGAACAGTGCATACTGTAGATAACCAAGGTGGGCAGTTGCTCTGCTGGTTGACCCTGTACGCAGAAAGAAACAGCCTGTTAATATGTTGGCAGGACCAGAGGAATGTCTGGGAAATCTGAGTGGGGGAAATCCCATCCTAGAGAGGTTACACAGTGTGACTGTGCTGTCTTTGGGTGACAAATATGTGGGGTTTTGTTAATGTGCTGGATGAAGTTGTATTTTCAAGGTTTACCCTGTTTTCTATGGCACCTGTTGGCTGTTGGAGTTGCAGTACCAGTCACGCTACAAAAATAATAGCGTGGTGCTGACAGTGAAATACAAGCAAACAGCAGCATCCATGAACTCCTTGATGGTATTTGTGCATAGGAAGATGTAGCCTCATGCATCAAATGTCTTGTGGCAATGGATTCTCGATCCTTGAAAAAGAACTGGGGGGAGTGGATATTGTTTGCAGATCTCTCAGCTGTACATAAGCAGGTGTGACTTGCTGTGCCGTGTCAGATGGTGGACTCTCTTTCTGTGGGTGTATATGTTCACCCAATACGTTGAGGATGTAGAATTTGGGCTGGGGGAGCTCTCAAACCAGGGTGTGCTTTTCCTCCCCAGTGGAGGCTGCAGCAGGGGCTCTGTAGGCATTACATGCTTTCCCACTGAGCAGATGGGATATTTGGGACTGCTTGTGCAACCTGAGGCTGAACGTGTTTGCTGGTGGCTGTCCCCTTCCCCCACTCTCCTGCGTGCCCTTTGGTGGGGACCAAGGTGACTGAGAAAGTTTCTTTGTACTTATTGCCCAGGAAAAGCGACCTTCAGGCAGAGTAGTTCTTGGGGAGAAAGCTTCCCCAACCGTGACAGATTTGGCTATAAATCTCCAGTATTAATGCCCAGGTTCCCAAGGTCTGTCATCCTGCATGCTGGCGAAGCACGTGAGTTGCTCAAAAACAACGTACCAGCTCATCAGTCATTTCGGAGGCATGTCAGAAGGCTGATGCTGCAAGCAGGGAGTCTGAAGGAAGGCTGTGAGCACGTTTGGGGAGGGGGGCGGTGTGTGGGACAGATGGGAGAACAACCTCAGCTGGGAGCACACGCAGGCATCCCGAAGCCTGAGAAGGCTGGGATTGTCATGTGCAAGAGAGTTGGAAGAGAAGGAAAATGTTTGCCCGAGGTCTTTAACTGCTCGAAAATACCAGGGGTGAGGATGCTCAGGTCTGGAGCCCTGGCAGTCTTATTGCTGTCGAATGACTGAACCCCCCCTGGGATCAAATCCAGCTGCACAGCGGTCCTGAGCGCCATAGGTGCCCAGGGTAGGGGCTTTCATTCACCACGTTGTCCTCTGCCCTCTTCAGTACTCAGCTTTTCCGTTGTCCCAGACTCTCTCGGTGCCCGTCGGGAGCAGGCTGCGGGTACCGCTGGAAGCCATGCATTTTCCTTCTGTGCGCGGCTCCGCACACCCAAACCGGGCTGGCTTTTGCAAGGGGTGCTGCCGCTGCAGTGCCACCCGGGTGGCACATAGTGCCAGCATCGAGCCAGCTGCCGCCTGCTGCAGGACAGCTCTGTTGCAACTGGTGGCATTATTTTCTTTGTTTTTTTTGTAACTGTCTTGACAAATAACTCTGAAAGAGGAAAACCAATGTATCTTTTCTTTGCCTCTCCTCGTGGAAAGTGTCAGACTGGTTTTAAAATAGACTCAGCGTGAGTGTCTCTTATTGGTATAGGTATTAAGCGAGTTATGAATTTCTTGCACTTTGGGTCCTAGGAAAATCCTTCCCTTATTTCTTTTGCATTAACTCTTGGTTAATAAGGCTTATTAGCACTCTTTAATAATGACAGGTATAATCTCAACCCAAATTTTAGGAAATTTTGGGAGCTACCTAGGCCAGGGTGCTGGCTGCATCCTGCCAAGGACAACTGAAAGAGAAGACGAATAGTTGTCCTTCAAAAGGAAGGAGGAAGAGAGATACATTTCTTCCTGATGGCAGGAGGATGCTCACTGCCCGCAAAGCAGCACTGTATGTGAGTACCTGTGGTGTGGTTGGGTTGGTGGAGTGACTATAGTCTGGATTTTTCTTTGAGGTTTTCAGCTGACTCATGCTGTGGAGATTGTCAGCACCTGCCAGCTACTGGAGCAGTGTCCTTTCTGGGACAGCCTCTCAGGTCTCGTGCACTGAGACTCACATCCCCATGAGGTCTTTCTGTAGAGCCAAGGGGACAAATGGCTGGCCGTGGACTCAGTCTCCAAATCATGGCTTCAGGTGGAGAGAGTAGGGTGGATTTTCTTTGTCTGAAAAATGGTCAAAGAGCACAGGAAATGTTCAGCTCAAGTGAACCAATTTTCCCAGTTGAAACTCTTGGCACGGAGCTGCCCTGTCTGTGCTTTCATTGTAACCCCGGAAGGCGTGCGTTGCTTAGACCCTACTCTTCCTCATGGGAATGTTGCTCTGAGCAGGTATTGCTTCCAGATGGGGTCCTTGGCCCCTCTGGCACGTGTTTGCAGTGCAGTGCGATTCAGCGCTGTGCTGCGCAAAGCCCTTCAGGAGAGGGAAGCTGAATTTGCCTGCAGGAGCTGGCAGCGTAAGCGTGCATCACCGAGAGGACACTTGAGAAGCACAGGAGGTTTCTGAGATGCTGTGAAGGGGCTGTTTTACATGCGAGTAACAGGCTGGTGTTGCCAAAGGGGCTGGAAAATACTCAATGTACATGACGCAGCTGTCAGGGCAGAGGTGGCTGCGACTCGTCTCTGATATCAGTGTACAAGTAGCTGTTGGCAAGTAGATGCTCTATTTGGTGGTCAATACCCATTTCTCTCTCAATCAGGGCTTCAGGGGAAAGAGAAGCTTTGAAAGTTTTTACTTTGAGCAATTGAAAGAAAAAGCCCAAAACTGTGTCTTACTGGATCACTTCTCTCTTCACAGGCTTCCACTTTTAGAACAGTCTGTGAAACCTCAGCGATTGCTTTCTTTCTGCCTTCAAATAACCCGGCAGCTGGGATTTAGCATGGAGTTTTGTTTTGTGTTTCGACTTTAAAATTTTGTTTTTACGTATGACTAAGGGAGTTTGAACGCTGGTTGGGCTGGACACCAGGCGAAGGGTGCATAGACTCAGCCACCCCTTGCAGCTCTGGCCCAGCTTGCAGGAAGAGCCGCATGCAGCCAGGCTGCCACAGGTCACCTTGGCCATGGGGAATGTCCCAGGCTGATGTCTGCCTTAGGCTGGGGGTCCTGCTGGGGTGACTGACGCAGCGACTTGGGTGGAGCTCTTGGGAGCTCTATTGAACGTGGAGGTGCAGTGGGGTCAAGGACCAGGAGCACACGGTCTTCCAGTTGGTATCTCTTAAAACTGGGTCATCTGCCTGTCCCTAAAGGGAATGTAACACTATAGAGAAATGACAGCTTGTAAAAGTGGTGGATGAAAACTGAGTCCTACTGACGTCCCCGGCACAGGGTCCTGCCTGCTACTGTTCGTTTGCCTCCCGCCATGCAGCTTTGGGTTTGGAACAGAGGATTATAGAATTGTTTAGGTTGGAAAAGACCTTTAAGATCATAGAGTCCAACCATTAACCCAGCACTGCCAAGCCCACCACTAAACCATGTCCCTAAGTGCCACAACTACATGTCTTCTAATTGCAAGCATTGCTGCTTCCCTGTGCAATGCTTGCTTCTCTCTTTTTAACATGGTGACAAAGACCATGGAAAAACCTGTTCCACTTGCCCAAAGCAGAAAAATTGACTTGTTCTTAAAGAATAAAGACTTATGGTGTTGTGTTGCCCCTCACCCTCTGCCAAAATGCATCAATCTCTGGAGCAAAGCTTGGGGGCAGCAAGGGAGACAAGTGCCTTGGAGCAACATTGTGTAGAAGACTCAGACTGTGTTCTTGTAGGAGGATTTGTGATTTCAGACATGTCAGATGTACAGTGCAGGCTACAATTTGTAGTAGTACATAGGTGAGGAGGAGTCTGGTCTTGTTGCATGCCCGAGGGATTACATCCGTCTTGGAAATAGCGCTTCACTACTTCCTTTCTCACCCCACTTTCTCCTGCTGCTGTGATGAAATTCCAGCAGCACATTGTTCCCTGGAGTTCTGACACAAAACACACCTGTGTAGACAGGATCCTGAATAAGGAACCCTGTGGATGCTTTCAAGGTGTTGCAGAAGCTACTGAGAGACGTTGCCACTGGTCTTTTGCATAAAGTCAGTTAATTCTGATATTAGGCTCTGTTCTTGTTCTCTTTTTAACAACCTCTGTGTAAGTTAGTTTTGTGTTTTTTAGGGAAATTCAGGCAGCCCAATTGCTGTGCATTTGTGTGAGGATATGTTTTTGTGCAGGTGCTTCCACAGGCACTTGGAAAGTTCTTTTTGGAGGTATATTGCATTCCATCAGGATGCAAAGGCGCTCCCACATGACCACAGTGACCGTTTACGTGGTGTGAACAGCCAGTTGCTAACGTTCAGAGCAACAGTTGTAGGAACATTTAGCAAGAAACCCCTTGAAATATGTTTTTAATAAACCATTCAGTGAATATATTCAAATAACAAATTTCTTCAAATCCAATTCTATTTGCAGACAACTCACAAATGAGAAAGGCTAAATTAATTAAGCACTTTCGTCACTAGGGATAATGGTCCAGCTGTAACAGAGATCTCCAGATGTTTGTTTGCAGAAGAGTATGCTTTCCTAGGAAAAGAAAAACACTCGTGGGTATATTAACTCAGAAACAAGTTTACAGCTGTGTGCTTGTGTGCTCTGCCTTGCACTCCCACCAGTGACTGCAGAGCTCTGTTCCAAGGTTTCCTCTTGCAGTAAACAGCCTCTTTATTTCTTGCTCATTGTCCTCCTGGCCATGTTTAGACATCTGTGATGTGCAAAGTGAGGTAATGGCCCTGTGAAAGCCTCCCAGGCTCCAACAAATATCACCCTTGCTGTGCTCTGGGGTGTACCACGTGTTGCCAGTACAGCTGGACCGCTGCTGCTTCCAGTTTAGGCTGTTGCGGCTCAACTTTTCCCATTTATTTGGGCGAGCTTGATGCACAGGACCATAGATTGGGAGAACGAGATACTGTGCTGTGTTATGGCTGCTGGGAGCTCGTAGGGATGAGTGGCAGAGCTTTGCTGGTTGGAAGGGGGGAGTGCTTTTGGTTTAATTTCGTCTAAAGACTGGAGCTTTGCCCAACTTATACCGAAGGAGCTTGGCTTTATGAGTGCGTTAGAGTCAACAGTCCAGTGCATTCCATCCATTTCCCTCAGTCTTATTTTGTTTCTGTTGTTAAACAGCCCAAGCTGGTTTTGAAGCCCTGTAGCTGAAGTGCCCCATTACTCACAGGCAAGAGGACAATAGAACATGGGGCCGCTCTTAAATGTCTCACTACGTCGGCATCATTAATAACCGTAATGCTGGCATCACTTGCTCCTAAATAGCCTCATTTATCAACAAGCAATTTACCGTGGTGCTCTGGCGGGGACGCAGATAAGCTTGTGCCTCAGATACCCAGGCACCACCTGCCAAGCCTCTCCCCACCTTCTCTTTGGCATTTGAGTGGGAGGGGGGAGAGAGAGAGAGGAGTGGGGGGAGGCAGGCATGGTAGGAAGCGCTCCATCCAAGACGTGGCAGACGTTGCGAGCCCCAGGGGGTCGGGTTGTGTTTGGAGGAAGGCAACTTCAAGGCCAGGACAGATGGACGAAGGGGTTGATGAGTTGCACACATTATATTTCCCCAGGCTGTCACCTTCGTCGAGAGTCTTCCAAGCATCTGGTTGTTTGTCTTGGTTCTCTTAAAGGTTGAGTTTGCTTTTCAAGGGGTGAGAGGAGCAGGAAATGTAACCTTGCCAAATCTGGCTGCTTTGGGCTTCAGATTTCTGGCCCGTTTCTGTAAGTCTTCCTTCTACTGCAGCCATATCTTAGAGATCAAGAGGTGCTAATTCAGCTCCAGAGAGATAAATCAAGAAGGAATTTCGCTGCATCTTCATCATAATGAGGCAAAATTCATCACCCAGCACATGTTTTGGAATCTCAGAGAGTTACGATGACAGTCCAAGGCCAGTTTGCTTATGGATCTGAAGTCTGCAGACAAAAATCTGACCGCTGGTACCATTTCCTTCTGGTTTTGGGACTTTGACACACATACCGAAGCACACTTGTGCTGGAGCAAAATACCCTGCGATATTTGGGCTGAGAAAGGCTATATTTATTTGTTCCCTTGAACCATTCAGAGAGTGGAGCAGCTGGGCTTGTAAGCAAGCTGTAGCACTAAAGGTTTTGTATTCCCTGTGAGACTGAGAGCCTCGGGGATGTTTCATCTTTTGTAAGGCACAGATGAGATTTCAAACAAGATGTGAATGAATCCTGCTCGAACTTTGCTTGTGCAAGTAAAACTTGCTGACGGGGTTTTTTTCTTTTCCCCATTCATATTGATCAGCTCCTCAGCTTGACAGGGTTGCTGGCGGAGGAAGCAGTGCTCAGGCAGCACTATTTCAGGAGTAGCATTTTACACTCTGGGTCATCCCTGTGACTGGAGCACCACTGGCATTCCACTGGTGTGCTGTTGATGGAGCAATTCAGCACTGATGTTTGCATGACTTCTCCGTTAGCATTGCTGGCATCATTGTCTTACTGTTCTGGGGTTGTCTTACACAACCTATGGGTGTCCTACAGTGCTGCTCGGTGCCGGGACAGTCCTGGGACCTGGTCCGTAGGCACTGTGATCTAATGAGCTTTATCTCTGACCTCATGTTAATTGCAGAACAGCTTCTCTTTTCTAATCAACACAAAGCTACGTTACCTTGTCTGGGTAAGATGCAAACTACTGCATGTGTCATCTTACTTATAAATCATGTATTTACACCATATAGCAAAGCACATCACTAACTAGGTTTCTGGGGACCTGCTCTTCTTCTGTGTGCTCCAGTGTATTTCTAGAAAGCTTGGTAAGGCCAAAGAGAAGCAATGAACTTGAGGATGCTGGGTCAGCTGCATCTTCTAGTCTCTTCTGCCCTTCTGCTTCCTGCACTGAGTTGGGAGATTGCAGTGGGCATGTATCCCTGTTTTTCCAAGTTGAGGAGAAGTGACTCCCATCTGAATGATCTCAGTGGAGTTCCTGTTAGTTCATTGCATCTACTAAGTGGAAAGTAATCCCTGGAGCTAGGCTTTGGTTTCAGTCCTTGCTAGTCTCCCAGCTGGCAGAGCTGGTTGGTACTCTCTGGACATCTGGTAACTCTCAGTCTTCCACCTGCTCTGGACTTCCCTTTCTGGGAGGGCTGACAATATCTTGCATCTTGATGGCATGTTCTGGTTCAATTATCCTCTAGGCAAGCTTTGTCCAATCTTTCTTAGCGAGAGAGCATGGCTTGCTTCAGCTGGCTACCCAGTCTTTATGTCCTACTGGCAGATGCCTCTGAAAGTATGGGTGCTCAGCATCCCTGCTGCTACTTGGTTTTAGCTAGCAAGATGCCTCTAGGTAGCCCAAAAGGGAGGCCACGACAGGCCACTTACTGAAATGGTTTCTTCTGACTTGTGAAGCTCATTGCATGGTGCCATAGTTTCTCTGGCAGGATCAGGAGTCTCTTGTTATCTCTGTTCTGTCAAAATGTAAGCTTCCCTGGCTCTGTTTAGAAGAAGAGTCCTCTGCCCTTCAACTCCCCAGATGGGACTGACCCCAGCGCTGTGGTGCTGCTGGTTTAGTCTATGTGCTTGCTTGTACATCATATTTGGGCAGTTAGCATCACTTGTTTCTGGGAGCACAGTGACCCCAAGGAACAACTTGGAGTGGTTGCTTTGGAGTTTTCCCAAAACCCCATCTCTGCACATAGCTAATAAAACTCCCGGGAGGAAGGTCTGCAAGAGAGGTGGGATGTCCTGCTCCCTGCCTGTGCAGGTTCGCGTTAATGGGACCCCTGGCAACCATGTCTTCTAAAGAAAAAAGGTTGCGACCCTAAGGAGGGACGCTTTCCTTAGTTCAACTATTATTTTCATGAAACTTGTAGGAATGCTGTGTTTTCTGTGGTGCAAATCCTTCTGTGTTTGGCTGCAACTTGCAGGGAGGCTACTGAGCTCTTGGGGAGAGGATGGCCGTTGTGGGGAGTGCCTGCTGCGAAAGCACTCGTGCAGCCTCTGGTAGGTGGGTCACTGCATTACCTGGCTGTCCCACCTTTATGTACGTCCATTTTTCAAAGCGTGATCTTCTAAGAGCTGGCCTCAAGGTAGGTGTTGGTACTGCAAAAAGCTGCCTTCAAAAACGGCGTTTGGGGAAGGGGGCGTTGCGGCACGCACGAGGTGTGAGATTCGTACCCAGATGTGTGCGCCCCACGGGCACTTCTGGTAAGGTGTGTGAGTGAAGGGCAGGTTTAGTGCTGAATGCCTCCTGCCAGCATGGAGCAGACTTGATTAAACATCTCACCAGTGACCCAGCATCCTGAGTCCCCTCTGGTGGTCTCCACCTCAGTCTTGGAGCCTACCCAGGCACTGGTGAGAAACCAGGGTGAGGGTGAAGGTCTTGCCGTCACTAATAATCTTGTTTTTCTGCCTTTTACCAAACAGTGATATTCATGCAGAGGAGAAATGGGTGGTGTTTCGCTCCATCGTGATACCTCCGACAGAGTTTCCGTTGGCCCATGAGTGTTTAACTAGTTAAAAAATGAACTCTCTTCTTTTTGGAGGGAGGTGGGGAGCCTGACAGAAGGCAGGAAGGAACAAAGGAATTATTCCTTATTCGTTTTGGGCTGCTGCTTATTTTAAAAATTAATTAGAAAAGGATATTCTATGGATTTAGGGTTTAAACTTTGTGTCAGAAATGTTAATCAAGACTGCATTAGCTAGATTTTCCTTGAGGAGTGAGTGGTGGGGGTGTACGGTGTGTTTGGGGTGTTTCAGAGAGGCAGGAGGCAACTCGGAGCAGTGCTGGTGGGGATGTTTGGCGGCACGGCCGTGCAGAGGGGATGGGTTTGCCTTCACGGGGGGGAGCACCCTCCTCCCCATCCCTGGAGCTGCTAAAACTGGGGCTTGGATCTCATCTAGGGAGTGCTACTGGGGCTATTCCAGGATTGGTTTTGTAGCATCTTTTCCAGGCCAGTTTTAAAAGCCCCCCAGGCAATGTTAGGGCTTTTTGCCATTATTTAACACCTCAGTAGATTTCACTGCTGGGATGTTTCTGCTAATCCCAGATTTATGTTTTCCTTTACTTTTTCAGTTCATCCTGCCTCCTCCCACCCTTGTATGTGTGCCTCATGGATAGTTGTTAGTGGTTGCATGAGGGCAGCTCTAGGGAGCTAATATTTAGGATTTTCCACGAATCCCCTTCCCCAGCCTCCTAGGCGAAACTGTGCGGGTATTGATGCAGATCTCTGATTGCCATTTGGCGTGGTGCTCAGAAATGCAGGCAATACTCCTGCCGTGGTGCAGTTGGAGATGATCTTGCCTATGCTTCTGAGAATTGCCCTGGTCTTCAGGAAACCTCGGGCTTTGTAAGGCGCTGCACTGAGTGCTTTCCTGGGCTGACAGGTTGTCTTCTTGTTCATTCGTATCCTCAATTTACGGCTCTACTGTAAAATACCAGGTTAATCTCATGTGATTTCCTTCTTTGTAACCCCACGATGCTTGGTGCTTATGCTTCCCTTGGTGTTTATCTGCCCCTCCCCGTTCTGTATTGATTCTGCAAGTTTATGAAGCATGGACTTTCCCAGAGCGGAAAGTCTAAATAATTTCACAATTCCCTAGTGCTCCTCTTGTTCTCTGACCCTTCTCAGACAAAGATGTAAGTGAACCACCAGTTAATTTCCTTTAAAATTATTTTTAAACTAAGTGCCTTGAATGGTTAGCTCACCTGCAGACCTCGTCCTTGTGATGGGGCTGCTCTCCTCATTTGTACTTTGGGCTCTGCTCGGGGACAGGAGCACATCCCGGTTGGAACTGGCTCCTCTCCTTTTTCCCTCCTGGTGTGGGGCTGAAGAGGGGAGGACAGATATCAATAAAAGTGAATGAGACTTTTTGACAGAGCAGCTTCTGTGAAGGAACTTTTTTTTATGGCACAAACAATGGATGGAGCAGAATTTGCATAAAACTCATTAGAAAAAAGTACAAGTTTCATAAATCTTGTGATAAATTAATGCGATATCATTCCAAACATGATGTATTAATTTTAGGATGAAATGAATGGGTCTGTGATCATTGTTGGTAATTATGAGGCTCCCAGGCAGTTTGGAGAGGAAATTATTTTTAAGAGGGCTTTTTAAGTGCGGGAACCCTTTTCACACCAGGAATATCTTAACAGACCCAGACTCCTTCTTTTGCAAGTATTTCTTTTCTTATTTTGCTCTCCTGGGTTGGTGTTTTGATGCAATTGTACTTACTTCCCTCTTCCGTGCCGATCAGCCTATTCCTTCCCAAAGAAAAGGAAACAAAAGTCCTTCCAGTTTTTTGCAAACTGTCGGTGTTCTCCCTTGTCCCAGGGAAGGGCTGTGGGTTTTGTAGTGGACTGGGAGGCAGGAATCGCTAGATCCCTGAGCAGGCAGGGAGAATGGGGCGGGGGGCAGGGGTGGTGGTGGTGCAGACATCCCCTGAACCCACTGCTGTTTGCAGGGGTTTGCTCAGGGATGAGCATTTTTTTTAGTTTCTTTTTTTCCAGGCAGGTTTGGAGATGCCACAGTGATACTAAGGCGTATCAGTGATTTTTGGCAGCAATACACCAGCGTGGTTGGAAAGCTTTGGTTAATAATCCTCTGTCTCCAAGCCAGGGGGGTGCCAGCAAGTGAGCAAAGGCTGTGACCTCCATCCACTGCAGACACAGCACTGGCATGAAGACATTAATTTTAAACTGGTTTTGGAGAGCGTGCTTGCTTTCTGCTTTGCTGTAAGATCTGTTTGAAGGTTGATGGAGGGAAATTGCTCTGTCCTAACCACGTTGAAATAGGTGTTGACTTTAACTGGAGGGATGCCACTGCCTGCGTGCATGCCAGCAGCCCAGTGACTGCATGCACAGCTTCTACCAGGAGAGCCTCAGGTATTCTGTTTAATGATAATGTCAGGGAAGTTCAATATACCATTGCTGTTCAGGTTTTCTTATCCCTGCCCCCTGCCTTGTAAAGTTAACTGAAGTGCTCAGTAAATAACAAAGTAAACCAAAACAGCCCTCTGTTACGGCCACTCTTGGTGCAAATGCTTGGCTCTTCTTTAACTACTGTTGCACCCCTCCTTTTAAACAGCTTTAAACACCCTTTCAGACATTTCTACAAAATCTGGAGGGGAACAGAGGCAGGCAGTACCTCTTTCTGCAGCTTACTGCTGGCTGTCAGGTCTGCTTATGGATTCCATCTCGACACTGACTCCCCACTTAAAATAACTAAATGCAGCAGAGAAATTACAGGTTCTGGCTCTGGCTTTCAGCATCTGTGGAACTAGGAAAAACTCTGCTGTGCCTTTCGCTTCCCAGCTTGATAAACTCCCTCGGAAATGGTTTTGACTGCACAGATTTGTTTCCCCTCTTCTCTGTCACCTCGGTAGCATCGGTGGTTCCTGGACCAGCTTGTGCTGGGCTTTTTCCCCTCTAATTGTCAAAGACCTCCTGTTTTTCTGATGGCAGGAACCATTCTTTTCTCATTTATTTATTGTGAGACCCTTTCTGAAAGGTGTTGGTGCGTCCCTGCCCTTTTTCACTCGTTGCGCAGCACAGTAATCGGAGCAGAGGCAGCCTCGCTGGTGGGATAAGCTGATGTTTCCCATTAGCACCTGGAATGAGAAGTTGTAACACTGAGCTCAGCGTGACTTGTAGGAGTGGAAACTTTGTTTGCTGAGTAGTTCTGGAAAGTTTTGGCTCAAGTGGTTGAGCCTTTTCAGAGAAGGAGGCCAGAGAGGATCTGTTGAGGTTGTGTTTATGAAACGAGCTGGCAGCCACCTGCTTGGGAGAAGGTCTTGGAGACGGATGAGTGGGTTACCCTTGTACCTGTTGGTGTGCTTTTAGGTATCCCCAAGTGTATCTGCGTGATGCTGGCCAGAGTTTAATCTCAGCATGCTTGCATGGCATGAGTTCTGCTGCTGTTGTTCGCCCAAGGCATGCTCCAGCTGCGAGGAGCAAGGTCTTCCCGGCAGTAGCAGGCTGGAGCACGTGGTGATTAGGTTTGTTAACTATGGCCGTCTGCGACACTGCTCCGTGATGCTGGGACTGACTGGGAGGAAGGCAGGAATGAAGGTGGAGAGACCCCTGGTACCTGCAAGGGATTTCCTGAGCCCAAATGAGCTTTGGTTGCTCTCCTAGCTCCCCACCCCCCCCCCACACCCCCACTCGCCTGTCCCCAATTTCATCTCAGCTAAGGTCTCCCATGCACGCTCTGTCCCCAGCTCTGGGCTCATCCTCCCTGGGAAAGCAATGAAGCCTTATCCCAAACTCAGGAGCAGCTCCCACTTGCAGTGGCCTCCTGCTTGAAACTAAATTCTTGCTTTATTTTGCTTGCTAGGGAGTCACTGTCCTTTCTTCTCCCTCACGTTGCTCAGATTGCTCAGTAGTGCAGAAATATTGGCACTTCATCTCTTCTTTTAAAAAAAAAAAAATCTTTGGAAAAACTTCATGGAAGGGCTTTTTTTCTTCGGTTTTGTTTTTTTTTTTTCTGAAAGGTGAAAGAGAAAACGAATTACAAGGAAAGAAAAGGGAGCAGGTGACAAATGAGAAGAACAGGGTTTGAATTTCAAGATCAGATCCATCAAATCCTGACACCAAGCACATCAGAGGCCAGCCTGCTGTGATGAACTGGGCTAATTGGGGATGCATGTGCTGGGGTGATTGGGCAGGAAGGCAGCTAATATGGGGAGTGTTGTGGGAGAAGTGAATGGGATGTGATTGCCCCATCTCCCTTCCAAGGAAGGAAGGAGGGGGGGCCAAGGAAATCTGGTGGCAGTGGCCTTCACTTAAGGGGACTCCTTGCTGCAGGGTGCAGATGCTAAAATGATTTTTGTATAAACAAATTTGTGCTGTTTTGAGAAGTTGAATAGCAACTGAGGGCTCTCTGTGCCAGCTTGTGACCTTGGTTGAGGACCATAGGCGTCACTCTTGGCATACAGGCTGTCTCCCTACTGCTTCCCTCCCCAGTGTGCCTGGTGCCTCTGATCCGTTTGCCTCTGCTACTTAGAAATTTCTGGCTTTTTATCCTGCAAACCCCCTTGCCCATAAGCTGAGTGCTTGTGGTGCTGGCAGGCTCCAGACCACTCTCAGTAGTGGTGGCAGAAGACCCGGGGCCAAGAAGCTGTGTGGTGACTGTGCCCAGAGAAAGATCTGGAGCTCTGGAAGGGGTGGGAAATGATGAGCCGAGGAGAAAAGGGCACAGGCATTTAAAAACAGGGATTAAAGTTATTTTAATATTGAATTGTAGCTGATGCCTGAAGTCCTGACCCCCAAAGCCAGCGCAGTCAGTGGAGAGATTCCCATTAACTCCACTTTGGGTATGCATCAGACCTATTAAGAAAGCATCTTATTAAGCAACTAATTAGAAACCTGCCCCTTCCATTGGATCTCAGTGCCCTCCATCCCACCTCGTTCCTGTGCAGACTGTGTCAGTATCTTGCTCGGGCAGCTTCTTTATCCTCTGACTCTTTGCTGGGGCTTAGTGCTTCCAAAATGCTCCAGGAGCTCTAAGATCCTCCTGGAGAGTTTGCTTTTTCTCCTTTCTCATACTCCTCTTGAAAGCAAAACCAGCTGAGAGGAACTGGGAGGGCACAGCCCCTTTGCCTATTTTCCTCCTTGGCAAAATGAAAGGGCAAGAAAAATACACAGGTTTACAGCTGCAAGCAAGATGCCGAGACAGGAGTTCCTGTATGGGGGAAAGAAGTACACCCCAAAAAGCAGCCAAACCTAAAAAAAGATTAACAAAATCCTAGCAGGAACAAAACAAGAGGCAACAGCAACAAAAAAACCTCCTGAGGTCAATCAAAGTTCAAGACTTGGAGAAAGAAGAAAATCTGTGTATATGTGAGAGAGAGGGAGAAGTAGCTGTGATTGAGAGAAACGAGGCAAAAGGAGACAAGATAAATTGTGATTATCTGGTGGAATCAAGACACTTAACTGCCCTGTCTGATTCCTGAGGGGAAACAAATGGCATCTATAACTATGTACTGCAGAAGGATAATCTGTCCCTGTTTCCTCAGCCCTTGCTGGAAGCCAGGTCGGCACTTGGGCTTGTGGTGGCTCAAACGGCATCCTCAGCGCAGCCCCCAGCAGAGCTGGGGCAAGCTGTCTTTGTACATGCCCCAAGAGGGGTTTCTGACAGATGTGGTACTCTGACAGATGTGCCCTGGGCTCTGCACACCCTCTCCAGGTGGGATCCGTTGCTTTCTGATGGTTTCCCAATGATACAGACACCCTTGTGTGATGATGCTAGTGCTGCTTTTGCAATCCTCTGGCAATTCCTGTGTTGCTTCTGTGAAAGAGTGTGGAGTCCAGCTGCAGAGCTGAGCATCGCTGGGTTGGGTGCTTGCCTTGGTCGGGCTTCACCTGTGGGTGGGACAACAGCACCTTCCCCGTGACCACCCTGGACAATGGGATTTCTGCAGGCTGTGGAACGGTGACCATGGCACAGCTCTGTGTTTGCCTTGTGCTGTGCAGCTAGCCTGTTCCTCCTCCCTTGGTGCTGTAAATTAAGAGGGGGGAAAAGATACGTGGGGGTAGTGGGGAAGAGGCATTAAATAAATGGATGCTAAAGAAATCTGTGGAAGGTCGCTTACGTGGTGGTGGAAGTGCTGAAGGAGCCCAGTGTGCCTTGCTGTGGTCCCCTCTCACTGCACCCTGCGTGCCTGGTTTACACCACGTGCCTAAATTTAGCATTCCCCTGGGGTAGAGCTTGCAAAAACCAGAACAACAAATAACAAAACAGTTATGAAGCCTAATTTCTTATTTCAGGGATTTGATCTGTGTTTTATGTTTGGGTCTTTTTGGGGTTTGTTTGTTTTTTGTTTTTTGTTTTTTTTTTTTTCCTGTAATGACTTTGGAGATGCTCTTAAGTTAGGATGGTGATTGCTGACTGGACAAGTAAGGGGAGCTCGTAGTTCTTGGTGCCTCACTTGTGAGGGTTTAAGACGGTATTTTCCTGTGATACGGTGCAGCTTACACTTTAATGTTCTGAGCTGCCCTATCTACCTCTTCATGAGGCTTCTTGTTTCTAACAAATGGAAGGGAGGAAAAGTTGAGGAGGCTCTGAATGTTCTTCATGTGTTTTTCTTTCCTCCTCTTCTGCCCACCAAATCTGTCCTTCAAGTTGATGCCCTCAGACCAGAGAGCAGCCAAGCCCAGCACGCTGTTTCACAGGGGTCTAGCTCTACATGTCTGCAGACTGGCGGGAGCAAAAGACACAGGTGGGATGAGGCACTCTGCCCAGAAATGCCTTGCCTTATTCTCCAGGTTATCCTGAATTTAGGAATTTAATTTAGGAACTAAATTCCCCAACAGTGGGAGGTAGCTGTAATGCAAAGAGAGAAGAGTTACATGTTCATTTGCTGGCTGATTTTGTCTTTTTCCTTTCTCTCTCTCTTTTTTCTTTTTTTTTTTCTTTTTTTTTTTTTTTGTGCAAGTGGGTTTGCAGCACACAAACCATGAATGCGCCTATGATTTGAGCTGGGTGGGGCATGATTTTCATGTTCATGGGATTTTTAAGATTTTCCTTTCCACTGGGGTGCAACCAAGACCTTTTGGAGTTTTTAAGTATTTGCAGTTCTGGAGGGAATTGCAGATAGCCTGTTGATCCAGGGTTTTTGAATGAGATGTAAAGGGGGAAAATCTGTTTCTCCCATTAAATTTGAGAGAATACAGAGGTATGACCCTGGATTTCTCATCCTAGTTACTGGCTTTCACTGCCGTGGGGACAGTCACAGTCTTTCTTGTTTCCTGGGGCAAAAAAACCTTTTCTAAGGATGGCTTCAGATGGCCTCCAAAATAAACCCAAGCTATTAGCTAGTTTCATATCAAGGCTCTGCTGTTTGAGAAAGTGTAGGGTTGCTTCATGCCTCTGGTGTTGGCTTCACTGAAGATGGGAACACTGCAGATAAACTAGCTGATCACAGTAGTTTGGATAAGGACTCTTGATTTTGGGTCTTTGTCCAAAATGTCTTTGGTCATGACCTGTCACTTGCTTGCACCTGTGTTGGTGGAAGGAATTTTTTTACCCAGTGATTAATTGTAGCTACTGCTCTTAAAAAAAAAAAAAAAAAAAAAAAAAAAAAAAAAAAAAAAAAAAAAAAAAATGCTATTCCTTTTCCAAGTAGAAATTTCTCAGGATTTGGGCAGTGAGTCTTGCTGTGCTTTCATGCTGTGGGATAGTAATCTTACATTTTGTCCTCTTCATGGATGTGCTCTAGATGGCCTGAGTCATCTTGCTCTTTGTCATAAATGAAGCTTTTCATTTCATCAGAAGTTCAAGCTTTTAAAGCCCTTGTTAAATGTACAGCATTTTTGCTAGCTCTTGACGGTTTGTGGCTTCCTCTTGCATCCGGTCCTGAAGCCGATGCAGCCAGCCAAGCAGCTTGCAGAACTGCAGCCTTGGCAGCAGCAGCTATATGGCCCTAAAGTCACTCCTCTGAGTGCTCAAAGAGCACCGTGGCTCTGCAGCCAGGGCATGGACAGAGCTCCTTCCATGCCTGGACCCTCAGACCTGCCAGAATGGCTGGTTTCAAGATGCTCTCCTCTAACAGCTGTGGTCCACCAGGCTTTTTCAAGGGCATTTGGAGCAGGGTTACGGAAACAGGTTTTGATGAAACAAGCCTGAGTTGCCAAGAGCTTCACGTGGCTGCTGGTCCTCCCAAGTTTGCACAGACAGCTGTTTTATGTCATGCTAGGATGTCCCCCCGACTGTGGTCAGTGGCCTTGGGACCTGCCAGGCAGCTGGGTCCTCGCCTGAGTGCACTTCGTTGATGCCATATAACACTAAATTATTAATCAGAAAGTCACACAGTGCTAAGTCAAATGCCTTACAAAAGTCTATTATTTCTTTGCAGTTACCTTTATCTGCCAAAATTGTAATCTCATCAAAGAATAAAATCAGGTTTGTTTGACAAGGCCTATTTTCCATAAAACTGTGTTGACTGGCATTAATTATGTTCCTATCATTTAATTCTTTATTAATGGAATCTCATATCAGCTTTTTCCATTATTTCCACTGTGATTGATGTCAGCCCAACCGGTCGGTAATTGCCCGGGTTGCTCTGCTCGCCAAGCCGTGCCCTCTGGTCTACTGGAGCTTCCCTCCTCTTCCCAGATGGATGAAACTTTGACATCTGTTCTCCTTGGCCAGATGATTTGGGGTCTTGAAGTGCTCTCTTACTGCCAAAGATGGCTCACACAGAGAAAATTCCCCCTCCATCCTCAAGGCCAGCTGGACAAGGGGGTCTCCCATCCTTATCTCTACCCATCAGTTTTTTTCCTCCCATCTTCTCCTCCATCCTGCTAAGGAGGGGACTGAGAGCAGCTGGGTGGGTAACAGGCAGCCAGCCGTAGTCAACCTGCTACAGCAGACTTTGAATGTGCTCAGAGGTGTCATGGAGAGGTCTGAAATTATTTGAGGAGGTTCTTAAAGGGCTGAACTGAGTCTCCAAGGGTGGTGGCCATCCCTTGCTTTTGGAACAGTAGAAGTCATCCTGCTCCGGGATTAGTGTAGAGATTAGAGAGAGGACACATGGCCCCCACGCAGCAGCTTCAGACAGTCTGGGTTTCCCCGCTGGTCAGGAAGAGATGTTTATGACCACATGCCTGCGGGGGATGGCTGAGCAAGGTTTCTGTTTTCTGGGGTATTCAGGCTGCTGCAGAAGATGGTTTCAAACATGGTGTCGCAGAAGGTACTGATGGATTTCTCCCAGTGCCTCTTAGACTCTCTGGTTGTGTGGGTTCCACATATGCCAAAAAGAAGAGTGCTTGCTGCAGTTGCTGTGTTTAGAACAAACCCCACGTCTGTTTCTGGCTCCAGGCCCTACCAAATCCCTGAGCCTTGAGGCACCTGTGGGCATCATGCCCATGCTCTTGGCCTTGGGGTGTTTGCTTTTAACTTGGTGATATTTTTGCTGGTGGTGCCCCTTGGTGGAGGAGAGCGTGAGGGAGGCTGGTAGGTGCGTACCCTGAAGAGGCATGGGTTCCTCTACCATCTCTAGTGCCTGAGGTGGCTGTGCTTCTGCTGAGCTAACGTGATTTTGCTTTTTTTGAGAAAGGCAAGAGAGGAGAGGAGCTGTGGTTCCATTTTCCTGTGCTAGAGGGAACAGTAAGGCTCTGCACAGCTTGGCTCCCCTTGCTGCTTGAGCCATTGTAACACCATGAGGAAATAGCTTGGGAATGACTTAAGGGACAAAGGCAGAAGACTTGCATTCCCTGACAAGGACAAGCAGGATGTTTTCAGGATTTCTTCCTCTCTGTCCCATTTTACTCATGGTTTCTTTCCTTTCCGTCTCTCCCAGGTTCCTCAGTGACTCAGCTGCTGGCCCGGGACCTGGACAACGACCCACTGGTCTTTGGCGTGGTCGGTGAGGAGGCCAGCCGTTTCTTTGCAGTGGAGAGCACGACAGGGGTTGTCTGGCTCAGGCAACCCTTGGACAGAGAGGTAAAGCTGCTTGCTGCTGGGAGCATCCTCTGCTGAGGGGGAGGGAAAAAAGCCCCTCTGCTCAGATAAATGGTGGCTCTCCACCTTATGTGGCAGCTGAGATGCAGCCTGGGTGGTGCTCCCCTGGGGACTTGG
>JAVJGJ010000062.1:34362259-34375615 GCA_035590215.1 Microhierax caerulescens
TCTCGGTGGGGACATGGGGAACAAGCAGGGCTCTCTGATTCGGTCTGGGTTTTTGGTTTTCCTGGATCCTGGAATGATGTCTGCGAGTCTGGAAGTAATTAATAAATGGAAGTGATCTACCAAAGAGCCAGGATGCTCGTACATTCAGGGAAATCTACAGGCTCCTTCTTTAAAGCTGTATTCTGATTAAATCCTGTGCTATTTAGAGCAGCGTGTGAAGAGATGTGAGGTATCCCTGCTTATTTCAATGTCATCATGACTTACCATCATCTTGTGGATTCAGGTTGCTGGATGCTAGATCTGGAAAGATTCTTGCCTGGAAGCTGTTTCACACCCCTATTTTCAGCGGCAGTTTTGGTGTGCAAGGGTGGTATCCCATCCAGGTGCCTGTTTTACAAAAGCCCTGGCCCTTGCAACATTCCTGGAGCAAGGAGGAAGGGATAGCACAGGCGCTTGGACAGGAGCTCGGTAAGACCGGGAGGAAAATACCGTATGGCTTGGGCAACAGGCTTAATTTCCCCTGTGCTTTGTTCTGTTGCCTGTGTTCAGTTCTTCCCTTGCCAGCGGCAGCGTTGTAAAGACAAAAGCCCATTAACGTACCTCAGGGCTGTCCCAGCCCACCAGATGTGGGGATGTGGAGGAATGGGGTGGTGGATGCTATGCTGCTCAGGCTGCGGAGGGCAAGCCCAATTTTACAGCGTTTAGAGCGAGGCTCTGGAATAATAAAGTGTTTTTCTTCACCCCTCTCCCCTTCGGCTCCCTGTGCCAACAGCTGCTGACATGAGTCATAAATCTTCCCTTATTCAAATGCCCATTGCTTCCCAATACTCATGATACCAGCCTTAAGCCAAGGAGGGTGATCAATACGTTTATAGGTGCCTCTTGGTGGAGCATGGGAAGGGAGATGAGCAGAGCTTGCATGCATGGCTTGGCTGAACCAGGAGAGGAGCCTGCACTCATCAACTGATGCTGGGGCTCAAAGTCAGCGATACCTGGAAGAGGGTGAAGGCAGACATGCCCATAGCTTGATGTGGGAAAGGTGCAAATGGCAGTCTGTGGTGGAGGAAGCAGGATGGTGTGGGAAGGAAGGGATGGAGGTGGACAGGACACTGGGAGCCGAGAGTGCTGGCCTGGATTCGTGAGTTCAGAAAATCAAGGGAGAGAATACCATACAAGAAAAGTCATAGGGAAAGAAAAGCATAAGATCAATTAATGTACAATGGAGGAGAAAAAGAGAGACTTGAAAAGGGAGAGAGAGTCAGAGTAAGGTAAATAATGCAGGAAAAAGGAAAATAGAAAGGAAAAAAGGAAGGAGCAAACCTATAGAGGCAAAAAAAAATTTAAAAGATTTTGTTTTTTTACTCCCACAAAGATTAGAAGGAAAACAGGTTTAAAATAGAAAAAAAAAAACCTCACACCCGAGTCTAAAAAAAGTATGTGCTAAAATGAAGGGTGGAGGCAGAAATTAGCAAGTGGCAGTTTCTCTGAATATTTTATGACGTTTTTAAATGCTCAACAGGTTGTTTCTTATCTCCTATTTTTCTCCTCTTCCCTACTGCTTTGTCCCTCAAGGTGGCACCGATGACTAGGGGGGAGATGGATGGGAGACTGATGCAGTAGGGTGGGATGTTGCAGGGAGCAGCTCTTCTCTCTGTAGGTGTCTCAGCTCTTTGGAAAGGCTTTCTCAGGCTGAAATTCCCACCTCTTTGGACTGGGGGCCTGAGGTGGGGGCAGATGTGGGGACAGGAGGGGTGGACACTGGTGAGCTGCTTCCCTAAGTCCTTATCCAAGGTGAACTGCTACCCTGGTGCGAGCAGAGCTCCTGGCCTGGGCACCGGTGGCTGCTGCCTGTCCCCGAGCCGATCTTATTAGGAATAAATCCACCAAAGCGGCAGCGTGGGGAGCCTTTTCAGGCCTGCTGTCCGGCCTTTTCTGCACAATGCTTTGGAAACATCGGGTTGCTGTGCTCTGGCAGCGCGGGCAGGGACACGGGGGTGGGAAGGGGATGCTGGAGGAGGAAGGGATTGCTGGGACTGGGGGAACCGAAATGCCAGCTGGTTCCCAGGTACCAGATGGGTATGGTGGTCCAAGTCCTGCTGTTCATTCCTGTGCGATTCCTTGGTAAAACTTGAGCGAAATGATAGCTGCTGGAAAAGAAAGTCTTCCTCCGCTGGCAATATCCCCCTGCCCTGCCACCGAAATAATCCCCTCTTCCCCACTTGTCCCTCACCCCAGCACCTAGCATATTGCCATTTAAGACCAAGCTGTTAATTTAGTTAAAGCAATAAGGGGCAGAGAGGACTGCACAGGCATTTTTTTTAATAGGCTTATGGGATTTCAGCCAGTTCTTACTACAGACCCTGGGCTTATCCCAGTGTTCCCAGCTATGTGATATCCCAAGAACTGCTGCATAGCAGGTAGGTTAGGAAAGCAGCAGCAAGATTTAGATATCCTCAGTGAAACTGTGGTATTGCCATCTCAAACAAAAGCTAATTGCACAGTTTTTTCTTTGGACTTTCTTCTCTTTTTGCATCGTCCCCGTATCTGGCAGTCGGAGATGGTGCCAGGCCACAGTGCGCCGTGGGTGGAAAACTGCCTTTCTCTGCCTTGCACTTACTCCCTCTCGCTGCTACAAGCAGGCAGCCTGCAGCACCAGTGACTGGGCAGGCGTGCAAAGAGAGCTGGGGCTTGCTGGCACGCTACAGAAGGTTAAACGGTGGGCTCCTTTCATCTACTTTAGCCTAGTTGTCTGTTTAAAGTGCGCAGTCGGATAGTTGGTTCTTTAGTCCCTGCATCCCCCGACCCAGGGCAGAGTGGCTTTCTGCCTGCGAAATACGGCTGGAGCCTCACTGGCATTGACATTTCTCAGCATTTTATACTCAACTTAGGTAATTGCACTCAAGCGCCCCTTCTCTTCTTGAAGGTCCTGAAAGCATTTTGCATGTAATAATATTGGCTGAAAGTCCCAAGCCTGCCATCTGCAGATAAACACTACAGTATCTTTAATTATATGTTTTCCTTCTCCTTCCTTTTCAGACTAAGTCAGAATTCACGGTTGAATTTTCTGTCAGTGACAGCCAAGGGGTAAGTGTGACTTCTCATTTCATGGTCTGTGGCACAGGTGGAGGGGAGACGGGAGGATGAACGTGGGTTGCCAGGGCACCTTCTGCATCACCCTGGGGGTGTCTGGGGAGTGGGGCCAGCACTGGCCATCGCTTGCCGAAAGCCCGACTCGGAAAACATAGCCACAAGATTCTTTTAGGTTTTCAATCCATGCATAAAGCTGATGTCTGCTCCCTGTCGTTATCCTTGTGACCACAGGTGATCAAAGGGACGGTCAACATCCAAGTTGGAGATGTGAATGACAACGCCCCGCAGTTCCACAACCAGCCCTACAGTGTCCGCATCCCGGAGGTAGGGATTGTCGCAGCCTCTCCGTGCAGCCTGGCTCCTGCCTCTTCCCTCGGTGGCCATGCTTGTGGCCTGGCTGCCACCACTGGGCCGTCTGCCTGGCTGTGTGGGGGTCACCGAGGTACAGAACTATCCTCCTGCCCTGCACCCTCCCTGGGGCGGGGGGAAGGTTAAACCTCTGGAAGTTGTTGTTGCTTGAAACTGGGCAGAAGCAAAGTGACCATGTTCTGGGTGTTGAGGGATGGCAGGTGGAAGAGGAGACTTTTGGAGCTCAGAGTCTTTGCAGCCTTGGTGATGTCTTTCCCATGACAAATGTGAAATTTGAAGATAGTTGTAAATGGGTATCTGTTTCTTTTTCTTTTCCTTTGAGGCAGGGGTGATGTGCTGCTCTTGTCACAGAGGTTACCTGAGGCAGGAATAAATGTTTCTCCAAATGCCAGATTTCTGGCGGAGCCCTGCCCAAAGAGTTCTGCCTTTGCTGGTGGTTCCCTTTAACAGCTCCATAGCAGGACTCGTCCCATGATGTCCTAGGTATAAAGTAGGTATGAAGGGACCACAGGAGATCATCTGGACCAAGCTCCTGCTACAGCAGAGTATTTTCACATTAGATCAGGTTGTTCAGGGCTTTATCCAGCCAAGTGTTGAATATCTCCTAGCCATAGAGCTTCCACAACCTTCTGTTGCTCCCTCTCTGTGCTGGCCATTGCAAAGGAGGTGACACCTAGTCGTACTGTCAGGGAGAACTTCTGCACCTGGAGCTCAGCGTGGCAAAAATATGCCAGGAACTTACAGATCTGATGTGAATTTAGACTTTAAAGATGTGGAGTGGAAGGTGTTTTCTGGTGCTAGGAGGACAAGGTTTGGGGCGTTAGATTTTAAATAGAGGATTAGTAGGGCATTTCATGTCCTCCCGTGGAGGAAACCTCTCCCTCTTGCATCCTGGTGCCAGGGCAGAGCCCATTTTTCCCGGAGCATGCTTTGGGATGTGGATGAGGTCAAGTGTGCATCTGTGTGTGTGAAATCAAGCAGTCTTTGGTAATTGAGAGGTATATATGATTGTGTTACAACAGTTTATTTAATATGCTGGCTGCTGGTGCCCTGCTGTGCTGGGCTTTGATCTTTCCCTGTCCCTCAGCTGTGAGGATGAGGTTTCTTCATTAAGTTGCTTGTGATGTACGAGCCAGGAGTTTTAGTCTCATCTTTGCGCCAAGTCATCTGAAACCTCCTTTTGAGAATGACACCAGGTCAGAGTCATTTCTTCTCCTCTTTACAGCACAAATGGTGCAGAAATGGCTTGGCAAAGGCTACACAAGCTGCTCTTGCTCTCGCCTTTCTGCCTGGTCCTCTGGAAGCTGATGGTGGCCGCCTTGCCTTGCTGCTTCTGGTGGTAGGTTGTCTGCAAAGCAGAAGGGATGTCGGTTGGACTGGAGGAGAATAGTCTGCTTTCCTCTGCCCTCAGACTTACCTCTGGTTTTGCTGTTTACAGCACCTGGTACGGAGGACTCCCTTCTCCACGTGGAGAGGGAGGGGAAGTGGGTTTCTGTGCCTCAGGAACTGGTGTTGTGTTAAGCCCTGGTGTTTATATACCTGGGGCATCTGTGCCATATCTCCTCTTGCTCATTGGTTCTGCTCTGAGAGCCGATACTGCAAATCTTAAGCCTTCCACGTTTCCAGTCTTAACCTGTGTTAATCCTAGGGAGCGGGGAGGACAGAGGTCCAGTGCTGCTTTGGAAAATTAAGGCTGGCCGAGGAAAGGCAACTGCAAACAGGTCATCTGGACAAAAAAAAAAAAAAAAAAAAAAGAGATTGAGCCCCAGAGCCTCCCTCTTGCGTGCCATGCTGCTTTGTCATGAGTAACGATTCTGCTGGGAGGGATTTCCAGGACCACCTAATTGTTTGGGCTATAGCAAGCACAGTGCTTCCACCAGAGTAGCCTGCTCTGCTACTTGGCCTTCAGAGCTGTGCTTTTCTGGAGGTTGTCCTAATATAATTATACGGCATAGTGTGCCAGTTTCTAGCCATGATCCTTAACCAAAGGTGCCGATCAGAAGTAATGAGCCACAAGCGTGTTGCTCAGCCAGCATCCTGGAGACCCTTCTGTTCTTCTGCCAGGGAGAGAGCCTGGCCTTGTCAGGCACCGTGAGAGCAGGGGATGGGGTCCCACGACCTAAAGAGGACCCTCCAAGGGCTACGGCCCACAGGAGATGTGAGCAGTGAACTTACTCTGTGTGTACTAGCACAGATCTTGAGGAAGAGATGCCCACTTGCTTTGAAACCTTTGCTTGTCCACAGTTTTTCCCTGTTGCTTGTCCACAAGTATTCAAAGTTTGAGGTGACGTGGCATGGAGATGAGCCTTCAGAAGCTGAGGCCCCCAGAGCCTGGGGACACCTGGAATGCAGCTGAGGCAGGGGAACCAGTCATGGTAGGGGGTGACAGCATCATCACGGTCACCCCCCGTGTTCCAGACAGCTCAGGCCAGGGTGTGCAGCAAGGGCGTGGGTGGCAAAATCTGTCTCAAAGACCAGCCAGCCCAAGATGAAAGGCCTATAGGTAATGAATAAATGGGCAGGAGCTTGGGGATGGAGAAGAGGCTAGCAGAAGTGCTGGTGTGGCTTTGCATAGACTGGCTCTGTGCAGAATTGGCAGCTAATGAGGGTTTTTCTCTTTTTAATTTTGAGATAAATGGATGTATCGATTTGCAGTTGTCCTAGCTAATGGAGCAGCAACAGAAAGGCTATTTAAACCTCGCTGCTATTGTGTGTCACTAGGAAAGTCAAAAGAAGAGTGTGCATAAATAAATGGAACATGAAGTAAACTGACCTTTAAAAACAATACTGCCTCTAAATACCCGTCCTGGCATTTTACGCAGTCCACTTGATTTGAGAATGGGAATTTATTTGGGCATGGGCTGCAGACTGTGATTCCTCTCTAGCATGGGGAGGGGGGAGAGGATGCCCAGGTTAAATGTGGGCTCTTCCCTGTCACAGCAGCTCTGAATACCCAGACCAGGGATTGCTCATGTGTTAGGCTGATGCCACTGGTCCTCTGCGCCTTGTCATGTCTTAATCGCATCCCTGGTACCTGCCTGGAATAGCTGACCGAGGGCCTGTGTGTCAGGAGAGGGATATTGCTCCAGCGTAATCGTCCGTCCCGTCTGGGCAAGGGCGCCCCGTGATTTGCTTGTCAAAAGGCAACGAGGCGGTGCGGACACTTTCAAGTCTGTAAAGAAAAGGGGAATCCTGCTAGAATTGGCAACTTAATTCACCAAGCTGGCCTCGACAGAGCTCATTAAGTTCTCGTGTATTCATTTCAGGCTAATGGCTGTCATGCTGACTGCTGTTTGATTTGCTATAATAGACTTTTATGGCTTTCCAGTTTGCTAGGACGTGTGTGTCTGTGCCCTGTGGTGCTGCTGTAGTAGATTAGTTAGCTGCTCATGTGCTTGCTACTCTGACCTTCAGGGTTTGTTCTCCTCTTAGATGCATCTCTTGCACTTCACCTCTTTCATGCATTCTTTTTTACTCTCCTCATCTCACCCAGCCCCAGGGTACCGTGTTTCTGGGAGTCTCAGGGTTTGGCTTTTAAGTTGGGACAGATATATTGCTAAGCCCATGGCAGGCTGTTGTGGTGATGCCTCAGTTTCTGACAAGTCCGATCTGCTTTATCTAATTTGTTTTTCCATTTCACTGGATCTGTAGGAAACTAGTCTTGTTGGATTGTCATGGTTCAACGCTTCTACGTGAAGTGCAGCCAAAGCCCCACATTGTTTTTGTGGTACCTGGTGTGGTGTTGGGATCAGGGTGGGCTGTTCCCTTGGGTGCAGGCTTTCTTGTCCCACCTTCCAAGTATGAGACCTTCTGGGGCACGCAACCCTCCATTTTGCCTTTGAAGTGAACAACCTTTAAGCTTATGCTTAAAAGGCATGACTCTGCAAGCCTCTTCTGCATCTGCTACTTCCAGGTGCCACGCTGTCTACAGATCTTGGGTCCTGCAGAGCTTCTGCAAATGCTGAGGCTGTCATGTGGTGTGGTAACCAAATCTAGTATCTTCTTGTGAAGAGCTGTTTCCCCCCGTAATTCCCCCAGGTCTTGAGCTTGTTGATCAAGTTCAAACAATCTCTGGCATTCTCTTGGCCCTAAAGCATCAGCAGTTTTCATGTGTTGGCAAAATGGTCACTTAATTGTTGCTTTCTTTGCTGAATGTTTCCCTGGGAGGTTTCCAGTGGGATTTTCTTTCCTGCGGTGCTCTCCCCACCTCATTCCTCCTGTTACATTTAACACACTGAGTGGTTTATAAAGTAATACATATTATTGGGTTACATCTTCCAGCAAAAAGCTGTCCTCAGCCAGGCTCTGGGCCAGAGACTGCTGTTTACCACCCCAACCGCTCATGAGATGACAGCTACACCACAAAAAAAGTATCTGTAACTTGGCAGGAGATAGCAATTGTAACAGGGCGCTCTTTTCAAAAGGCGCCCACTGCATCTACAACCACAACCATCCACCTTGGGGCTGTGCTTATCTCATCTTGAGTTCAAGCAAGCGCCAGTACGAGGCAGGGCTATGGGAAAACAGTTTAAAAATAGAAAGGAGAGTTTCTGGGCAGCATCAGCTAGGCAGCTACAGTCCAGCTTGCAGGTGTCACATCTCCTGAACTCAGCCCTGATTTACCGATTTATTTTAATTGGGAGGCAGGCACTTACCATCAATAGCAGTCCCTTCTGCTCAGGGATTGAGCCTTCACAAGCTGCTGGTCACCATTTCCATCTTTAATGTGGTAGTGTAGTTGAAATAGTGGCTTTTGTGATGTGCATGGGTTTGTTTTTTTTTTCCAACTGTGTAGAAGTGTTTGATGGGGAAGGGGAGGAAAAGGAGTGGACTATTGCTGCCCTGTCCCATTACACAGCCTGGAACCCGGACCATGCTGGATGGTGAGCAGGGGCAGGGAGGATCAGAGAAAGCCCCCAAAGCCCTAGCTGTAATTAAAATTATTATTTTGCTTTAATGGCAGTAATGTTGGTAATTACATCAGTTTCCCTGCCATCCTGCCCAGGAGTCTTCAGGGGCTCATATAATTCTATTGCGATGGCTCCGAGGCCTGATGCTGCGCATATGAAGCAGCCGCAGTGAGTGTGAACTCTCGCTGCAGCCACATTAGCCATTCCCTTGCACGTTCCCAGGCACTTTTTGCTTGTTTGTTGGTTTGGTTCGTTCCCCCCACCCCTTCCTTCAAATAAAAAGCCTTTACATTGAAGCTGGTGATGACAGAGCTGATAGAGATGTTCCCACTACGTTGCAAAATGGCCTATAATCATTGCTGGCTGCTTTCCTTCCTAGTTGGTTTTGGATTGGTTTTTTCCCTGCTCTTCCCTCTGCCCTCCAGCCTTCTCCCCACTCACTGTTTTCCTTCTCTCCCTGCCCTTACGCTTTTGTGTGGATTTTAGAACTGAACAAATGATTTACAATGAATAACTTATCCACCAAGTCCAGCCTTTCTCTCTTTCCACCACTTCTGCGCATGCAAAATTTTCAACTAATACGGTTCAATACAAACTCCTCTGCAGCACTTTGGAGGGAATTTAATTTACTTATGGCATTTTGTTTTTAAAAGAATTCCTAGAAAGGCAACAAACAAATTTGCTAATTATTCAAGCTTTGTTTATTAAACACTGTTGGGGAGAAGCAAGCCAGTTCTCTTTTGTGGGTAGGCAAGCATCTCCACCCCCCTTCCTCCCTGGCATCCCATTGGCATGGCCAGTGCTGGGGACTGAGGGTGATGTCTCGGCCCGGTCGGAGATGTGGGAGGTGAGGCTTCAACTGGAGGTTGCTGCAACAAGAGAGCCTGCGCTGCACAGGTACGCAGCCATAATCTGCAGCAGGTGAAACATTTTTCCAAACTTCCTGAGCATCCTCATTTCTAATTGTTTGGGTTTGCTGGGTTTCAAAACCAGCCTCCCTCAGCCCTGAAGGAATAGTTGGGTGACAAAACGATGGGTTAGATGTCCACACTGTCTCTCTGGCTTCACAGAGCTGGTCACCATGCACTTGTTTCGATCTTTCTCCTTTACAGACTGTTTTTATTATGAACTTTGTTCAGCAAACTCCTGCAAGCAGAGACACATTGTGAAGGGTGTGCCCTTCCCTTCAATAGTCTTAAGCGCAGGCGTACTGTCCATCTATTAAAAAGCCATCTCTTAGCTGGATGAGATAATCCTTTTGAGAGGGTTTCATCTCCTCTGTAATCACTAGGTAGAATATAATATCCCTCAAAGAAATTATGCCTCCGCTCCTTCTCTCTCAAACCCAGCCTTCATGATCCACCAAGATGGGGTTATTTCTATATTGCCTAGGAAGATTGAATGTTAAAACATATCTTTACATGGAGAAAATTGCCAGGTCAGGATTTTGCCAGCAGTGCCATGGGACGCCTGTTTTCATCAGTAATCGAGAGGCTGTGCGAGTGGCTGTTTCCTGGCTTGCACTGGCATGGAAGAGCAGAAAGAAGGGGAGCTGAGAAAGTAGCAAGCGGGGAGGGACTGAGGGATGTGAATAATGCACAAGCCATCAGGCTGAGTGTACTCTGATGGGAGGCTGGAGTGGGGGATGCCATGTGTGTTGGCACGCTGGGTACATTCGGCTCTGGGGCAAGTTTGTAAATATTCATAAAGGTCCCCACTTTCCACATGCAAGTAAAACATAAATGGGCTGGTTTAAGTGTAGGGAAGTACAGGCGCCGTCTTGAGCGTTCATTCTAGCTTTTGGATGCTGGCAGCTCCTTTGAGCAAGAGCTTGGAAGCACACCAGGCAGCAGCTGCCATCTCCCTGCTCTTTTCCGCCAGCACTGAAGAAAGGCATTTAAACAAAACGGGCTGCAGTGCATTGAGTAAAAAAGGGTGTTTGGGCTAAAGGGTTTGCACAGCTGGCACCAGAGATATCCCTGGGATTTCTGTAGAAACTTTACTTTTCAGGGGGTGAGATGCTTATGAGAGACCTATGCTGCATCTGTGTGATGAGACATGGAGGATTTGAGTGACGTGGCTCAGGTACAGGGGGTTGTATGGGGCTGGGAGGCTCGTAAGGAGTCTCTCCTTTCCTTGCATGGAGGAAGCCATTGTGTGACAAACTAGGTGCTTGGACCTAGAAGCATCCTTCCCTCTGAAGGGAAAAAAGCGCAAGCTTTTGTCATGATTGCTGCTGCATATACTGTGATGCCAGACGGAGAACGTCAGAGGGTTGAGTGACGTCCTGATGTCCTAGGGAGAAAGTCAGTCTCCACCTATGGCAGTCCTGTCCCATGTCTGGCTTCACTGGTGAATAGGAGACCCTGGTCCTTTAAAACACGTGCCCAAGGAGTGAAATGAGAGACGCAACAGAAACTACTGGGGCGGAAAACTCCAAATGGTGTGGAAGTAATGTGTAAAGTGTCCTGGAGATAACAGTCATTTCCACCAGGCAAAACTTGGGCTGTTTCTGGAAGGATACTGCAGCAAGGAGGGGGGGCAGCCCGAAAATCAGAAATAGTAGTGCTGTTCCGACCAGTGCAATGCTGGGGTAGACAGGAGGGACAGGGGACAGCAGGAAGGGGAGAAAACAGCAGATTTAGATCTGAAAGGAAAGCTAGTGTGGGGCAGCAAGCAATTTGGTGCTGTCGTGCTGGGAAAATAAGCCTCCTGGAGCCAAAGAAATAATCTTGGGGTTAAACCACAACAGGGCAGAGGAGGAGAAAGTGTACAGGAGCATTCTCCAAGCCAGAGCCACCCAGATGACGAGGGGAAGGGTAATTTAGGCAAATCAGTAATTGTTCCTCTTGGAAGAAATGGGGACAAGGCAGAACACCCCTCCTCGCTGAGCTCCTGAGCAACCCCAGGACACGGGCACGCTGGCGATGCAGTTTGTATGGGTGCTGAGGCCCCAGATCTGCCTTTTTTCTGCCAGATCTGCCCAGATCAGATTTTTTTTTTCCCAAGGCTCTGAATTTATTGCGGGTGTCCATCCCAGACCCATCCCCGAGGTCAGGATGATGTCCAAGCTCAGGATGGCCGATGCCAAGTGACATGGCTGCCGGGGCTCCCCTCGGTCCGCTGGGAGCGAGCGCCTGGGTTGCTGAGGTGGAGCACGCTTCCTCTGGGGCAGGAGCAGCGCTGTGGTCCTGCTGCAGATCCTGCAGCATCTCTTGCTGCAGGAGCCATTTAGGCTTGGGCTGACAGTCTGCTCTTTTCCAGGGGACTGGAAGCACCCGCACGGGGTGTTTGAGCCCAGCCCTTTTGGTATAATTACACTTACACATCTGGGCAGCAGATGGCTTCAAGGTCTCTCCCTTGTCCCCAGCAGGAGGAAGGGCTCTCTGCTGCCAGAAACGGGCAGAGGAGCGAGGAGCTAATGAATGTGACCTGATAGCAATTAGTTTTATTTTATCCCTTTCCTCTGGTTACGATATTCTCCCAGAAACCCCAGACATAACTTCTTATCTCATGCCAACTAACAAAAGCTGCATCCCTTCCCTTTGTGTCCCTGTCTGGTTTACCTCTCTTTCTGTACATTGTCTTCTAAGTCAGCAGCAGGAGCGTGTCTGGCTGTATAAACGTTTATTAACACGTTCAGGCTGCGAAGGCAGCGTGCATGTAGCAAAGCTCAGTGCAAGGTGGCGAAAGAGCCTTCACTGAAAGTGGTTTCAGGGCTTTTTGTTGGTTGGTTGGTTTGGTTGGTTTTTTTTTTTTCCTACATAATCATAATCATGTACTTTGTTTGGGGCTCCTTTTTCAATTGTGGTGCCTAAATTAAGGTATAATTAAGGTCATACAGAAATGTACTGTGCTGGGGGATGGTGCCCCAGCTGCTGCCATTTTAGGATACGGGCTCTTTTCAACCTGCAATAATTGAGCTCAGCAGCAGACCTGTGAGGTGGGCACATGTTAGCATCTTCACTCCGTGCAGCTAGGGAAGGTGAACCTAGAGCTGGCAGAAGAGGCTTGCCAAAGCATTTTTTCAGTAAAAATGCTGGGCTTAAGATGGAAAAATTTAGGAAAAATCTTGCCATTTTGACAGCAAAGCTGGGCAGAAATAGCATTTTAAAAGAACAATAAAAATCAGTCTTGCAATAGATTAATCCAATTTCTTTTTCAGAATTGCATTTTGTGTTTTATTAGTTTGTAATATGTCAGTGACAGTCATGTATAATAAGGTTTCTATGGCTGGTCATACTTTGTGATAAAATAATAGACTAAATCAGTCTATAAATTTTAAAAATATTTATAAGTGAAGTAAACTGCTGCTATCAGGTTCAAACTATTTTCGTTACAAATGGAAGAAAATTGATCAAGGAAGGAGGTTCAATCAGTATTAGGCAACCATTACTTAATTTCAACTCTTAATTGCTGTTGAAACTTAAAATGCGGTTGATTTATATTGTCAGTGTGAATAATGAAGACAGCAGGAAAACTGAATATGGGATTCAAGGCAACTTTGTTTCAAGAAAAAAAACCTGGAAGTTTTTAATTTTCATGATTTGCTTTATGGGGGATATGAAGAGCATTTTTTTTTTAAATTATTTTTTTTTTTCCTAAATGAGGTTGCAAACCAAATCTGGATGGAGGTGGGTTCAGACAGCTGATGTCCTGTGGGAAGGCTTGGGCTGGGGGGCAGCGTGATGCTGAACTGCTGGGCATCTACAGAGATCATCTCCACCGCTGCAGTGTTGCCATCGGGCCCGCTCCCTTCTGAGCGGCTGAATGAGCAAATGCGCGGTAAATGAGCTTTGCAAACATGGTCTTGCGGTTTTCTTGCCTCCCTGTTGCCCCTTTCCTGACTCCTGCTGCTCTACTGCCACTCTACCTTGCTCTCCAAAGGTCAGGCTCTGCTCTTTTTTTTCGGTGGGAGCAGCTCGCCAGGCTGTTTCGTGCACACAGGTGCTTGCACGTGCATGCAAAGAGCCTCGGCAGGTAGCCG
>JAVJGJ010000062.1:34383527-34473640 GCA_035590215.1 Microhierax caerulescens
GTTTATTGGTTTTGAAAGGCTGGGGGGGCTCTTTCATTTGATGCCTGGAGAATATATTGGGTTTCTGATCTCCTCCTGGGACTGGGAGGGAGGGATGGATGGAAAAGAGGAGGAAACTGCAACCTGGTCTGCCCATCTAGCCACGGTTTTCTCATCCTGTGCGTGTTTCACACTGGCTTCTCTTCCACTGCCGCCACCAACTGAGTCCTGCCACTGGTCCTGCAGGAACTCTGGTGCAGATAAGGTGCCAGACGTCTCCTTGTCTATTTTAAGTGGCGCATCTCTAATTCTTGCAGGTAAGCTGTACCGGCACAGTTAGCCGTTTGCATGTCATCTCACTGCCGTTACTATTTCTGGTGGAGCTGTTACTGGCGTTATCATCCCTAGCAGTATCTGTAGAAATAAGCACTTTTTCAGCTCTTGTTGTGAAGGTGTGAAGACAGTGATTTCATGAACAGAAAATGTGTGAGCTGATTGAAGTCCCCGTATGAGGACTAGGGGAATGGAGGCACAGAGATGGCATGATTCCCACCACCACCATTCCAGCCCCTCCTGCTATTTTGCCTTTATATCTCCATTATGTTCTGCAAGTCTCAAGTTTTTATAAACAAAACTAGAAGTGGGGTTTTGGTTTGGTGATTTGGTTAAATCGCTAGGATGGATTAAATTGAGAAATACCCCCATACATCTCCCTTGCAGCTGAGGGCAAATTTAACCACTGATTCCAGAGCTTCTGAAAACGGCTTTGTATGAAAATGAATTTTGGCCTCTGAAAGTTCAAACATTTATCCTGAGCCAGAAATATACACAGATTTGCTCTCTAATTTAATAAAGCCATCCAAATAATATGATTTGTCCCATAACCATCGTTTATGTTTCACAGCGAAATGATAATGAGACAGTCATTAGAAGTAATAAACAAAACAAAACCCACACAGCAAATCCTTCACCAAGCCTGACTGATGGGAAGAGCAGCAGCATTTAAGTCTTAGGCCACATAATGTTTGCTGGGTGCAGCTGTTTTGAAGGAGATGTGTTCTTGAAACATTATTTTGCTTGTTGCATTTTAATGGGATTTTGCTGATGGAGCAGGTGGGCACCAACAGTGCACAGGAGCAGGTCTGCAGTTGGGTTAAACGCTGCACCAGTGCCAAGCTGGCACTACTTCTTTCACCTCTTGGGGGTTGGCTAGAACTGATGATTAAAGGGCATCGTTCATTTGCTGAAATCCTTCCCCTTATCACGACTTTGACAAGGTGCTTTTGTTTTAATTTCCTGGTTAAGGTTTTGAACCAAGGCCAGGCTGGATGGGGCTTTGAGCAGCCTGGTCTAGTGGGAGGTGTCCCTGCCCATGGCAGGAGTTGAAGCTAGATGATCTTTAAGGTCCCTTCCAACCCAAATCATTCTATGATTCTGTGATACGCCTAACGTGTAGAGAACAAGAACTGCAACTGATATCTTGATATCAAAAGTCTTCTCCTTTTTACTTATAACTGTATATGCACTCTGGGCTGCAACCTGAATATTTGTTTGTTGGCCATCCTCATCCAGGTGAATTTTCCTTTGACTTCAGCATTTTGCTTTAGTAGGTGTGCTTATCTTCAGTAGCTCTTTACCGTTAATAGTATTTATTGTTGCTATTTCTCCCTTCTGTTACCCTTTTGCTACCTGCCTGTGGCACTTAGGGACACGGTTTAGTGTTGGACTCGGCAGTACTAGGTTATGGTTGGACTTGGTGTTCTTAAAGGTCTTTTGCAACCTAAACAGTTCTGTGACTTTTACATTGCTCTCTGTGCTGTGAAGTTGTTCCAGCTGGGACTACGCAAGGTGGCTGGTCCATGTTGTCTTCATTTTGGGGTGCTGGGGAGGGCAAAGCAGAAGTGGCCAGCGGGACAGTGTGCTGTTTTTGGGTTGTTGGGGGTCTTTTCCTGCTGCCTGTGCTGGGGGCTCATGCCATGCTGGGCAGTGAAGTCCTGCCTCCAGCACAGCGTTCCCAGAGCCAACATCACTGCAGTTATTTGGCTGATACTACTGCGCCATTCCAGCTCTGGCATTTGTTCTTTTTGGCCCAAAATAGCCCACATCTGTTGCTGCTGAGCATTCGTTTGCTGCTTCGCATCCAGGCTTTGGGGAAGGGATAGGATGTTGGGAACAGCTGATATCTGGGGTTTGTTGGGACTGTTGGTCTTCCTTACAGGTCTCGTTCATTGGTTTTCTGATTCGAGGGCACCCTTTGTTGATTTTTGTGCTTTCAAAATCACAGCAAGGGTATATGGACCCAACACAAGCCTATTGTCTTTGTTCTCTTAATTAAAATTTTAAATACAGCAATGTGAGCTGTTGCTCTCATGCATAGTCAGGTCTGTAAACGGGACACGCCGAGGGCACAGGCAGATCCTACAAAACGTGTGCTTTCTCCAAGCATGGCCGCTGCACCATCTCTTTCTGTTGAGCTCCCGTGCTTAGGAGAGCACAACGTCTGTTCGCAGCCAGAGGATGCAGAGTATGAGCTGCAAAGGTCTGCTTTGGTATGAAACGACTCCTCTCTAAAGCTTGTTTTTCTTGTTCCCACTTGAACTTTGGGTATTTGTAGTGCCAGTTGCTGTTTTGTTTGATTCTGACCCTCCCCAGACCATGGTTAGTTCCTATATATGCGTAAAGGTTAAATCCCATGCCTTTTGTGAAACTCAAAAATGGAAAGGTTGAATCACCCTTTTCTTCTTTGTTCTGTTTTTTGGGGGGTCACGTTGCTTTTTGCTGTGAAGAATGGTCATTTGTCTAGAAAGCCCGTGGGGAAGGGACACTGGAAGCAGGGAAGGGATGCTGCAAGCAGCAAGGTTTAGCAGTGCAAAAAGTTCAGCTTGGCCAACGTAGGGTGCCAGGAGAGGAGATAGATGAGTTTTCTTCTGCTGTCCCCTTTTCCTGGCTCCTGTGGTCATCTGTCCCTCATCCCGGCGCTTCACCATCCTCCTGGCTCCCAGAGTAGCTCCAAAGACTGTCTGTGGTACTGGTGGTGCTGAGCCAGGTGTGCCAAAGCCCCTCTGAGCTAGAGGCTGCACGTGTGGCTCCCTCTCTACTTTTGTCCAAGAGAGTTACTGAGTTCTTAGCTTTTGATCCTTCTTCCCTGGCCTGAGCTAAGTGCTCCTCCAATTAAAAAAAAAAAACCACAACCAAACAAAACTAACAAAAAAAAACCCTGACACCCAACAAACCCACAACCAACCAACAAACAAACAAACAAAAAACAAATTAAAAATTCAACCCAAACAAAAAGGCAGCTCACCTTTTGTTTCTTCTGTATACATTTAATAGAATATAAATAGTAATAGAAGAAACTCTGCTGGAAGGTTTCGGAGAGCATGTCTTGTGCATTGCTCTTTTCCTACTGTATCACTCCTGTCCAGACTGGTGAACTAAATGATGCAACACCAGAGATAAACCAGCTCTTTCTACCTTACTTTGAAGAAGAAATAGTACATCCAAGCTGTCCCTGGACAAACTCTTACCTGCTGATGTTTCAAAAATTGCTTTATTAGGGTCATCCTCACTCCCTTCTTGCTTGTGCTGTGATCCCCTTCCTCTCCCCTCCTAAAGGAAAACCTTATTTTGGTTTTGGTTATTTAAGCCAAACATAAAACGAAGCAAAGAAAACCAGATGTGCGCACACTGGAGCTGCATGGTGGTCAGAGAGGAGATGGCTGTTCTGGCTTTTACCTGTTTTTCTACCCAGATATGCTGTGAGCAATTGGCTATCCACTGAGAAAACAAGGCTTCTGGGTCTCCTGGCTGCTTTATCCAGGGGAAACTTTTGTACTTTGAGTGTACTTAGCACTAAGTCAAACGTGGGTTTCCCCCAAGCCACTGAGAGCAGCTTCCAGCCTGTGTTTTCAGCAGCCTGCTTTTGACAGGGAGCTGCTGGGTGTGTGAAACCTGTGCTTGATGAAAAGCTGAAATGCCCAGAGGCATGCTTGTTAAAAATGAGCTCCCTTCATGTTCAGAGGGCAGATCTTTGGCTGGAGGTGCACAAACTTGTGTTTTCCAAGAGGCTGATCCTAAGGATGCTTTTGCAGGTGTACACCTGCCCTATCAGGGAAAAGCAAAGTGATAATGTTGTCCTGTGTTGTCATCTTAGCTGCTATAGGATGTTCGCCTGTCCCTGGAGAACAGTATGGCTCTTGTGGGTGATGAGCTCTGCTGGGGCTGAAAACAGAATTAATCATCACTTGGGAGTGCTGGAGGAGATGCTGGTGGCTTCGTGTGGCTTTATGGAGAGGTGTAAAACAGATATACTCATTTTCTGGAGATGTCGAAGGTTCACTAAGATGGACCTTCTGTGTGGCTGCAGCATGGAGGAGTTAAGGAAAGCATGGAAATAGCTATTTAAAAGATGCTGATGGAACATGACTGTCTTTTGTAGCAAATAAGGGGAATTGACAAATCTGATTTGTTAATGATTGCAGGGATGCGCTGGGTATGCTGGCAAAAACAAAAGAAGAATTGTAAACCCGTATTTTCTCCTGCTGCCTCTTTCTGATAGAAATGCCAGTGCACAGGCCAAAATAAGAGAGCCTGGTTTACTTATAATCCCTGTTGGGATATTACCTGGCAACTTCTCTCCCAGAGCAGCGTGCAGGCCAGGAAGAGAAGAGCTCCCATTTGCAGCTTTTGCAGGGAAGGTGCAGGGAATGTGGGGGGTGATGGGGCAACCGTGTTTTGCTGCCCGGCTTCTCAGCTCCTGGCAGAGATGGGGCAGCATCCCCAGGTGAAATGCCCACCCTCAGAAAGGGTTGGGTGTCCCTCTGAAGGGATTCTCGTTCAGTGAACGGTTGTTTGGAAATAGTCAGTCATCAGGCACTTATGGATCTTTCAAGCCCCTTTCTCTCCCTAATAATCCCACCTCTTGGGAGGTATTGATTCTCTGCTGTTGGCTACCTCTTGGTATTCTGCGGTCTTGTTTTTGTCTGTGCAAATCACTGCGCTGTCATTTTCACGCAGCAATTACCTACTCTTGATTTTTCTTTCATCCCAAGTCCTTTGCCAGAGATCTAAACTCTGTATTGACAAACCACCCTGGAAGAAAGACAGGGGTCAGGGTTTGGGAAGGAGTTTTACACAACAGAAACTTCAGGGAGAGTTTCTCCTGGGGTGTGATCATCTCGAAGGTGTTCAGTCTGTCTCTTTTTTTATTATTTTTTTTTTTTAACTTGTCAGACATGAGGGGGATGCTGTGGCTCCCCAGCCTGCAAATGTGACTTTATGCCTTGCTTTTTGCTTGTGCTGAAAATGTAAGAAATTCTTTACCTTGCTGCTGTGTGAAGGGTCAGCCTGGAGAGCTGGGGGAAGCAGTTTTCCAAGTCATCCTCCGCTGGGGAGTGAGCACCCATCTTCATGAGCTGTGGCCTGCTAAGCAGGCCAAGTCAGACCAGGCACACGTGTCCAAGCAGAGCTGCGCTTTGGGTGGACAAAAGCCCAAGATGCGTCATAAACCAGACCAAAACCAGCAGCTGTGCCAACTTGAGGGGTTTTGGGCAAAAGCTTCCCCATGCTGTTGCTCTAGAGAGTTTGGGTCTGCGCACAGCTGCAGCAAGAGGAAGCAGGGCAGGAAGCTTGGGAGATCTCTCCTCTGACAGAAGCGGTTGGTAGCAGTTGCCGTGGGTTTTAATTCACTCGCTACCTCGTGCTGTTCAGCTGGTGCCTCGTGTGTGGAGGGTACCCTGGCTGGTCACCCAAGACGGTGGCTTGGCTTTGGGTGACCTGAGAGCACCTGGGTGAGGTGCTGCCAACATCTGCGTGTGGGGACGGGGTTTGTGGCGTATCAGAGGTGTCAGGCTGTGGCTCCGCGGGGTGCGCTGGCACGCGTGGACGGGGCTGTGCAGGGCCGTGCTGGAGACCAGGTGCTCACAGGCCAGCAGTACGACAGGCTAAAAGGACAGGCACCTTCCAGTCTTAGTGATTGGTTTACATTTCCAGTCTGAATTACGAGGAAAAGGGTGGAAAATGCCTTTAAAAAAATGAGAGCAGAGATTCATGCTGACATTTCTAGGTCCCAAGAGTCAGCAGGGAGAGCGAATGCCTGCAAACACATGTTTCAGAGGCCTTTTGTACCACAGCAGGTTTTTCTGAAGACGTGGGCACAGTTGTAGACAAAACCAAAAAATAATAATTGAAAAAAAAACAAATACAGACTAAGAAAGGTGCAGCATCAGGCCCTTGAGCAGGAATTTTGTGGTCTTGGGTAGTTTTGATGGGGATGAAGGTACCGATGCAACAGCTGCGAGCTTCCTCTTGCTTTTCTGGAGGTGATGCTTTCTCTCGGGGTTACGGTTCAGCCATCTGGGGAGGGGGGAGGTTTGGGAATTTGTTTGAGTCCCAGATGGTTATTTTCTTTTCTTTCCGGGTATATGAAAGTTGGAGGAAATGGTGATTTACAGCAATGGGGTTTCCTTCAGCCCATCTGCTGCAGCACAGGAGCTGCAGCTCCCCCAAAAGTGGCAAGTGCCATACTTAACCTGGCACAAAGTTGCACCTCCAAACTTGAAAGGCGTTTTGTTATTAAAATGGCATGCCTGGCCGGTGAGGGCTCTCACTTGAACAGAATCCCCATCCTAGCAGAGAATAAATTAAGAAGCCAACTGGCCACGGCTGCCTGAGGAGTGTCGGGACCAGAGATAGGGCCAGAAGTCAGATAACAAACAGTGTCCAAAATTGCAGTGCCTGATGCAAGGCGTGAAATTAAAACCTTTTCTGCCTCTACCTGCATGCTGTAACAAAACAGCTCCTGCCACAGTCTGCCGGCACCAGGAGTGAAGGGGAGAATAATTAAATAAATGGAGATTTTTGTGTATGAGGAAAAGGATGGTGCTTCTCCGCCACGGACCTTGGTGCTTTGCTCCTGAAGCTGGGCTAAAGCTGGAAGGGTCTGTGGGCTGCCCTGCTAAGCTGCCTTTTGTTACCTGGAGGTGGAAAGAATCAGTGGTCTTTTTCTTTTTTTTTTTTTCTTTTTTTTTTTTTCCTCCTCCTTTTTCCTGTAGTTGCTTCTTCCTCTGAGTTTGGTCCCTCTGCCTTCCCTTCTGGGCTTGGCAGCAGCCCTGGGATGTGCTGGTGTCATACTGGCTCTTCTCTCCCCAGCCCTTGCAGGCTTTCCAGACCTCGGGAAGGACGTCTCCCTGGAGTTACCACCCAGGAGTGATGAAGAGGGCAGCACTTTTTAATCAAAGTTACATTAGGTGAAGCTCATATTATTCACTCTGCTTTATTGCAGCTATTTTTACACAGGGGTTAGAAGTTAATACTACCCAGCGAGCCTGGTTTTGCTGAATTCTGGCAAGCACCAAAATCCATCAGCACATCCAGACAGGGTAGGAAACAGCCCAGGCAAAAAATAAACTCTAGCTGAACTAAAAAAGCAGTCAAAAAAATAAACCTTTAAAAAGAAAAAAAACAAAACAAAACAACAAACCAACCAAAAAACCAGAACACCAAAAACACCAGACCCTCCATAATAGAGGGTCTGGTCTGGAGGGGCAAAAACCAGCCAGGACCATGAGCTGTAATCAGCAGAAGGGCGAGCTTTTGTAATCAGCACAGAAAGGGGAGCGGGAGCCATAGCAGGAGGGCCCCGGGGGCTGTGGTGCTGCAGGGTTAGTTCTTGCCTGCCTTGGCAGATGAGCCTGGCCCTCTCCCAGTCCTCGTCCGCAGCCACAGCTGATGCGATAAGGCTTAGGTTTAGTCTGATTCTGCAGGAGGGATTTCGGCACTTGGGAAGCGGCTGTTGACTGCAGCCAGTGTCTCAAAGTGAACTGTTTCAGCAAAGGAGGCTTTGCAGGGTTATGTGGGTTGTGGGTTTGGTGGGTTTTTTTTCCCCTCTCAGGTAATGCCAAAGATTTAAGCTGTGCAAATTCCTTGGACTGGGCAAGGATGCTGGCAGAGCTGGGATCTCCTCTGTTGCTTGAAAAGAAATGAGAGGGGGAAGGAGGGACATGTCCCTGTGTTTCTAGGAAAGGGCCAAAATGCCGCTTTTTTTCTTTCTCACTTCTGTTTTCTCTTTCTTTCTTCTTTTCCACCTTTTTCCCATTCTTTAACATAGAGATCCCTTGCTGGAGCGTGCTTTCTGTGCCAGTGCTTTCTAAGCCTTTTACTGGTGTATTAACTCTGCAGGAGATGCTATGGCGAGACTGTGGGATCCATTTGCCTTGGTTCTTGTGATGTTCTCAGGGGTGCTCAGAGATTGGGGCCCCTTTAAAAAAAAAAAAAAAGTCAACCCAATCCTGAGCACTTCTGTAATAAAACACCAGGTATTTTTAAAAACCACTTACGGTATTTTTCAAATCTGCTTTCAAATTGCTGTCACTGATTGATTGCTTTGACCCCTCTTCTGACGCAACTTCACAGTATGCTTGGTCGGTTCTTTGGGCTGTATTGCAAAGGCTGGTTCCTTTGGCAACGCTGTTAGAAATTTAGCAGAAAAATTATTTGCTTTAACATAGTTGTGAGGCCTCAGGCAGATGCACGGAGCTGCAACAAAAAGCGTTGTCCTTGCCCCAAAAGCTGGTAAGGTAGCAGTGAGAGGCGGTGAGCTGAGAGGGTTGTGAGGAGGCAGGTGGAGACCATTGGTGCTGAGCAAGGAGCTGGGGATTCCCCAGCTGCTTCTGCCTTGGGACATTCCTGCTTATCTGGGGACTGTGTCGGGGTGTGCTGTGACAGGCAAGTGGAGGTCTGCTTGCTTTTCTTACCATCCCTTGAAAAGGGAGGTCAGGGAGTAGTTCAAAGGAGAACTCGACGGCTTTGCAAGCACTTACAGAGGGTTTCTGTTGGGCAAGGGGAGGTTTGAAAGTCTAACGATGTCCAGCGCAGGCCAGGACTGCCAAGGGCAGGATGGCTGGAGCTGAAGGAGCGTGCGAGGGAGACGGGAGTCTTTAGGAGGGGCCGCTCAAGGCTAGATGCAAGACCTGTGCCGGTCCCCGTGCTGTTAGCGTAGGAGCCTTCAAGGATATCCTCTGGAGCTCTCATGGAGCGTGTTGACAATTGAGGATGACACTTAATGTAGCATTACTGAGCTACAGTGTCGTAGTTACATGCTTGTATTAAAGTTTATCCACAAAGCTTTTCTGCAAGCAGAAAGGCACCAGCGTGTCCCTGACAAAGGTTTGGTCCCTGGGCAGTGCAAAGAGTGCAACAAGCCAGGGTGAGGGGAAAAGGCAGGTTTAGGAGCGCATAACAAGCAAACCTTTGGAAAGTCCTGGGCCACTGGCCCTTCTGAAGAGAAGGGAAAAAGGAGGGCAGTCTCATACGGAAACTGCCTCGTGCTCCTGTGGAGAGTGACATGCAAGGGACAACGGGCTTGTAGCCAACGCAGCTCAGCCCCTCCTTTGCCACAGGTAGGTCTACCCAGCAAGGTGTCTTACAGAAGTATGGATGTGTCTCAGGCTGAGCGCTCTGGGTGGGACTTTATGCCTCCAGCTTCAGTCTGGACATGAATAGTATGAAAGAAGAATTGGTGTTTTGGCTTACCCTACCGCTTGTCCCTGGCATTAGAGACAAATGTGCATGTTCTTCCACATGGCAGTGGGGGCAGGTCACCATGCCCTGACCTGCAGGGTGTGGGTAGTGTCAAGGGAGAGGCTGGGAGGGAAGTGTCTGGGTAGTCTCTGAAAACCTGTGCAGGAGCCTCGGCTCTTGCTGGGTGTTTTGCATTGCTCTTAAGGATGAGAGGCTTAAGGAATAAGAGAGAAAAGGAGAATATTATTTGTAATGCAAGGATGTATTTAAGCCATGTCCAGCATGATTGCATTTGTGGGTCCACTCGATAAGCTGAAGTTTTGAAAACTGTCATTAGAAATAGGGTGTTTGTGCTGTGACTTAACTGATGAGGTGACCAGCCCTGACCGTGTCCTAGGCCATACCCTCTACACCTCACCCTGCCTCCTCTGCCTTGTTGCAACCTCGGACTTTGCCAAGGCTTGAAAGATCTCCCCACCTCCTGGTCAGATTTCTTGTTCCTTGAGGATTTAGAGGCAAAAATAGCTGATGTCATTGCTTCAGTAGCACAAAGCTGGTTGTTGTGCCAGGAGCAGGTATTTAAAGCCGTGGTGTGCGCTTCCTCCAGGGTGTCAACTTGGCACTGCTGCTTGCTCGCTTTGGGGCCACCTCTTCAAAAGTAGTTCCTTCAGCCTTTGTTTAAAATCAGGAGAGCAGGTGCCAGAGCGTGAATCAATGTGCTGTGCTTTGGTGGCAGGGTTTGTAACGTCTCAGCCTTGTAAACACAGGTGGTAATGTTATTCCCTGAGCACGTCCGCTGCGGGGAGTGTTTAGCTTATCCCCGTCTTCAAACTACATGAGCAGAGGTATGACGAGTTGGGGCTGTGCTGGCTGATGGCGTTCCTGGTGTAACAGCATCATGCTCAGAGGCGTTCCCTGCCCTTCTCGCCTTGGCACTGCTTTTTGCCAAAACGAGTTATCTGGGGGCTGACGTTGACCAGTGCCCACGCTGGTGTGCCTCGTTCGGAGTTTCAAGTTAGCTGAAGAAGAGCTTGGGCGCGCCTGCGGTGAAGAGCATACACCTCAGCTTTGGGGCTTTTTGCCTTTGCGTTCCTGGGGCTTGTCTAGGCTGAAGGGCATGGAGGGAGAAACTTGGGCTTAGAAACTGGTGCTCACCTAAGACTGACAGACAGTAGGACCCTGCCAGACATTGGCAATGAGCTTCTGATGCTGATGAGGAGGAGGTGAATGAAGGTTGAGAAGCAGTGAACGATGGGAGAGGAGACCCTGATCTATTTGTAATTGTTGTGAATTTTGTTTAAGTTTGTAACCTATAAACCAATGATGCTAAAGAAACAAAGTTGGGCAAATAATCCATTTTCTCAGCTGTGAATGAGGGCAAAGCTGAGGGAACAGGAGAACCAAAGTGACCCATGTGAAAATAATAGACTTAACCCCATTCCTCAGACAAGGTTCGAGGGGATTAAGCTGGATTTGTGCCTGTTTCCCACCACACAGATGCTTCCCTCAGCTGAAGAGTTTTGGCCTAGGGTGAATGAAGGGAATTCCAAAACATTGCTCCTTTAATTCAACCAGATGTGCCAGTCAGTGTAGCCGGTGAGCTGAGTCCTTTGGGAAAATCCTTTTCATTAGGAATGCTGCTAGACAGCGAAACAGCGCGATGAGCACAATCATCCGATGTGCTGAGATCCCAGCCTGTATTAAAGAAAAGCAAAGGTGAAACAAAACAGCCCAGAAGTCGAATGATTCAAAGAGCTTTATTGCTGCAAATGAGTCCACCACGTTTTAATGCCAGCTTGGAGGACATGTTGCTGACCAGGACAGGAGAAATGCACCAGCGATGGGGCGACGCTGCTGCACCCGATAGTCGCAGCCCTTCCTCTTGCTCTGGGGATGCTCCTGTAGCAGAGTTTTGCCTCTGCAAGAAAGTTAGCTGGAGAACCATGAAGCAAGGAAACAGAACCTTGGAAAAACACTTTCCAGAGCTGCCTTTCCCCATCACCCGCACAGAAACCCTCAGCCTCACCGAGGGCAGTGCCAGGAGCAGATCTGTCTGTGCTTTCCTCAGGGTAGGATCTAAAACTTTAATGCCAAAACGGGACAGCCTTAGTAAAGCTACTAGGTGTGTGATGTTTTATAACTTCCCCAACCTGTAACCAGAGGCAAGGATTACTTGCCCCTCTCTCTGTCCTCAAGAGGCTGATAACTTTAGTGGCCCTTTTCATGCTAATATTGTCTTTCCACTTCAAAAATAACTGTGGCGTGGGTCTGCATGGTTAACATAGTCACAGTAAACTTGGAGCATTAGTCCTCAGTCCGGGTTTAGCATTGAAGAGTGCTCTTTTGTTATTCTAGAGCTGAACATCGGTGTCTGGTCTGGTGCAAGGTGGTGCTTCCCTTCACAGATCTTGCTGTGCTCCCACTTGCCTCTTTTCCTCTCCTTTTGAGGCAGGTTGGCCCCTGATGCTTCATGCTCAGGCACCTTCTTTTGGGACTGGGAACTTATTCACCATGTACCTCAGAGCTCTCGCACAATTTTTTCTGCCAGCACTGCTGGCTGAGGTTTTTGCCTTTGATCTTCCCAGGTGGGAAAACCTTACTGTCATAAGAAGGTGTGAAAAAATAAACTGTGCTGTGCAGAGTAAGATGAGCATCCTCTGTTTATAGCAAAGGGCAGGCTCCTCTCCTCAGTGTGCCTCACCCTCAGTGCAGGCAGGTGGCATCAAGTGTAACAGTGATAAAGCTGTTCTGCCGATGCGTTTGTGATGTAGCACTAAGCAGGGAGATTTCAGGTCAAAGTGGGTAAAGCTGGGGTGTTGTATGTTGATAAACCCATCTTTTGTAGCATGCATGCTAGCAGAGATGAGTTTGGAGTGTGTGGCACACGTGCCATTCCTTACGCTGTGCACTGTGATGCTGCGTGAACCAGGAGACTTGTTGCTTTGCTTCCCATTTCTTCCTCCTCTGTGTCACTAGGTTTCCTGTCTTTATTATATGTCTTAACTAGCTTGCTCTGGCTCCTCTGCTGGGTTTTCCCACTCTAGCAGTTCAAGAGCAAGTCAATCTTCATATATTGTATTTAAAAAAAAAAAAAATAATTCCCAACACATTCTTTTGTCCCAGCTTTGTAACTGCTCTGTCTGCCTGTGATCACTGCAGAAGTGGTAGGAGACAGCGAAGCGAGATGCTAGCTGTCGTGGCAGAGTGATAGCCACACTTCTGGAATCCCTCCAGGGGAACCGTGTCACGACATGGCTCAACAGAAACGTTTTGTGCTGCAGTTTGCTGTTTCAGCAAGAGCAAAGGCTGATGAGGAGACCTGAGCTGAACTGTTATCGATCCTTCCTCCAGTAATAAAGCCATCCATGGGAAGACAGGGAAATATTTTTTGTGAATCAGCGCAGCTGTATGGATTTTGCTTTTGCTTGTGTTGAGAGCGATACCTGCTCTCGGGCTGCTGCAGAGGCTCTCGCAGGAGTTGTTTTGATGGATCTTTGGGACCTACAAATCCCAGACTTCAAAGAGAGAGATTTCTTTTTTCCCCCCTACTTTTCTGAGGACAAATTACTTGCTCCACCTACAGTCAGAAGGGAGCCACTCTGTGCTGTGAAAGGCGCTTTTAGCTTTTCTACCAGAACAGGGGATAAACAAGCAGTAAAGTAAATAAATAAGGTAGTAAAGCAGGTGGGTTTCTACCTGCCTGGCTAAAATGGTAGTTTTAGAAAGAAAGGTGATGCTCTTTACAGAATACATGTGCTAGATCAGAGGGTCTTTTGAAGACTCAAGGTGGTCATTGGGTGTGTGGGAGAGGTAAGAAAAGGAGATAGCGAGAAGTTCTGGAGGTGATGTGAAAGCAAGTCCTTGTCCAGCTAGACTGGCCACTAGTCATCCTCCAGGGTGGCTCAGGACAGCTTGAGAGCCAGGGAGGAACAGGTACCAGGCTGGCATGGAGAGGAATGTATGAATAGATAAGCATCCACAGATTGTATGTATATACTTGCAGTGTGCTGTATAAATGAATGCAATACCTAATGATTCGTGGCTATTATTTGAAGGGCCCCACTGTTACAGATTTATTTGTCATTTCTTGTAATAACACCGATGATAATGAATTCATTTGTATTAATGCGGGTGTCATGGACTTCCGTTGGTATTCTGCATTAATTAATGTACCATTAAAAGAAAGTGTCACCCAATTAATATCAAGTAGAAGCAATACTGCCAGTGTACTGTCATTAGGGTTTCATTTGTAACGCATTGTATCAACGCTCTCCTTAATGGAAGAAATCTGCAGTCCGGAGCATCACCTGATGGGCTGCCACAGGGGTGCCAGTCTGCACCCCTTGCAGCAAGGGTTATCCAGACGGATCAAAGGGGACAGGCTGCAGTTAAGGGCAGCCCTTGTTACTGCCTGGTCTGGGGCTTGGCAGCCTGCACTGCTCCTGTCCTCCTTGGCTGTGGCATGGATGGCTCCCAGAAGGTCGGTGTGCTCCTTCCAGACATCCTTTGTCCTCAGGTTAAAGGCTGGTGCATTAGCATAACCCACTTTCTCTACCTCTTCCTGGGTTTAGAAGATAAAAGTTAGTGGCAACTGCAAATAAAATGGGATAAAAAAACCCAGGATCTGTCCAGTTTGTGGTATCGCCCCTAAGCAGAAATCACATTAGGGATTTCTTCTTTCACCCCACAGTGTATGTTGGCTGGTAGCAGTAAATCACACTGGTGACTTGAGTTTGCTGCTGAATTTTAATATTGAGGGGAGGGATAGTGAGAAATCTCACTGGCAGCTGTGGGTCAGGGCTGTCTGCTTCCCTGGACAAAAGGTATCTCTGTGAGTGCCGAGAGCCAAGGCAGGTGTGGAAACCTTGACTGTGGCCACCTGGATCCACCTGGTCCATGCCTGCCTTCTCTGGCAAGATGACAGCTGAAGGGGGGCTGGGCCATCTGCAGTGCATGCCCTTGCAAAGAGGGAGATGGCTCCAAACGCCCTCTTCCAGCAGGAGAATCACACCAGCAGCAGTGAAGCAGTGCCGTCGAAGCCAGGAGTGCTCTGACTGACAGGTTTTCACATTCTCGGCATTTGCCTCTGACTTTCAATTGTCTCGTTAGACCATCTTGGGTTCCCATCTGCCATCTGTGAAATTGGGACTGACAGCCCAGGAGGGCAGCGCAGGCTGCCTCCCAGCCCTTGGTCTGGCCCTGCCCTGCTCCTCGAAGGCTGGAGATGGATAATGAACAGAAATGGGAGAGAAACATGGCTCCTCCAGCAGGCTTCGGCTGTGGTTGCGTAGTGAAGTGGTATTTGCTTCACTCTCTTCTCTTCTGTCTCCTCCCAGGGCAGTGGGAAACAACCTGCTTTGGAGTGATCTCCCTTCCCAGGAGAGCTGTATTTTTTTTGTTCAGATATAGGACTCTACATTTACACATTTAAAAAAAAAAAAAAAAAAGGCATTGATTCAAACCAGTTGCTAGTAATCTGCTCTATGTCCATAATCTGTGCCCTTTGTTGTTTACTCATCTCCCAACTTCTGTGTTTCCATTCTTTCAGATGATTACTAAAAATCAAAGACAAAGACCTGCAGGTTCACAGCAGGAATCCATTAAAAATAGGCTTGCTTGGTAATATTTGTAGTTTACAATTGTATTTGAGAGCTACGTGCTTAGCTGACTGTTGATTTTGAATTATTCTGTGTGTTAATGTCACAGAGCACCAAGACGTGTGGCTTAGAGGAGATGATGTATGTGACTTTGTCGCCCTTTTTGACCAAGATCAGTCTTTGGTGGAAAGGCAAGAGAGAGAACAGAGCTCGATCTATTGTCTGTCAGTCTTGTGGGAAGTGTTAATGCTGCTACTTCCCTTTAATTCCCTATTAGCCAAGAGTGAGCTGTGCTGAGGGTTTCATTATTTTGCCTGGAATTGATGTAGCTGAGAGGTCTGAAGTCATTCCTGCTGTAGAAACCCTGACAGCGTGTTGGTTGCTCTGCCCAGTCAGCTGCTGCTCGTCAGTGTTTGCAGCGCTGCCGAAAATAATTAGGAATGGTCCAGCAAGCACCTTGGCCATCGCCTGTAACACTCCTTGGCAGGAGTTACCAGACCTGCTGACTGAGGTGTGTCTCGCTGGAGGAAGCTGAGGGTGACCTGAACAGGGCTCGCTCTGTCACTTTATTTTCCCAAAAATAGAATAGAATCAAAGTGGAATTCCCCACACACACCCCAATAGAAGTGGAATAGCAACACGTTTTTTGTGTTATTATTGACAACTGTAATTTCTCTCTGGGGGTAGATTAGTGCTACGTTTAATGAGGTTTTTGTGGTTTCTGGGAAACTGGAAAGCTCCTAGGTATGAATTTGTAAACTTTAATTGGATGAGCTTGTACTTATGTGCAAGGCAATTCTGGGTAACCTGTGCCTGGCAGCAAATGTCACCGCTGATGCTCTGTTTGCAGATGCCCAAGTCTATACTCACACATCCACCTGATGGACCGGCATCCTCATGTGTGCTGTGTTCGAGTGTTTTGAGATTGGGTTGGCAAGGGGCTCTCGGCCCAGCGCTTGCTCCTCCTGGTCGTTGCAGATGAGAAACACTGGTGGTGGGCCCGCTGAGGCACGAGGGGCACGGGTGCCCCTGGGCTGCTCTGGTGCAAAGCAGAGCGTGGTGCCTGTCACAGGGAAGCACCTTCCGCCTCACCTGCCAACCGAGGCAGCTAGGAACCCCAAAGGGACTTGCAGAGGAAATCGTTTGAAGAGACCTGGGAGAAAAAGAAAACTAAATTTTTAAAGAAGGGGGTGAGAACTCAAAATCTGTTTTTCTTTTTTTTTCTGGCACAGAGGAACCTTCTACCATCACCCATTTTAAATAATCTCTGGAAGATATATTTTGCCTTGTAAAGATTCTCCTTACAGGGGAAAAAAAAAAATCAATTGAAATAGCTTGTTTTGACAAACGTTAATTATTTTGGAATTTCAGTTATATCCACTTGTGGATGTAAATAAGAACACCATAAACATTTTTAAACAGTGGGTCAATGATTTTGAAAATAAGGTTTTCTTTAAAAAAAACAAACAAACAAAAAAAACAACCAACAAAAAACCACACACAAAAGCTGAAAACATAGACTGCTTTGTCCCTGCCTCTTTTTTGAAGACAAAATGAGTGATGACTCCATGTGGGGTTTTCGGATCTCTCAAACTGTGTTTCTGTGCTTGCAATTTTATGCTGCTGTAGCTGTATGTTTGTAACGGTCCATCTTGGTGGCTTTTTTTGTTGCTGGAAAGGTTCCCCAAAGGTTGTCCTGCTCAGGCTGTGTAAGCCTGCTGGCCTTGGCTTTGCTCTTCATCATCACTTCTCACGGAGCCGCTTGTCCTCTCCTGAGATCTGGGGCAGCAAACGCAAACCCGGGGTGTAGTGTGATAGCTCGAGTTACCTTGAAATAGAGGCTGTTGAGGGAAATGAGCTTGGACAGACAAAGCTGGCTGTGTGCTTAAATAACCAGTAACAGCGTGGGCTGGATGGCTTCTGGAAAGCTGGTGTGGAACTTGTGTTCTCTCTGCTCCCTTTCTTCTGGCGCTTCGCCCACGTGGCTGCTTTCTGTCCCCTCGTAGGTGTGGGTGGTTGGGCTGCCTGGGGCACGGGAGAGACCAAGCACCAAGGGGAAGGCAAGGTTTGGAGGGAGGGAAGAAAGATGCAGTTCCCTGGCTCTGGTGGTTTGGCTGGGGATGATGGAGGTTGTGGTGCAGCCTCTGTGCAAGCCCAAGCCTTGCGTTTGCCGCCGTCTAGGGCAGGCAGCTTCTTTTGCCGCTGAAGCTCCAAATCGCAGCTCCGCTGTATAGTGCTTTCCTCTCCTTGCTTTTGACTGTATCTCCGTTTGGGATGAGTGCCTGAGCCGTGCAGCCACTCCGCTGCTCTGGAGAGCCAGGGGGTGACAGGTCCCACTTACTGTATCACTGCCTGGAAGCCGGTTGGGGAGTTATAAATAAGAGGAATATTGTGATTTTTCTTGTTAGCATTTCCTTTCTCTCCCATCTGCCCTCTCCTGCCTCCTCTGGGCTTGCCCCTCAAGACCTGTGCTGCGGAAGTAACAGGTGCCACAAAGAGAGGTGGCAGAGCCACTGGGCACCCAGCTTTTGGGGATGCTGTGCCATAAATCAGCTATCTGAGCCCTGTGCTAGTAAGGTCCGAGTTATCCTCAGTGGAAAACGGGACAACTCTGGGCTGGAAAAAGCAAGCACCTTGATCCTGTGGGATACCAGAGTATTCCCTCTTGTTTGTGGCTGCTTGCCCCTTGCCTTCTGAGCACTGTTGTCCTGTCAGCGTGGCAAATTCCCCCGTGGGCTTGTTGGTTGTGATGTCTGTTTCTTCAGGAGCATGCATTGGGTCAGGCTTTGTCTGCCATGAATAAGTGCTCTCAGCTCTGTGTGCCATTATCCAGCCACTAATTCAGTTTCCAGCTCCTATAATGCATCTATTCCAGCTGTGTTTATAGTGTTTTCAAAAGCCCCTCAATTGAATTATAGCTCTGCGGTGGCCGTTTGCCAGTGTCACCCGATAATGAGGGAGGTCACTTAATAGAGATAGCAACAAGAGATACATATTAACGAGTACTGATTGAAAGGTGGGGTGAATTTCAACGAAAAAAATAATAAAAAAAGGAAATTATCAGGTTTTAAAATCAAACTTTGAAATTGAAAATTGCTTGGCTCAGACTGGCAGTAATGCAATTAATAAATGTAATTAAAAGTGTAATAAAGAATACAGGAATTGGAAGTCCGCGCACATCCATGCGAGCATTCAGAGCTGGCATGTGAGCAAGGGACCCAGTCTGGCAGTCCGACTGCTTCTGAGATGGAGCCTGGGGAGGGAAACCAAAACCTGGCATTGTTTTTTCCTCTCAGCAGAGTCTGGAAGAGGGACTGGCACTTGTTCTGGCTCTGCTTTTGCAGCTGTCTCCTGCAGCAAATGAGACTGTACAGGGATAGGTGACTTAAATCTGTCCTCGGCAGCCCAGGGACGAGGGAGCCAGGATTTCAGCTGTGGCAGAAGAGCACTTGGGTTCGGTGTCAGCTCTGTTACGCAGCACTTCTGAGATGCCCTGCCTTGAGCAAGAGGCATCGAACCCTCCTTCATGCCCTGCAGCGAGATGGGATTGGTGTGAGTGCCTTTGACTGGAGCAGGGGGGATGTCTGAGCTGGCTTTTAGCAGAGCGTAAAGCTCCTTTCATCTGTCTGCTGCACGGTGGCAAGAGGCAGGGAGAGGGAAAGGAGCCGCCTGGAACAGCAACAGGGAATTATTTAAGAGTAATAGGTTGACCTGAGATGTAACAGGAGCGTGAAGCAGCGAAGCATCTCCTGACGGGAGCAGTCAGCTCCTGCCTTGATGCAGGGGCAGAGCAGGGGAGGGGGAAGCAGGACCCGAAATAGGGCTGGCGAGACTATTCCAATGCTGATGCGAAGATCACAGCGCAGGCAGCTCGGTAGGCTGCCTGCTGCTCCAGCTCTCGTGCCCATTGCTGTATGCCCCCCAGCCCGTTTGCGTCGCCTCATCTCATCGACCTTCAGACAGCTGTTCGGCCAGATTGCCTGCCGTTTTTCCACATTATTTGCGTTGGTACAGCATGCGCGTGTCCGCATCCTAATAATTTCCACCAGCTTCTGCTGGGGTGCTGCTGGGTGACTTTGCCCTGGGAGGTCAGGTGGCGGTCCTCTGTGCAGCCAGCCTCTGGAGATGGGGAGCAAGTTTGAAGGGATTATCCCCAAAGAAACACTTCTAGTGCCTAACCAAAGCTTGTAAGAACCTGTCTGTAGGTTGGAAAAGTGGATGCGTTTAAGAGAAGGGACTTTCTACGAAACTAGCTCCTAGATCTCCTCCTCTTCATCTCCCACCTTTACTTCTGACTCTGACCCTGCTGTAAAAAAAGCCAGCACCACATATTCCCCCTCTCAGCCCTTTGCCCACAGGTGTCAGGCCAGTTGGGTGACTGATGGATCAAGGCACGTTCGAGGTGTTGGCAGCCCGTGGCCCGTGAAATGGTTTTGCTATGGTGGAAAGCTCTCAAAGGCGCCGTGCAAATCTGCTCCGTTAGCAGGGCGAGCGGCTGTCTGACAGCCCGAGGGTTTTATACGCTCTGGGAGCAGGCGCCATGGGCCCGGCGAAACGGCACGGATGCATGCTGGCTTTTCTGCAGACAGCCTCCTCATCTGAGCCCTGCGCGAAGGAAGAGCTCATTCACATAGCTTTACATAAGCCTTAAAAATGATCCACCCTGAAGTTTTCCTTGATTTGGCAGGTTTTTCCTCAGCCAGCCCATCTCTTTTCCTGGTTTGCTGGTGTGGTCCTGCTGCTGCTCTGGTCTCCGGTGCTTCTCCAGTGCCAGCCCTCGCCCTGGCAGAGCTGGCTCTGCAGCCCTCAGGGAGCATTTGGGGGCAGACAAGAGGAGACTGTGCTCTGATGTTTTTAGGGAGTCCTGTCAGTGCCCCTCGTGTTCAGCTGTGGCCATGTCGTCTGCCTGGTAGGGCACATCGTGTCCCCAGAGACTGCATCTCCTCCAGGGCGTAATCTGCCTCGTATCGCTGCGTTGCGTTGGAGCAGCGTCCATCAGAAATTTTATTACTAATGCATTTTATAGCAGGATTCGTACGTAATAAGATACTAAAGACTATAGGTGTGGCCAGGGAGCCAAGGTGCAAATATTTTAAAAAAGCCCTTTTCTGATAACCTTTTCTTCAGCTTTAGCTGCCCTTTTGCAGAGAGCATTGTGTAAGGCTTTGGTGTCCCCGTGTGCCAGGGTTAACGCAGGACACATCTGTCTGGTCACTTGTGCTGCCGGGTTGCTTGGGAGGTGACAGTCCAGGCCAGGGCAGGTGTTTTCTGTGGTGGGCCACACTTGGTCCATACTCGTGACAGCTTTTGGATGGAAACACAACTTCTTCCTGGTTGCTCAGAGGTGCATAGAGCCTTGTTGTACTGCTGCGTTGGCGTGAGAGAGGTAAAATCTTGCTTCCTCTTTGTGCAGCAACATTCTTTTGTGTTTGGACAGGGATTTTAGGGTTGTTCATTCCTTATTTTAATAAAAGTCTATGCTTGCTCCTAATGGAGTAGTCTTCTAACGGTTAGAGATTTGGGTTCTTGTGCCTTGCTGCTTTTGGTTTGGTCCTCCTGGTGCTTTGGGTAGCCACATGTAACATGCTGTTACCATTCAGTATTTTTTTCCAGCAAACAAGACCCCCTGCCGAGCTTCTTCCTATAAGATTTTTACAACAGTGTGAACCTTTCTTATTCATTTTTTGCAAAATAAGGGAGGCGTGAATGGCCTCACCACCTTGCATCCCAGGTATCCCCAGCCCACGCAGCTCAGTATTGCAGCTGGCTCACTGGAGCCCTTTAACTCCCAGAGCTGCTCGGGGGGGACCCGAGCGCTCCTGCAGAGCTGTGGCATGAAGGATGGATGGGGTGCTAGAGACAGGTCGGGAGTGGATCCCGCTCCCACTTGCCACCCTCCTCCTCCGCAGAAGGCATCTGTCTGCATGTTTATTTTTATCTCACATCTGCTGGCATCATAACAAAGATTTAATGATATGACACGGTTTTATCACTAGTTCTTTTTTCTGTAGTGAGTGAAGCTTCATCACTGGCTGCTGGAGTGAGTCAAAAGCTTTAAAAATGACAAAATTTGGCGACTCGTGTAGAAAACTCACCTGTTTGCCACAAGCACCTGTACGCTGTCATTTGTCTGAATTTCTTTTCTTCTGGGCAGAAAAGATAGTATTTGATGGTTTTGCCTGTTGGTGATCTAAGCATAACCACAATTAATCTTTCCTAAGGAAGAGCAGCCACAAGGAACACGTTGGAAGAGTCTTATAAATGGGCTAAATGCTGAAAATGCAGAAACACGGTCCATCTTGACGTGGCCCTGGTACAAGGCTTACCAGTTACATCTCCCTGGGACGTGCCCTCTCCCTGTTATTTACCATCGAACACAAACCCCAGCCAGTTCTATTTATACAGATGTTTTGCTCCATTGTTTAGATGATGGGCCGCATCTTTTGAGAAATAAAGATGCAGGCCTCCTGCTGAGGCGTATCTTGAGCCTGTTTGACCCAAAAATGGGAAGAAGATTTTAAAGACATACTACTGCTTTTTAAGGCAGGTGGTCTGACATTCCTCTGAGTCCTGACTGTGTCCTGCCTGGGCACAAACATTGAAAATGAGACCTCTTTTCCTAGAGGACGGTTGATGTGGGTTGCCTGCATCCCACAGCTGGTTTTGCCTTGCTAGAGTTGTTGGCTGGGTTTTTTTGCTTCAATTTGAGCTGGGGAAAAAAGATGCATTATCTGGAGCACTTCTTATAGGTCTGTGTCCTTTGAGCTCTATGTTGTTGAGAATAAGGGCATGCATTTGGTAGTGAAATTTTCCCACCGACCTGTGTGCTTTGGGCAGTATCAGAGGTTTCGCCCTTTGTGACCATGTTGTTCTGCTTCAGGCTGCTGTAACTCTTCCTGGTGCCTGGGAGCCCTTCTGCTCCCCTCCGAAATTCACCTGTGCCATGCTTTGCTTCTGCATCCACCCTCGTGCTTGCACGTGCCCGCTCCCCCCTGCTGAGGTCCTGTCCTGGGATGTCTCCCAGCCCCTCGGATGCTTTGGTGTAGATGCCCATGACTGTTTCCTAGGGCTAGGTAGATCTTTGCCCAGAGCTGATGTCCCGCTCGTACAGCTTTTGCTGTCCCGGCCAACGAAGGGACCTGGTCAGCGAAGCTGTAAAATAAGGATAAAAATACAGTAATCGCCAAGTCAAAGCTCAGGCGATGTCTACAGGGGCTGGAGCTGAGAGCACCAAAGCTGGTGACCTCCATGTCCCTCCAGGCAGCTTCTCCTTTGGAAGGACGAGGAGATGAACTGCCTTCAAAGCCTGCTTTGGGGCTATTGTGTGAAATACAATGCCGGGAAAATCAAGCTCTCCTCTTTCACAGCCAACCAGCAGCCCCATAATCACGGGTGACCAGAGCGGATTTGCATGTTAAAAGAAGTAGCTAGGGGCACTTAAAAAGAAGAGGGAAAGTATTCATCAAGTCCAGCTTTATCCTTATGAATATTATTATTCCTGGGGACAATATACCCTAGACCTCATCGGTGCAACCCTGCATCTACCCTTTTGCTGCCTCTCCCCTCCTCCCCCTATTAATGGTTAATTTGTAATGCTCTTCATCGTGACATTGATATCCCGGTGGCTCTTGAGGAGGAATTTGAGAAGGCAGCTGTTGGAGCATGTGGACTGCAGCAGGTCGAAGCAGTGCCCTGGCAGCAGCGAGAGTAGGGCTGCAGGATGCTCTGGGGCTGCTCCCTGCTGCTGATGGGTTGGGGGAGGCATGTAGGCTAATGTGGGATGGGGAGATGCTCTAGTCCTGTCTGAGAAGGTGTTTTGGGAATGCTCAGAAAGCAAACACCCGTCACAACCCCCCATGAAGGGCTTCTCCACCTCAGCTTGCCTCCCGAGCTAAGTCGTAGTTCCTGTACAGTCTAAACCAGGGCCCCTCAAACTTTTTAACCAGGGGGCCGGTGCGCAGATTAAGTGGCAGGCAGTCATCTGCAGCTGCTTGGTTTCCCCCCCTAGCCCCCAGTGGGGGGGTGTCTGTAAATACCGGGGGGCTGGATTGAGGACCCTGGGGGGCCGGATCTGGCCCGCGGGCTGTAGTTTGAGGACCCCTGGTCTAAATGCAGGAGCCATGATTAACAAGCTGTGTGTGTGGCACAAAGTCAAGGGCTTGCATGGCAGAGGGGCAGGTCTGGGTTAAGCGTGTCAGAGCATGAGCAGTTGTAAGGCAGAGGGTAACAAACTGCGGGGACAAATGTGCTGGGGAGGATATAGTGTCTCCATCGCTAGAAAGCTTTAAGGATGGGAATGATTTAGGTGTAGCGTGGGGAAAGGTTTCCCTTTTGAGGTCCCTTCTAGCTATATCTTTTATGCTTTTATGATTGCTGATCACAAAAACTTGAAGGTGCTTTAAAAAATAATCCTCAGGCCGTGCCCTGCGAGGCTTTCTTTAGCAGCTTGATTTAGGGGGGGGGGGGAAGCAAGAAAATGACAGATGTAGGTGGGAACTGCAACCTCTCACACCTTGGCAGAAGTGACACTGAAGTAAGGGACGCGGAGTTTTGCTGGAGCCTGAGGCAAGCTTAGGTATCAGAGTGTCCCTGCAGTGCCGTGTGGCTGGATGCAAGGGCTGGGAGGCTGAGGAACATGCGTGGATGAGTGTCCAGGGCCTGGACTCATGAACATGAGGTGCAGGACGAGCCCTGGGTTCCCTGCTCTGCCTGACCAAGCTCGCAGCAAATCCTGTCACCTGTCGCCTTGGAGGCAAGTTTCTGCTGAGCCTTACCGGGAGGAATTTGGATGCTTGTGTTCTGTTCTGGTGCCATCACCCAATATTACACCAGTTAAATTGGATCTCCTGGGCTCTGAGCGCTGGTTTCTCATGCTTACCAGTGGAGGTGGTGGGCTGGGACAGTCTTGCTGAAGCCCTGGCTGTGGTTCACTGCAAACTGTGTGATTCCCAAAAAAAACTGAACATGGCTCAGTTCGTTGCTCAGCTTTGGCCACATATTTGCAGAAGAAGCTCCACGGGGAAGCAGTACCCCATCTTCTAAGCTCTGCCTCTCCTCAAGTCTCCTTTCCAGCTTCTCAGCACTTCATGATACTTCTTTATGAGCTGAGGATGAATAATTTAATATGAATGAAGGTAACAAAAAGCAGAGGCTTGGGAAGAGGTTTGCAGAAATAATCCATATTATCCTAACTGGCCCTAGCCAGCCACTGTCACATCCCACTTCTGACCTTTGCTGCCTCCCTCCCAAGCTTTAGCTCTTTGTCAACCTTCAATGTGTCTGTGAACCTGTTACAAACATACGGACTTGCCCAAACAGTCGTGATCTGTGCGTACCTGCAGCCTGGGGTCCCAGCAAAGCCTTTTTGCTTGCGGTCTGTGCTTCTGCCTTTAGAGAGACGAGAATATGCATTTAAGATTTGCATAGGAACATGCAGCTGTTCCACCAAAAATGGATAATTGTTCTCCCTGCTGTGAAGTTAAACAATAAGAAGTGCCAAACTGCATTTGCCATTGCTGATTTTGTGCACTCAGCTGCATATTTTATGCATGTAGATTAGTTCCAGATTTATGACGATATAACTGTTATCGCCTGCGTTAATCAGGCCAGGTTGTAGTTGCTGTGGAAACTATAACTTTGAATTTTACGTAAAATTTTGTGTTGCATTTAATGCATTTATTTTTTTTTAAGCTTTTTTATATTTAATGCCTCGTGGTGAAAACGGAGAGGGAATCAGCACTGAAAATAAAAGCGCCTTTAGGCAGAAAACAAGTTTCAGCAAAGAGTATTTTTTCTGGAAAGTTGTGATGTCTGGGAAAATAAGGGTTTGTGATAGTGCCATCTTGACCACAGCTCTATAACTATTATTATAAGCGTGTAACAACTATTATAGCTGCTGCAATACTATAATAAAGAAAACAGCTGTGTAACTTATAAATGTCCTGAAAATATAGGACTGAAGTTCTTGGGTGTCTAGATATTCCTTTTAGTGGGCAAAGGAAACTGCTGATGTGCTTTTGATGGGAAAACAGGCTAATGCACAATTGTACCAAATATTTTTTTATTATTATTATTATTTTATTTTCAATTCCAGAATACACCAGTGGGCACTCCGATTTTCATAGTGAACGCCACGGATCCGGATCAGGGGGCAGGAGGCAGCGTGCTTTACTCCTTCCAGCCTCCTTCCGATTTCTTTGCCATTGACAGCGGCCGTGGCATCGTGTCGGTGATAAAGGAGCTGGACTATGAAGTAACTCAGGCGTACCAGCTCCAGGTCAATGCGACGGTGAGTCTTATCCTGGCTGCTGCAGGGGAGGAGGTGTTTTGTGGAGGTACTGCAATGGGAAACGAGCTGCTGCTTACTGGTTTTGTTGCCCTGCTCTGGCATTTTCTCTGGCACATCCAGCATTTTTGAATTAAAAAAGTATGACGGGGGTGTGGTGCCTGGGTAGTTTTAAATCTATGCACATTGTGGAGCACAGCTGCACCTCTCCAACAGCATCTCACGTGTGTTGGGCAGGAGTTCTGCATAAAAGCAAGCAGATCTTTGGTGAAGAAAGCCAGTACAGGGCATACAGACCATTCAATCCTCTGGTCTAATTCCTTGTGCATCGTGGCATATTACAGGTGGATTTGCTTGTGTTAAACCCCCTGAGCCTCACTTAATGAAAGCTGAGTTCAGACATCAAGAGTTAGAATTCTGGTGGATAGAGGAATAACCGAGATCCTAATTACAGTCAATACCATCATACTGGGAAGGGATCCCTGGGAGATCTATGTCCAGGTAGCCACCATGGCAAGTTAGTGTCAAACAGGCGGTGGAAGGAGCAGAGGATGGTGAGATTCAGCCCTACAATATACCTGATCAACTCTGTGTTCGGGGGGGGAACCCTTCCCGATCCCTCCAGGCAGCTGGCTAGAGCTCTTGAGCATGTGATTTAATCAAGATCATATTCTTGATGCAGAACCACAAATGTCACAAGGACATGGAGGGCTGCACAGGGCTGCTTTGCTCTGCATGGCCACGGAGACTGGGCACTCACAGACTGCATGGCCAGAGGCAAAGAGCTCAACCTTTCAGCCCAGTCCCTGCATGTTCCAGGCTGTGGAATTTTCCCCAGAAATTTCTTTTTTTTTTTTTCCTGAAATGTACCACATTGTGGCCTAATTACTCCAGTGATAAGAGGCCCTCTCTGTTGTTTGTTTCCTTATTTGGTCTCTGTCACCCACGTGCTTTCCCAAGGCATGCTGTTGAACTATCTGTCAGCTTAGAAAATGTGGGACCAAACACAAGCCCTGCTGGAAACATGCCTTTCTTCCACGTGTCCGATTCTGGTTTCCTCAAGGACACGAGGATGCCACCTTGGACCATCCAGCTCCATCTAGCCCCATATCCCAGATGCAGTTACCAACAAAGATAAAATGGGAGTGTATCTGGTACTTGCTAATATATTCCTGGCTTCTAGTGATTTCTAACTCAGGGAGTTCAAAGACTCAAATATTAAGTCTCTGAACTGGGCTTGATTGCAGCTGTGGGGATGCCTCCTCGGCTCAGTCACAGGGCACTGGTAAGTTCTAGCAGAAAGGCAGGGAGAAAGCCCACGGCAAAGCTCTGCCTGGGAAGGAGGATGAGAGCTGCACCAGCACAGCAGGAGCTGGAAGAGGAGTGCAGGGTCTTGCCTGCCTAAGGAAGAGTTTGCATGGTCCGGAGTGGGAACTGGGGGGATGGTGAAATCGGGGTGGCCGCAAGGGCTGCAGAAAGGGCTGTGGAGCCTTGATTCAAGGCAGGAGCTATTTCATCCCAGGGATGTAGGCAGCAAGAGGCTGGAAAGGGCAGAATGAGAGTTGGTAGGTGAGGAAACTTGAAATATGCTTGCTTTTCCAGTACTGTCTGTAATACTTTAACCAAAATTTAAGAGGTGAAAGGGAGGGGGAAAAAAACGTCATCTGAAGAAATGAAAGACTTCAACCTGGTAACACTAACAGCAGAGTGAGAGTCAGAAACAAGCGTCCATCCAGGCCATAAACGATGAGGTTGCAGGTTAAGAGGATAATGTACAAGCTGTGTTGTTGAATACGGTTTAAATTAACATTAATCTTCTGGCAATCACTCTTTGCTGCTGTACAGAGCCATTTTGCAGAAGTGTGCAGTAACCTCTAATGGTTGCCTTTCACCACGATGCTTGATCAGGGGGTAAGGAGAGGTTTATTTCCTTCCCTTCATGTGTTATCTCTTTGCTCCTACCCTTTTAGCAAAGGGCTGCGGGCATTAGGGTCACTTATGAGCACCCATGGGATGAGGCTCCAGCAAGACAAACAGTGGCAGCAGGGCGCTGCCAGGACAAGTTGTTGGCAGTATGTACTGCTGTTGCTTTCGCTGCTGGAGAAGGGTCGCGCTCTGGGAAAATGCTTGCAGCTCCCTCCTGATGTGTTGTGATGGAGTGGGCATAAGGGAGGTGATGCTTCTGCTCAGAGCGTTGAAGTGTTCAAGAGCCACTGGTGCTCACCGTAAGATTGCTACATGCCTGTGGCCTGGTTTGCAGAGCAGGGAGGATGGCTCCCCGTCTTCCTGCAGCTGTGGAAGCAGCGTGGCTTGTGTTGAAAGGCAGCTCCTGGGTACCCTCATCCTGCCAATCTCTGTGCAAGGTGGGGAGGGAGAGATCAGGAGTTCATTGGAGCCAAACCCATTAGCCCAATAGAAAGGACGTCACCACTGTGAGGATGTATCTCGCAGCTCAAGTTTCCACTCTGCCTTCTGCACCAGAGCTGAGGCGTCCTGCAAAACCAGAAGCATCACTTGGTGTACATACCTTCTGCCAAAGCTCAGCGCAGCAATGATGGAAAAGAGTAAAGCTGCAACTGCAACGCAGCCCGCAGGGTTATGAAGAGCAGTGGAAACGTGAGGGAGCTGGTGGGCTTTGTCATGTTCCAGCTGACGGAGCCCAAGCTGCGTGGAGGCCTCAGCACCAGGGGGTATGAGATGCTCTGCCATGATGTGCTGGTATGAGAGTCTGCTGGCAACCACACCTGGGTCTCACGGTGCAGAGGTACCGTAGACTGTATCTGTGTTTGGAGGGAATTTGTATTTTGAAGTATACATTGAACAGCATTGCTTCATTTTCACCCAAAATGTGATGAAAACTAAATTAGTGCTTTCTTTTAAAGGGCTGATGCTGGCATGAAATGGATATTGTATTTCAGCTTAGAAGGAGGTACAGTGAACAATAATTCCAGCAGGTAGCTTGAAAAAGAGATGATTACCTGGACTATTCAGTTCTGGTTGGATCAAAATTTCTATGAGAGACGTAATGCTGTTAAATATTTCTATTCTGATAGAAATCCTTTCTCTCCCCACCACAACCATTGTTTTTTCAAGGACCAAGATAAAAACAAGCCACTGTCTACTCTGGCCAACCTGGCAATCACCATCACAGATGTGCAGGACATGGACCCCATCTTCATCAACCTGCCCTACAGCACAAACATCTACGAGAACTCACCTCCGGTAAGGACTGCTGCTTCACTCTGACGTGCTTGACCACAGTGTCACACCAGGGCCTGGACAGGGTATGGGGCAGAAAGCACAAGGTGTCCCAAAAGTGCTGGAGGAGAACCTCCTCTTTGCAGAGATATTCCTCCTTCCCTCCATCTGTCATAGGTTTGCATTTCTCTGCCCGATGTTTGTGACTTGGGTGCAAAGAGGGGCCCTGTTCCCATGCAGAAGTGCAAATGCTCTGAGCTGTGATATCTTCATGGCATCCAAAAAGAGGCAAACTGTTTTCTTTCTGAAATAACGTGTTTCAAACCAGCTCCAACATATTCTGCCCTTTTTTAAAAAAGGGAGCCTAAGCAAGGAGGTTTAGGAAGCCTGAAACCAGAATAGAATGTTTTCCTATCCATTTTTTCTTAAGTTTAAAAAAGGTTTTTTGTTGTTCTTAGCACACAGTCCCCCTATTCCCTCTCCACAGTGTATATGCATGCCATTTCTAATAGAAAACTTGAAGAAAAATTTAAAGGTTCCTGAAATGAGGCAGTTTTGAAAATGCCAGAATCATCAGCCGTTTCAGCACTTTGAGTATTTTCCCCCAGGTTTTGCCAAATTGATCCAATCATTTTAGTTCTTCTGAAACTCGGTTTGTCAGCAAACTCGCTGTTTGTGGAAAACGTCTCCCAGTCTCTAAATACAGCAGGGCTGTTTTTCCCCTGCAGTAGACAACAGGGAGCATGGTGGGCAGCTTCAGCTTTGGGAGCTGTTTACTCTGCTCCCAGGACCTTCAGACCAGGCACCAGCCCTATTCAGCAGCATCTGCCTTCCCAAAGCACGGCTGCGCATCCCATTGCTTTGTCTATAGGGTGTATAGTTCGTATATGGACAGAAAAAACTGTCCTAAAATCATGGTGTCATAGGCATCTGTACCACACGTGCATCCCATAATGTCTCTGGTGCACCGGATCCAAAACGCCTGATGGCTCAGTTTGTGCAGTGGTGGGGGAGCTCCAGCTTGCTTCCTTTTATGCCTTTATATTGACTTTGGAGCGAAGTGCTGGCTCTGATGGCATGGAGAGTGCTGGATCAATAGGGCTGAGTCCTAGTGTCACAAATCCCGCGGTCAGACATCACGCTACCTGTCTGCTGGCCCCAAGATCACCAAAAAATGGCTTTGTGAATTACTTTCATGAAGTGAAAGTTTCAGTGTGCTTTGATGCAGTTGAGATGAAGGAATATTTCTGTGGTGGGCAGCACGAGCTGCAGGGAATCAAAAAGTGCAGCTTAGATCACCCGTAACTGGGGGCAAAAAAGCCTTAGACAAAATTGTAGAAATGGAAGTCCCACAAGACTTCCAAAATTACAGACTGCATCACCTTCATGGAGTGACCTGGTATCCAGGAAATGGGATCTCTCTCAAATTAATGGTATGTGTTAATGCCGAATAATACACCGACACGTACCACAGTTATTCCCCGAGTGTACGCTGTTTGCGGTAGGCGAAGCAGCAGATAATCGCTGTGTAACCTGAAGTAGGAAATGAATGAAGGAGTGCTCACCAAGCTGTTAGCAGCTTGCCGACAGCTGCGGAGATTTTAATTTCTCTTGGCCCCACGTGAGGTCTCCAAAGGCACTGAGCTATCCTGGATGGGTAGGTGCCAGCAGAGATGCTGTGAGAAGGAAGACTGCTGAACATGGGCAGCGCTTTGGGTGGTACTGCTGTCTGGTTTGGACCCCAAGTCCCATCGTTCCTGGGAGAAATCACCACTGCTGAAACAAGGACGTGGTGTGCTATGGCAAGCTTGGGGTTTAGCCCGTGCGTTTTTGTCTCTCCGTGGGAAGTCTTCTCATCAGCTCTGCCCTACCTCCCGTGGGAACCAGTGTCATGCGCGGCGGGGAAGCTGTTACCCTGCAGAATGGCTTGGGTACCGAAAGGGTAACAGCAAATCCGGGTGGGAATTCTGGCCTTGTCCAACTTCTGTCCAAAAACAGGCTTCCAGGTCAAGCCAGCAGCGTGTAGTGCATCTGTGGGTGACGTCTGACCTGCTGTCGGGCTCAGCGGGTCAGAGTGTGCCTGAGACATCCCAGCCCCGAATCTGCAGAGCAGAGACTTGCTGCTCCTCCCCGTGCCCGCTCTCCGTCTCTCCTGCCTCCTTTTATTTGTGGTGCACAGCATGTCTGTGTTCCTCTATCAGTGTATCAGGTGAGAATACCTCATCTAAAGTGTATACATTACCTAATAAAATCCTTCTTATTTGGGATTATTGCATCAAATTTTAATTTCCTCACTCGAGTAACAGCATGTCAGCCAGCCCGTCAGTGAAGAGCCGATAGAAGGTGAAAAGAGTGGATAAACTGCAGCAAATTACCGCAAACAGATCTCTATCAGCCCTTTGACTGGAATTGACTGGAATTAAGAAGTGAGAAATGGGATTTTTTTTCGCCATGGCAGCTTTCTGAAGTACTCCCCCCCCTGCTGCAACACTGGGCTGCGCTTTGCCTTTCAAGTCCCTAATCCTGTAACAGAAGAAGAAGGGGTGGAGGGGCGCGGGAGAGGAAAGAAGTGCTGTTGTAGCTCTTCATTTTTCTCAGGCCGGGATCTGGTAGCATAATTTAGAAGCGTTTGGGGCACATGCTTATTTGGACCCTGAGAAGAAAGGAATTTCTTATCGGGCAAAGGAAGAGGACACAGCAGGGAGAGCCTCTGCTGTCCCTGGAGCTGTTGTATCTTCTTTCTTGATGCTGTTTATCACCCCAGCATGCCTCAGACATCTCACCCAGGGCACCTGAGTGCACCAAAGCTGCTTGCAGCTGTGGCAAAGCTTGGCGGCGTTGTAGTTTTTCATCTTCAGTCTCTTTGGGTGTCTGTCCTCATGGTGGCTGTAGACCAGAGAGCATTGTTGATGTTCTCCAGAGAGGTTAGTAGCGGCTGGAGGAGAGGGGCCGTTTCCCCTCGCAGGGATGCTGTTGGTCTGATGAGCCCCTGCTTTTGGACCTCAGCTGGTGCATGGTCTGAGCAGTATCGCGACTTCACTTTGGGGCTGCAGGAGGGGAGAGCCACTTGTGAAGAGACAAGCTGGGGCCTGTGAAAGTGTGCTTCATCTCACAGGGGGCCATGCGAAGGCAAGAGGGGGAGCAGACCCATTGGCACTTGGTCCCCAGACCAGCAGTTGTATTCCCTTGCAATAGTGTGGTACAGATATGTGTCAAGTATCATTAAAACAGTTTTAATTCTTCAGCACCATCCCCCTCCTCCTCAAAAACTCCTTGGGCTGAAGAAATAATGTAGAATCTGTACTATTTTTGCCCTAGAGTCTCAATAGCTCCGAGTTAATTCTTTCTTACAATATTTCTAGCCCATCAGTGTGAACACTTTATTAAAAGCTCAGGGTTTTATTAAAAAAGGATTGATTTACCCCTGCCCCTCTTCAAAAAAACCCTCAGATTTTGTTTGGATAATGTGCCATTCTTTATTTTCTTTGCCTTTTTTTTTTAAGCATAGGCTTTTCCAGATTATTACTTTTCTAAACCTTCTTCCTCCTTCCCTAGAGGGAGAAAGTTATTCTGTTCTGGTGCTTTGGTCTATACCTGCCAGCAGAGTCTTTTCCTTTCAGCCACCGTTGTCTGTGGTAGGTAGGGGAGTTGTTACTTGTTTTAAGAAATGTCACGAATATTTGGGAGTTTCTAAGAGCCACAGGTTCATGCCACAAATAACTGGGGTGAGCCCTGGGCAGAGGAGTTGTTTGCACTGGAAGTCAGCTTGGGGTTTCCATGGGTAAGTGGAAGCCTTGCCAGATGGGTTCAGCTAGAAACAGTGGGAGGGTCCCCTCCAGTTTAGGGGTGCAGTTGACTGCCTCAGGGAGCCAGGGCACAGCATCTCCTGCCCTTGCCGTGCCAAGACCTAGACAGCAAAAGCAATAGTGTTGTGGTCCAATACGATTTTGGAAGAGAAACTGGAAACTGTTGAGATGTGGTTGGTGAGAGGTCAGTCTTTGCCATCGTGGTATGGCCATGGTCAAGGGTTTGGTTTGGTTTGGTTTGGGGTGTTTTCCTGGTTCTAGTTTTTCCTCTCTGGTTAGTTGTCTCTGCTGGTATGGTGGGCAAGGTGCTTCATGATCGTCACAGGTACTAAGAGATTAGTATAGCATTGTGTACTGTCACTTTTTGTGTCACATCATCTCACTACAACACATGCTGAATGGGACTACTCCTGTTGACCGTGCTGAGCGATCGTGCTCTGAGGCTGTCCTCATCAGTTGTTACCACCCACTACACAACTAGTAACTGCCACCAGCAACGTGGATAAACTTTATGCCTGTCCTGTGGCACTTGTTGAGACTCTTCCCCAGAAGGCTCAAGATGGATCCTAAGCACTATGTAGATGCTCAGGGAAGGTGGGATCTGCCAGTCTTGGGATATTGGAAGACTTGTGAAGGAGCTGGCAGGAAGGATGGAAACCAAGCAAGATGTGAAGAGGTGACCAGGTCCCTGACATTGCCATGGTTCTAGGAGGTGACATCCACAAATGGAAGGGAGCTCAGCTCCACTCCAGCACATGTTTCTCAGTCGCTGGTGAGGTGTGGGTCATCCCCAGGTGGGGCTGGTGAAGGCGCTTGTGGAGGAGGAGGAGACCCACAGGGCTGTAAGGAGAATGTGGAGACACAGTCTTGAAAACCAGCAGCATGGAAGCCATCATCACGGGCTTGCCCAGGACCACGTGAACCTTAGCATGCTCTCTAGCAGCCCTCGTTCTGGCGCTCAGATTTCTTTCCTGTGGATGTCTCTATGGCACGCACTACTGAGATATCCCAATGAGATTCCTCCCTCCTACCCTCCCAAACTTTCCCTGCCACAGCATCTGTGCTTACCCTTTTATCTCTCCCAGCAGCCCTTTCCCTTAGCTCCTGTGGGAGGGACCTTTGTCCACAGATACAGTGGCCGCAGCACCGGCGGGCCGATTGCTATTCCCCAGCCATAGCAGGAGCCCTGCCTTCTCCCGCAGCTGCCTTCCCTTTGAAATGTGCCGCACGGCAGGCGACGCTTATCATTCTGTGCTGTTCCCTCGCTTTTTGACAGGAGATGAGCGAGCTGTCGGATGGACCAAGCGCCTTCAGCCACCGCCTCTGCCACAGAGGAGCTCTCGCTTTGCCAGGGAGCAGAGGGGCTCACGCCTGCCCCGTGGGGATGGCAGATTAAAGAGCGTGCTGCGGCAGAGCATGCTGGACTGCATGTCTGTCCTTGTTTCCCCCTCCACTTTGCCTTGCCCTCCTTTCCATGTCCCTTGTTCTGCTTTCCCACCTCCTCCTTTCCCATTTTTCTTGTGCTTATTATCTAGTCTTGCTCCTTTGGAAAGCGCAGTTACTGTCAGTGATTTAGAGGCTCTCCAGTGGCTGCTGAGCCTCGCCAGCCGAGTGCTGCTCAAAGGCCAGTGACCTGGGATTTATGGCTAATGTTCTCGGTTAATAACATGGATTTACTTAAGGAGTCCATTGAAATGCCCTCGGACATCAAGGAATGGGCAGTCTGCCTGGCCCCAGGAGCCGCCTTCGTGGCCAGCAGTGGCCAAGCATCTCCACTGAGCCCACAGGGGCATGGCTCTGAAAGCAGGGGAAGACAGCAAGCCCCCCGCTTTCCACTGGTGATGTTTCTGCAGCAGCTTTCCCTTTGGCCTTCAACTGATGGATTGCAGGGCAAATGCAACACTGCTGTCCCACCGTGCTCCCTCGTTAGATATGCAAACGTCTCCGTTGACATTTCCTTTGAGGGCAAAAAAGCCCTGACAAACCTTGCTGCTTTTCTCACTGTTATTAAACCAATGAAAACAGGAACAGCTGAGCTGTAAATTTTTTCATGCTACATTAATTATGTGCATGTGCATGTGTTTTTATTCACATGGTCTCACTGCAGCGCAGTGGGGGAAGTACGGCTTACAGAGTTGACATGAGCACATGATGTTTGCATTTAAAGAACTCAATAAGAATTTTGGGTCGTGTTTATGTTCTTCATTGGGGGGGGGGGGGGCCCTTTTGGCCTTGTGGACCTTTCTGCTGGGCTATAAGAAACAGGTCAGTCATGCGAGATGGAGGATGAGCTGGCAGCTGCAGGAGCTCCTGTCTGTGGGCAATCCCCTGTTCTCAGCATCTGTCTAACCCTCCTCCTGCTTAAAGGTTTCAATTCAGATCTCTGCAGCTGGATGCCAATGGCCAGCGTGGGTGTCCCTTGTTGCCTGGCATGCCACATTTGAAGAACGCAGGGGGAGAAGAGGAGCAGTTGGAACTGGGAAGCCAGCAGTAGATCAAACTGGTGTAGCAGCCAGTGCTGAAGGTCATGGTGAGAGGGAATTGCTGCCTGTGGTTCTCAAGGGACTACCGAGTGAAAATCTCTGTGGCAGAGAAGCATATGCTTTCGCCTGTGCAGCTGCAATGCTGTGAGGAGGCATGTCCTGGCTTTGCCAACACTGCATCTTCAGTTCCTCCTTCCTCTTCTTCCTCTAGCACTGATAGCTATGCTTATCACACTGTCCTTGCTTCAAATCCTCCTCCTCTGGGCAGGGGATGAGCAGCGCAGGGATTGAGTCTGGTGGTGCTCTCTCCAGTCCCTGCAGAGACTTGCCCTGGTACAAACCTGATGCAGAGTCAAGCTCATCCTGCTCAGTGGTTCAGTTAGAGGACACGTTCTCCTGGTTGTGCCTTCAGCATCACCAGCTGCATCCTGGGCGGGTTAGCAGAGTTTTGCAGCTTGCACAGGAGTGATGAGCGGTAACCCTGAACAGCCCCAAGAGGCAGGTGATGCAACTTTTCTGTGACTTGCCTTGTCCTTGGGCAGGTTTTCCTAAGCCCACGGTAAGAGGTGCTGTGCCTTGGTAGGGAGCCCCAGCAGCGCTTGGTCGGTGTGGCTGTTAACGTGTGCCTCCGCTCCCTCCCCAGGGTACCACCGTGCGGATGATAACAGCGATCGACCAGGACAAGGGCCGTCCCCGTGGCATTGGCTACACCATCGTCTCCGGTAAGTCATGGGGGGACGCGGTGGGGAGCCCAGAAGGGGTGGAGGATGGAGCCCTGCAGTAAGTCTGTACAGTCCCTGCCTGGGCAGTCATATTTGGCTAAGTTTTTCCTCGGCTGTACTGCTTGCTCTTTTGATTCAGCATTGCTAATTACTGTAGTCTACCGCCATGGCTGAAAGCTTTTACCCTTCTGAAAAGCTTTCTCTCCGTTCAGCGCTGTCAGAGCACCTCATTTATGGCATCTCCTTTTCCTCAAGCAGCTGATGTTATTTCTAAAAAAATTGACAATATCCGATAGTGAGACCTTTCAGGCCTAATGATGAGGCACAAGCAGCTCCGCTTCACACAGCACCGTGGAGGAGACCTGTAAAGAGCTGGGTGTACAACTCTCACTGGCGGTGCAGTGGTTATTGTTTAGGGAGAGAATGGGACTGATTACGGGCTGAACGGCTCCTGGTAGTTTCCATAGTGTTTCCCAAAAGCTTCCATGCTGAGGGCTGGCTTCCCAAAGCATTGCCAGAGCTTTGCAAGCTGGGAGGCAGCGGGGCTGGAGAATGAAGCTTAATTAAAGTGGTGGAGGGTTTCTGCCTTCTGACAGGTACGTGTGATAATACTGCCTTTGCGGACTGGCTCTGACGCCTGGGGAACCCTTCCCAGCGTCTCTGGGTAGCTTGCTAAAACTGATGTAGCCAGACACCTGTGGATCCTTCCTGGGCAATGCTTGGCTCCTTTGGGCCCGTAGATTGTGGATAACTTCTGACGGTAAAAGAGCCAGGGGCAGGGCAGGGTGGCCTGTGCAAGTGTTTCCAGATAAAATATAGCTGCGTTTTGGAAAGGTCAGTTTTTGGAGCTGCACCCGTCTCGTTTAAGATGCCTTGAGGTTGGCGAGCCCCTGCCATATTCAAGGCAGACTTCGATGCTTGCTGGCCTGCACTCGGATGCTGCTTTGGTGGGGCTGTGCCCCAGGGACAGGCTAGTCAAGTTAACCCAGGAGCGAGGGACCAGCTCGGTGGGTCTGGGTTGTAACTCTGTTTCTGGCATTTATTTGGGGAGGGGATCTTCACAGTGAGAAATGGCAGCAGTGCCTCCTGTCCTTGCTGTGTCACGTGCTTTGGGTGCTGGCTGGCAGCTCCTTTGAGCTACACGTGTGGAAATAATTTCCCAGTTTCTCTTCCTTAAAGCCCAGCCATTTCAGATGTTCTTTTAATCAACCTCCAGGGTCAAGGTGATTTTACTCTGACTTTCAAGTCCACTGATCCCGACTGCAAGTATCCAGGTCAGTCTGCCTTTGAAGATGCAAGAATTATTTATTCCTCTAATTCCCCCTGCAATTTATTCTAATACTCCCCCAGCATGAATTAAGTGAGAGATTCCCCCCAACTGTGGGTATCAACTGACCAAATTGCAGAAGGGGACTTTCTTTTGGCTGGCACAGGCCCTTTTTCAAGGGAGACTGAAACCTCAAACTAATTTTGCGGAGGCCGCTGAACTACTGTGAAGATGGTAAAAGCCTTCAGCTTACAGCAGCCTCACCTAGCTCAAAGCCTGAAGATGGTTGAAGCAGCTGGGAAGCCACTCTTGTCCTGTTCATACACCTTCCTTTGCGCGTCTGCTGGTGGCCACTGCCACTCTTTCTGATTCAGTGTGGGTTATGTTGTAGGTATCTAATTTTCCTTTGTCAGCACTGGTGCAATACAAACAGCTCTGAGTTTCCAGAAACCTTTATTTGACAGCTTAAACTTTTTTAAACAGAAAAAACCATGCAGACTATAGAGGGTTAATTTGCTAAATGTATTAATCCACTCATGGTCACAACTGGCTTTCAGCTCATCCAGTGGTCAAGGAATCAGGGAAACGAAACTTTGGACCCTGGATTTTTAGCTGCAGTGTTCATGCATGCTTTTATTGTCATGTCTGTCTTTGGTTTTCCTGCGAAATAGCCTTGATGTCCCTTTGTGAGCATCCCCCACATCGTACCAGGGTAGCTATCAGCCTGGCCATTGTGGCCAGGTGGCAGGATGGTGGAAGGGAGCCAGGCATGCTCCAGGAGCTTGGTGGTGGTGGGGTGTGGGGTGACAGGCAGGCAGAGCAGTGCAAACAGCCTCGCATCTGCTTGCATATGCCAAGAGCTTAATCCCTGCCCCCGGTCCTGCCTGGTGGGGGGCAGCTCTCCTATCGGAGAATTAGGCAGAACACATCAAATAGTTATTAAACTGGTTTTCTTTTTTCTTTTTTTTTTTTTTTTTTTTTTTTTTTTTCCCAAACATGACAATTGCAGAGTATTTTTGTAATTGGCCAGGAGTCCTTCTCCTGATGGCACCAGCATCTTGCAGAGCAGTGGTGCTGGGAAGGATCAGCCCGTGGACAGACTGAGGGACAGCTGTAGACACTTGCTGTTGCCTCCTGCCCATCCTCACCCTGCCTCTAGCTTACGGCAGAGGTTTCCAAAATCCCTGAAGCCAGGCTTCAGGATGCTCTGCTTCCACCTTGAATTGAGTTTGCTGCCAAAGCTGGAGTTTGCCAGCTCCGTTCAGCTGCCGGACTGGGGCCGAGGTGCATGGCTGAGGGCAAATTTTAAAGAAAACATGGTCATGGGCAACCAGTTTTTTTTCTGAAGTCAGTAGGGGTGTGAGCGCCTCTTCCACTCTGCTCAAGGCATTCTCTTATACTTTCCACAATTTGCTTCTTGCTTTTGAAAGAAGATGTTACCTTCTGAAGTCTGAGAGTCCAGACACGGGAACCAGTAGCTAGTGTGCTTCCAAAATCCTGTTCACCCAAGGCAAGTGATTCTTTTTTCGTAGGCAGGTAAAGCCTAATTAATTTGTCATTATCCTCAATCATGATGGTAAAGGTTAGTGAGCAGATTTTGTGCCTGAGCTGGTAAATTTTTTATGACAATTTTGCAAAAAAACAGCCTAACATATGGGAACGGGGAAACAAATTAAATTAAAAACTGACTGTATGCAAAAGTGAAAATGGCTGGTGGAGGTGGTAGTGATTATACCTGGCTCTTCAAGCTCCTTTCCGTGATGGGAGATGCTGTTCCCATTTCACGGCTGGGATGGGTGCTGCCTCTGCCCAGCTACCCCAGGTCTTCGGTAACAGGGCTCACACGTGGCTGGTCTGATTTTACCATCTGGGGTTGGATATACAGCAGCAAGACAGCTGGAAAGCAACCTAGCCGTTTGTCATTCCTTTGGTACTAATATCTAAAGCGCTGGTATGATTTGGAGGTGGGGTATAAAATTTAATTTGGAATTGCCGGTGTCCTATTCAGCTCTATCCCTCGGGTAGCTGTGCCTCGGGATATACTGCAGCAGCTCTTATTTATACAGCTATCTCCAGCACAAGGTCCTTCTGTGGCAGGAAAACAATAAAACTAAAAGATTAACCATAACCACATAAAATAAGACTTTAAGATCTAACTTTATGACACCAGCTTACAAAGCTGTTAAGCCTGAAATGACGGAGGGGCACTGATCTAGCGGTGTCTTGGCTTTGGCTAGTTGTCCTGCCAGGGATGAGCCTGCCTGCACTGGGAATCGTTTCCATGTCACATAGGGTGAAGCCATTCACTTGTTTCTCCTCCTTCCTTCCTTCCAGTCTGAGTGTTTTAGCCCCACGTATACCCGTGCTTTTTCGACCCGTGCTTTGCAGGGAGTGGGACCACTGCCCTGCAGAAGGCCATTTGGAAAAGAAATCCAAATGGAGGCCTCGCGATTCCAGCCCCTTGTGCGACAGGCTGGTCGGTGCCGGGGCTGTCGTGGCTCCAACCGGTGTTTCTGCTGCTTTTCTCAGGTGAAAAGGAGGGTGTGGGCAGCAGCGGCCAGTGCCCTGCAAAGCCCTCCCTCCCCACTCCCCCGCTGCTTTGACAGGTTGGAGATGCTCAGCTGCTGAGGTCAGGACTCTGCTTGAAGGACAGATAATTAATCCAGCAAAGTAATCCACAGTTCCTTTTTGGCAGATTTATGGAGATAGCCTCTGTGCCGGGGACTCTGCCTCATCATCTTTCATTTCCCAGGCAAAGCGAGTGTCTTGTTGTATAACACGACCTGTTCTAGATAAGGCTTTTCATTTAGGGGAACTCTCTGGTCTAACGGAGATTGATTTTCCCATTGGAAATCGGAGAGCCCCGGTGCTCTCAGCAGGATCAGGCCTGCAGACGGCAGTATGTTTTCGCGTTTGCTGCTGCTGCACGTTGCCTGGGGTGTGGGGAATCCTTTGGCTCTTTGAGAGAAGGATTTTTCTCGTGAATTAAATGGCAATTTAATTAATAGGCAGAAGGGGCCTTCGGCCTGCGAGCTCTTGTTAAGAAAATATATTGTATGATTGCAGTCTCGCACTTTGCTCGCTAGCAGCAAACCTTGGGTTTCATTTGTCTTCAGGACAGTCAGGAGGCTTCGCATCTCCTGGCACGAAGATGTGAAGGTGACCTGTGCTCCTTCGGCAGGCATCAAAGGGTTAAACCAGGGGAAAGGGTCCCGGGGCTCTGCAAGATGCCTGAACCTCAGTCTCTGCCTGCCTGACATGTTTCAGGTGTGGTGATGGATGGGCAATGGGAGATTGCACAAGGGCAATCCATACGTCCTTCCTGAGGCTTGGCAAGTCCTGCAGGAGAAGAGAGGGGAGGGAGTGTGGGGCTTTTGGTCCTCAGGACTCTTCACAAACCCTTAGGGATTTTTTTCCCACCCACCCCCCAAAGTTGATTGTTTTAGGAGACTGATGCTGTTTCTGGCAAAGCATTCTCTTCCTAAAGCTGGCGCATCCCAAGGGAAGCATGAATTAAAAATCATTATTTACACAACATAATAGAAGCGTGAGATACAAAAGCAAGAGGGAAATGTGTTTGGAAAGATTTGTTCTTTGTCTGTCTTCTGGTTTTCCTGCTAAGGAATAAAATATCATATATATATTAAAAGATGTAAAAATCAGTGCAGTAGCTCTCAGACCATGTTTCACATGGTCTTAACGGACCTGGAGTCCCCCACTGCCTTCCTTTTGGAAGCACAGCACAAGCCCTTGAGGTAAGGTGAAGTGGCCAAAGAGCTCTCCCAGCCCTTAGCTGCTGACACGTCGCTTCACATTTTGACCTGACTTAATGAAATAGGCAGGGCAAAGCAAACCACTTCCCTGAGTCCGTTAAACTGGACATCAGAGAGGATCCCTGGAAATAGGACCTGCTAATTTTAATAATCCGTTACCAGTTGGCCTACACCGCACCAGCTTTTTCCCCCATTCGGATCGCTCGGTGAACTACTAGGGTGTTAAAGCCCTCATAAATTACACCTGCTGGGAGGGCCTTCCAGGGTGATTTAAAGGCAGTCATCACAGCAGAACATTTCTGTAGGAGGACACGCTGATGGGTGGAAAAGTGCTTCATGCCGAGTTATTCATCAAAGGCTGTTTTTCCCACCCTGCCAATGCAAGGGGATGAGACAGCACAAAGAGATGGTGGCTGTGGCCACAGCCCCTCTTTTCTTGGCTCGGTTGATCCCCGTCTTCCTCCCCTCTGCTAATGATGCTCCATCGTCAAGTTGGCATCTTGCTTGCGCTCCCTGGCAATCCAGAAATCACTGGAAAGAGAGATGGTTGGGATAATGGTTTGCGTGGCAGGTGGCTCCCCAGAAAATGGCCTTCGGTAATTAAAACTATACATTCCCATTTATGTGTAAATATGAAACAAAAGCATATTTTTGGTTTAATTTCTGGGACTTCCTGTTTAACTTCCTGAGATTTAATATGTATTCAAGGTGTTGGCAACTGCTGGAGAAGGATGAACTGTGCTATCTCCATTCATGTTGGGGTCAGAGAAAACAACTGCTTTTGAGATGTTTTTTAACAGAAGATTTTCTGTAAGGTGTCGAGCCTGGAGATATGTTAAAAGCTGATTCAGACTAGTTACCGGGCATTATTACGGCGTACTCCTTTCATGTTCTTCCTGATGAGTCTGCCTACTGCTGTGGGAGAGGCAGGAGAGGTGATTTGTGGGGGTCTTGAGCCAGCCCAGGCACAGCAGCTGTTAAGAAGGTGCCAATTTTATGTGTATGCATCCTTGGGATGCAGGCTGAGAGTGTGTTCTGCAACTGCTGCTCTGAGGTAGTGATGCCTGGCAGCCTGGACCAGCCCGTTCTGTCTGGGAATGCACGCTGCCTTCTGCACCGTATTTATTAGGACAAAATCCTCTGCAAGCTCAGGTGGAGGGTTGAAGTGTTGTGTTTACAGAAATGAGTGAAATAAACATTTATGGTAGTTTTTCCTGCATTGCTCCGCTGCCTTGACTCACAATCCAGCTGTTGGCTGCTCTCCCGTAGCAGGTTTTAGGGTTAGTTCCATGGAAAGAGGAAAGGCTGGGAAGAAACAAGGCAAGCCAGGCAGGCTGGTGATTTGCCTTCCCTTTGAGCCACCGAGCACATTTTAGATGACGTGGGGGAATGGTGCTTGTGGTCCAAGACTCAGCATCCTTTCGTGTGATGAATTACACTCAGAACAGGAACCTTTAAACTCTGCAGGCTCTGTTCTCCTCTCTGATACTCATCCACAGCTCCTGGTGGCTTCGGGAAGGGGATCGCACCTTGGGTGATAAATCTCTCCTTTTATTTTCTTATATACTGTACGTTTGGTTCTAAAAAAGGGAACCGTGCGAGCATTTAATCTGAGCTTCTTTTGTGGCTCTGCAAGATCAGAAATTCTGCCAGTTGTGCTAGAACAGGCAATTAAATCTTTTGGGGAAGATACTAAAAATGCCTGTTTGCAGAGCAGGCATATGCGGAGGAGTGCCGGCACGCGGCTTTTGGCCTTGAATCAGTTGTCCCAGAGAGCTGCATCTTCTGGGAAGAAGAGCAAAAAAAATCCAGCGCAGGAGAAATGGGCATTGTTTTCTAGAACATCTTGATTTCACACAGAGCAAAGAAATGAAGCTCAGGTTGTAATAACCCCTTTTCCTTTGGAAATAACTTGTTCCCTCTGAATTTAGATGTGGGGCAAGGTATCTGCCCTGGCGTGCTTCCCTGCATGTTGCACGGGGGCAAAAACTCAAGGTGAAGAGCAGCGAGGTGGTCACAGCAGCTGATGGTCTATTTATACGATGATAACTGTGTCTGTTGCTGACTCTATGAACCACATCCAACAGCATCTATTTCGGTGCTGAGGAGCCCTGACGGAGCACATTTTGATTAATAAATTATCTGGTGCAAGGTGTGTGATGGGTTCCCCTTTCACATCTCATGAAAGTCATCCGCTCCAAGTTCCGCAGCTCAGTGAGCCCGGTGCCTTTCGAGGATGCGGCTCCCTGATACAAATGGCCCTTTGCTTAGGGGTGGGTGGGAAAGTTCTCCTGCCTGGGGGAATCAGCTTCCCCTGGCTGACAGGTAGCTCTTTGCTACCATCTCTCCCTCCTAGGGATTTGAACGATGCTCAAAGGCCAAAGTGGTAGGGAGGAAGGGGAAGACATCAGTGGCTTTTTTTTTTTCCTGCTTTTCTTTTTTTTTTTTTCCCCCTGGGTTTGAGCTGGTATTTTTAATGGCCTTTTTAAACTATGAGAGCATTGGCTGAGGGCAATTAAACATTATGGCCCTCATCTATAAAACCCCTTGTTATAGCAGTGTTTCTCCAAAATGATGCCTATGCCACTATCCATTCCTCAATGAGCCTAGAAAAACACTCTGAATGGGCTACTGTGATCCATCCCATTGATCCCAACCCAGCGCTGCATTGGTTCCTGCCTTCCCGCTTCCCTGCCTGGCCGCACTGGATGTAGGAGCTGCTGTCCCCATACCTGGACATGGACAGAGGGATGGGAAAGATTTCCTTCTGTTTTTACCCATATCATAACAAGAAACTGGGCTTGTATGTCCTGAGCAAGCCTGTTCCTCACCAGATGAGAGCAGTGAGTCTGCCAGAAGTGTATTCATATTGCTGTCTTAAAGTTAATTCTCTTTTTTTTTTTTTTTTTGTTCTTGCCTTTCCTCTGTCTTTTTGAGTATTTAAAAACATTGTCTGCTTTGATTTTCTTCTCTCTGCGCTCCCTTTTGCTGCTCAGCCTTTCCCTTCCCATCCTTGAATTTCTGCCCAGCTCTGACTCCTGCCCTGGGTCTCTCTCCTGCTGTCCCCTGCCTTGCACCGTGACCAGCTTTATAGGTTTGCAGCGGTAGCAGAGAGGTAGAAGTAGAGCTTGCCTTCCCACAGGGTGTCCCATACCGGTGGATGCTACCTCCTACACAGCCTCACATTTATTTTCTGCTCCTTGCCCTGCTTTTCTTAAGGCCATCTTTGCTTTGCCTGCTCTGTGCCACGGAGCTGGGTTGCCTGGGGTCTGTGAACCCTTCCCTTGTCGGGAAGTCTCCGTTTAGCAGAAGCCAGAGTGTGGTCTTGGGCTCCCTTCTCAAACCAGAGGCATGGAAGTGAAGTCCTTAGTTGTCATCTAGAAATGCTTTGGTGGTTCAGACCAGACTTCAGGCTAGGCAATAGATGGCTCAAGCAGGGACACATCCAGCAGCTGCTAACTCTTGAGCCAGGTGAGCAATTGTTTCATCGCCTGATGCGGAGCAGAGAGATGTGTGTGCCATGGCACAAGCGCTGCTCGTGAAGAAAGCACGTGAGTGGGACACAGAGGAGGGAGGGCAGTGGGGCGCCTTTCTTGAAGGTCACTTGACTTTCCTGTCAAGTGTGGCCGCAATAGTTGCTGTCTGTGCCATTATAACAGTTTGCAGAGTGCAAATTTGGAGACAGAAAGGTCTGTGCCATTCTGTGTCCTCTGAGAAACAATATTATCTGGGGATCTCGACTGGGTTTGAAATCCCTGCAAAGGTGCTCCATCCCCTTTCTGTCCTCCATCACGCGCCCGTGCGCTGTGATATTGCTTCAAACCAGTGGTGAGCAAACCACAGTTTGCTCCGTTGACGTGCTGGCAGGCAGTGCTGGCCACTGGCCACACAAGCCATCAGCTGGAGCATTGGGGCAGCACGACGAGAAGCTGGCTCAGCTCATGGCACCCACCTGCCTCCAAGGCCACTGTGGGCACAGATGGCTGTGGGTGGACGGCTGGGAAATTGTGACTGGTGTGACTGGGAGCAGGAGGGAGCAAGCGCTGGGAGGAGTGGTGGAGCGGACAAATGGGTTGAAAGCCATCAGCCAGCATAGCCATTTGCACCAGCAGCTGCGGACTAAGCTGCGCTTAACCTGGGCTTGGCTACTTTTTGAGTCGGGAAGATGATAGAGAGGTAGGTAGCAGGAGAACCAGGGTGAGAGGAGAAATTATACAGAGGTGGAGGGAATAAGAGACTGGGGGGAGGGAAAGAAATTATACAAAGGTGGAGGGAATAAGAGACTGGGGGGAGGGAAAGACAAAATCAGCTATTTTTCCCCCACCATTTTTTTTTTTTTTTTTTTTTTTGTTCCTTGCTCTGAGGAAAATGAAGATATGTGAAGAAGATTAGAGAGATTTTTGCAAAGAAAGTGTCTTGGGGGAACGTGCATTGTTCGGCAGTATGAGTACTTCAGTGGGGATCACTGGTCAGAGGAATAATGAAGCGGTGGTTGGAGAGGTATTGTAGATGAAATTATGAAAGGCCTCTGAGGGACGAGTTTGGAGACACCTCTTTCCCTTCTGAGGCTAATTTGCGAAGCTGGCAATTCTGTGCTAGCAGAAAGGCACCCCGGAGGGCGTCAGATGCATATCTGCCATCTGAGCGGTGTTGGGGAGACTGAGCTAGAGAAAAGCCTCTGATGTGCAGCCTGGAAGGGTATTTGGGTCCCTAATTTATTCATCCATCCTTCAAAAAACGACTGTGGTCAAATATGAAACGCACAAGCGTTTTTATGACATGTTGCTTAGTGCTGTGTTTAGTCCTTTGTGTCAAATTCCTGCTCTATTGACCTATTTCCACGAAAATCTGTTGGTCCTCATGTTTACAGATTCCTGTTAGCAGAACAGTATTTTGTGATTAAAAAGGTATTTTATTACACTTTATATTAGGGGGAGTGTACCAAGATTGCCCTGATGCATAAACTTTGCCATGGCAACATGGCATCCTAGAGCATTTAAATGCCTTGCAGCACAATTTGATACGTCTTGTGCAGTGTCCTTCAAAGCTGGTATCTGAAGAAGTCTCCTGAAGGGTCAGCTATAAATTACAGAGCAAAGGTGGGAAGCCAAGATGAAAAGAAGGGAATCGTCCGAGGGAGGAGACTAGAGATCTTCATGTATGGCAGCAAAAGTTAGACTAAAAAAACCCACAAGGCTGCTGCTAATGTGTTACGTAGCCATGCATCAGTTCATTAAGCTGGCTAGCAGTCAGTGGGCCATTTCAGATGGAGAGAAGAGAGGACCAAGGACAGAAATGGGAGGCATTCAGTCCAAGAGGAAGATATAAAACCTTAGTAATGGGGGAGAAAGGTGTTATGTCACTTTGGGCTCTGGGAGAGAGAGGAGATGCTGGCAGCTAGCAGCTCATGAAGGCCAGGGTGGCTCCTGGCACTGGGAGGGAGGAGAGCGCCGGACCTGGCAGCTTTGGCCATCCTGCAAAAGGTGCAGCCATGGTTAGACGGAGGTTTGGAACCGAGTGAGGTAGATTCTGAGTTATGTGAAACAACTTTTTGTGGCAGCAGATCTGTCTTGCAGCTCCCTTCCAGGGAAATGACAAATGTTGTGTGTGTTTCGTTCATGCTGAGATATATTGAGAAGACAGGAGTATTTTTATTTTTGTCTGGGATGAATATAGCATACCTGCAGGGTTTCCTCATTCCCATTTGGGGCTGGATCAGGGGTTTCTGCATACTGTGAGATGACAAAGGGAGTGGTGTGGGTGGCCATGTGTCTGTGTCTGTGAACCTCCTTGGTCATCACTAATTCAGCAGCCACCTCTGGTATCGTGTCAGGCCGGCATCAGGTATCCCAGGCTCCACAAACCAACTGCTTTCTTTTGTCTGGCTGACAGGAAAAGCACCTGGGACTGTCCCAAGGGCATTCCCAGTGCAGGACATTCATCTTTTTAGCATCTGCTGGCCATGAGACTCAAGGGTTGTTTTAATCCTCTCTGGGTGTCTAATTCCAGAGGAGCAGTCAAGCTGAAGATAGGATGGTCCGTGGAGGCAGCACAGCCCTCAGTGCCACCCTGTCTCATTGCTTGCACCTAAGGACTGGCACAGAAGCCAAATTTGGCTCAAGTAAAGGAAGGCAAGGCAGCTGCAGGGGGTCAACACATCTGGCAAGAGCATAAAAGCAGGGCAAGTACCTGTAGTACTTACTCTAATGCTCTCCCTGGCTCCAAATATGTCCAGCTGAGAAAATTCCTGAGTTTCTCTGTTATTTGACAGATTTTTTTTCTTCATTCACCTCCCCAGTCTCTCCTTGAATAAGTGTGGACATTTATCATCTTCAGCATCCTCTGGCAAGAGACCCCACAGTTAAACTACCGCTTGTCATACGAAGAATTACTTGTGAGCTTGGTCTGTCTGTGCCTTCCTCTGATTAACCTGGACTGATTTCCCTTAACTCTTGTATTTTAAGAAAGAAGCCATGCCCACTCCAGGGAGATGGTGGGCATGCAAATGCAGGTGGTTGTTCAGAGGGGAGCACCTGGATTCAGCCCTGGTTTTGGCTGTGCTATTGCATATTTTAATAACTAAAACCCTTTGAAACTCTTCAGCTGCCTGCAGCTTTCACAACTGTATTGACTGTTGAAAGGAAAGCACTGTTTTGAGCCCTGAGCTGGGGCAGGTGAGAGGAGGAGAGGACCATTACAGCCATTACATTTTAAAGCACATTGTGAACCTCGCACATTATCTCAGAGCCCGCTGCAGCCTGTGCCCAGCTTGGAGCTCCTGGCCTGGCAGTGGATCTGCTCTGTAAAGCCTCTCTTTCAAGCACTCGGTCTGGTCATGCATAAAGACTGGCTGAAGAAGCTCGCATCCTCCTGTTTCCCCCTCTGTGTTACCCCAGCACCATTCAGCATCGGCTCTGCCAGCTGGTCTGCTCACTCTGCCTGTTATTTTTCTCAGGTAACACCAACAGCATCTTTGCACTGGACTACATCAGCGGAGCCTTAACCCTGAATGGGCCACTGGACCGGGAAAACCCCTTGTACAGCTCTGGATTCATCCTCACGGTGAAGGTGAGACCGCCTCCATCCAGGAGGCACACCAGCAGAGCAGGGTGGGGGGAGGGCATCCTGCTCAGGGACAGCTCCTTCAAGAGGTGGAGGTGCAGACGTGGGACACGTTGCTCCCATCCGTAGCTGTGACGTGCTGTTCCCTAGCCAAGCCAAGCACGGTATTTAACACAGCCCCCTTGTATGGTGGCCCGAAACATGCTTGTCTCTATATGGATGTATAAAGTAATTTTTGGTGCCCTGCCTGGTCTCCAACTAGATCTGCCTGCAGTTGTGTCTCCTGGCAGCATGGGTGCACCCTGGGTTTGCATGAGACACCTACATTCACACACCTGAATTGTGCCCACTTGTGCCTGTTTCCCACCCTTCCCCCCCAGAGCCCCAGAAGAACAAGTATATTTTGTCATGTCAGCAGGCAGCGGTGTAACAGGGCATCAACTGCATCTACCCAGCACAGGCAGGCACAGTGAGGGAGTGATGCTGGAAGTTGCCTCGTCAAGAAAAGGCACTGGAGCTTGGTCTTCCAGCCCCACCTGAGAGCAGCTTCCCAGCTCTGCTCACAGCCCTGTAATAATTAAAATCAATACCAAGCTGGGCAGCTGGTTGGAAACACATTTAGAAGTATAGATTCTCCTGGGCCAGGGTAGGGAAAAATCAGCATTGCAGGAAGGGTCATTGATTGGGAGGGCAGCAGCCAGCACATCACCTTCTCGTTTGGGCAAGTGCAGTACTTTGTCGGGGGCCCAAGAAACAAGAAATTACAGCACGGGTCGTACCGTGGGGCTTTGTGCATGGGGAAGAGATCCGCATCCATCCCTGGTATCTCTTGGGCTGGGCTTTTATAGTTTCAATTCAGCAGAAACTGAGACAGGAAAAATATTCTGGTTTTAATAGGGACAAAAATATCTGTTTAATCTTGGAAAGGTTTGTGAACCTGAAAACTTGCCCGTTTTCCTGCCTGCATGATAATGGAGTTCCAACTACATTTCTGTTGATCCGATAGATTTTTATTTCCTCTCCCCACAAACTTTGCATCCTCCCACAAATGCCAACTGTCTGCGTCCCGCATCCCTAGGTCCCAAAATGTTCTCTGCTGCTCTCGTCCTGGAGCATGCAGTGAAAATACAGCTGGATTGCTCCTTGTTCAGATCAGCCTGTTCTGCTGTTGTGTGCAGAAGCGGTGAATAGCAATGAGCCATGTGGGTCGTGTTAGCATTGCTTTTCTGTGCCCACAGCAAAGCAAGATTATCCAAAGGACAGGAGGAGGGACTCTTCTTGAAAAGGCTGTTTCACAAGTCTTGCTTCTCTGGCAATAAAACCCGCACTCTTTCCTTTTGGGAAAGCAAAATTAAAGTGATTCTTGAGACAGAGGTGTGATACGGAGTCATGACTCCGCTCTGTATTTAGACACATGTTGCCAAACCTATTTTAAGGTCTAAATCTTGTTTTCCTCTGTTGCCCTACTTTTCTGTCCCTTCAGCAGCATTATGGTAGTTAGCTCCCTGCTCCTGGTCCTGCCTCAGGAGATGGCAGAGGACAAAATAGGAGTGCTCTTCACTCCGTCGTGGCTTCCCTTATTTTGAGGACTGTCCCCCACATCTCACAAGGCAATTTTCTGGTTTAAATGCTTGTGGCGGGGAAATCACCAACTCATCCCCTAGCATGACTCTGAGCCCTGACAACTTGTTACATGATAGGGGCAAGTGAGAACCTGGCCGCAGCCATCCCAAGGGAAATGTTAAACCCCTGGGAAGGCTTGCAAGAGCGCTGTGAGTCTGACGTGTGGGTGATGGAAGAGCTGGATCAACATCTGTGTGTGTGTTAATGGGTCAGCAGTGTGGAAAGGTGCTCAGGGTTAAGGGGCAATGCCAGAATCAGCTGAGCATCCTTCCTTGGCAAAGTGGAAGAAGCAAAAGCTGCAAGAGTCTCTAGTCACAGCATGCACACTTTCTTTTACATTTATTCTTTGAAAAATAAAGGCTGCCTTGTTGTTTTCTCTCCTTGCAGGGGACAGAGCTGAACGATGACCGCACACCCTCTAATGCCACTGTCACCACCACCTTCAACATCCTAGTCATTGACATCAATGACAATGCACCTGAGTTCAACAGCTCGGAGTACAGCGTGGCCATCACAGAGCTGGCCCAAGTGGGCTTTGCCCTTCCTCTCTTCATCCAGGTGGAGGACAAAGATGAGGTGAGGTATCCCCTGCTGCAGGCGCTTCTGTCCATCCTTTGTTGGGTAGCACTGGTGTGGTTTTGGGAGGTGCAGGGAAGAATAAGTCACTGATGAACTTGTGCCGAGGAGCATCTGATACCCACTTCTTCAGCTCTTACTGCTGCTGTTGCTCTGCTTGCTTGGTACCCTGAGTGCAGATGCCCTCCCCAAAGCACAGGCACAGCTTGTGCTTTAATGTAGTCAGGATTGCACAGCCACTGAGAGCCAGAAAATAGGATTGTGTGGGATGCTGATTCTCGCCCGCTTCCAAGGGCTCTTGTCGGTCAGTCCTTTGTGGGTCTGTTTTAGAAAGGGAGGAGGTTTTCTGCTGGGCTCTCAGGGGACCTGCCAGGGACGGGAAGGAAAGGACCTCCAGGTCCTCTGCCCCAGTGGGGACAGATACCGCTGCTGTCAGGGGAGAGGTAAGAGATACCCGCTAGCATTGGACTGGAGAAAATGTAGAGGGCACTGAGATACCAGTTCATAATTGCAAACAAGCTGGGAGCATTGTAGGCTTCTGCCTCCCTCGTGTTACTGGAGCTCCTGTTTGTTATGCGCTGCTCCGTGCCACGTAGGGATTGCAGCATGTTTCCCAGCCTTGGGCTTGCAGTCTGCAATCACTCTGATTATTTGACTTGTGCATTTCACGTCTGGCTGCTTCGGTGTGCTGGTACCCTCCAAGCCTGCCACGCTGCATGGTGTCTGCTTCAAACAAGTGCTGACACCTCATGGTGAACTTCCCAAAATCCCTTGGAAAGGCTCTGGCTACAGGCTCCTGCCATCCTTATTCCTCTTCAGGCCAAGCGAGACGAGGGGAGAGGGTCTGTGAGAATAAATGCCATTGTCAGGATGTTTTCCTGATGCTTCAGGTAAACAATGTGATAGCACTGAGGAATATGAAATGGAACATCTCCCCCTGCCCCAAAAATCTTCTAAAATGCCTTTGCTGGCTGAAATGATGGATTTGCTTTTCCCCAGCCCTGGGCGGAGTTCACTGCATCTTGTAAAGCCAGCCAGAAACCCCATTTTTTTCATCTGAAGTGATTATGACACGGAACTAATAATTGACTTGTGACATGATGTCACAGTCCAAGAGTTATGAGTTCAGCCAGAAGTGGTGCAGATGAGCTATTAAGCAGATAAAGAGACTGTTTTTTCTTGAAAATGTCAATTGCTAATAAAGAAGATATGGATATGACAGATGCTTAAGATAGTTTCTGAATAGAGCCGCTGTCGTGCTTTCTGAGAGATGTCAGCAGATCCGTTCTTGAAGGGCATTGTAACACTTCTGTTTGTGCCAGAAGGATGAAGGATCTGTCATTATTTCTGGTTAAAAGCTCATTTTACTGGAGTGACTCCCATTCAAGAATTCACTTTTCAGCCTTGCTAATTTTAAAATGGGAGAATAAAAAATAGCCTTGCCTTCCCAATCACACCAGCAAAAATAGACTCATTCTTTTGATGTATTTCTTTAACTTCCTGAGATTTCCCCAAAAGAATTGGCTGAGATTTTGAAAACTGCTGAGGGGGAGGACCTCTTGTGCTAAGGGATTCTGTAGAAGTTTTACTGTACACGTCTTTGGAGACCATCGTTTTAGCACAGATTGCTTTGACTGTAGCATTATTTTCACTGATAAGAAGCACAGGATTGCTGATGTCTTGGAATATCTGGAGGGAGGAAAGTTATAAGCAGTTTGGGTTCTTTTTCTGCATTATCCTGTGGTGGATCTTTCTTGTTTCCCTTTGTGGATGCTTGCAACTGGACTAACCATCAAGGTAGCACTTCAGGGGAGAAAACTGGGAAGAGGATACCCAGGTCACAAAAAGATGTGAGAGAAGGTGGGACTGCATCTGTAGCCAGGCTTGTTCTAGCATTGCTTCCCAGATAGCGTGTTTATAGAAGCCCCAAGACCCCCAAACTTTCAGTAAAAAAAACTTATGGAACGGGGAGATAGTTACCTGACAGTGATATTTTGGGTGCTCAAATACCTCATGAGAGGCTTTTACAAGTGATGGGATGGGATGGTGAGTACAGAGGTCTTCATGCAGGGATGTGCCTGAGGACGTGGCTGACAAGCTGTTTCACCCGCACGGCCTTCGTGCTGGAGATGGCATGATTTGTTTGTGTAAGGAGCAAAGGAAAACATGAAGACAATTATACACCTCTCCGGGGAGAGCAAGTAAATAAATAAATGAGAGCAGATGGATACAAACACATGAAATCAAAGCCTACAGTCTTTGGGAAGATAATTTTACTCAAGTTTTGTCTCCTGCCTCCCAAACTATGTTATTAAGTCCTGGAAGAGCCCCTTGGCAGGTTGGTTTCTTTCTTGAGCCTGAGCCATCCAGCCAGTTCTGGCCCCTCTGGCAAATTTTGATGCAGTTCCTTCAGCCCTCACACTTGTGGAGGTCCTACTTGGGTGAAGCAGCCCACACCTGAACCTTGCCCCACCTGGGGGTCCTGTGGGGTTGGGTGCCTTTGGGGAACCTGTTTGCCATCACGCTCTGGTTGTGTCTTTGTAGAGCTGGGGAAAGGGGTGTCACGTGCCTCTGGCCCTTAAAACACACTGTGTGGGCTGCCAGGGCGGTTAAACAAGAAGGTGGTTTGTAACTAGGTCCACACAGCCTTTTCAAATGGTGGGGTTTTGGTCTTTCTTTCTTCTAGCGTGTTTTGCACAAACTTAAATGATTGCTTTTTGAAGGAGTTAGATTAAACAATTCAGCAAAGCACTTAAAAACCTATTTATGTTGCATGCAATGCTTGAAAGACCGCTTGAAAGCATGTGCTTGAATTTACCTCTGTGTTTAAGTGCCTTTCTGGAGCTCAGCTGCATTAATGGCTCAGACAAGGTATCTGAGCAGAGTGCCTCCAAGGAGAAACCTGTCCCTCTGAGTTTGTCCCTTGCAAACTCCCAGATGCCATCCCTCAAACATGGTCATGGTCTTGCTCCAAGAGAAGCTGGCTGGGGGTGGGAGGTGGGATGGGGAACATCTCGAGAGGATGCACCCAGGTTGAGTTGAGATGAACCCAGATGTGGATTTGGGGTGCAGCCAAGAGGTTTTCATGTAGGTGTGCTGGTTTTACTTTTTGCAGTCTCTGTGGCTTATCGAAAACACTTGAACACAAGAGAAATTGGTACACAGGGTTTGCACAGGGTTTTGGACCTGGCCTTCTATGAACCAAGAAAAAAGCATTAATCTCTGTGCAGCTGAGTTTCTCTCTCTGCCACACAAGAAACCCACTTGACTACCTTTCCAAAGCTGTTTGAGAAAATCTGTGGAAGTTTCCCAGTATTTAGACTGAGCTTGTTCTCAACTGGATACCACAAAAGACTGGTATCTGTGTGCACCAGGACTGGATCCTCCTCTCATTCATGTTGCAATAGATCAGCAGGGGCAAATAAATTCTGTGTATGAGATGGAAGATTAAAGCCTTGAATTACCCATTTTTGCAGCAAGGTTTGTTTCCAGGTTGAGAGCAGGAGCCTTGAGCTGTGGAATAAGTTTACATTAATTCGGAGGGCTGGTTAGCTCCAGCTCGTCTGCTCCAGGGCTGGCTGAGATGGGGGACAGGGGTATCCTCTCTGGATATGCTGGTACTTTACAGCCTGGGGGCTCGATACGGTATTTTAGGGAGAAGGCAAGGGTTTGGTCATGTAGGAGAAGGAGCAGGGCATCCCCCATGTGAGCTTCCTATCATCACAGGATCTACAGAAGTATATTAAAAGAAATGGCAGCATCCTTTCCCAGGACACGCCAGAGAAACCAGCTCTTCTACCGTGGCTTTCACTTGATTTTCCCTGATGCGGTTGACTGAAGAAGAAGAAAAGGGCAGAGGCTGTATAAAGCACGAGTATGATGGTCTGACATTTTAAAATAATTTTGAAACAATTCTCCAAAATAAGCATATTGAGGAAGATAAATGGGGAATTTAAAAAAAAAAAAATACAGTCCATGGGAATACACAGTATTTGTTGGTTAAAGCTACATCAGAGACTCGCATAGGGATATCATATGTACCCATGTGTGTGCAGGTGCAATGTATGAATCATCCGTAGCATATATATGCATATGACAGACACACGCACTATAAATATGATCTACGCAGCAAGGAACTGTAAAGGGGAATTGACGGCACTCGAGTATTCTCTCCCAAAAGTGCCAGCTGCCAGTCGGGCTGAATTAGATTTCACAGGGGTTTTTGCAATACATGGAATTCACCAGCAAATTACCCTTAAAGAGGGAAAATCAATCATTTGGAGCAGAGATAAGCTGAAGGCGAGGCAGCCTCGGATTGATCCCGTCTGTGCAGGCGTGTGTGGAATTCAGCAGATAACCTGGGGAGAATGGGGAAGGAGAAAACTCCTTCAGGAGTGGGGGAGTGGGCAAGGACTGACGCTTAGGACAGACAGAAAGACAGGAGAAAAGGGCTGCCAGCGTGGGGGGAGGGGATCGGAAAGGCGGGGTACCATTTTGCTCCAGGCATCCTGCATCACACACGACCCCAGTGGGGTCCTTAGGGATGCAGGGGACAAGCAGCCATGCCCAGTGAGCCCTCCAAAGGGTTATTGATACTGTCGTGCTCATGTGCTGGGTGGGCGATGGGTGCTGGGTGAGCAGTGGGTGCAGGGAGCCTGAGCTGGCTGGCCGGGCAGTGGGAGAGAGGCAGGCAACTCTGGAGAGGCTATTCAGAACGGTGGAGTTAAATGCCTTGAAGTGGGTGAAGAGAATAACCCTCTTTATGCCTTGTGTTTTCAAAGGAAGGATTAAGCATTATTTGTCTCTGACTAGCTAGAACACCAGGCATAAGGTACCCAAGCTATACAAAGAGGCGCTAATTGCTTTTTTTAAAAAAACCCTTCTCCCCCACCCTTCCTCCTCCACCACTCCTGAACTCTTAGCACTTTCCTTTCTTTGCAAACTTGCCAGAATGAGAGCTATTAAATACTCCTCAGCTTTCTGTAGGTAATAGCCTGTGCCTAGAAAGTGGCTGGGAGGAAAGCTGGAGTTAGGCTGGATTTTATGCTTCAGAAAGACAGGGCTGTCCCTTTTGGAAAAGCAAGCTGCAGCTGAGCTAGGATAGAGAGAACCGAAGGCAGCCCTGCACTGTGTCGCCGTGAAGAGAAGAAAACTGAGGATGCCAGGCTGCTTTTCCAAAATCTAAGCTCACTTTGTGCTGAAAATGATTGCAGGCCACCAACCTACCTGTGCACCTTGGCGATTTCAGGGAATGGTACGGTTGAGGAAGTGGCGGTTTGCTTGTCTAGGGGTTTGGGTTGTTACCGTCTTTCACCTCGAGTTTTTGTATAGCCACTGGTAAGTGATGCTAAATAATCGCTTTGACTGGTGGAAGGCTGAATGATTTCTGAAGCGTTTCTGTGTGCAGTCCCATGAGAAAGGGGCTGAGTAGGAGCAAGAGTGATGGATGAAGCCAGTGGGTGATGCTGGGTGAAAAAGCAGGGATAAAGCTTACGATGCATCCTCAGTCAAAGCCAGAACAGCTGATGTGGCTGCTCCTGGCCCTCTGCTGTGAAAAGGGGTTCCCAGATTCGTGGTGAACCATGCCCTGTGAGCATGCCTTGTGGGTTGGGAGAGCAAATATTTGGCCGTGATTCATAGCAGGTGCTTGAGCAGGGCCCACATGGTGCCTGTGACCTCTGGAGGGATGCACATACCCACCTCCTGGCATCTCACAGCCTCACGCCTGAGCTTCTGCCCTTACCTGCTGGTCCGTGCTGTGCTGGCTGTGCCCAGGGATGGTCTCCCCTCTGCTCCCACCCCCTGGATTTTAAGGGGGATATTGGGTATGTGGGGCTGGCAAACAGGCCTGTCACAAATTGTTCTACTACGAAGCATTTGGGGTAGATGGGGTAGATCAGTAAGTGGTGCCATCAGTTGCGGTGCCGGCTATGGCTCGGAGGAGGTTTGATTGCTGAGAAGGAGGCAGCGGGCAGCAGCCTCAAGCCACAGTGAGTGCTGGCCCCACGCACTGGCACGGGATGAGATGAGCTGGGAAATGTGCGGCTGTGTCCCAGCTTTGTGCAAGAGCGAACTTCCCTCCAAAGCCTGTTTCTTTATGGCTCAATTTGTTTCGGATGGAGAGCGCATGCAGACGGGTTTATTATTGTAGGGTTGCTAAGCCTTGGCAGGCTGCTCGTTTATTTATGCCTCCAAAGGAAGGCAAAGGAGCCAGTTTGGTTTTAGTGATGGGGGAAAAACTTGAGCAGCACAGGAGATGACGGGGAAGGGGGCTGGAGGGGGGAGATGAGCAGGTAAAGCAGGTCGTGCACCGATAGCACACCAGTGCATCCCATGCTTGTCCTCGGCGCTGCAAAGAGATGACGCTCGGCCATGAGCCCACCACTGCACACCAGGACCTTTGCAAGCCCGGGGAGACGGCACTTGGTTTTGTTCTTCACAAACACGTTTCAGATCCGTTGTTTGCTCTGGGTGGCAGGAGCAGGTAGGAAGGGGTGAGGAAAATGTAAGCAGCTCCCTGTGGCTTCCTCCAGAGCAGAGAGGGTACTAGCTGTGAGCCGGGCTGAGCCAGCCCCTTCTGCTGGGCAGCTGATAACAATTTGAATATTCAGATTTGCTTTCAGCCATCCGCAGGGGGCTCGCAGGCTCCGGGAACCAGGAGCAAGGAAAGCAGCATGGGGGCAGAAACAAAAAAATAAATAGCCGAATAAATATATAAGTGGAAACTTGCAGCAGCCTCCCGAGAGGCAGATGTATTCCCCTTCTCCAGACCTCACATGGGGAGACTGAGGCACTTGAGGGGCTGCTAATTAGGGATGGTGGGTATCTGGAGGCTGATCTCCTTCCCCAGCTGGAGGGGAATTAATCCACCCAGCTCTCTTCCCACAAATACTCGGATTTCTTTTGATGTTTCAACCTTTATCTCATGCCTCCAACAAACTCACTTCTCTCCTGCTTCCAAGAAAATCCCTCACATCTCACCACCACGAAAGGTGCTTTCCTGTACTGTGGGGAGGGCACTGAAAGGTGCTTTTGTGTACTGTGGGGAGGGCACCGGGCCCTGGGAGAGACACCAAGAGCTCAGCAGCAAAGCTGGGCAGAAATTCCTCAGTGAAATGGCTTTTTGTTGCTGGTGGAAAATGTTCATTTGTTATAAATTGGCATCTGAAGGGTAGGGTATGAAATATGGCTTGGGGAGCGATGCCTCCTCCTGCCTTTCTCTGTATCATCTGCTCCTTTCCTCCCAGGCTCTGTACCAGTGTCAGGGAGCATCCCTCACTTGTACTGAGGTTGGCATTTCCCAGTTGGCCAGCAGAACAGCTTTTGGAAGGAGCTAAGTCTGCCCTAAGTTAGGTCCCTTTTCTTCCCTCTGTAGGGATGCTAGCTCCCTGCCATCCACCAGCTGAGCAGTTCCAGGCTCCTGGGGTGGTGGGTACCCTTTGGGGCTTGCTTGTGTGGCTCCGTGGACGCCCCTGGGGCTTGCTCCTGGCAGAGATGCTCAGCTTGCCCACTGCTCCACAGGCTGCCGGGGGGTGCAGGGAAGGGGATTCTGCTTGTGTCACTGGCTCTCAGTGGTCACACTTAGCCAGTTTTCGCTATTAGTGCCCCTTCGTGCATTTAATTGGTCCCTTTTTCTGATAGGTGAGAGGTCATCCAAGGAAAATTGGAAATTCAGCTCTGGCAGCTTCTGGACTTGTTTTTCATGTGGTCTACTGGGCCGTGCTTTGGGAAGGGGTGTTGTGCCTGGAGCAAGGGTCCTAAAGTGCTGCTGTCAGTATACTGGTCATCCTGCTGCTTTGCTGGCCAGGTCTTGGGAGAGGAGGAGTTTTCCACTTCCCAGTTTGAGCTGCCTTACTAGAAAGAGCACTCTGCATGGGAGAGGTACCCGCGCTGTGACCGCAGCACGAGGCAGTGAAATCCAGGTGTGCGATACCCTGTGCAGTGTGTGGCTCTTAAAACAGTAAAAGGGATTTTTCCCTCCAGCTGTGTGCAGTGCAGGTTCATCCCAGGGATGCATTCCTTTCACGTGCACATAGATTTTGTATAAAATGGGTGCACGTGAAAAGAAGATTTATAGAGATCACGTGCATTGTACACCCAGTAAGCATAATAAAACGCAACAAAGAGTGCTTAAGGTCGGTGCCAAACCCTATCTCTCGGTTAACCAAACCCAAGCAGAGAAACGCTCCCCTGCGTCTCCAATAATTGCATTTTTGCATGTCTGAAGGCAAAGGGCTGTACCCAGGCTGCTGGCACTTGGAAGTTTGCACCTGATGCACAGGCTTTGCAGCAGGGTCAGTGCTTTTGTCCTGTGCTTGCCTCCAGGCTGCCCCGGCTGCCCACAGCCTTACCCCGCGACTGTGCCTGGTCCTTCCTCCTTTGTCACTGTCAACCTTCCTTTCTTCCCTTCCCAGGGACCCAACAGCATTTTCGAGGTTTACCTGGTGGGCAACAACTCCAACCACTTCATCATCTCGCCGACCTCTATCCAGGGGAAGGCAGACATCCGTGTCCGTGTGGCGGTGCCGCTGGACTTTGAGACCATTTCTCGCTACGAATTTTCGGTAAGGCTGCACCTCTGTGCTTTATGGGATGGCCATATTTTTAAGTGTGACCTATGAGTGATCAGAAACCATGCTTGTCGTCTCTCTAATCCACACAATGAAACTTCAGAGCATTACAAAATGGCCAAAAAATGGAAATAATAAAGAAAAGAAGGATGTGGGGGAAGAGATTTGCTCTGCACCTTCTCCCTCTTTCCAAGACTCTGCTTTCCAAGGCTCTGCTGCAAGAGCCAAAGTAGGCCATGTTCCACCTTGCTACGTCATGGGGCTGTAAAGGCTTTATAGAGTATAAAACTTAGTTTCAAGTGCACCAGTCAGGCACCAAAGCTCTCCTCAGCCTCCTGCTCAGCTTTGTCTTGCTCTCTGCCTGAGCTGTGAATTCACAAGGAAGACGAAGCAGGCTTACACCACACCAGTCCTGCAGAGAGGCTTTCATACCACCCATGGAGAAAGATAAGCAAAAGCCTTCCTAGTCTTTCTCCAGGCTGCAGTGGAGTGGCAGGTCCTGGTTCCCCAGTTTGCCAGGCAAAGGCTGGGACAGGGCAGGTGGTGCGGGGTGTTTGACTCACCAAGGACTGAGGTCACCCCAGAGCTGAGCAGCTCCTGGGGGAGGGGGAAGGAGCTTGCTTCTATTTTTTGAGCAGCTACGCTTTGGTGGTTAGCACTGAGCATGGAGCTCAGGAGAGCATTGTTTCCTGCATTAAAGAAGAACAGATAACTTTCCCAAGCTTTGCAGACAGTGTGTCCAACCCTGTCCTTTGCTTCCCAGCTCTTTGCAAATGAGAGTGTCCCAGACCATGTCGGCTTCGCGCGTGTGAAGATTAACCTCATCAACGAGAATGACAACCGCCCTATTTTCAGCAAGGCTCTGTACAATGTCAGCCTGTTTGAGAACACCACCGTGGGCACCACCGTCCTTCAGGTCCACGTGAGTAGGAGCATCCTGGCTCTCTTTGCCAAGTCCTTGGCGTGCATGTGGCTCCATGGTGCCCATCACCAAAGGATGGGCTGGGGAGCCTGGTGCGGGAGCGGTGGGAGATGCTAGCGGTGGGGTGTAGCCGTCCCATGGGCTTTTGGAGCAGATGTCTTGACCTTCCCTGGTCTCTGGGAGACACGTGTGTGGTTCCCACCACATTGGGAACTTGGGGAATGTCCTGCACTGATAGGTCTCATACGCAGGCAACAGCTTCTGCTGCAGACGCTGATCCAAGTGGTCATGGTCTTGCTTCTCACTCCTCTGTACTGCGTGCGATCTACCGAGTATTTCAGTTGTGTACATCGCTTGTGTCTCATCACATAGCCACTGCCTCTCTCTTAGCTTATTTCTTATGGGAAAAGATGCTCTGGTGCCTTCTGAATTTGGTCATTTCATCAGTGAGAGTGAACACCCAACTTTTGTCTTCCAGTGTGGGTTTTCTCACTGCCTTGTTTGGAAGCATCAACTTCCTCAACAAAATTGAGGTCAAATGAGCCAATAAAAGGGTGAAGGGTGAAAAAAGAGGGGAATGACTGTATTTAGCAGAGTGTGGTATTGAATGGCTGGCAGCAGAATGGTGGTGCAGCAGACAGAGGTGGTGACAATAGTGAGGCATTTCCATAAGGCTTGTCACTCCCATGTGGGTTAGTGGAAGCATCCAGAATCCATGGTGAGAAGGTACATTGCCAGGTGTGTGAGAGCACTGTCAGTCTATATCAGTGCCGGTGTGGGGTATAGCAAGAACCGGGACAAAACTCTGCACTGAAAAAACAATCAAAATAAGAAGCAAAGCTGCACTGGGACAGGAGATATCAAAATGAGGAGCATCGAAACCCCTGCTAGGCTTTGGATGTGTTATTACTGCTATCATTTGTCATACATGAATTTGCTTGGCTCCCTCTCAGGCTGCCCTCCCGGCTCCTCCTTTCCCCCCGCTCTGCCAGGGTGCAGCCCCCAGTCTCCCATCCACACAGGCATGCCGATCCAAAGAATAAAAGCTCTGACAAAAGGGTTGGGTGTATGCGCCTGTGCGTAAGTGTGTTTACTCTACAAACAGATGGTGTGAAACTGTATAGAGCCCCTGAGCTGTTCCCATCTGACAGTTATTAATATTTCAAGCAGATGCTTAGCTAGTCAGGCCATCAGACACTAAACAATGAGATTGTTACTGCGTCTCCTCTTTCCCCAACTTCCAGCTATGCCAGCATTTCGGAGCGAATGCAAAACGCCAGGAGTTGAATCTTCTATGATAAATCAGAATGGATGCAATTAGTGTGGAAATCCAGATTGCCCTCCCAGCTGATCCCAAACTTTTAACAATTCTCATAAAGTACCAGCTCCTCCTGCTGCTGCCACTCGCCTTTGAGATTCAGCCCTCTGCTCGCTTCCATGGCGCTGCATGACTGCGTGGTGCCTTTCCAACTGTCCCACGTGCCACAGACAAAAAGTCTGCTTTCCTTGCTAATAAATTCCCCCTTCTCTTTTTTTCCTTCTTTTCTGCTTGCCTGGGAGCACTTCAGGGGTACTCACCCGTAGGGGTTAGGGATGGGTTTTTGACAAAAGCCTGGCCAGCCACGTGGAGCGCGCACTTCTGTGGCCACTGAATGACGTCCTTATGAAAGGGGACTCTTGTTGGCCCCCCGCCTTGCTCGGTGCTGCAAAATGCCTCTTTGTGCAAACAAGTGCAGGTTTTGTGCCAGCGGGTTTCCAGGGTGCTAATGACAAATCAGGCGGTTTGTGAGATTGGGATGAACAGGGGAGTGCATGGGCTGGACCAGCAGTTACCAAAGGATGGCAGGAGGCTTCCTGCCAGCTGTCGCCAGAGATAGCCAAACACAGCTGGCAGTGCAGAGCGGTGCCTGCAGCTCTCTCCCAGCAGGGAGGTGAGCAGCTAAAACCGTGGGGGCCAAGGCAATGGGAGATCACTGATGATCTGCCCAGCCCAGCGTCCTAGGGAAGGAGAAGTTACTTGTAGCAGCCCAGAAGACCCTGGGCTGGCTGCCCATCTTCCAGCAAGCTCTTACCTAGTAGCCACCCTTGGCTGTGCATGGTCAGGTGGGTGTAGGCAAAGGGAAGGGTTCCTTCGTAACCCGGGAGGAACAGTGAACCTGCCCTGCTGAGCCAGCACGCTCCTTGCTGCCACCCTTTCCCCACCGCCCTCTGCTTGGCCAGCTGAAAATGGAAAGGCAAAAAAAAGAGCAAGCAGACTTCATTTGTGGTGACAAATGGCCATTCATCCCTGCAGCATTTCAGCTCCTAATGTCAGTGACAGCAGAAAAACATTGCCTGTTACATGTATAAATCAACTGTAAAACAACCTGAAGTGGAGGCAGCCAGCAGGGACCCGGAGCCGCTGCCTGCTTTCCGCTCTCTGCTCCCTCCCTTTGCCCAGAGATGCGTGGGCTCCCATGCGCGCCCTTGTGGCTTCCTCCGCAGACCTCCCTTACTTCCCTGGCACAGCACAGCCTTGTCCACCCTCTAAGATGTTGTTTGTCTGCTCTTTGTTCTCTCTTTTGCATTCCTGCCGATTCCCTGTCTGTCCATGCATCCATCCATTTGACTGTTTAATTCTGTCCATGAAAGGCATTTATCATACAGATGCCGGTAGTCATTTGCTTGCATGAGAACATCTGGAGAGTCTAGGCTTGACGGGAATGGCTCCTGCCCTGTGCAGGCAGCCTGCAGTACGCCCAAAGACAGCCTTCTCCCTGCCTCCTTGCTCCTTACCCACTTGATAAGCCCCTTAGGCCAGAGATGGCTTGTGCATGTGCTTTTGCAGAGATCAGTGTGAAGGGGTCCTTACTCTGGTCAAAGCTTCCAGGTTGCCCCATAACATAAATCATTGCAGTTCGGAGTTAGGCATGCACTGCAGCCTTGAGCAGGCTGTCTGGGTCTCTGCAGTTGTTAGTGGCCTTTTCCCGTGCAAACTTCTCTTTTCCCCTGCGGCAGGCCTGGCTGCACAGGGGTGGCAGGGCTGGAGAGGCTCAGAGCTCCTGCACAGCAGCACGCTCCTGCTGCAGGGCTGGGGCGAAGCCGGGAGGTGACCAGAGCTCAGCCTGAAGGTATGGGCAAGTTCTGCCCCAGCTACCAACAGATATTGCAATTTTTATTTTTTTTTTCTGAAACAACTGGCCATGAAGCCTTTTAATAACATAACAGAAAAGGTCAGAGAAAGAATTTCACACTTCTTGAGCAAGCAGGCAGCTGGTATAACTTCATGCCTTCTAGGAACAAGAGGCAACAAGAACATATACTGCACCCTAAATTAACTGGGTCCCTGACAGCCCTGGCCAAGTGCTGCGTGGGCAGTTGGTGGCTTTCAATGGGTGCTGGCAGAAGGTCCCAACAACTAGTTTTCTCCTGGGATGAGAGAAGCAGGAGAGAGGAGGGTATCTCCAGCCCTGTCTCTCCCAGCTGAGAAGCCCGGTAGCTGGAGGAGAGGATGAGTTGCTGGAGTAGTGACACAGATGCAGATCTCAGACCAGATGGAGACTAAATCTGTTACGGAGAGGGACAAATCAACAGGCAGATGATGGAGGGATGGATAAAAGGGCACGGTCCGACATCCATGCCTCTCTCTAACAGTATCGGAACAAGCCTTGCAGGGAGCAAGGTCAGGCACAGTGACGCTCCCAGGGCAGATCCCCTCTACAGGGGAAGAGCAGTTGCAGGGGAGTGGGGAGTGAGGCAGGGAGACCCAGAAGAAATGCCCTCTGCTTTGGGACAGAGCGCTGGGCAGGGGGTGAGGTCTGGGACTACAGAGTATGCAGTGGGGCCAGTCCATTAGTTCTGTTTGAGTCCAGAGGCAGCAGAAGCCCTCAGGCATGTGTCCCCATGCTACTGCTACTCTCCATCCTGCTCTAAACTGCCTCATTGGTGGCAGCAGGGAGTAGTATCACTGTTTCACTAGCCCCCGTGTAGCACATCAGCTGAGATGGGAGCAGAAAGGAAAGCCTGTGTCCTATGCCCCATGGCTGTGAAGAGGACTGATGCTGGTTGCTCATGTCTCTGCTCCTTCCTTTCCCAGATGTGGAGGCTTTGAAAGCAGTTCCATGAGCTCGCATCCCACTAGCTGTAGTGGGACGCCCACGAGGAGCTCTTCTGTGACTCGGAGAGGTGGAGAGTCATTGGCACTAAATGGAGCTTTCAGCTGAGAAGCTTTTTTGGGTGGAAGAAGCTATGAAAACATGGCCTTGCTTCTGGGGTCACCAAGACCCAGCCCAGATTCCAGTGAGCTCCCCACAACAAAGAGAAGAGGAGTGAGATTCAGTCCAGCATCCCCTCCTGTCCTTTCAGTGGTGTGCTGGGGCTCTGGCACCAGCCGTGCCCCTTGTGTGTGGAGGAGGATGCTTGGCTGGGAAGAGCAGGGAAGTTACAAGCGTGTGTTGGCCCCTGTTGCACTGAGTCTGTGGCATGCCTGGGTCCTGCTGCCTTGCAAGACTGCAGGGTCTGAGTGCTGGGACGGGTGGCGCGGAGGGCACAGTGCCCCTGCAAACCTGCCTGAGGACACTGCTGCTTTGAGAGCAGCTGCTGTGAGCCGGGCTCAGTGTGGTGCCAGCTTCCCAAACCAGGACCTGCATGATGGCACAGGTGTGTGCTTTGCTTTCCCTTGCTGATGTATTTGCTAGACCTGGAAGAATGGTGAGGGGGCCTAAGAAGCCCCAACAGGAGGTAAGAATTTAGGGGCGGGAGGTCTCCTTAAGCTCTTCGTGCACTATGGATCTGCACAGCGAAGTCCTCCTGAAAAGCTCCGATAACCAAAATCATTAAAGCCCAAACAAACCAAGAGTAACTTGTTTTTAACACAGTGCATTTGATTTGCCTTGAAGGGTCTGGAGAAAAATGGTTCTCCAGGGAAGTGTGGAAAGTAATCCTAGCTCCGCGATCCCTCCCCTCTGCTTTATTTGCCCTGGTCTGGCTTGGCTGCGCAGGCTGGGCTCCATCAGCTGGCTGGCAAGCAGGAGCGAGCTGGGAGGGCTGCTGCGTGGCCCCCTCCCAGCCCACACTCCCTGGCAAACGACTGGGACGAGGGGGGGGAGGCACAGAGCAGTTTGCAGGGAGTGCATTATCCAGCCGCCCACCTTCAACCCCCACACAAGCAGCCCCCAGCAGGTTACCGATGCTCTCCTGCCAGCTCTTTCTTATGCAGGCCGGTCAGAGGAGGCAGCCGCCCATTCAGGCACCTCTCTCTGATGCGGATCAGATGAGCCACACTTTGAAAACAATGTTGACACCTCCCTGGGATGGTTGTGTAGCGATCTGCCCCAAATCCTTGCTGAGTTAGTGACTGCCTTCCCCCTGGGGCCTTATCCTCCCACATCCTTGCGAGGTTATGCTCTTTGCCTTGCCTTGGTGTCCTCCTGTCCTAGAAGTACCTCTGGTCTGGGATGGTGCTGGGTTTCTCCCCATGGCAACCACCCTTAGAAAGTCTGAAGGGCATGCTGAGACTTTACAGAGCTTTGAAATGCCCCTCAGACTTCCACAACATTTTTGGCCAAGCCTGCTGGGGTGCTTTCCCGAGTTATCTTTTGCAGACCCTCAGGAATAGTCTGAGAACCTCCAGCAGCCTGCACACCTCAGACTATAAACTGCAGTGCCATCAGGCATCGATTTCAGCGTGGGAATGTTTTTCTGTAGCTTGTGGTATGCAGCAAGGTGGGTAAAATAAGCACCGTGTTCCCTAGGGTCTCAATAACCTGAATCTGTAAAACAGTCTTATGCTTTAAAAAACACTTTTCTTTTTTGGTATTTTTCCTGAGGTTCAGATTGTTTTACAGAGTGGGGTGGGAAGAGAAGGTCCCTCTGTCTTTTTTTGCAAATGCATTAGCCTGTGTATTTTTATATATGTGTGTATATTGGGTTTATATATATATATTCTGGTTCGCATTCCTGAACAATCCCTTTTTGCTACCCTCCACGAGTTGTCCCCTCCCTGATCATCATCCCTGACACATCCATTCACCTGGATTCTCATCTTCCCCCTCCCTGCCACTGCACTTCCTTGGGAGAAGCCTTGTTAGTAAGAGCCTAATGAAGTAAATGCGCTAATTAACCTTCCATTACTCTCCTCATTAATGCAGCCTTTAATTTGGTTGGCAAAGTTTCTCTCCTTTACCACCCAGCTGTCAGTTTTCTTCTGCTTCTTCGATCTCTCTTTGGCCTCGCATCGGGGATGGGAAAATCGATCCTGGCCTGATTTTCTTTCCCCATCTTTCCAGCCAGCTGTAAATGCCAGTCAACAAGAAAGTAATAACGTAGTTTTCTCACCCTGGGAAGGAGAGTTGCAGACATCAATAAGCACCTATTTAAAATGCAAATCGCTTTCTCAATCAGCCTCAAGTTTGGGGGGGGCACAGGGATGCCATGGTCCATGGGCTTCTGCATCCTGGCCTGGAGCTTTGTAGTAGTCCCAGCGGGGCTTTGGGGTGCCTGGGAGGGTTGCATCCCTCTGGGTTTGTCCTACTCCATGGGCATGTGGGATGGGGCTCTGCAAACCTGGGGAGGTTCCTCTGGTTGGAGGTGAGCCTTCAGGTCTCACCCCACCCTGCATCCCTCCATCCCTGGCCAAAGGCACCCGCTTTCCCCTAACATCTGTGTAGTTCCCACTGTCTTGTTTCTTGATGATGTCCAAAGCTTTTCATTCCCTTTCTTTTTCTTGGAGAAAAAGCGAATGCAGGGCACAGAAATAGTCTGAGTTAAACAGCAGCAGTTGCAGAGGCTGAGTGGAGAGGCTAGCTGGGCTCCGAGCTGCTGGTGCTGGTGACTGTGTGGACCAGCCCTGAGGGAAAGTCTATACTGCTCCCGATTTTGGGAAGGTTGCATGGAGTAAGGAACATAACCTGTCAGAGCAGGGAGTGAGAGGGGGAAAAGCCTTACGAATCAATCGATAGATTAAAAGGCTTCCAGCGATGAGCATACTTTCAGCTTCTGTGGGGAATCAGAGATAAGCTATCCCATGCCCCGTCCGTGGTGCCTGGGGTGCTCTCCCGGCATTAGGACCAGAGAGTGGTGCAGCCCATCATCTCACAGGGCATTGATGGTCAGCAGGACAGCATTCCCTGATGCTGCTGTGGGGATAGCACAGGGCTTCTCAACCTTTTGACTGACCCTCTGAATTTTTCTCAGGGGGGTGAGTTTGTGTTCTGCTCTACAGGGAGTCACCCCCTGCACCTATGTTAGAAGTACCTTGCACCTCCCCTGCCTTCCCGCATGGGTTTGGGGAGTAAAGGGTGGTCAAACACCAGGACTTCCAGGTCAGCCTCCATCCTTTCTTTCTGCTTGAAGTGAATGGAAAATGTATGAGAGCCCTTGCTGGAGAGGGTGAACACAAGGGAGGGGGCAACGGGGAACTGCCAGCCAAACATCCAGGGCGAGCTGGATGTTGCAGAGGATGGGCTCAGGCATGGGGAGAGGACGTTAAGGAAAGCAGGGGGGGAGTTCACAGGTCACTGGTGGAAATAGGAAAACATTTCTGATGTCCTCCAAGCCTGGGCTTTGTCCCTCCTTCCAGCCCTTCTCCCCTCCCCAGCCCACACAGCTAACCCTCCCCTTTAGCATCTTAATTGATCTTGTTGTTCTCAATCCCCCCCACTCCCCCCATCCTTGTTAGCATCTTAATTGATCTTGTTATTCTCAATCCCCCCCACCCCCCCACCCCCAAAGTGCTTCGACTCCAGCTGTGCTTAAACAGAACAAAATCTCTTCCAATTTCCCCACTGCTTAAAAGAAAATTGAATCCTTTATCTGCAAGAGGAGAGGAAAACTGCAAATACATGAAACAGTAAATAGTTAAATAATCAAAGTGGATGATTCCAAATTGCCTGGAAAGTTAAACATGAATGGCTTGTCGTCTTCCTGCTCGCTTCTTGTTTTATTAAAAAACATAAAAATATGCTTGCACTCCTTGTTCCCGTTAAATATTCTTATCAACCCAGCTCTGTAAATAAAGGGAAGGGGAGGAGGGGGTGACCAAGTAGCAGTGTGATTGACGGATCTGAAGTCCTGTCTTTCTGTCAGGGCCCAGTGCTCTTTGGGTGTGTTTATCTCTTTAATCTAAATATCAATCCGTAAAACCGAAATAGGGTGGAATAGGAGTCGTGACAGCCTGAGCGCTGAGGAGAGACACTTACTGCAGCTTTTGCAGCTGCTCCCTGTCCTGATGGAGCTGTCAGGATAAATGCACAGCTAAAGCGCAGGGGTCGGAAAAACAAAACAAAATCACAGCCCCCACCCACCCAAAAAAAGCAAGTCCAGACTGTGGGATGAGAAAGAAAAACATGGAGCAAATCCAGACTTGCTGCTGTCCAAATTGCATCCAGCAAAACACAAGCCAGGCAGCAGGATTCCCCCCACCATACCCGGTGTTCCCAGTAGGAGACAGGGTTGAGTGGTTTTCCCTTGCTGTGGGCTTTGGCTGGTGATTTTAAAGGTGGCTGGGAGACGAAGGGAGGATTTTTCCCAAGGTGATGCTTGCTGCCATGCGAACACCCCAGCTTCACACGCCCTTATCTGCAGTCGCTTTAGGGCAATCGGCATCTTCACCTCGGTGTGTCCTCTCTCGGACTCTGCACCTCTGAGCAAGGGCAACGCCTTTGTTGTTGTGCTTTCCCACCTGCAAAGTTCCAACAAACAGCTTTGCTCCTGGGATTTTAATTTGTTTTCTAAGCTGACTCCCCCCCTGCCCCTAGCACCCATGTCTCTCCCAAACCAGCCAGGGCTCAGTTTCCTCCAGCAAAGAGCTCCCTTGCGAATTGGCACCCAGAGGGTGCTGTTAGCTGGAGTAATGCTGTAACAGAGGCGATGTCACCCTGTGGACAGATGACCTTGTGCAGTTCAGTTCCTCTGGCTGCTGCTGAGCTGCTGTTGGGGTGTTAAGGGGAGGCTAATTTACCCAGACTGGTGACTTGGGAGCCGTGAGATGTGTACATCAGCCTCCTGAGATCCATGGCACCACCCAGAGGCTGCTTCTGCCTTGGGCCAAAAGCTTTGCTTGATCTTCTCATGGTTGGCTGCAGCGTCCTGTAACCAAACTTCCTTGGCTATCTCCAGTCACAGGAGTCTGTCTCCTAAAACACCCCTGAGAAGTGCCTGCGTGGTGACTGACTGACACCTGGGTGTAGTTTCCAGCTCCTGGGGAGCAAGAATGTTGTCTTCCTAGAGCCTATGGCTTCCAGTCTATGGTATTTCTTGGGCTGAACAAGGAGCATCCCTGTTTCTCCCTCTGGGAATGCCTGTGCCTGGCAGGGATGTGTTTTGGGCTTGCTACCCCTTGCTGACAAACTAAAAAGCCTGCTCTCTGGCTCTGTTTGCTTCACGTTTGAAGCAACCATAGGCTGCATCCAGTTACAGGGTGGATTATCTTCACTCCTGCTGGACAAAGTTGGGCTTTGCCATTCCTTTTCTCTAGGCCAGGATTCAACATGTCCATGTCCATCTCCAGGCAACAACCAGTTCGGCTTTTCCCCCCTCCTTTGCTTTTGTCCCCCCTCTCGCTACTGTGCCCCAGATGATGCTCGGCACCTGGATGAAATGGAGTTGCAGATGGTGGGAGGCACGACTGGCTTCCAGAAGCTCCTGTGAATACTTCAGAGATCATTGGGGATTTATATTTCTTCCACCAGACTTTGACCTTAATTTCTTCCGTTTTGCTGGGCTGTAAAATTCATTAAAGACCCAACAGCAAAGTGATTGAGATGTCAGGCCAGGCAATTGTGTGGTTATTTAATCTATCAGATGTGCCGCTTGCCATTTAGGTGGACAACAGGAGAATATGAAATCAATACGGTTCATTAGTGGAATGCTTGCACCCAGCTCCAGCGCAGAGCTCCAGTAAAACCCACCGAGGCGGGTGTCTAAATGGTCTTGGTGTCATCTTGCACAGTGGAAGCCCACGCCTGAGATGCCTGCTGCTCTCGCTCAAGGGCCATCTTCTGTCAGCTCGCATTTTAAACCCTGGTCGCCAGCCATTGCAACAGCCCAGCTACAGTAAATTACTCTCTGCTAAATCAAGGCTGCCCAGGCAAGTGTTAACCTCGCTTGCAAGGAGCTGATGTTGCAGGGAACGCTGTTATAAAACACAATCAAGGAGGCTGTTGTTTTCCCGGGTGGCTGGCAGGAGAGGTGGGGAAAAGCTCTGCAGTTCCCAGGGGGGTTGATTGGCTATTTTCCCCCCCCCAAGGCAGGTTCAGTGCAGCCTTCTGGGGTCATTAGTGGTGATTGAGCTCCCAGCTCAACCGTGGTCTGGAGCTGCTGGGGATGTGGCAGCAGTGGTACCCCAGCATTGCTCCGGTTCCCCACTCCTGTTTCCCTCCTACTCCTGTCTCCCTTCTTCCAGGCCAATCGTGCCACTGCGCTCCAGCACGATGATGCTGGCCTGCCACCGGCTCCACTTATGCCTGATTGCCCTCTCCCACCAGGCATCTGCTCTTTAAATGCCTGGGAAGGAGCACGATTGGGGCGGGTGATACCAGTCAAAGAGCTGCTTTCTATCTGGGAAGGGTGTAATGACTTTGAGTAGGTTTTCCATTGGTTTTCTTGATCTGGTTTTGCAGCCTGGCAGCTGCTTCTCGTGGAAGCTCTTGGCCCTTCATGTTTCTTTCCCCCAGACCAAATCCCAGTCTCGGTAGATACCAGAGGTTAGCTGTTACTCCCTTGGGACCTGAAGATTGCAGTAGGTGGCATTTAAGAAGGGATGTTTGCTGTTTAACACGTGCAGGTTTAGGTGGCTCCAAAAACCAGCGTGATGACAGGGCATGGCTCCCTACCCTGGGTTGCTTGTACCATGGGTCTGAGCAGCCCATGGCTGCCCAATCTGCCTCAAGGAGCAACCTCATCTGCTTCATTTTCCTGGAAAACTGGAAAAAAGTAGGAAGCAGATGGGAATTCCCCTCCCATTTGCTTTCTGCTGTGGCCCAAGCCCCAGGCATCTTGCAGGAGTGGTGGAGCCTTGGTCTCCTTGCTGTCCACCTGGTGTGGCTGGGGCAGCAGGCAGGCAGCGGCAGGATGAGACTCACAGCCGGTCACTCTGGTCCCCTGATAGCTTTTTGACGTTCTGTAATTGCTTTCTTGCTACAACTCTTTTAAGCAGAGAGGTTCTGGCCAAAGCAATTTGCTCCTCATCAATTTTTATTTCCTGGCTTCTGCGTGCAAGGTAGGGAAGAGATAAACAAAGAGGGCAAATGAGAACAAACCCAGCTGGGACCCGCTCCGGCAGCCCTATGTGGAGGGATTTGATGCCCTTGGTGCTGGCAGAGGCCCTCTTCAGGCAGGCAGGACATGGCAGACCATCTCATCCAGACAGCAACAAGGTGTCCTTCCATCACGCTTTGCTCACCCCTCCAACCAACCTCCAGCTGCTCATCCGTGTGTGACAGCTTTGGGGGGAGGACTGCCATCCCCGGGGGCTCCACGGGGAGCCGAGCTGCCCTGAAAGGCTCTTCTTGGCTCTTTAAGCCCTTCCCGCTCCTCCTGCCGTGCTCCCTGAAGCTGCTGTGAGTAGAGTTAATCTCGGGCAGTTTAAGGAGTCATTGAGTGGGGCTTGGTGGATGATGAATGTCGAAACCGTTAATGGCAAAGCTCCGTGGAGCTGTTTAAAACTGAATTCTCCCATGTAAATTTCTGCTCCATCAATCCTGATGACATGTCAAACATTGCTATTGTTTCCTGAACAAATTGGACGACATGCCCTTTCCTGCAGATTTGCCCACGAGAGCAGAACCACTCGCTGGCTCCATGCTTTTGTCTCTGGCTCTGCCGGCCTGCGAGCTGGTGGGGAAGGGTGGACATGATGGCTCTTGGTGGGAACAAAAGGGAAACATCCAAAATATTTGTGCTTGGGGGAGGGAGATCGATGGAGATCTGGGCTGTGGGTATTTTCGTGTGCCTGCGATTCACGTGCTGGGTACGCACGCTGTGCTGCAGCTCAGTAAATTAATCCTTTGTGTTATCCAGGCTTGCTTTTCTTGCCGCTCTCCCAGAGTTTAGCTGCGCAAATGTAGTTTCTTTAGAAATGGTCTGTGCTGGTGACAGCTCATAAGAGTACAGATGTGGACCTGTGTTTTCATCCTGCCCTTTTGCAGGCTCCAGTGGGCAAATCCTACTTTAATATTCTGGGCAGGAGAGGAGCAGCCATAAAAGCCATTTGATTGCTTCTCCAGGTGGAACCCTGGGAAACTTCCAGCCAGATGCCTTTCATCCCCGGGCTGCGGGGATGGATGTATGTGTGTCAGGGGGGGGACGACCAGTTGGCAAGGGGGGCAAGCTGCAGGAAAACAGCTGGTACTCAGGGATTGCAGAAGGCCCTGCAAAGCCACCGGCTTGGTGGGATTTGGAATATTCTGCATGTGGGTCTCGTGTGCTCCCTAGGAGCCCTTGGGATTGCTTTGCAAAGTGGGTGTGTGTTGTCTCCCCAGGGGTTCAAGCATCTGAGCATCTTTTTTACCCTTAGAGGGAAAAAGTTTTGTAATGCAGAAACGAGCATAGATCCAAAATTAAATATGCTGAGCGTGCATGGTTTCGTTTTTTGCATATTCCCTGTCACGCTCAAGTAACCTGCTCCGTTGCCCTGCATTATGTCCATGATGTTCAGTTGCCAGGAAAGCCATCAAGCAGGCATCACCTCCCACCTCTCCTGGTGTAAATCAGGGTAATTAATTAGCCCGACTGGTGAGGTGGTGTACAGGGCACCGGCTGCCTGGCCTCCTGGCTCCTCCTGAGCGGGTTGCTTTGCCTTGCTGGCACTTTTGGCTGGTCTGGCATTGCTGCAGCTCTGAGTCCAGCCCACCCTCCTGGCTTGGCTCCCCAGGGTCCCACTGCCTCCCGTGCCAAGCAGCTCTGTGTAACCTTCTTTTAACCTTCCTCTTCCCTATATTTTTTTCCCTGGCAGAAGAAAATTACACTTTCCCAGTGTTGTCTGTCACCACAATAAACATTACAAGTGCAATTGTATGGGGCCAAATGAAGGGAATTAGTTTCGCCTGTGCTTTGTTGTACTGTCATGGCCCCCTGTAAATCATTATCTTATCACCAGCTGATCCAGGTGCTCGGAAAATGCCTTTCTGGGCTCTGCTCTCGCACCAACCACTTAGGGATTAATGGGACCTAAGGGTTCACAGAGGTTGTGGGCACAGAAGTAACACTGGGAGAAATCCTGGCTGGGAGGTCAAGGGCTGGCTTGTATCAGGCAATGCTGAGGATGCTCAAAGCACTCAAGGATTTGCGAGAGGGGAGAGTCAGGACCCTTGCTGGCCAACCCCAGTCATGCTTTGGGAGTTTGCCACCACGATTCACACCCAGCTGGGCTGGTGGCAAGTGTTAGGATGGGGGATTAATACCGGTATTAATTGGCTGAGGAAAGCTGGGGTGGGCAGATAGTAGGCTAACCCCCCTTCCATTCAGGAAAGCACCCAGGCTCTGTCTGGGATGGAGCACCTTCATAGGTGTTCTCTGAGGAGGGAGATGTACCCCAGAGGGGGCTTGCCCTCCAGGAGCAGGTGCACCTCTTGGGGCAGGTTTGGGCAGGTTTGTTCCATTTTACTGAATGCAGCTGCAATGCGTGCAAAAAGTTGATTGCACCTTAGCAGGAGAGGAAAACCAGCAAAATCAGTGGGTCTGAAAGGTTGGCTCCACCAGCACACCCTTCAGCTGGCGTAAATCAGCAGGAATTTACCACTCAAGCTGGGGGAGCATTTGGGGAGAAAAAAAATGAATTAATCCTGGCTAGTTTTAATGCCTTTTCCTCTCTGCCACCCCATGGTGTGGCAGGTAAGCGGCACACGGGGTAAAGCGGTTTGAGGTACTCAAGCTCCTACTCCTCTGTCAAGGGTAATCAAGGCCATCGATAAATCAGGAAGGTTTCAGGAACGGGTTGTGTTCCGTGCCAGTCCTAAAATACAGCCTTTCGCTGGTGTCTGGACATAAAATGTGTCTTTGACCCTGCTTTTTCACAGACCTGTTGGTGTCTAAGTAATCCAGGCAGGACTCAATTTAGAAAATATACTGGGGGAGAAAAAGTATATTTTGGGGCTTGTATTCCACTTTTCTCACCTAAAAATAAAATTTTCTGTTCCTTCTTCCTGCCGCCGCTCATGCATATTTTATATATTCATTAGAGAAAAGACTTTAAAACATACATAAATCTTGCCTGGCTCATCCAGAGCTGACACGCCAAGTTTCGCACGCCCTCCCCAGAAGGTGCTGGTTGCTTAGCCGTGACCAGCCTGCTCCAGCTTCAGCAGCTGGCGGCAGCGTACGTGCATCCAGTCCTGCCACCGGCAGCGTCTCGGCTGAGAGCCGTGCTGCACGCCCACACTGCAGCATCCTGAGAGGCATCGGTCCATCAGTGGGGTTGCAGCAGGCTGAACCCCCAGAAGGGTTGTCCAGCGGGAGCTGCTTGTGAAAAGCAAGGTCTAAATCTCTTTCCGTGCTCCTCCTGGTCTGTATTTTAATTTGGAGGGGGGGGGGGGAATTTTGGAGCAGGATAGGGTTTTATTTCTCTCCTCACAGACCCCAGTATGCGGCCAGCCCTGAATGCACGTGGAATGGTAAGAGCTGTGGATATGGTGTGCCGGCTCTTTTGGCTTCACAGGGCCAGGATGGGCAGCCTGCAAGAATTGTCCATGGAAATCTTTATTTCACGTGCACTTCCCAGCTTAGCTTAGTATGTCAGGGAAAGAAAGTAAGCAGAAAATTTTCCTCTGCCAAAGGTTTTGGGATTGATACTGAGAGAGGTCGATGGAAGGCTGTTATCTAGAGCAGGCTGCAAGTCAGGGACGTGCAGGATAACCCAGGCGGGCACAGACAGCCCCAGCCCCGCATCTCTCAGGTGGTAAACAGCAGCACACAAGGTCTGCACTGGGTAGAAGCAGGTAAAGAGGATGTAGTGGATTCACTGGTGTGTATAATGCAACATTCCCATGAACACCTTCATTTATAATTAACTTTTATTTTTTCAGGCAACTGACAATGATGTGGGCACATATGGGAAAGTCAGTTATTTTTTCAGCGACGACCCTGACCGGTAAGTGCGACTGAACCACTGGCGTGACTTTGATTCTTCAAAATCCTCTTCTAACCTCGCTAAGAAGTCGCGTGGCAATTAGGAGCATTTGTTATGTCCTACCTGTGAGATAACCTCTGGAAACCCCACTATGCTGTCTCCCAAAGGGGTGCGTTAACTTGAGCATATGCCTGGTGCTCGGCACGTTTAATTGCTTTGCTAAATCAGGACCTACAGGCACCAGCATTTCTTGGGACCAATAAACGCATTTTCCAGCAAGTTGTTGGCCCTGGAGCATCGCGTGCAACCCGCTCATGGTGAGCAGCTGGGGGAGGCATGTGGGCTGCCTAGCAGAAGGGATCTGAGGGCCCCTCAATCCACTTTCTCTGCCTGTAGAGCAACACTGAGGATTTTTACCCCATCACCTGCGCTAAGCTCTTGAATATGCTCTGGGTCCTAATATCCTTCAGAAGAAAGTAATGAACTTCACCCACTACAGTGCTGCCTGTCAGGCTGCTGGCACCCCATTGCTCCATCTCTAGTATGTGGTCACCAGGACTTTCCCGTTCCTTTCCTGTCCCCTCAGTTTCTCGATGGATAAGGACACAGGTGTAATCCTCCTGACGGCTCGGCTGGACTTTGAGACCACACAGCGCTACACCCTGACTGTCATTGCCCGGGACGGCGGTGGGGAGGAGACGACAGGGCGCGTCAGGATCAATGTCCTTGACGTCAATGACAACGTCCCCACCTTCCAGAAGGAGGCATACCTGGGGGCCCTGCGGGAGAACGAGCCCTCCGTCGCCCAGGTGGTCCGGCTCCGGGTGAGGGACGAGAGCAGCTCCTCTGCTTGGGATGTGCAGTGGGGACCTGAGAGTGGGATAGGTCCCCATCCACCCCTGTGGCCATCCTTCCTGCATCTGGTGCTTTACTGCAAAGTGCAACTGGGCGCAGTGCTGCAGCCATCAGCTGCCTCCCTTCCCTCCTCTAAGTCCCACGCCTGCACAGCATCCCCAGGACCTGGGGCTTCTCCCATCATACCATCAGTCAGCAGGCACTGAGAGGAAGGTTCTGTACTGCTGGTGGAGCTGTAAGCCTCCGCTGTGGAGGGAGGGCAGGTACAGGAGACTATTTGCTCCTTCAGCACAAGAACAAACTTCCATGACACAAAAGCATGACTTTCCCTCCATGGGCCGAGACAGATGAGTACCATAGGGAGAGGGGGACTGGCCGAGTCCTTCCTGGGAGGCGGGATAGGAGGAGAGCTGGTTTACAAAACCCCTCAGGCCCTCTGATGAGTACATCTTCCTCCATCACTTTTCCACTTTCCTCGGGCCCAGCCTGTATCTCCTGTCCCCACAGCTCTCTCCTGCTACACAGCGCTGGCACAGCTCCCATGCTCATTGACTCCCTCTGCTCACATCCTAGGCATCTGATGAGGACTCCCCTCCGAACAACCAGATCACGTACAGCATCGTGCATGCATCTGCCTTCCCTGACTACTTTGACATCACAGTGTCAGAAGGGTACGGAGGTAAGCGCTGGTCCCAGGTCACGGTGCCCTTGACGAGCAGCAGCAGCAGCAGCCTGGGCTGCACTCACACCCCTGCAAGCAGTCCTGTCAGTAGGCTTTAGCAAGCTGCTCCAGCAGCTTCTCTGCTTGTTCCAACCTGGCCTGCAACATGGTGCTTTGCAGCAGGACTTGAGCAGACCCGCTGCAGGGCCGTGTTTCCGTGGGTTATGCCACTCCAGGTTATGCAAACGCAAGGAGCTCAGTAATGCCCAGCACTCGTGGCTTTGGTGCATTGCCAACTCAAGCAGCTACTGTTGACCCTGGGGAGGTGATGTGGATGGGCCACTCCCCAAGCCTGCCCACTGTCCTGTTCAGTGTGTGAACGCCCCCCTTGACTGCCCCATTTTACATACTTTCAGTGATCAGCGTGAACCATCCCCTTGACTATGAGCAGGTGGCTAACGGAGTTATTTACCTGACTGTGATGGCCAAGGATGCCGGCAACCCACCGCTCAACAGCACGGTCCCCGTCACCATCGAGGTGTTTGTAAGTATAGTGGCTGATGATCCTGTCGTGGTTTCCCTGCAATTGCTCCGTAGCAGTGTCATTAATTCATCAATAACCCAGCAAGCCTGTCTCGCCCTGTGGATGTGGATGTGTGGATTGCAGTTACATGTGTCTCGTGTATGTATATATGTGTCATATATGTCTCCTGCACATAAGTGTCATACATATTGGTTAAAGAAGTGCTGTCCCTGACATTGGTAGTGTCTGAGTGACAGAGGGTGAGTGAGAGTTTCTCTGAGGGGATGTCACCATGGACAAGTGCAGACGGGCTGTCCTGACCTCATGCACCTCCTCCCTCTCCTCAGCCGTGCAAAACGTGCGGGGAAGCCGCTGGAAGTAACGTGGCCCTGGAAGTAATGTGGTAGGAGCCACAGCTAACTGTGAGGCAAGGAGCAGAGCTGGGGATGGGGTGGAGATCTACCCTCTGCCCTCGTTTCTGACTGGGGAGGTTCCTTGAGCACCCAGTAAACCTTTCTCACCCAGCAGGGAACTCCTGGCTGGGATGCTTTTCCCCGCCACCCCCATAGCCAGAGGTGCTCTCTGCACCTCGGATGCCTAGGGGAGAGCTTTGGCTGCACGTTAGCACTTGTAGAGTTGGAAATTATCAGTCCCTGAATCAATCACGAGCAGCTGATTGTGTATCTCCCTGATGCTGGCTGTCCCGGCCAGGCTGCAGGCTTTGCCATGCATCTCACGTGCTGCCATAGGTGCAAACCCCTGCGAGGAGGGGTTGCTGCCGGGAGAGGGAAGGCATCACAGTGTTCCTCTGGAAGATTAGATTGGATTGTCATTTTGAGGCATGTTGTGGTTTGAAGACACCTGGAGGGACGTATCAGCGATGGAGACAGTTTGCTTGATAACCCATCAGTCTTGCAGTGATGGGATCTAAGCCAGGCTGGTGGCAGCATCAGTCTGGGAAGATGAAGCAGATGAAGTCCACGGTGCTGTAGGTTGGGAACGAAGTCCCACGAGCCCGCCTTTCCTCAGCTCCCTCACTGTGCTCGGGAGAGAGGGAATAAGGCTGTGCCAGGGAGTTAGTGGTGGTTAAGTACATCCTTCCCACGCTGTGCTTTAGATAGCATAAACACCTCTTTCTAAAGACCACACTTCGATGGGTCATCTCCAGGTTGAGTCTGTACACTGGTGGGTTCTGGGTAGCTGTCACTTTTCCTACTCTCAACTAAAGGGATTTTCTCTCAATTGGAAAAAGAAAAGACAAAAAAAGCAGAAAATAGGAAGAAAATGAGAAGGAAGTGTTTCACAATGGCACTCGAGGAACAAGAGCCGTGAAAAGGCAGAACGAGAGCGAGTGCAGAGGGAGGTAATTTTTTTCCATCCTTTGGTTGTTGGTTTTTAATAAAGAAGTCAAACTTGCCTTGTAGATTTCCCATTAGGGGACAATACGCTTTTGTAGAGGGAGCCGCCGAATCAGAACTAATAGCACGCGCCACGCCAGGATCCAGGGAAATATCACCGCTAATAAGTTTCTGCCTCACTCCCTGCCGCTGACGCCCTGCTCAGGGTGGTGAGCCAGCGACTTACAGCATGCATACATCTGGAGGGAAGGGGGCTGTGTGCTTCGTGTGAGCATCTGCGATCCTCGGCATCCTTGAAGCTGATATGATGGCTGTCTGAGGGCGAGGGAGGATGGCTGAGGCTCGGGGGATATGGGAAGCTGGTTTTAGCTGGTTAGCAGATGCCCTCTCCCATGGGAGCAGAGGGAGCGTGCTGGGTCCTGTCTGGCGTTGCTGTGGGTGCCACAGGAGGCACACAGGAAGGTTTGCAGCAGAGAACTTTGGCGTTCACATTGCTCAAGTGGGAGATGTCCTTCTCAAGTAGAAAAGCCATGTGCCACACTGCAGGCAGGTGCACTCCAGCTCCAGCCAGATGGAGAGCTGGCCAGAAGTGAGCCCTTGCCTTCTCAGGAGCTGCCTTTCTGGGCCATGGCAGTGCTGAGCACGGCCTGATGAACTCAGGATCACCAACAGAATGGCACAGCATCTGCTCTGGCTTGCATCCACCCAGCCTGGACCGCTGCACAGTTCACCCAGGTCTGGCTGCACGTGCAATGTGGATGCATGCTCAGGCTGTCCATTTCCTTTGCCTTTAACCTACGCAGAGCACCTGGGTTTGCCCTGGGGTGGTGACCCCAACCTGGCTCTGTGAGGAGGAGGTGGGATGGTGAGGACAGCACCACCCCGGGCAGCCGGCAATTTCCTCATTACCCTCAGAGGAGGCATGGTGAAAGCTGAGTGATCCAAAGGCTGATTAAAGACCACCTGCTTCCAGCAACGAGCACAGAGGATGGCAATTTAATTGCAGTACGATGGGCATCGTTGGCACGTGAAATTGCCTCAAATATCAAGTTCAGTGGCGGCAGGAGCAGCTGATACTGTAGGTCCATCAGCGATCTCCAGGTAGAAAACGTCTCCACAGCAGCCTGAGGGAAACAGCAAAGTCCATAACGGTGTTTTAATGTCCTGGCAGCTCCATCCTTCCCTTCGTAGGTGGTTTGGGTTTGGTTCATTTAAGGCAGATTCTTAACATAATTTAAACAGCGTTTAAAGCCTCCCTGGGGGAGCTTAAACTGGTCCGAAATCTGTTTTGAGGGATGTTTCGAGCAATTGCTCCTGCTTGGTTTCACCGGGCCGGCCATAGTTGCTGGCAGAGACAGGCTTGGAGGGAGCGCATTGGTATGCAGACCAGCTTCCCCCCTGAAAATGCTGTAGCTGGTCTCTCTGCAGACATGCACAGCGTTCCTCCTCCTAAACAAAGGCAGCCAAAGCTCAGCAGCTCCCCTGGCCTGTCCAGTTTGCCTGGTGGCCTCATGGCCAGGGTGACCTAGAGCACTGAATCATTAGCATGCTGTTCTGAGAGGGAGGAATGAGTCTGTACACAATTCCGCTGTGCTTCATGCATTGTCTGAGTCTTCCCAGGGCTTGTGGTAGAGGCAGGAGCAGCTCAGGGGATGCTTGGCTGCAAATGGCAGCAGTTCCTCAGGCCCAGCGTGCTGGATAACGAGTTGGTCAGTATTGTCCCCACTGTATGGCTCAGCAAAGTCATTGACAATTGACTTGACCTCAGCTGCTTTCACAATGAAATCGTGTGCGCAGACCTCCAGTACCTTACCCCCAAGGCCATATTCCCCACACTGATGTCTTGAGCTGGTCACATCTTGAGATGCACTTGGCCAGGAGCATCCCCATACCAGACTTTTGCAGCTACTTGACCTTTTCACCTTTTTCCCAACCAGCCTCTTGACCTTCTTTTTGCTTCAGGATGAAAATGACAACCCCCCCACGTTCAGCAAGCCCTCCTACATTATAACCGTGATGGAGGACATTATGGCAGGTATGGAGCATGCCCCTGCTCCTTCTCCAGGCTAGCAGAAGGGCCCTCAGGGGTCTTACAGCCAAAATGGAGTGGATGATGGTTTGGTGGGGAAGTAAAAGGCAGAGACCTGGCAGTTTCACAGCCATGAGGTCTGGAGTTTGGCCCCACTATGCATGTAGGCAAGTGGGCCCCCTGGGCAGGGGACCTGCAGGGGTGGTGTGGGAGGATAGGGCAGCTGCGGAAAAAGGCTCCGGGCTGCTCATAGCCATCCCATCCCCCATTTCTGCCTCCCCAAAGGAGCCACAGTGCTGTTTCTCAATGCCACGGACATGGACCGGTCCAGGGAGTATGGGCAGGAGTCGATCATTTACTCCCTGGAGGGCTCCTCGCATTTTCGGATCAATGCTCGCTCAGGTGAGCTTCTTTACATGCTCTCCCTCTTTTCCTTTCGCTTCCCTCTCCTAAATTTCCCCTGGTTTTCTTCCCCACCATTGTTTCTTTTTCACCCCCATTCCTTCCTCTGCCCTTCCCAAGCAGCCAGCTTAGGAGGTGCACAGTTTAAGGGATTCACCAGATTTCAGACACCACCACTTGCTCGGTCACCGTGAGAGCTTTGGCAGAGGCATCGGTGGAAGCTCAGCTCCTGGTGGGCATGACACCTAAGAAAAGGCTTTGGCCACAAGGGTGTACCTTAGCTAAGTTGCTGCTTCCCACCTTCCCTTGCTGGCATCGTTTTCAGTTCATTACGGGCAGAAACAAGCAAGAGGGATCACAGGCAGCTGTTACGTAGGCTCCCATGGGGAGACAGAGCACACACAGGAGCTTTCTGACAAGCTGACCCTTTCAGGGTCCGTCCGTTTGAAACCGAATCAGAAGAAAGGGACCCTTTGTGAAGGATCCTCTCCCTGGTTTTGAGTGTCCTTTTTTTCCACCAGTGCCCCTATTCACCATACAACATCTCTAATCCCGCTCATCTCTTGTAGGAGAAATCACGACGACATCTTTGCTGGACCGGGAGGCGAAATCTGAATATATCCTCATTGTCCGGGCGGTGGATGGAGGTGTGGGCCACCATCAGAAGACAGGCATTGCTATGGTGAGTCTGTGAAGGAGCAATTCCCATCTCTTCAAGCCACTGGTGCCTGCCTGGGGCTGGTGTTGGGAGAGGCTGGCCAGGTACTGGTGCCTCAGTTCCCCATGCTAGCAGTGTTTATTTTAGCTGTGTGAATAGGTAAAGAGCATACAGCGGTGCCCCGCCGCTGATCACAGCCCTTGCAGAATGACTGTCGGAGCTGTGTAGACTTTGAAATCAGGCTCCCTTTCCTGGCAAGCCATTCACCCAGGAGCCACTTGACTTTCCAGAGCTTTATGTGTCCAGCTCTCCATGCAAAGGTGCTAATGGGTACCTGTTCCACCTGTGGCACGGCTCCCTTTGTTCATGCCTCTTGAGAAATGCTTAGCTGGAGAGCCTGCTGGCGCACTTAGTTGTTCCTGATGACTAATGTTCACATACTGGGTAGATCAAGGGTTCCCAGTCAGTTTGTGATGCCTGGGCTCCTCAAAAGGTTCTGGTGAAGTGCAGGTCATTGTGCTGCAGACTGAAACCTACTGCTTTGCCTTGCCCTTTGCAGACATCAAGGAGATCCATTGTTTGCAGAGGGTTTGTAAGAAGTCTTTGGAAGTATCAGGAGGTCAAAAGCCAAGGATCCATGTCTCTGCTCGTGGCACTGCACCACGTTGGTTTGAACGTTTCATAACAGTTGGGTGCTCTTATTCCTGGGGTGCTTGGTTAGGCTGAGGAGAGACGTCCCACGCAACAGAGCACGATGCAGAGAAATAATGTGGTTGTGCTGAGGAGATCCCTAAAATAGTTGTGTGTAAAAGGAGGTGTGCAATGTGGGTAGCAGACTAGAAGCCCCCTAAGGAGCCTCCCAGAAGCACACGATGGCCTTGGCCGGGCAACAGCATGGCCTGTGGGGTGCTGGGTTCCCCTGTTGGGGCTCCAGATGAGATAATGTTCTCCTAAAAGCTTTATTGAAAGGCTTTTGCCACACAGATTGCATTTTGAAAAAAATATAAATGCATCATGATTCCTAAATAGTTAAAGAATATTAAAACTCGGTGAGAAGTGGGTGGCCAATTAAGTTTGTCTGTTGTCATTAGCAAGGATATACACCCAGGACTCAAAGCTGTTCCCTGTCATTTTTTATCCGGGAATAGGGGTCCATTCCGGGGCTTTGCAAGATCCCCAGATGATGGACAAGCACCTAGGGTGCTCAGAGTAGAGATGGGTCACCAGCCTGCCCCAGGAACCACGGTGGTGCCTTAGCTTGTGTCCAGGGCACATCCCTGAAGACTGTGGGATCCAGGTTTGCCACTTCTACCACGGGATGGCACCAGCAGCTCAGCCTTGGTGCCGAGGCAGGACCCAGTACCTGGGAGCAGAAAAGATCCCAGGAGAAGCTCCACTGAGACCCCTGCGTGGGGGTGGCAGGTGCCAGGGGCTTCCTCCTGTCCCTCTGCTCCCCCTTTCCTTGAAGTGCAGCTGTTCCCTCAGGCATCTTTATAGGCTCACAGGCTGGATTGACACAGGTGATCTGAGGAGGTGAGACACAGACAGCAGGATGCATCCCACAGGCTCACTGCTGTCACTTAGATGCCATTTCTCAAGCTGCAAATGAAGATAGGTAACACTTCAGAGCACCTTCCTCTCATGTGCACTCTTGTCTTTGCACCTCCCACCCCCTGTTACCTTACCTTCTCCTGATTTCTCTTTTTTTTTCTTGCTTTTTACCAGTGACTCAGTTTTTTCCTTCTTTTCCTGCCATGCTCCTGCTGCACCCTCTCCCCCATCACCATGACCAATTTGCATCCCCCTCCCCACCCCAGTGAAGCAGCTGCTTGAAAACATACCTTGTGGCCCTGCAAGGTAGTAAGTACACGTGAGCCAAACCAAGATCAGATGTGCCGAGAAGCCTTTGCTACGGAGATGCAGGAGGTTGTTTTTCTGTGGCTTTTCCCTCCAGAGAGTGCATGTGTGTTGGGTACCTGGTGCTGCTGTGTCCCCGGGGACATGCTGTGCTGCCCCAGGAGCCTGATGCAGTGTTGCTTGCTCGCTCTCTCACAGGTGAACATCACGCTGCTGGACATCAATGACAACTACCCCACGTGGAAGGATGAGCCATACTTCATTAACCTGGTGGAAATGACGCCCCCCAACTCGGACGTCACCACGGTACATGCGAGGGAAGGCGGCTATTGCACTAAAAGCCTCTTCCTTTCAGCTGGCAAGGTTGTCACCGGCTTGGCTGGAGCAGGGAGTCACCTCCAAAGTGGTGTCGCCTCCTAACTGGTGTCACCTCCAGTCAAGCACCATCTTGCAAAAGTCTATTTAAAAGGTTACTCCTGAGCCCCCTTGCTGCTGCCGCTCCTGTGTGTTTCTCCTGTCTGTTGGGATTTTTTTTTTTCCTCCCCAAATTTGTGGGTTTTGGCCACGTTCTCCTTTTCTTAGCCTCGCCTGCGACCTCCTTCAAGGACCTCTCTGAAAGACATTGATTTACAGCCTTTCAAGTCCCTCTGGTGAAATAAAAGAGAAGGAGAGAGGGAGGCTTGTACTCCATCACGCCAGGAGAAAAATGACGGCACAAAACGGAAAATAAATGAGAGAAAAGTGAAGAGAATCCACAAAATCATATAAGTAGGAAGGCTGTGAGAGAAAAGGAGGTGGGGGGGGAGGAATGGTCTGGCAGAGCCAGAGCACGGCAGTTTTCTGTCTTCCACGTGGCACCAGCCCCGCTGCTTGGTGCCTGCTTGAAGTCATCTTGCCTTTGACATCCCAATTAGTTGCTGGGAAAATAATTACTGTGTCAGCAATATGATGTAAATTCAGCTGTGGGACAAGCAGCAGGGGCTGGGGAAGTTATGAGTGTAATGAAGTTGGGTTTTTTTTAATGTAAATGTCCCCTGTAATTAAAAATGTCACAGGGAGAACAATAAAGTACAAAATGTCTGGTGTGGAAGAAAACTCCACCAGTGAATTATTTCCAGCATTTCCGATGTGGCAGCACAAGTTCCTCAGCGAGCCTCTTTGTCCCGTTTATTTTACTTTTCTGAAGGGTGCTTGTTTTCTAGCTGGTTTTATTTAAAAGGAGAAAAGCCCATTTGATTGCTGTGTGCTCATGTCTCTCTTGTCTTGCCATTACCTCTTGGGCTTGCAGGCCAATTTCAGTTAGATTTAACACTACAGTAGAGGTCTCGAGGGTACAAAACCCCTGCAAATACCATGAAAATATACAGCTGTATGGAGGAAGGAGAACCTCTTGCTGCCGCTGGTACAGGGAAGCCTCTCATGAGCTCAGCCTCATTATTAGACGCTGGTGAATCACATGGGGGCTCACCATGGGAGTTAATTCCCATCGCTCTGCTTTAATTTTTGCTTTTCCTCTGTGGCAGGTGGTGGCCATTGACCCGGACCTGGGGGAGAACGGCACAGTGGTGTACAGCATCCGACCCCCCAACAAGTTCTACAGCATCAACAGCACCACAGGGAAGATCCGCACAACCGGCGTCTTGCTGGATCGCGAGAACCCCAACGCCCAGGAGGCCCAGCTCATGCGGAGGATCGTGGTGTCGGTCACCGACTGTAAGCTCTGCTTTCATCCCACTCCTCTTTGCCGCAGTGGTTTGTCTTGCTCCACCGTAGCTAGAAATTGCTGGGGCTCAGGTTGTGCAAGCATTGCCCTCCTCACCCTCCGCTTTCCCTCCCCGATGGTTTTCACGTGTTACATGGAACTTTCGTCAGCCTGATCTTGCCTTTACGATGACATTTCTTTTTTTCCCTGTTTTTAGCATAAGTTGCAAAGATGTTTCTGAGGTTAAAAAATGAGAGTAGGTTAAAACCTGCTGCTAAAACAAACCAGAAACCTTCAAAACGTGAGCACAGTAATTTCTGTAGCAGCCCTGACAATGAGCATGGGAGGCAGAAACTCCCTCTCTTCTGTCTGGCTCCATCAGTATCTGGGAAAGCCAGTTGAGCAGGTGGGGGGAAAAGAGCTGATCAAGCAGCAGAATGTACTTTTCTCTGGAAATAGTATCTTAGGGAAACTTTTTAAAGAAAAAAGATAGAGATATGAAGATGATTTTCTATTATCCAGCCTGTTTCCAGCAGCCAGGAGGCATATAGAAGCTCATCTCTGCCCCTTTCTATTTTTGCATCACCTCTGCACTGTGCTAAAGCCATCGTCCCATTCGTCCTGCAGAAAAGACAGAGATGGGCCCGGACTGGTCTTGCTCTTGTTTTGAGCTGCATGCACAGGTGGCCATCGGTCTGCCTTGCATGCCTGCTGCCAGGGAAAGTTTTCCCCTGCCAGGGGGCTGTGCTATTAGTCTGAGGGGCTGCAGTACAGGGGGTAACACAGACAGGTCAATGCCTCGAGGATGCAGCCCCATCCTGCCCTACTATCTGTATTGGGAGTGAGGGCTCCTCTTTAGGGGAAAGGGGTGGAAACAGCTCGAGGCATTAACCTTGAGACCCCGTTCCTGGCCTCCGCAGGCGGGAGGCCACCCCTGCGAGCTACCAGCAGCGCCACGGTTTTCGTCAACCTGCTGGACCTGAATGACAACGACCCCACTTTCCAAAACCTGCCCTTCACTGCCGAGATCGCTGAGGGCCTTCCTGCAGGCTCCTCTGTCTTCCAGGTGAGCGTGTCCCATTTCCACCATGCCCCGCGCTGGGAGCTGCTGCTGCTGTCGCTGCCATCGCTTCTGCAAAGCAAGCTAGCAGTACATCCTCTCCATCCTCTAGCAATGCAACTGGGGGGATGCAGAAGGGGTTGTGGCATCCCACCCCATGTGCTTGCTGCCAGCAGGAAGGATGCTCCGAGGCCTCTTTGTTTCAGCCCAGCATTCCTGGGGACAAAGGGATGCTCAGGGTTTATGTACTGTGATTGTCAGTGTCAGGAAATGATCAGGTTCGCCCATGCTCACCCCTTCCCTCCGCTCTCCCCACCAGGTAGTGGCCATCGACCTGGACGAGGGTCCAAATGGGCAGGTGACGTACCGCATGCAGGTGGGGATGCCCCGCATGGATTTCTTCATCAACAGCACCAGCGGGCTTGTCACCTCCACCGCCGTGCTAGACAGGGAGAGGATCGCCGAGTACTACCTGCGGGTGGTGGCCAGCGACGCCGGTGTGCCCTCCAAGAGCTCCACCAGCACCCTGACTGTCAAAGGTGGGTACACCAAGACCCCTCCAATCCTGTCCAGCCGCAGAGCCCCCTCCAGTCCCAGAGAGATGGGTGATGAGGACACCTGACCAGAGGAAATGCGGTTTATGTAGGAGACGCAGCAAGGAGTCAGATGGATGATATATGATCTGAGCTATTATGTGGTTTTGCATGCAACAGCATGCAGAGAAGTCATCCCATCACACTGCTGTCCCCACAGGCTGCATGTCTCACCCGGTGTGCTGTCAGCTTAGTAGAGAGATGGGGAAAATATGGTGTTTCTGGCTGCACCCCCAGATTCTGTATGATTTTTCCCCCACTCCCCCATCCCCAGTGTTTCTTTTTCTTTTGGCTTGCCTTTTGCTTCAGCATGTAATTCGCATCAGCTGTGTGTCTGGACAGCCCATGTAATCCTGATTTCAGAGCTGGACCGCTAGTATGTGGCCTGGTTTTAATTTAATGCATTTCTATTTACTGGCTTCACATGAGCCTAGTGCTGAGGGTAAGCTTCATCTGGAAATAAACTGACCCTGGATTCTCCTCGGGACTGGGTTGGAAAAAGATGTTTCTGGTCCTGTAACTCCAGAGCCCTCTGCCATACACCAGGACTTACTAAGCTTATATTTAAGCCCCAGATTTTCTTCTGAAGGGGAATGGAAATGAGTTCGGTGCAAACAGTAACTTTCCTTACAGTTCTGTAAGGCTTCTTTGGATGGCGGGGGGCGGGGGGGGAGGGGTGTCTGTCTATGTTGGAAGCAATCAAACACAGCCTGCAGCCAGGGGGACCGGTCTGTTTTACAGCCAGGCTGCAGGTACCCTACCACACAAATGGCAGGGAGCAGCAGGCAGAGCATTCCCTGGGATGCTCAGAGCAGCAGGCAGGTGGTTTGGGGAGCCTGGAAGACGTTAGCCTGGCATCTGCAGGAGGGGCAGCCCTCGGGGGGGCACTCAACTCTGCTCCCCTTTTCAGTTCTGGACGTGAACGACGAGAACCCCACCTTCTTCCCAGCCATCTACAACGTGTCGCTGCCTGAAGACGTGGCGCGAGATTTCAGAGTGGTCCGACTCAACTGCACGGATGCTGACATCGGGCTGAACGCTGAGCTGAGCTACTTCATCACAGGTATGAACCCTTTGCAAAATGCTGCGAAGGGGACCCTTGGCTGTGGAAAGGAGCAGGCTGCCCCGGACCTTGGCCAGGGTGTTCTGCACATCGGCAATGCCTTTTCCAGCCCCTCCAAGCCTTGTACGGTATCGCCATCTGCTGAACAGCCCCGCTTGGCTCCCCACCGCGCTGACCACTCTGCCGCTGTGCCTGTGCCCTGCCTGGGGCAAACCTTCGGCCCGAGCATCCCCTGCCCTCTCACCACCGGCATGCAGCCGGGAAAGGCGTGGGGGTGGGCTGAACGCCAAGGGCTTGGGGGGACAGTCACGTATCGTGTATTTAGGGCTGGAAGCCTCTCTGGATTTTTAGGGCATCTTGCAGCCCCACGTGCAGGTGGTTTGGGGTGGGCAGGGAGCAGGCAGGCAGCGATGCCACCCGGGCAGTGCCTGGCCTGCACCACAGCTGCAGCACCTGCAGCAGGAGGCCGGGGAACCCCCTGGCCACGCTTTGACTTGCAAACTGCACATGTGGCCTTTAGCCCTCAGGAAGAGGGCAAAACCAGAAGTGTCACCAGAGAGTCATTTTTCTCACAATAGTAGCCTCGCGTTTCATCTCACGGCCCCTCTGGCCTCTCCCGCAAGAGCAAAGACATGTGTTGTCCCACAGGTACCGCAGGCCACATGCGAAGTTGCCTCAGTTTGCTTCTGAAGCATTCAGGAGGTGATGTGGCTCTTAAGTGATTCAGCTTTTCCTGCAATGATTGCTCCTCTCTTGTGAGGTGGACACGGCACTTGGTGTAGCAGAGGGAAGGTGCTCTGGCCACTTTTGCTGCAGAGAAGCTTTGCCTAGGACAAGACACAAGCTTATCCTACAAAGCCTGCCTTGCTCACAAGTGTGCAGCCCTTCAGGAGGGCAGGCTGAGCAATTTCCACAGCTGGGCTGACCCCGTGCCCAGTGTGCAGCATCCTGCGGAGCGTGGGCTCTGCTCCCCGCATCCGGACAGCAGGTGACCTGGCCTTTGTCCTTTGCTGCAGGTGGGAACCAGGATGGCAAATTCAGCGTCGGCTTCAGGGATGGGGTGGTCAGGACAGTTGTGAGTCTGGACAGGGAGACCATGGCATCGTACACGCTGATCCTGGAGGCCATTGGTAAGGATTTCCCACTGTTCCCGTGGGACTGCTGCCATGCAGCCGCATGGGGTAGCTGTGCACGTGCCGAGCTGCCTCACCAGTATGTAGGAGAGATAGGAACCTTTGAGGTGCTCTATAAACCAGAGTCTGTGTCTGGTGTTAGCATTTCACAACCCATGTGCATTAATGTGTCCCGTTGTCATCGTGACTTTTGCAGGTAGCACATTCACCCCTCAGGCTCTCCCAGCCCCAGCGCCTTTCCTTCTCCCCAGGGAAGGCAAGGCTCCCCGTTCCCAGGAGGCTCTGTACTGTCCGGGTCAGACCTCCACCCATGAATGCCAGCACCACAGCATCGTTCCCCTAATGCCATGCCAGCCCTTGGCTCCATGGCTGCCAATTAATCCAGAGCCACCTGGCACGGGCAGAGGGTTCACATGCCAAATGCATCTTGGCTGTCATCCCCAGAACTTTATAATGAAGTGCCTGTTCACGGAAGACTTGGATGTCCCTTTTCAAAGGAGAAAAAAGTAGCCCAGTCAGAAATCTTGGGGGCATGGCACTGCAGGTGCCACAGAGCCTGCAGTAGGGATGCTGCACTGGCTGGGCACACAGGACCAGATCCCAGGTGGTAAAGGGTCCATTCTGCCCCTCTGGTGGGTATCAGACTGCTTGTGTTATCCCAGTCACCAAATCCCACGGGCTCCAGCTGGGTGGGTTTAGTGCTCAGGCACGTTAGAAAAAACAAACCCAACCTATGTTCCCCATTGCCTCATCCTTCTTGGCAAAACCAAGAGCCACGCTGTCATGTCCTTCTCTACTGAACATCAACTCGTCCTGGTGGGTGCCCTTTGGCTGTGAGCTGAGCTGGGTCTACAGAAAACTCCTCAGACCCCTGCCTGTCTTCATCTCCCAAATCACTGATCTCCACCAGACCCTTCAAACATATATCACCCTCTTAGACTATGGAGCTGCAAATCCTCTTTAATGACCAGTTACATTTCCAGCCCCACTGGGCAGTGGCTCCATGACAGAGCTTGGGGGTGGTTCAGCTCTCCCATTTTCTTTCAGATAGGCAGAAAAAAAAAAAAAAAAAAAAAACCACCAAAAAACATTGCTCAGTATGAGATTTGAAAGCTGCAGAAAAGACAGAGGAATTTAGTTCAGACTTTTTGGTCCTGTTATTTTCATCAGCTGAGGGCTGAGCACCCCTGTGCAAGGAGGAGATGGAGGTGACTGAAGCTCCCCTCACCTTTCTCTCCTATACAGACAACGGCCCCACCGGGAACCGGCGCACTGGGACTGCCACTGTGTACGTGACTGTCCTGGATGTCAACGACAACCGACCTATCTTCCTTCAGAGTAGCTATGAAGTCAGCGTCCCCGAGGACATCCCGGCTGGCAGCAGTATAGTACAGGCACGTGGCGCTCTTCCACCGGGTTCTTGGGTGGGTGAAGGGAGTCCCCTGCTCTCCATGCTCTGGCACCATGGCACTGAGCTGCAGGAAGCCCCAGGTAGAGATTTTCTCTCCCCATCAGTGGTCTGTTCCCCCAGGCTAGGGCAAGATGTGTTCTTGCTTGGTGCGCTCCTCTGCTCCTTTGGTCACCCAGGGTGTGAGCACCAGGGAGAAGACAGCAAAGCGCAAGGGAAAAATAAGAACTTTGCCCCGCTTCTGCAGGGGCGAGGGGAGAAAGCACAAGCCCTGTTGGCAAGGGCCCTCTGCCTGCCTGCCTCCCTGCTTCCTCCCTCCTCCCAGCAGAGAAGGGGCTGAGAGTGGAGAGCTGAATGGGGAGGGGCAAGAGTGCGTGCAAAGAGAT
>JAVJGJ010000062.1:34473740-34524308 GCA_035590215.1 Microhierax caerulescens
GATCCTCCTCCTTGTGGGATCGAGTTTGGGATCCTCCCTGTAGGATTTGCCTTTGGGCTCCTCCTTGTGGGATCTGGGTTTGGGATCCTCTTCCTTTTGGGATTTGTGGTTGGGATCCTCCTCTTTGAGGGAGCGGTGGGCAGAGCTGAATGGCTCAGTGAGCACCCGAATGAATGTGGTCATTCACGCGGCCTCTGAGTGCTTCCAGCATCCCTTCAAACCCAGGGCTCTTCTGGAGCGGGCACCAAAGACTCTTTGCAGAGGGCCCTGGGAAGGCTTCTTCTGCCTTGAATACCTCTCCCGGCATGGGGAAAGGGGTAGCTTTGTCCCTGGCTTTCGCGGGCAGGGTGAGTCACCAGGAAAGAAGAAAGGAGCCTTTTGCCTCTTGCAACAAAGGTTTGCTGGCAGCCAGGAGCCGTGCGTCGTGCTCAGGGTGGCCAGTCCCCACGTGTGAGCCCTGCGGCTCCCCATCACCTGTTGTGCCATGGCACGGGGTATGTGGTGCCTGTATCACTGCTCCTGTCTCTGGGGTCAGGCATCTACCTGACATCTCTGCACCCAGGGTGCAGGTGTGCAGGGCAGCTGTGCAGGCAGAGAGGGGACTCCTAACGCTGAGCCATTTTCTTAAACTGAAAGACTGTGAAAGGAGGAAAACCAAGTCTGACATCAAAGACCCTTTTCTTAGAGCATGCTTCACAAAAGGGGGGGACCCTTGGAAGTCTGTGGCGCAGGAGAGGTGGTATTTGGGGAAAGTTTGTTTTCCACAGAAAAAAATCAGAGGGACATGGAAATGGGCAAATCACTTGGGTTTAGTTTAATTTACACCTTTAGTGTGAACCATTTGTACTGAAGGTCTCCCCCTTCAAATACATCCCCACATCTCTATGGCAACCAGAGAGTGTTTGAAGGTTTCCCCGTCCCGTTCTCCAAAACCCAGGCAGCCCAGGGCCAGAGGAGAGCGGGAATGTCCCAGGCAGCCCAGAGAGGTCCTGATGCAGAGCTGCAACCTGCAAGTATCTGAAACCATGTGAAACCCAAAGAGGTGGGGCTTGGTGCTCACCATGGGGCCTCGCTGGGCACAGAGACTTCACCCAAAGGGGTGAAACTGATGGATGAACGTAGTGTGAGCTGCAGACGTGGAAGAATTAAACAATTTTTTCCTACTGTTTCCTTTAAGCACGTCAGCTTACCTGCTGGCTGTTGTACACTTTCCCAGCAGAAACAAGCAGCTCAGCTTTGTGCGGTGCCTTTCCAAGCTGGCAGTGGTTGCGAGCCTCCAAAGGCCTCTTTAATGCATTTACAGACATGTTTACCTGCTCCCGCTGCTTGTTTATTGAAGCAGATTTCCAGCAGACAGCTGTAGCATGCATCCTTCCAAGCATCGATCTCACCAGCCCACAGCGCGTTGCATGGGGAGGGGGGAGACAGGGACCGAGCAGCACTCAGGGGGTCTGAGCCTTCCTCTACCTGCTCAGGAGCACATCGTGGGTGGCAGTCTCAGCTAAGGATTGCTTTTTGTGGAGCACGTTTGCCCCAGGATGCTGCTCGTCAAGGCGATATTTGTTACGCTGCCAGGTTGTTCTGCTTTCGCCTAGGCTGTTTGTTCAGGTGCCTTGCAACTTGCACAATGTTTTCCAAAAGAAATTAAGCGGCAATATTTTTTTGGACTGGCTGGTGATAGCTGCGTGTGGGTGTAGTTTGGATGCCTCCACCTTTCCTGCCAGGAAGCCGTAACCTGGAAAGCGTTTGGGAACCTGAAATAGCAAAATCCCCTGTCACCTTGCAGCATTGCTGCCTGGAAATGAGCTGCTCAAAGGGGCTCAGCTGGGACGCCTGGGATACCAGGGGCTGCTTGAGAAGGGAACTGGGCCTGAACCAAAAGCTTGGGAAAGAATATGAGTGCGGGGTGAGTTAGTTCCTGCCAGGCAGGATCACATTTTGGTAGACTCCATGATGTCCCAGGCCTGGCTGGTGGGGGAGCTCCTGGGGCAGGCGAGCTGTCTCTGGGACACTGGCTGACTCCTCCTGAAGGTGTTGATGGAGTATCGAAGGGAACCCAGACGTTTCCAGAGCCTCAGCTGGGGCTCACTGGCATCTGCCGGGTGATGGGGCATGCACTCATGGAGCCCAGAGCGGGACTGGTCCAGCGCTGCTGGCTTGCAGAGGGTCACAAAGATGAGGAAGGTTGCCAGGAGGAGAAAGATGCAGATGAGCGCAATGATGACAGGCAGCAGATCTGCCATCTCAAGGGATGTGGGGCTGGAGGGGACCAGCTCAGTGGTAGAAACCAGAAGCCCAAGGAGAGGTGGGGTGGGAGAGGTCCCATTGCTGGCATCCTCTGTGCTCATATTCCCTGCAGTGCACAAGGTGACACAGCGAAGCAACATGGGTGATCACTTCCTAGAGGCTGGGTAGACAGTCACTCTCTAACCTGATGGATTTTTGGCTTGCCTTGATGTCCAGGGTCCTCCCAGCTGTGTTTTCTGTGACACAGGGGAACAAGAGGAGTCTGTCTGCTTTGCCTGCTGGCAAAGCACAGAGTTGGGATTTATAACTGCAAAGTACTGCCCTGAACTGAAGTGCAAAACCATCTGGCAAAGAAATCTAGCACAGGTAGTACTGTGTACGTGTGGCACCATGGCCCTGGTGATGACACCTGTAGGGAACATGCACACATGTTGCATGCAGCTTTTCTGGAGGCAATAAATAACTGTGTGCTAGAGATCTTCCCCCCAGGCTGCTGGAGTTTGGTTCTTCTCTATTCCCCAGAAGTGTGGGTTTGTGGAATTGACTGTCATTAGGGGTTTTTTTCATTATTCCCTCTCCCCCAAGGAAAATGGATAGTTGGTTGAAACTCTGCCCAGGTAAGTCCCCATCGAGCTGCAGTATGGCACTAGCATTGCCTTTTTGTTTGTTTTTTGCAGGGCTGAAGCTTAACGCACTCACCCTGCTTGTGCCAAAAATCTTGTGTTAGGCACTTTGCTGACCTGGTTTCAGGTTCAGACACGTCTCAGGTTTCTCAGCCAGTTCTGCAAACAGTGATGCAAACCAGCTTCCCAAAGCCTCATCAACATGAGCTCTTACTGAACACCTGACAGCAGCTGTCCTCTCCTTTCCCCAGTGGGTCATATGCCTCGCAGCTCACATCCTCAGAGAAGTTTGCACCCATCGTTTCGCTCCCATGCACCCTCCTGCACCTGTTCCTGGCCCTGCATGGGCTGTGTCAGAGGCCAACATCTCCGCAGCTCAGAGATGAGAGCTGGGGAAATATTGCTGTGCCAACCCTCTGCAGTGCGACAGCTTGGCTTGGCCCTTGGTGCTCTAACCAGTATGCTGGAGGTAAAGCTGTATTACACTGGCTTCCCTGCAGAGATGTGGGAGTTAGAAAGAGTGATGGAGGGCTGTTGTACTGGTCTGTGGTGGGGCAGTCTCTTGGCAAATACTGATTTGGATTGAGCCAATTTAAAATTAAGATCTTAGGAGGGGAAAGGCAGGGCTGCAGGGACTAGCCAGTCTCTGGGTCTGCTCTTGCAGCCACCCCCCCAGAATCATGCAGGTTTGTGTAGGCAGCAGCCAGAAAAACACTGTAAGCCAAAAAAAAAAAAAAAAAAAAAAAAAAAAAAAAGGAGAGAAGTTATCAGTCTTTAATTGCAAATTGGAATCTGTGAGACACCCTGGTGGAGACAAAGCCCAGTGGAAAGCGAGATGCTGCGTCAGAAGAGGCAAGCATCGCTCACTGTCCAAATTACACACCAGGAAACAACCTTAAGTGAACGCTGTGAGAGCTGCAAGGCTGAGCGCTCAGAGGTTAAGGAGTCCTTGAACTTGGGTTGTCTGTGCCCCAGCTGTACCTGTGGCGTAGGTGAGCTCCCAGCTCTGGTTTGCCAGGACCCTGCCTTGTCCCAGAGGGGACAGATGGATCCTGTAGGATCCACACACCTCTCCTTGCAGGCAATGAGCTGAGATAACAGAGGGTATGACGTCAGAGGTTTCCACTAGGGTTGAGTACCAGGTTGGAGGCTCTTGGGAGATGTGATTTATTTCTGGAATACTTTGTATTATCTGGGCTTGAGCTCTGATGCTGGCAGCCTCAGGGCAAGGTCTGTATCAGCCTGGTCAGAGCTGGAGGCTCTGAGGAGATGTGGCTGCTGCCATGGCTCAGCCAGGTCTGCGCTCAGAAAATGGGAAATGCAAAAATAAATGGGTCGGCATCTTGAGAAGACTTTAGCTCAGGTGAATCCCTGTGCATATTGCAAGCAAGCTCAGGGGTCAGGGCTCTCATCCCCTCCTCCAAAGTGATCTTTTCACCTCTCTTCACCGTAAAAGCATTTATTTTATTGTGCAGCCTCTCCTTGCCTGGCTCAGCCCCTTCCCCTCCAGCTTTGGGAGCAGAGCAGCCCCTGGCAGCTGTAGCTGTCCCAAAGACCCCTCTGCTCCATGGGCAGGCTGCTCCTGTGCACTGCTAGGCATGAAAACCAGCAGGCAAGGCTGCTGCTTGCCGTGCACACCAAAGGCAGCCTGAATCAGGGTTACCACAGCTACCGTAATGCTGGCATTTACTGACCGCATGTGGTTTGGCTTGGCAACCTTATATTGTTCATTGAAAGCAGCCAGGAGGCATGGGCAATTTCTTCAGGTTGTTTTTTGCTCTGTTGGTGGTGGCTGTAGGGTGGGTTTTTTTTTTTAAATCCAGCTGATGGTGTCCCTTGGAAACCCATCAGAAGGGTTCACGCTGATATTTTCCCAGTCTGTTCCAGCCATGCCCTCTTCTCTTGCTTCCCATCCACCCTCTCCTCACACCCAGTTCAGCTGGCAGAGCTGCAGGTTCAGGGAAGGTCCAGGCTGCCCCTCACCTGATCTCCGAGTCTTACCAGAAAAAGAGCCACTAAAAATCTGGGAAATCTTTGCAGAATACACACAGGCAGTGACTTTCTTTTAGGGCCAATAACTTTTTAGTGTGTTAACACAGAGAAAGGGCCCCCCTCACCTCCTGCTTGAGACAGAGCTACAGCCATTTCAGCAGAATTTCAGCAAAAAGCCACTAAAATTGGGATCCTATCAGCAGAAAAGTCAGGGCATAGTAAGAGCAGCACTCCCCGTGCCCATGGCATGCGTGGGGATGAGGGCTTCCCTCCCGCAGGGTGGGAGCTCAGTGCCTTTTCTGGAGCGTGGCAATGGACTAGCCATCCACAGCATTTTATACCCACCAGCCAAGCTGCTGCCTGCATCCCCATTCATAGTACCACCCCTTCCCAGCATCACTGTCCCACCCAAGCCCCGTGTTATTAACTCAGGGGGGTTAATAAGAGGCTTGCCCAGCCTGGCAAACCCCCGCAGAAGGGTCAGCCCTGCCTGATCAGCTCTAACCTGAGATGGCCCCACAAGCACTCAGGACCCAGCACTGGGCATGGAGCAGCTGAGATCAGAGAGAAAAAAAAAGAAACTGCGAAGTGCTCCTGTGGAAGGGGGAAAGGAAGAAATTATTCTTGTGTGTGAGCCGCAGAACGCATTATTCTGCCCAGTGCCGGGTGCCGCCTGCCTGGCCCAACTGCCTAGTTTGGCAGGAGTTTTTCCATATACTCTCCCTCCCTTTTCTCAAACTCCTGCGAAGAAAAGGCTCCTTTCAGGCACTTCTGTGCCTGTAATACAGCTCAGATGAAAAGCAGCTCTCTTTCCACTCCCTGTCTTGCTTAGCGACGCTTTCCTAGGGCTCCCCAGCTTCTCCCAGTGCGCTAAGTCTTTCCTCTCTCTTGCAGGAGGAGGCAGCGCTGGATGGGTGCTCGCCGAGCCGGGTGGCTGGGTGCTGGCAGCGAAGGGCTGGCAGCGATGCTGTACCCCGTCACCCTCGCGGTTAAGCAGCAGCGCTGCATTTGCAGGACTTTCCCCTGCTCCCGTCACTGGGACAGGCAAAGCAAAGTGGCAGGGAGGGGGGGACAGATGGCTGACTCCACACCCACCCCAACCTTCGGTCTCCCCTCGCCATCCCGTGTGCAGCCCTTTCCCGGGGCCGCTGCAGGGCTGAGGACAGCAGCTCGGAGGCTAGGGGGGGGGGAGGTTGGCACATCCCTGCCCTGGCTCGCTCGCCCCTCGGGGTCAGCCTGAGTGGCTGGGGGTGGGTTTGCCGCGGGGGTTGGGCTCCCTACCTCTCACCGGCGGGCTGAGCCCAGGCTTCGCCTCCCGTACGCCTGCCTTGCCGCCTCTCCCACCGTGCTCTGCCGGCTGCCAGCCCCCTCCTCCCTTTTGGAGTGCAAGGGAGGGTGGGAGAGAGATGGCAGCCAGGCTGGGGACAGCTTGAGTGTGCGAAGCCAAGGGGGTCCCTGAGCCCCCTCCTGGGCTTTGCCAGCACGGCAGTGCCCCGGGGCTGTGCCCTGCTGGGGCGAGGGGTTGAGCTCCCCGGGATGCTTTTCCCTGGGCTTTGCCGAATGGTATGGTCGTGGGCTGAGTCCCCCGCGATGGGGAGGGGGCGGCGGGCTGCCCTGCTCCCCCTTTTCCCAGCAGCTTTGTGCCAAGCCGCCTGCATCTTTCTCATTCTTTTATTCCCTGCTCCTTCCTCCTCCTTTTCTGACCCCTTTCTAGTGGCTGGGGGTGTTTGAAACGTGGCCTGCAAAGGGCTGGCTCTGCCTGCAGTCTGCTCTCTCCAGCTGCACAAGGTGCCTTGCACTAGCATCAAAAAGAGCTTTTCCCCCACCGCTCGCACTTGAGTGCAGTCGTTTTCCCAAGTTCGGGACAGTCTGTCAAAGTATCGTCTCCTCTGGGACCTCAGAAGATCAAAACAGCAGCAGCTGAGCTTTTTCTAGGCTGCAGGCTGGCAAGAGCATACATTGGTTTAATGCAAACTACTTTTTTTTAACAAAAAACAAATACCTGGGCTGACCCTTTTCACCTGGTTTCTGTGCCGGAGCTGCCTGCAGCAAATGCTTGCGTTGAGCTGGGAAAAAGATGGCTGAAAGGGTGTTTGCAGGGTGCAGTTTGCTCATCATGTTGAAACTCTCCCCTTTGCTCGTCTTGAAATGCATTTTCTCAGGCACAGCAGGGCAGAGAATGGCACAAAAAGCTGTGAAGGTTTTTCTCCCATCCCTTAGATTTCCCTCCCATTGCGGCCCTCGTTGCCCTGGCACCATGTTCCAGCTGACACGATAGCTTTTCCCAGGAGGGAGCCAGTGCCATGCCAAGGCAGCCGGTCTGCCTGGGCATCACTCGCCTGCTGGTGCGGAGCCCATCCATCACACTGGAGAGGAGACAGCCCAGCTCCTGCCCAGAAATGGCCTCGGGGAGCCCTGAGGGTAGAAGAGGTGTCCTGGGAGGGAGAGCTCTCTTCTGTGAAAGGAAAGTGCTGGGTCCATGGTGAAACATGGAGCAAGGGATGGGGTCATGTCTGGCTGTAAGAAAGACATGAACTGGTCTGGGGCAGAGGAAAGCAGCATGTGTGACAAATCCAGGTAGTTTGCAAGTGCAGGGCTCAGCATTTTCTAAGGTTTCTGCTGACACAAGGCTGATTTGGTGGAAGGAAACAAGAGCATTTCAAGGCATCTCAAAACTGTGTTTCAGAACCGCATCTGTGACTCCCGCATGTGTTGTGTGGGGCTGCAGGTGACAGCCAGCTCAGGGCTTTAAAGCTGAGCCCCTATAAATGACCTTGCTGTTCCGACTGCACATTCACCCTTTGCAGCATCCCCTCCTCTTTTCAGTGCAAGTCTGCGTGCAAACCTCCACCTGCCTGGGAAAAGAAGAACACCAGGTGATATTTGTAGGGAGAAGATGCAGCAGAAGATGCCTTGCCAGGGGAAGCAGGCAGAGAGTAACGGCTAAGGCATTCTCTGCATCCTTGCCCCAATGATTCACCAGCAGCCACTGCTGTTGCTGTGCGTTGTGGGAAGCAGTTTCTGCGGAGGGGAGATGCAGCGGCTCAGAGCCAGCTGGGGAGGCAGCCCTGGCCCTGCTGTCCCTCATCGGGTCCTGCTTCCCAGCTGCCGGGCTGCTGGCTGGGGGTTGCGGGGAAAGCACTGCAGTGTTGTTCGGCGACACCAGAGGGGACCCGTGTCTTGGGTTTCCCAGGGTGCACAGCTTAATGGATACATGCATGGGCTGTACAGTGCATCACAGCTAAGGGGTGCTCCCACGCACTGCTGCTCGAGAGCTTGCGAGGACTCAGACCGGCGTCCAGACTACCAGCATGCTCTTAGGCTGGTTGCATTCGTGTTTCTTTTGGTTATTTTACATATGCTGCCACTTGGGTGACTTGACTGATGCCATGGGCTGCATGCCCACCAGCCGCTAGAGCTGCTCTCCCTGCCCAGCTCAAGCCATCTCTGCAGGCAGGAAGACTGTCCCCAGCGGCCTCTCCAGTGGGGCAGACACTGGCAGGCAGGGCAGAACCAATGGAGGCACCTCCTGCACTGCCACAGTGGTTTCATGGCATGGTCCTCAGGCTCAGCTGCCACCCCAAGCCCACCCAAGAGCTAACCTGGCAGCCGAGGGCCCCCAAGCCTGCTATCCCTGCTGTCCGGTGTCGAGGGAAGGGTAACTTACTTTGCTTTGCAGCCAGTAAGCACCCTGGCTCAGACGGAGGAGCAGGATGTCCAGCCTTGGCAGGGTGGGAGGACTTGTCACAGTCTGGAAACCTCTGCCCTTCACTGCTTTTCTTTTCTTACACAGGTGAAGGCCACAGATGCAGATGAAGGCATTAACGGGAGAGTGTGGTACAGGATTGTCAAGGGTAAGTCCACGTGCCCCCTCATGTATCAGTGGGTTTGCAGCAGGCTCTGGCCGGCCACACGCATGGCCTCAGGACATTGCACTCTCCATCCTTTTGCACTTCACAGCCCACAGAAACATTTTCCCCACCCCTAAGCAAAACTTCAGCGTTAGGGTTAATTGCCAGAGGATGATTTGTCACAGATGAGTGCCTAGATGCTGTAACTGCTGGCTTGACCAGGGCCAAACCCTGATGTAGCTGAGCCTGATGTAGCTGGAGGTGATGGGGCTTGGGTTTTACTCAATAGTCTTCCTCCAAGGTAGCCCCAGGGAGGGCTCAGCGAGTCACCCAGACTGATGCAGTGGTAGTGGGCAGCATCCATCTCGCTTCCCCCCCACCAGGAAACGAGCACAACCACTTCCGCATCAATCTCAGCAGCGGGCTGGTGATGCGAGGCGTGCGGCACCTCGACAGGGAGCAAAACTCCTCTCACATCCTGGAGGTGGAGGCCTACAACACAGAGCACGGACCCATGAGGAGCTCCGTGCGGGTAAGGACCCCGTGGCCGCTGAGGGATGGACAGCAGGGCAGAGCAGCAGAGAACATGCAAAATGTTGGGGGTGCTTCATCGGAGGGCAGTCATTTCCATTTCCAGCCCTTGCTGGCGTGCAGGAAGTTTGAGAGATCTGGCATGGAGATGCTGATGGAAAGAAAGTCTCTGGGGGCTGCCTGAGGGCGGAGGAGAGCTTGTTGGGGGGTGGGGGTGTGCTAGCTTGTTGGGGGGTGGGGGTGTGCTGTTTCTTTCTTTTTTCCTATGACACTTCGGTGCAATGATGAGGCTGCTAAGTGGTGTGGCAGTCGCTGTCAGAGGGAGTGCCGCTCATCTGGTGAGGGGCAGCTCTGCTACCAGGAGGAAGAGCTGAGCCTCAGCCTGTTGAAAACTGTCTCTCCTGGCCAAGCATCTATTTACATCAGCCAGGACCCAATGGCAGTAGTCTTTAGCCATGACATGCCAGCTTCCCAAAGTTCCCACAAACTCAGCCTTCTGGTTCATTCTATTTTTAGACCCACTGGTGGGGTGGGCTCTGGCCAAGTACGATGTGCCCGCAGCACCAGCAGCAAACAGAAAACCAGGAGGAGCAAGGATGTTCCCTGGGGAAGCAGCAGCTCGACCCACTGAACTTTGAGCAAAATTTCCCACCGAGTCATCAGCGTTTCTACATTGAGGGGTCTCTAACAGCAAGGTTTCGAGCAATGAGGGGGGAATTAATATACAGACTGTACCTCCCTCTGGCACGGGAAGGACTGAGTCACTGACCATGGGGCTTGTTTAAATCAATGATGTGTGTGTTCACTCTCCATCACGTGGTGTTTGTAGTAGAGATAACATTCCTCCTGCACAGCAGATGAGTACCATGAAGGATATATTTTCCCTCACAACTGTAAGCAGCTGGTGAGGGTGCAGGAGCCTGCCTGGCTCACCCGTGGTTTCTCCGGGGGAATTTCACAGGTGATCATATACGTGGAAGACGTCAACGATGAGGTGCCAGTGTTCACCCAGCGGCAGTACAACCGCCTGGGGCTGCGGGAGACAGCGGGGATAGGGACTTCGGTGGCAGTTGTCCGGGCCACTGACAGAGACACAGGTAGGCAGCTGGGGGTGAGAAACACCCAGCCAGGGTGGGAAGTGGTGAGATCAACCATTGCACAGATCCTGGCTTGGTCAGCTTGAAATCCTTATGTGGGATGAGCTCTACTCCATGGTCAGGGTTGGCATCAGTAGTGCCTCCCTCTTTGGGGTGCTCAGTCCAACTGGCACCATGGTTCCTGCTCCTGCCCCAGGGAATGGCGGTCTGGTGAACTACAAAATCGTGTCGGGCGCAGAAGGGAAGTTTGAGATTGATGAGAGCACGGGCCTCATCACAACAATTGACTACCTGGACTATGAGACCAAAACCAGTTACCTGATGAATGTCTCTGCCACGGACCAAGCACCTCCCAACAACCAGGGCTTCTGCAGCGTGTATGTCAGCCTGCTGAACGAGCTGGATGAGGCTGTGCAGTTCTCCAACAGCAGCTACGAGGCTGTGATCATGGAGAACATCCCCCTGGGCTCTGAGGTGCTCCAGGTTGAGGCCCACTCCATTGACAACCTCAACCAGATCACCTACAAGTTTGATCCCAACAGCAATCCCCAGGCGCTTTCCCTCTTCAAAATCAACGGGATCACTGTAAGTAGCCACAGCACGGTCCCTCCTGTCTTGGTTGTCCACCATGAACTTCGCTGTTGGTGGCTGGCACAACTGTTGTTCATCCTTGGCAGGGTGTGATCACAGTCAAAGGCCAGGTGGATCGAGAGAAGGGGGATTTCTACACCTTGACAGTGGTGGCCGACGATGGGGGACCAAAGATTGACTCTATGGTGGTGAGTAGCTTTTACCTTCTTCCCCACCATCATCTCTGCAAGCAGAGCTGACCTCAGGTCACCTCCCTCTTCTGGCACAGGACAGCATGTCCTAGCTGGCCTCTCTGCTCCAGCCGCCGGGGTTTGGAAACCCTGACCTGGGGGAAACCCTACATTTGCATAAGCATGGGCCAGTGCCTTTTAGCTTCTGCATGTCATAGGGTGGGATTTCTCAGAACAAAAAAATTTAGAAACCACCCCAAACTGTAGAATTTGCAGGTCGCTTACCAAGCTAAAACAGTTTTGAGGGAGGTAAATCTGGGGGACCTTGAAATACTTTACGGTGGTTGATGTTTAAGAGGGCTACGTTTGGCAGCTGCAAAGGCAGCCGAGCAGGGGGGTGGTTTGCATTTCTCTGCTGAGGCAGGAGGCATGCCGGGTGCGGGGCGAGCTTGGTGGCCGTGCTGTGGGCAGGGGCCGCTTGGCTGGCACTAGCCACATTCTACTGGTTTGGGCCAGCTGGAGGAACGGGGCTCTGGGGAGGAATTTGAAACTGGAGGCTGGCCTGCAGCAATGGGCAGCACTCTGTGTTTTGAGTGCTCTTGTGTTGTGGTGCATCTGTTGCTTCTAAAAGGGATGTTGGATAGCAGAGGTAGTGAGGCTGCAAGTGTTGCCTCTCCCCACCCTTGGGTGCCAGCTGCTGTGCTCTTGTCTTGTCAGAAAAAACAAAGGGGTGCACCAATAGCCTCCAAATCGTGGCAGGGGGGTACCTGCAGACCCCAGCGCTGCTATGGTAGGATGCAGGGCTAACCCACTGCCCCTCACATGTGCCTGCACCTCTTCATCTCCCACTAACAGTTCTTTGTTTTCTCTGTTTCCCCCTCTGCTCTCCTCCAACAGAAGGTAAGCGTGTCCATCATGCTGGCATCATCTTGGGGGCCAGGATCCATCCCGAGCTCTGCATTATACCGTGGGGAGGGGTGAAGGTCTCCAGCCCCATCCCACCAGCACCAGCCTCTGTGACGCCCCCCTGGACATGATGCAGCACCTGTGAGCCACCCTGCTGCTGGCAAGCAGAGATCCCAACACCCTGATCTGGCACTTGGGACAGCAGCTGCCGGATCCGTTGTTGTCGCAGCAGCTGAATGGGCTCTGCCCACTTCTGGCTCTGTAATTCAGCGGCAACAATAACCAGATTGCCCCAAGGCACACAACTTGCTCCGGGGCTTCCTCTGGGATGTTGTTGCATTCAGCCTGGCCACACCTGGGGACTTGGGCACCCATAAATAGAGCCCCGGGAACAGAAAGGCTCTTCCTCTCTCATTTCTGTGTCGCGTTGCAGCTCTGTGATTACAAACACGATGAGAACATTTCCTCCGGCTAATTGTGGCTGAGGTAGCCTGGTCCCTGGTTGCCTGCAGTGGAGTGCCCCTTTGAGCATCTCCTGCCCAGTCTGTCACTCACCCATGTGTCTTTTCCCAGGAGGCAGCTCAGGTCTCCTCTATGGCCAGCTTGCCGTGGTCTAGCTAAATACACACAGCGCTGTCTTCTTTGTGCCTATTTAGCTTTAAAGCAAACACTGCCCAACCTCCGGTGCTGTGGGCAAAGATGAAATTGCTGCTTGCGAAAACCTTTGCAGGAAAAGGTCACCCTGCAGCAGTGTGAGTTGCTCCTTGCCCAGCTATTTGGAAGGTAAAAGAATGGAGGATGCTCCACAGAAAAATCCAGCACTTGAGAGCTGCAGCACCTCTGAGCTCTTTCTAAGTATCCCTCTTCCTCCTCCTCCTCAGCAGACAGGGAGGTAGCTTCAGCTCCTGGGCTCAAATACCTGCACCCATTCCCACATGGGATGAACAACACTCATGCTGTTGGCACCTCAGAGGGGTGCAGTGGGTCAAGAGTTTGCCGGGGGTGTCAGCGTGCCTGTTGATGCTGGGTGGGCAGGGGGAACAGTTCCCGCCCATGCCCTGACTGAGCCCCGTGCCATGCCCACAGGTCACCATCACAGTCCTGGATGAGAACGACAACAGCCCCCAGTTTGACATCACCTCTGACTCATCTGTGAGCGTGGCAGAGGACAGCACCATTGGCAAGCGGGTGGCTGTGGTCCTGGCCCGCGACCCAGACGCAGGCAGCAACGGGCAGGTAGGGAAGCCAGCACAGGAGGTTTGGGGCTGCCTGTAAAGGTGTGGTAGTGTTTCACTGAGGCAGAAGTGCCTCCAGCAGCATCTTCCCAACCAGCTTCCCCTCCTCTCCCCTGCATCCCTGCAAAAGCAAACTCTGGTCATTGATGCCAGCAGTTTTGGGGGGTTTGTGCAGCGGGTACCAGCACTCCCCAGTCAAGGCGTGCAGCAGGAGAGGAAAAAACACCACCCTTGTGCTGTCTGGGGCACAGAGGTCTGCGGGACATGTGTGTGAAGGAGCCCGGCAATCTGGAAACCAGCTGTGTGCCACGGGGAACGGCAGCGAAGCCCTTGGCAGGCTGAGCAGGAAGCTCGCTGACATTTGTTATTTTCCTTACCATGCAGACAGGCGTTAATGAGGCTCTGTCACCTTCATATCAAAAATTGCTAGTGCTGTAGGAGGGCAGTGGGTGAGACTGGGCTTGGCCCATGGGTGTTCGTGTTGGGGTGGCTGCAATAAGCCAGCACACCCCTGGACCCCAATACACTGGACCTTTTAAAATGCTCCAAGACTTCCCGAGGCATTGCTGGGTTTATTATTGTAGGGTCTCTTGTCTTCTCCTCCTCACAGCATCATACTGCCTGCCCTGTTCTTCTTTCCCTGTTATTTTCCAGGTGACTTTCTCACTGACGTCAGGGAACGCTGGCCAGGCTTTTGAGATCCGTACCACCAACAACACCTATGGTGAGGTGTTTGTGGCACGGCCGCTGGACCGGGAGCTGCTGGATCACTACACCTTACGGGTAAGCACCAAACCACCCCACTTACCTCCTTGGGCTTCTTTCTGGTTTGAGCATTGAGGCTCTTGTCTTAGGGCTTTGAGCTTAAAAAGAACATTGTTTTGAAAATCCATCCCCAACTGCAGATCCAAGCCTCAGATAGTGGTGTGCCTCCCCGGAGGAAGGAGCACACTCTGCGAGTGAACATCCTTGACGTCAACGACAACCCCCCCATCATCGACAGCCCCTTGGGCTACAACGTGAGCGTGAGTGAGGTGAGCACGCAGCCCTGCTCTTCTCCTTCCATCCTCCCAAGGTGAGGTCTGACCACAAAGCAGGTGGGGACAACAAGGTTGTTGTTTGTGGTCAGACCTCACTTTGGATAATTTAAGGGTTGGTGGCCCCTTGCAAACCCCACCTTGGGCGATTTAAGGTGTGGTGGCCCCTTGCAAGCTCTCATCTGTGACGACCTCCTGGTTTGGGGCTAGGAGAGAGTGCTGCAGGTAACTTAAGCCCATGAAGCTGCAGGGACCAACAGGAAGGAGAAGTGGCTACACACCCCTGGAAATGCCACCAAAGTGACGCAAGAGCCGGCACAGCGCAGAATAGGAATTGCTCTCAGGAAGCAGCTCAGCACGAGCTAGATAATTAAGCAATAAAACACAATCAAGCATGAGAAAAGACAACTTATTTCCTGACAGTTTAATTCCTGGACTGGGGGGGTGTCTCAATTTGATGATGAAAAATGAAATACAAGTAATAGCCAGTGACACTTAGCTGTGAGGAAGTGCTGCTCGTGATTAATAGCTTTGCATTAAAGTTATTGCCCTGTTAGGATTTTCTTATCTATTTAATGCCTGTTCAGAGTGGGCTGAAGAACAGAATTTCTGTTTTGATTTCCCCCATAATGGGACTATCCAAAAATAATTAGCCGAGCTGTGAGTCTATTACACAGCCTTCACCTCTGCACACACAGTGGTTTTTACACTCTTCCAGGCTGTGCAAGCCTAGATAGGACCTAATGCACAGCTTTCTGTGACAGGGAATCAAACTGGCTCATTGCAACAAATGGGAGATGCCATAACATAATGAAAAAGAGGTGCAATTTCAGCATGCAGAGGCAGCTGGCTTTGGTGGCTTAACAGCACATGTCGCTTGTTAGTGTTATTCCATTTAGGTTTAAAAGCTAATCTAGAAAATACATTTAATTACAGATTTTTAAGCCAAAAAGGATCTGAGTGCTTTAGCAAAGGGCAGAGCCTTCCATTGCTAAGCCTGGGGCTGATTCTCAGCTGAGCTATCAGTGGCAGGGCGGGTAGCCTTGGTTAATTTTTTGCATGCAGATGCATCTATTTATAAAACATCGTTTGCAATAAGCACTGCAAAAAAGGCATCCAGGAGCTGGTGAAGGCGGGCAGCCTTCTGTTGGCTGCTGGGTGTTGGGGCAGTGAGTTTGGTGCCTCGAGCACCACAGTGCCTGGAAAAAACCCTCTCTGTGTTAGAATTATGTTATTAATTATGTATTTTATATGTTACGAGGTGCATGTGATTTCTGTTGTGTATCTCTGTCACTCACCCCGCCATCTTGCCCTGCAGAATGTCGGCGGTGGCACGGCAGTGGCCCAGGTACGTGCCACCGACAGGGACATAGGCCTCAACAGTGTCCTCTCCTACTATATCACCCACGGGAACGAGGACCTGACCTTCCGCATGGACCGCGTCACTGGTGAGATCGCCACCCGGCCCTCCCCACCGGATCGCGAGCGGCAGAGCTTCTACAGCCTGGTGGTCACCGTTGAGGACGAGGGCAACCCCTCCCTGTCGGTGAGCCACCAAGATGTGCTTTTTGTGGGGAGGGTGGGGCTGGGCAGCACTGCAGGAGCAAGCTTAGCACCGAGATGTCAAGCATGGAAGGGGCGAACAGGCACAGGGTGTGATGTTTTGGTGACCCAGCCATTTGGGTTATGACTCAGGGTCCAAATCTGCTGATTTGATTCAGAGCCTCCTTCAGCGCCCGGTCCTGAAGGACCGTCTCTTGCAGTCGTTTGGGGAGCTGCTGTCTCCTACCTGTAAATGCCAAAAATACCAAGAGCATCCCAATGGGCAAGCGTGCTGGTGGCTGCAGGAGTTGTCCTGCCTACTGCCTCCTCACACTCTGCGTCTGGAAGGTCTCAGGTTGTTGCTCACCCATCTCAGGGCAAGGGGTGGCTGGAGCAGCAGCTGAACCGTGATTCAGGTCACCGTGGACTGATGTGTGTCTGCTCTGGTGCTTGCAAATGAGAAGACCTCCAGTAATTCCTGCTATAGCTGTTGCAGTCCGCACTGTGTGAGATGTGGGCAGCTTGTTACCATCCAGAGTGCCTTACCTGTGGTGAGCAGGTCTGAACATGCTTTTGGGGGCTGATATGAGACCCCATCCATCATCCTTTGGTCTGGGGGGGGTTGCCGCCTTGCTTTGTAGCTATCAGCCTGCAGGAGTGCCCAGCAGGGTAACTGCATTTGCTGCAGCCTGGATTCTCTCCTTTGCACCTTCCCTGCTCCACAGATAGCAAGTCCCATTATTTTTGCCTTTAAGGAGGACTCTGGCATGGGAGAGTCAAAAGAAGAAATAATATTTGGGGCGTTTTCCAGCCCCGAGTCCTTCCTAAGCCCATGGCTCTGCTGGGAGGTGAGCGAGTGCCTGTTGCACAAAGCAAGCCCAAACCGTGAGACAAGGGGGCATGACAACTGTACAACACCCTGCCATCCTTCCTCTCACCCACCTCCACCTGCTATCTCTCTCCATCTCTCTGATCTCCCAGCAGAGTGCTCTCTGCAAAGCCCAGCTCTACATTGCGAGGAAACAGATTGCAACCAGCAGTGCAAACTGTGGCTTGCAACTCTCGCTTCAGCCTTTGCACTCTCAGCTCCTCCCTCCCGGGTAGTTCTGCCTGCCTGTGCATCACCGTCTTTTTCTTAAGCTGTCCTACTGCTGTGGCTTAAATCTAGGTGTCTTTTTCCCCAAAATGAGAGGAGGCAGCTTCATGTAACTGCAGCACCCAATGTCACCAGCTCCTCCTTGTCCCCATTGTCCCGACACTGTGAGAGCATCGCTGAGGTGAGGAATGCCATGTGCCAAGCCAGCAAATCTCATTGCCATGGCAATCCCCAATTCCCTTCCCGGTGCTGAAGAGGACAAGTGACACAGCTTATTGCTTCACGCTGCCAAAGCGGTGTCCCAGCAGCCTCACTTGTCCTCAGAGTTTCTGCTGCGTGACCACCATGTCACCAGCACAAGTGATGCCAGCAGCGATGATCAGACTCCTGCCACACTGAAGCAAAACAAAGCATCCAGTGACCTGATTCCTGAGCAAAGGGAAGAGTTTTGGCCCTTTTCAGAGCTTGAGGATGCTTAGGTCTTGTGAAATGCTGTTCTGCGCATTGCTCGGTGACCGCTGGCCATGTGCCTGGGTGATGAAATGATGTCTGTGGGGAGTTGTCACCTACTAGAAACTTTGGTTTCACAAGTAAGTCTAGGCTGATGCAATGATGCACAAAACGAGGTTATTGTTTGTAATTTGTGTGTCCCTTCACATGCTTTAAGATTTGGCCTTCTGAGTATGGGAGAGGCAGAGAAGACAGAGCTGGGAGAGGACTTGGAAGTCCCATGGTGACCTGTGATACCCAGGACAGCAAGGGTGCCTTGAATACTGGCTGTCCTCTTGGGAGCTGGAAGTGCAGGGGCAAAAGGGTAAAAAGCTAATGATAAAAGGAAAGCATTTACCCCAGAAACCATTGCAGGAAAGAAAACCTTCACAAGCTGGTGAGCTACAGCTGGAAGGTCTTCTTGTCCTTGCAGGAGAATTGCAGGAGTCACCCAAGCTCTTTCCGACCCTGGTGCAAGCCTGCAGCCGCACCTCCCCAAGGGCTGGCCCTGCTCTGGAGCCTTTGGGACACTTCCCGCAGCAGAAGGAAGGATGCCTGCCCAAGGGAGCTGCAGCACCCACATGCCCCAGAGCAGGGCTCCTCCTGGCACCGCCGGTGGCTGCAGTGAGGCAGGGCGCACTGACAAAGCTGCTCCTCGCCGCCCAGATGCCTATCTCACAGCCGCCCCCAGCCAGGGCTGCTTCAGCCTCTGCAGTTTCTGTTCCTGTCCACCCACACTCTGAAACAAGAGGTCAGGTGAAGTGCCATGGCTCCTTGCTCTCCTCGGGAGCGAAGCCCTGAGTGCTGATGCAGTGGAAAACAGCCAGCAGCAGGGTGCCAGCTCCACCTGTGATCTCAAGCCGGGTGCTTGCAAGAGCTGGTAGGAGCCGGCAAGCTCCATGAGGGTGTGAGCATCTTGATGGGTCACCTTTACCATAAGCATCCTGCCCGAAGGTGCAGCACCGTGCCATCTTCTCCACCAGTGGTGGGGACCAAGGTGGGGTGCCAGCACACAGCATGCCAGGGCTTCTGCTCCAGCATGTGTGGAAGGCTGGGTATCCATTGCCTTTTCCCCCTAAACATCTTCAGTTGTCCTTTTGACGAGCTTTCCAGGTGGGAAGTGATACCTGGTACCATGCAGTGCCCCAGTATGCAGCACCAGTGCCTCTGGCCGAGAGAGGATGTAGCTGGTCAGCTCACCTCTGCCTGCCCACCACACCTGTCTGACACACGGGGCATCCCAAAAAACAGGATTCCTGCAGCACAGTAAGAAACCTGTTTCTAACAAAGTTTTAATCTGTGGTCAAACAATGCATTTGTTAGCAAACAGAGGGACTTGGAGGAGGTTTCAAAGCAGTTAGGACCCAGAGGCAGGCAAATCCCCTGTGTGCCTTTCCGGCTGCAGCTGCTGGGACCGGGAGAGGGAAGCGCTGGAGGCACTGGGCAAGCTTCCCCAGCAAAGCCAGGAAAGGGGCTGAGCCGTGGGTGGCAATAAAGTCCTGTGCTCAGGAAGTTACATCCACGGCGGGGGCGTTGGTTCTGGCTTCTCCTTTATCCCCCTGCCTGCGGCTGCACCGTCCCAAGGCTGCACTTGCTGCAGCCAGCGCCAGATTAATTGAAACCTGCAGTGGGCTGGGGTGTGCCCAGCCTTTTGCAGAGGCAAACACTCTTTCCTCCAGCTACGTAGCGTGAAAATTTGGCATGCTGCTGGGGATGCTCTGCCTGGGCATGCTGCCTGGTATGGCTGTTGCTCACGTCTGACACTGTTTTGGTATGACTAATGTTTATGTTTGTCTAGTGGCAATTTTTTCCCCAGTTTACAACAAAAAACAAGACAAAAAACCACACACACCCTTTAAGTAACAGTGTCTACCACAAGGTTTTGTCTCCTCCCTGGGGCCTCAGTCACACTGGAGGCTTTTTCTTGACCCACAGCTTCTTTTGGATAAGCAATGCCAGGGTGCTGCATTCAGCTGGAGGATGCTGTGAGGGCACCCATGTCCCCCAGAGTATCACAGGGTCCTCTGGCGTGGCCAAAGGCAGTGGCCCCTGGGACAGCTGCTCTGGCCATGCTGGCCCCAGGAGGATGGGGGGAAAACAACCAGAGCATTTCCCACCACCCACTGGGTGCTCCCGTGCCTCTGCCTCTCCACGGGGCTCTTGGCCACATCATGGGACCGTGCTCCAACACCCACCAGATGAACTTTCTAATTTACTGGCACTTAAAAAAACAACCAAACAAAACCCATAAACATCCTTTTTTTTTTTCTTTTAATCAGCACTGATAATGAAACAGAAAGATAAACTCCCCTGATCCCAAGCCAAGGATAAAATCGCAGCAGAAATAAGGCTCCTCCTGATGTGTGTCCAGCTGAAAAGACAGCAGCTTTGCAAGTCTGTGGCCGTCTCTAAAAGGCTGGTGGGGGAAAAGGGCTCTGCCAGCAGCAGGGAGCCTTTCCCCTTCCTGTTTTGCAAAGAAAAAGGCAGTACAAGGTTGGCTGATGACCATGTTTTGTCTCACAGTGGATAAAGTACTTCACCATCTGCTCCTAGGGAGGATTTTCAGTCAAAGATGTAGAAACAGGTTGATGTTGCAGAGCTTAAACCCCTGGCAATAAGTTAAATCCTCAGGGAGATTTGCAGGTGTGGGTCATCCTTCCCCGCATCCTCAGTTTTCAGCTAGTCCATAAAACGTGTGCAGCACAGAGCTGTGCTCTTCTCCACAGAAACAGGTAGTTAAAAACCAAAATCCAGGCAAGAGAGGTTCACTTCTAGCCCCATGGCAGAGCAGGACAGGAGGCGAAGGCAGGGCTCCTGCACTCAGCTTCATTTCTTAAGGCTTTGCTGCCCACAGCCACGCTGCCCCCCCGGGGGTCTCAGCCGGGCGAGCATGGTGTGGTGGCTGCCTGGCCTCTCCGGGCTGCTGCTGCTGCTGCGGGCTGTGCTTTCCTCTGGGGTCTTTAGGCTTTCACAAGGAATTTGGTGAGTCGGGAACAGGATCTGGAAAAGAGCAGACCAGGAGTGTTAGTCCAGCTTGCAGCTGTGGGGATATGCTTCAGGAAGCGGCCAAACTCTGCTTTTGCGTGGAAAACATAGACTTTGGGTCCTTCCCATCTTGAAGGCCCTGGGACTTCATGTCCCATATTAGATGCAAAGCTTGCAGCTGATACTTAACCCATGCTTTCCCATTCACCCCCCAGCTGCCCCTTTCCTTCCCACCCCTCCCAGAGTGGTCCCCATGGGGGCACAGCATCACCAGTCACTCACCCAGCGTTGGGAAGAAGCAGTCCCCGGGGCCTGGGGGGGACAGGGGGGTGCTGGGCTCAGAGAGCAAGTGTCGGCCAGACTCAGAGGGCTGCCGGCTGGCCATGTAGGAGAGCTGGGGTTGGGGCCGCGGCTCCATGCTCGCTGTGGGGACTGCCTCGAAGACAGGGTTTTCGATGCCCTGGGCGCTGCTGCGGGAGAGGAGAGGGTGTGAGGAGTGGAGATTTGCATTTTTATTTCAGGAGCCTTTTTTTATCCCTGAGGTTTTTTGGCTGAGCACGGGAAACAACCAAGCAGGGCAGGGAGCAGGTCCAGGTGGTGGCACCTCAGCTGAGAGCAAGTGGGGAGCCCGGTGCCGGGGGGAAAGCTTAGCCAAAAGGCACTGTGGTTTCAAGCTCTCCTGGCACATGGGGAGATGAGCGTCCTCAACACCGGCAAAAAGAAAGGAGGCAGTTCCCACTCAGAGACAGGGAAGAGAAACAGCGGCTGCCTGGAAAGGAACAGGACTCTGGACATGGGTGCCTCCAGCATCCTCTGTGCTCTGCTGGGCTGAGGATACACACTGGCTTCAAGGGGAGGGGAGGGGAGGGGAGGACAAGACCCTTGCAGGTCCTGGGATGCAGGCAGAGAGGATGCGAGGCAGCTGGGAGGACCTGGAAGCACATGGGTTTCCTCACCTCTCCATTCTGACGAGCTCGTGGGCACCTGCCAAAGACAAAATGGTTGCTGTGAGTGCTGGCAGCACGCAGGCCAGTGTCAAACCCAGACCCGCCGCCAGCACTGTATTCTGGTGTCTCACCCATGTCCAGTTTCTCTTTTCCTCTCCATTCCTCCCTCCCTTTCCCCTTTCTTTAGCATCAGCCTCTTTGCTCCCAAAGCTTCTTCTCCACATCCCTGCTGTCTTCCACCTTGTTTACTCCCAGTCCCAGCCTCCTCCCAAACTGAAACTGCAGGCTCTGAGTAAGGGGGAAGGAGGTGCTTCTGCTGGCATGGGGGTGAGGTGAGGTGCAGCTGCAGCACCTGGGCAGCAGCCTGGCCCCGCGCCTGTCCAGATGCCCCCACCACCTGCCTGTGACACCCTCCTGAGGCTTGGCAAAGCACCACCCTGGCATTTGGCTGCCACTGTGTTTGCCTGAGCAGCACCCTGTTATTTATTTCCTCATCCCCTTTGCCGCAGCACATCCCTCAGCCCGTGTTACTCAGGTGTGCTGGATGGCTGCATGGCCAGCAACCCAGCTGAGACCCATGGGGTTTGGCCCAGACTGTGCTGATGGAAAGCATCTGGTGGCAGTAACTTGTAGCTAACCTGGTCCGAAACAGCCCAGAAGCAAATCCCCTTGGGTTTTGCCTTCCCCCATGGCTTAAATAGCATCCAGGTGATGCTTTGCAGCACAGCAGGGGAGCTGCATGCTGGCCAAGGCAAAATAGGTGTGTGAAGGCACACAGCCAGGCTTTTCAGCTGGGGACGGATACTGAAAGCGCAGTTCCCACCCTCGTGGCTGGCATCATGCCTGCCGCTGCTGCAAAACCCACTTCTCCAAAGGGTTTGCTCAGAGCCACACAGCCACCCCCCAAGCTTGGTGAGAGAAACCGCAGGGCCCCTGGCTTGCCCAAGGCCTGATTAAATGGTTCTGCTGGTTAAGGTGGTGCCCTTTTCTGCTGAATTACCAGAATCACTGGGAGCCAGGCACAGGCAGGAGCTGGCAGCTGGCTGCACCTCGGCACTGCCTGGCTTGCTGGGGCTGGGGCAGCGGGGACAGACCTGGCTCACTGTGATCCTGTTGTTGTAGACATGTAAGGGTCCTTTATAAAGGAGTGGGGAAAAGCACAAATAGTGCTTTTTCAAGCACTTAGAAAGCAAAGCTGCTATTTCAGGTGTGCAGTGGAGGGAGGGGTGAGTAAATGAGCCAGGTTTCTCAATGAATCAGGAGGAAAGACCTCGGCGGGGAGGGGGTCTGGCAGCACCTTTGCAGTCTTGGTGCCCCCAGGACGCTCCTGGGGTGCCTCGCAAACATCATGGGTCCTCCTCCCACCCCACCTCCTCACCGGCAGCCTGCAGGCATGCCCAGCCCTTCCCAGGACAGCTTTGCAGGAGGTACCTGTCAGGAACCTGTCTTTGGGGCCACCTTACACAGTGCCCGTGGGACTCGGGACAGCCAAACCAGCAGACCCCAGCGGGACACGTCCCACCCCATAAAGGCCATGCTGCTGCAGCCCAGGAGAGGAGGTGGGTGCTGCCGAGGGGAAGGTACGTACGTCTGGTGCTGACAGCTTGTCTCTGCTTGTAAATCAGGAGCAAGATGAGGGGCAGGCAGAGGATGCCCACGATGCAGGCGCCCGTTGCCAGCGCGGCAGCTGTGATATCTGCAACAGAAGAGGGCAGAGCTGGAGCAGGCGGTGGGGAGGGTTCACCTTGCGTTGAATGCGTACTCATTGGTTTCCTCAAGCCGTACCAGAAGCATGGGGCCCCATGCCTGATGCAGTGCGGTTCCCACACACGTAGATGGTCCGCTCGGGATTCACACCAAGGGTGCATTGCCAGTTGTACAAATAAGCTCTGAGGCATTGGTTTAGGACCTTGAGCAAAGTCCTTCGCTGCTGGAGGACATCCCAAGGTCTTTCTTTGGTCTTCTAGATAGGAGTAGGGAAGCAGGGGCCCTGATAAAGCCCTCTGAAGTCAGCAGAAAGGCTCCCAGCAATTTCAAGGGTGTGTTGACTCCAACCCACAGCCAGCTCATCAAAATCAGGGTTTCTCAAAGTGCTCAGGCATCAAAGGGCTTGTTACACAAGGTCTCTGCTAACAAATGTGCCCCTGGAGAATGCTATCCTTGCAGGCTCCCCAGAAGGGCTGACAGCGTGCAGACATGGCTGTGGCCATCAAGGTCCACATGAGATGGCTTGTGGTGGGGTCAAGGGTTGCCTAAATCAAGGGCCAGTTCAGTTCAAGCCCTTGTCCCCTGTGCCTCCATCTGGGGAAGCAGCTTCTTGCTCCAGGTGTGTGTGTTTTAGGGTGGGGGGTGGGGGGGTGACACAAGACATGACTTTTTTCCCTTTTTCTTTTTTGCCCAGCAGGACAGGGTTATCAGCACTTGAGACTGAGGGTTTGGGGCAGAAGGCTCTACTCATGGGGAGCAGGGGGCAGTTTCCCATGTCTGGACTGACCCCAACTGTGCTGCAAACCAATTTTAGCAAAACCTGCCCACGTAGCAGCCAGCAGATGGGGATAGACAGAGTGACCCACCGAGAATGTGGACACCTCCAGTGTCTAGATGCAGCACTGGGGAGCCTTGTGTTATCTGAGCACTCAAGCAAGATTTGGGTTTCCCCCTGATAGAGCATCTCTGCTTGGGGCAAGGTGGCACGGGCTCAGCATGGTGGCAGGCTGTTGCAAGAGGTTCCTGCAACTCTTAACCTTTCTGTCCTTTCCCATCTGCTCATGGTGGCAGCTGCTAAATCCCCAGTCATATTTGGGGGGGGCCTCAGGTACTTTATAACCGCAGGGTGAATGATCTCCACAGGTTTCAAGCCAGTCATGGCTCAATGACAGGCCAAAGGCAGTTCCCCTCAGCCTGAGGACATGCCTGGGAGATGCACCCTATGGGGACAGCCTTGGAAATCACCCTTCTGACACCCAGCTGGGAGGTTATATCTGGACGCCGGTGTGTTTATGGCAAGCGAGCGCCCTAGGGAAATACACAGACCAGGATGGTGAGCAGCACATTTGAGAGAGGGTTTTTTTCCCTTTACCTTTGCTGGTGGCAGTGTGAAATGTGCAGTTTTGAAGCCCTCCTCTGCCTGCAGTGGAGAAGAGAAAAGCGTGTTAGATCTCAGGGGACTCACCCAGGTACCACAGAGCTGCACCATCTGCTAGCTGTGCTTGCCTTTGCTCACCAGTATTGGGAAAATCAGCCCAGACCATCCCATAAGCAAAAGTTTAATCCTGGGAAGCTTACACTGAGATGCCTGCTGCAAGACCCCTTTTCCCTCACAGCAGCAGGACCTGTCCCTTGCCATGCATGCTTTTTTTTTTTTTTTTCTTAAAAGAAAAGTTGTCTATCCTAAGGCTCTAATTCAAGGGCAGCAGATGCCTTTCCCTCCATGTCATACCTCCTTGGGCAGCTCTCCCTGCGGGGCTGCTGTCCTGAGGTTATCTACGGACTCTGCATCCCAAGCAATGTCTATTTGGACCACCAGCCAGCTCTTTTTATGTTGAGGTTTGTTTTCCTCTCTTCCAGGAAAAGGTTGAAGATCACTGAAACTATGTAGCATGGATTTGATTGCATTCCAGCCTCCTGATTTTTTTAAATTTTTCTTCATGTTCCAGTGCTCTCTGGCCCTAATTCAAACATTCAACATCTGCAGCTCTTTGACTTTTGCAACACGGCTTGGGCTTTCAGCATCAGCATGCCCTGCCCCCCCCAGCCACGATGTCACACCCAGCATCCCCCACAAGCCCTTATCTGCCACCATGCCAGCTGGCATGGATGAGGGATTCACAGGGGCTCCCTTTGCTCCCCTCACCTTGCTGAATCTGCAGCTCCACAAAGCCATGAGCGACCTGCAGGGTGTGGGGCTTGCCATGCTCCCGCCTGGCCTCCACAGCGTAGCAGCAGTAATTCCCACTGTCCTGCAGCGTCAGGTTCATCACCACGATGTGGAAGGCACCGTGGTGGTCGGGGACAAACTCCACCCCGTGATGGTTGGCTTGGCCCCCGAGGGGAGATTTTTGGGTGCTGTTGCCCAGTGGCTCATGGTGCCTGCCCGGGTCGTGGTGCAGCTCTTTCTCAGTGATGTTGCGGATGTGCTTCTTCTCAGAGCAGCTCTGGTCACCGTTGCTGCTGAAGTACCAGGTTTTGTAGAGCAGGTCGTGGCGGTCGGCGAGGGGACCACTGACCCGGCAGGTCAGGGTGACGTTCTGGCCCTCGGGGCAGACGCAGAGCGAATACGGGGTGGTGATGAGGAACGCTGCTGGCCCTCCTGCCAGAGAGATGGCACGACAGCCCAGTCAGACCCTGCAGCCCTCGGTTTACCCTGAGTTTGTAGCAAAATTGGGATCCCTCCCCAAACAAGCACCGCAGACCCCACTGCCGATGTTGGCAGAGGGATGGCTAGGGGCAATCACAGAGCACCAACACCAGCCTGCAGGCAGATGGAAAAAATACTTCACCCATGCCTTTAGGACAAGAAGTAGTCACGAGCTGCCCATATCCCAAGGCAAGGGAGATGGGAAACATGACGTGAGCCCTTTGCTTATTTTGTAGCAACATCTCAGCAAGGCTGGGAGCACAACTTTACCCTAGAAATAAATCTGGGAGGAGAGGTGTGCTTTAAATATAGCTAAGCATCAGCTTTTTATAGCAGCAGGAAGGCAGAAGTTTGCCTGGGACCGGCAGAGCTGGCAGAGGTGTGGGGCAGGGAGGCAGGGGGCTGCTAGAGGGTACCAGACCTCTGCAAAGCATGCGGAGGTTGAGAGGAGAAGTGGGGTAGTGGGGTATGGCTCATGAATGAGGAAATAGTGCTGCTGAGCCAGCTGCCAAAAAAAAAAAAAAAAAAAAAAAAGATAAAAGAAAGAAAAAAGAAAAAGAAAACAGCTAGGAGGAGCCCATCCACCCGAGGTCAGGTGGGGAGCAGGTCCCACCCTGCTTTTTTTTCAGCCTCTGGGGAGGAGAAGGGGGAACTGGCCAATGCTGACTGCGAGGAGCTGCTTGAAAATGAAAACAATTTTCAGAAAGAAATCCCCAACCACTGCCGGCTGCAAAACATGGGTGGGAGGCCTGGCAGAGGCGCAGGAGTGAGTGGCGTACCGTGGCATTACTGGTCCCATCCCAGCATGCTGATGGAGGGTACTGGTGGGCGAGGGAAACTGTGCATGAGGGGAGAGAAAAGAGTGAGGACAGGCAAGTCTTTGGTGCTCTGGGCCCGCTGCCACTTTGTATTTGTGAAAGTGCAGGCATTGCCTTTGAAAGCTGAAGAAAAAGCACATTCTGGGTTGATTTTCTTTAAATTATGGAGAAAACGAGGTTTCCTGGGGCTGGTTTGCAACAGAGGAGATGGTATGAAGGCAAGATGTTACTTTATTTTGGTAACATCCTGTTGCACTATTAGCTCCACCACCATTTCGCTTTGAGGTTTTTCGCTTGCTATATTGAGTGGGCATCCATCGCAGGCGGGGAGCGCTGCGCCTGCCCCAGCCCAGCCAGCCCGGCAAGAGGCTCCCCACTGCCGGGCTGTACGGGGGGCATCCTCCTTTGGGCAGGGTCACCGCGTCACCGCTTTGAGAGAGCGAAACTGAAAATGTCCCCCATGCCTTCCACCCCTCGTGGTTACTTATAGCTATTGGGATGACGGTGTCAGAGCAGCCATGAAGTCCCCAAGTCCCTGCAGCCTGCCTGAGGGTGCTTTGCAGGGAGAGGGGAGTTTGGGGAGGGGGGTTGCCCCGTTGGGCCCCTCCCCAGTTTGCAGTACACAGTGCCGAGGGGTCCCAAGGAGCCAGGGGTGGTGTGACCTTTGCTGAAGCTAATCTGCAGCTAATCACTCCAGCCTCATGCAGGCACCTCAGCCTGCTCCTCACGGCACGCGCAGCAGCACATCCCTGGGGCAGTGCTGGAGCAGAGGTTTGTGTGGCCTGAGCTTGGTACTCCCTCGGCTGCTCCTCATCCTCGGATGCTGCTGAGGCTGGGATGCCTGGCCAGGCTAGCTGGGATTTGGCACACAGCACAGCGGGTCCCCCACCTCCTTGCCAGCACACCGAGCACAAAAGGCACCTCAGATGTGTTTCTCGATACCTGCCACAACGGGAAGTGCCCCATTCACATCTGGGGTCCCCTGAGAGCCAGGGGAAGGGAAGCCAGGGCTCTATTGGAGGAAGCTGCACTTCCAACACCTTGCAAAAGTATCTGCAGGAGTCTTTGTTTTCCACACACCCTCCTCAAATAAAACGGGGCCGTCCCGCTCATCGCCACATAGTTTGCAAAGCTCTGCCCTACTAAACCTTCCAGCCTCCACCTCCGGGGTTTGATGGGAACCGTCTGGATGGAAAGTCAACACAGCCCACTCTTTCAGCAGCAGCGCCCAGCCACAGGGAGGAGCAGAGGCTACCACGTGTGTGAACTCTTCGGCATTACCAACTTCCCTTCTTTTGCCAAAGCAGGGGAAGGCTTCCAAACGCCATCAAGTGAAGGAGAAAACAGCTGGGGAGGAAAGCTGGCAAGGTACAGTGTGCCCCATAGCAGCACCAGCAAAGTTGTTCCCTGCCCAAGACGTAATGAGGCTTTAAGGCTGTGCTAGATGCCAGATGGTGCCTGGAGGAAATGTCTTCTGTCAGCGTCTTTACACTAAAGCTTGCAGATCTTAATCTCCCCTGGGTGCTGTGGGCTTTTTCCATGCCCAGACCCCAGGTTTGGCTCCATCCCACCCTGGTCAGGCTGTTCCCTTTGAAGTCAGCACTGCTGGCAAATGCCAAAATAAAGCCAGATGCCCATCTCTGTGTATCCCTGGCTGAGAGTCTGGACCCATCAAGGTCTGAGCTGAGAGCTGTTGTCTTGTTACCATCTGGTAAAGACAGATGAGGTCTCAAGCAGGTGCCAAAAGTGCCCCTCTTCCTCTTTGGCACCTTGGTATCTCTGGCTCTGACCCGCAGCATCACATTGGCGTAGCACAGAGCCTGGTGCAGTGCTGGTACATCCCTGGTGCCAGCACCACTGCCTAGCTTGAAATCTGGGAGCTCTCCTTTCAGAAAAAAACAAAATGCAAAAGTAGTGCTACTGCCAAGGAGCCTGTGTCACTTTGCTGACCAACAGCTTAAATAAAACAAGATTCCATGCCAAATTGTTGGTCAGTGACCAAAAGCCTCTCCTGGCTGCTTCTCTTAGCTTTCATCCCCTGCTCTGGCAAGCGTTATTTACACTCCTGTGACTTACAGAAGTGATTTCCATATGATGCCACCTTTTCCCACCACAAGGAAATTTGGGTGGGAGGGCTGCAGCCTTCAGAGAGGCTCACCCACCACAGAGGAGGGGCTGCTGGGGAGAGAGGGGCTGCTCAGTGCTGGGGCAAGGAGCCTGGCTTTTAATTCTTCTTCTGGGAGCTTTTCTAACAGTCTCACATGGAAGTGCTGCAAGCCCTGTCGTCACTGTGTTGTCATTGTGCTTCAGAGTTATCAGCCAGCTGAGATGTGCAGGGACATCCATACCTCAGCACAAGTACTTACAGCAGGAAAGAAAAAGGAGAGGAAAAAACTTCCTGAAGATGCCAGAGATGCCTTTGTTAATGGCCCTCATATCCCGCACCCCAAGGAGCCAAATGGCTTTTCAGCAGTGGGGCTGCTCCCTGGGTACCCACCATCCAGGCCATGAGGAGATCAGCCTGGTGCTGCTGCTGCCAGAGGGTCCTGCCTTGCTCCTGTTCCAGCACAACCCTGGCTCAGGGACAGGGTCACAACACTGGGTTTGCGCTTGGGATGTGATTTTGGGAAGCCTAGCTAGCTGCTGTCCTTTGAGTGGACAGCAGAGATTTCGCCATCCACCTAGCTGCCAGCACCCCCAAACTGTGTAGGAGGATGTCTCCAAGGGCTCCACTTCTCCAGCAAGCCCTGCTAAAATTAACCAGGGGTTCAGAAAGTTTTGGCAGGCATGTGGTTTTATGAAGCTCAGTTACTCTGGCACCAGGTTCAGGATGAATATCAGCGTCCAAGCTTGTTGCGTTGCAGAAGGCCTGACGTTCACTCCCAGCACCCTGGCATGTAAATGAAATAATCCAAAGCCCCACGGAGATGCTGGGAATCACTCCCTGATGTTGAGAGACTTGGCTAAGAGACAAGGTATGTTTCAATCCACACCAGCCTTGCTGTCCCAGAGGAAGCAGGAGAAGGGACCCCTACCCCATTGCAGTGGGGCATAATTTCTTCCTGGGAATGCGCAGGCAGAAATCCTGGAGGCGGTCACTTTGCCGTCCCGGGACAGAGGGAGAAGCCAAGCCCAGTGGGATGCTTGTCCTCCGCCTGCGCCGGGCAGGGAGGGACCACGGTCCTCCCCGGCTTCGTTCTGGCTCTTTGTCCGCAAACTGCGGGTTTAGCTGCCACCGCCCCCGTTTCGTTGCCTGGTCCCGGAGCCCTGGTACGGACACGCCAGGGCTGGGGCACAGTCGGGCGCGAAGCATCCCCCTCCCAGAGCATCCCCCTCCCAGAGCATCCCCCCACCACGCCGGCGTGGGAAGCGCTCGCCCGGGGAAGGGCGCCCGGAGAAACCGCCCGGCCCAGCCGAGCCGTTACGGTGGAGCGGAGCATCCTTAGGGAGGGCATCCCGACCCAGTTCGCACAAACCGCCTCTCTCTGCACCCCCGGAGCTGAGGGAAGGCTCCGTTCCCCCGGCACGGCCAGGGAGCTCTGCAGAGCCGGGGCACGGTGCTGTGTGGGAGCAGGACGGCTCTCCCAGCTCGGGGTCCCCAGCCCCCGGGGGGCTGGCAGGGGCAGGGGGTGGCTGCTTTCCTTCCGCGCGTGTCAGATCAAAGCAAAGGAAGGAGGAAAAAACCAAAGCAAAAACAAAAAACAAACAATCCCGAAGTTTTAAAACAGCAGCTCCCCTGTGATCCCTTTCCCCCGACACAACCGGCATCGTGTAAAACGCTGGCTCCATCCCCCGCGAACCCCCACCACCACCACGGGCTGAGAGAGGAAGTAACCTCCCAGACGCCCCGAATTCCTTGTGCCGAGGCACAGGGCCGGCCGGGCGAAGGCAGCGCGCCGGGCCGGGGGGCTGGAGGGGAAAGCGGGCTGGAAGCGGGCTGGAGCTTACCCCGGGAGGCCAGCAGGCAGAGCGCGGCCAGCAGCAGCCCGGCGCGGGGGGACGGCGCCTCCATCGCGGCGGGGCGGCCGGCGGAGCTGGGCTCGGCGGAGCCGCCCGCCCGCTCTGAGCAACCCCGGCCCCGCAGCGGCGGCCGGACTTGCACATACAGGAAATTTCATTGAGGTGCTGCGCGCCGCGATGGCGAGAACTGCGAGCACCCCCCGGAGGTGAGATGCTGCAGGGAGCTGCGGGTGGGCGGCCGCACCCCCACGGGGCACCCCGACCGCACGGGTGACGCTTCGGTCCCCACCCGCTCGGGCAGCAGCGGGTGCCTCTGCTGGCTTTTTTGCTCTTACAGCGTCGCGGGGGGTAGCGTAGAGCAGGCCGGTGCGCCCTGCGGGTGGTTTCGGGGTACGCAGGAGGTGGCTGAGGGGGACACGCGGGTGCTCAGCCACGAGGGGCTGGGTGCTGGTCCCCGGCGCTTCCCCTGGCAGGTGCCGATCTCCAGCTTGCCTTACTGAAGTGCCACTTTGCTTGTAATTATTGTTTTTCCCTAATTTGCGAGGATCAAGTGGGCAGAAACCCTCCCGGGATGAACAGACACAGGGAAGGGTAACACGGAGCGGTGCTAGCTGGGGGAAGGGAACGGAGCTTTCCCAAAAAAAACGGGGAGCAAAGCATCCCCCTCCCACAGCCCGTTTTACACAGAGGGAGGCCTTTGCTCTGCCCTGAAATAGCAAAGCAGAGCCACGGGCTGGCTCACCGAACTCCTTGGGGAACTCTGCTTCGGATTCAAAAGGCAGCAACAAAATCTCCAGCTCCAGCTGCAGGTCACCGCTTCAAAATGGTGTTCCCTGGAAAGCAGAGCCTGGAGACACGTGGAGGTTTGCAAACCACAGGAAACTCTGCTGCTAACCTGCTCTCAATTTGGTGCATGTAGTGTAATAGAAAAGTAGCTAATTACTGTGTGGCTTTGTGGGTTTTACAGCAAACACTCTGATGTTCCTGTTGAAAGTGTAACCCTTGTCTGGCTGGAAGAAATTTCTTTCTGGGGAAAGGTGTGGGCACAAAGTCCAGAGACTCCAAGAAAATGGTTTATCATCCTGAGACACCATCTCTGAGTTGAGCCCTTAGGCAGGGTGGCACGGCCTTGTCACCTCCCCATCCCCAGGTGTGTCCCCATGGTGACAGGCCCAGAAGACAGCCTTCAGTAGCATCCACATGCCTGTGCAGAGCCAGATACAGCTGGTAGAGGGTCAGGGCAGGCTGAGCCTGGCTGGTGGTGAAATCATGATGGGACCCACAGGAGGTCAGCCTTGTTGTCTGAGATGCTAATTTTTGTATCTCCCCTGCACCATAGCAGCAGCATCTCCAGGTGCTTTCCATCCTACCACATTGCCACCCTCAGTAACAACAACCCAGGTGTCCCCAGTGTCAAGGTGAGGACTCACACACCTCTCCCCCAAAGACAGTGAGGCACTCCCTCTGCGTAAATGGGCTGTGGCAGGGGAATGCTTTGCTTCCTGTTTTTCTTTCAGCTTCTGGCTTTCCCTCTGCCATGAGCGGCTCCCCGGTGTTACCAGCGATGGTAAAAACTGGGTGAAAAGGAAAGGGGTCCCACAGAGACGTGCATCTCTTTATTTGATTAAATCTCTTTATTTGATTGAATCTCTCCATGTTTACCTCTGTACCCAGCCACTGCCTGAGATGTGTCTGCAGCCATGGCTCATTTCACTTTTAGCCCTGCACCTCGTCTATGTCTCTTGGCAGGGTTGAGCCCACATCGTTCCTTGACCTTGACAGGTCCAGCCTTCCCCAGCCAGCACTAGGGGTTGCAGAGCTGATCCCTCTGTGGTGCTTAATGCAGTGTCCCCATGTCCCACAGGCTACGACCACAGTGTATGTCACCGTCCTGGACGAGAACGACAACGCTCCTGCCTTCCAGCAGCAGCTGTATGAGGTGACCCTTGATGAAGGTCCTGCCACGCTAAATGCCAGCCTCGTCACTGTGCAGGCCCTGGACCAGGATGAGGGACCCAATGGCACGGTTGCATATGCCATCACCGAAGGCAACATCTTGGATACCTTCCACATCAACAGCACCACGGTCAGTAAGGATGCCAGCCCCATCCTGGACATGTCCCTGTCCCACTGCCTTCAATCCCAGCTGCTCTCCCTTCACCTTGCAGGGGGAGATCCGCACAGTGAAGGAGCTGGACTACGAGATCAGCCATGGACGCTACACCTTGATCGTCACAGCCACTGACCAGTGCCCAATCTTCTCACACCGGCTGACATCAACTACAACGGTAGGGAGCTGCTGGCAGGGTTGTGACACCATGGCCTCTCTGGAGCTGTGGAGTTCCCCCTCACATGAGCAGTTTCACATCTCCTTCCCAGTGGTCACTAATTGCTTTTCCCAGCTGTGGCCAGTTTGCCCAATTGCTGTGGGCCCACTCCCTCATGAAGTCTGCAAAACCGAGACATGGGCAAGGGATGCTTGTGGGTTAATTCACTCAGTTATTTGGTCCTGCAAAGACACAAACAGAAGAAGGTGCATTATGTTTTCTTTAAGTGTCCTTTTGGTACTTCTTGCTTTGAAGGGTGAGTAGATAGTAAAGCATTACTATAGCATTAACTTCTGCTTCATCTTTATCTCAGATTATTTATCTGCTTCTAAAATTCCTTTTTTTCATTCCTTGTATGGAGGTTATTTATAGCTGCTAGTCATTTTTTTTTTTTTTGTTGCTTTTCTCTATAGCTCTTCCATTTTTTTCTGGGCCATGGTAACCTGAACTTAGCACACTGTTCAAAGCGTGTGTGTGTGGAGAGGGGGGTTGTAGCACACAGACTAGCAGCTGCAAAGCAAGTGTTGTGCAGGAATTGAATCAGCTGATTACTTTTGTGTCCAAAACCAAAATTTGGCAGGTTGTACAGCAGACATGACCCGTGCCAGATTGATTTTGGGGTCTGCAGGTGGAAGGGATTGGTTAGATCATGCTTCACCCAGATATCAAGCCAAGCATTTTGTAGTTCCTCAAAAGGAGGTATTCTTGTGTGCAAAGAAAAAAAAAAAAAGGGAAACTGAAGTGGAGATACCAGTGTGGGAGACTTCCATGGATAAAATCTGTCCTCACAAGCCTGGCAGTACTGTGCTCCGTGCTTGGGCGGATGGGAAGCCTTCAGACATGTGCATCTGCTGCTGCTGGAGATGCCTTCCTGGCCCAGGAAAACTGCAGTGGAAAGTCTGAGACCCAGGTTTAACTGCTGGCAGGGAAGGCAGGCATGCTGCAGGCGAAGGTAGAGCTTTTCCTGCTTTTGACCCAAGCAGAGACATCAACTTGGAAACTCCTTCAGCAGCAGCTACCAAAGCTAGAAGGGATTGGAAACACCCTCCCTACGTGGTCCAGGGAGTTTGTGCTGGCACCATATGAAAACAGATTTTAGGAGGAGGATTAGTGATTATTTAAGATCCCAAGTGATGGGAAATCCATCACCATGATAAAGCGTGCCAGTGTTTGTTTTCTCCACTGCTAGGAAACAGAGCAGAGGCTCAGATACACTCTTGTGTAAAGGCTAGATTCAGCCAAATGCCCATCTGATAGATTTTACTATCCTTTAACCCAGGAGGTCGGAAATCTCTTGATTTTCAGTACCTTTCTTGTAATCAACCGTACCCCCAAAGCTCAGCATTTTATTAGCCACTGGAGACTCTCCTCCTCAGGCAGTATTTCTCCACTGTGCAAGTTCCCCAAAGCCTAGCAAGGGGATAACCCTCTTTGCAAAACAGTGTAATATAGAGCTATATAAAGGTCTTCTATAACATGTGACTCGGTTAAAAACCAAAACTCGGGTACAACCCCCAGCTTCACTGGCAGCCCTGTGGTCTGCTCTGTCCTAAAATTGTTGATGTTTTCCCCTTTTGAGATCTGTAGAATTGATTTCTAGCCAGCTAAATGTGTCATAGGAAGGGATACTAAGAGGGGAAACGTGCCAATGTGTTGGTGGTGTTTTGTGTTGGAATAAGGACACAAGCTGCAAATTTTTTAAAGTTGACTCGGCATTGGGAACAAAGTCCTTGGTGGAAGAAAAGGAATGAGCAAGTTTGCAGCTGGCTGCAGAGACTGGATCTCTCAGAACTCACGGCTTTGGAGGTCAAATCCATATCTGTGGTTTGGGCTATCCAGCTTGCGTTTCAGGATGTGAATGTGGAGAACATTTGACTTCTCCATCACGGTGTGTGGCCCAGAGGTTGAAAAGGGTCCCACCTGTGTGCAGCTGGTGTTTCACAGTGTCACTGTAGGATGGACATGATCAGGAATAACTGAGTCTCTGAACTGTGAGCTGGATGTTTGGTGGGCCCAGCAAAGCCAGAAATACAGGAGGTATTTTGTGATGGCACCCGTCCATGGCTTCCCATGGTCACGGCCAGCGGGCTGGTCTGCCCTTCCATCCCTCTCCTCTCACTGCCCTCCACCCTCTCACCCTGACTGCAGGTGCTGGTGAACCTCAATGACATCAACGACAACTGTCCCACCTTCCCGCGGCCCTACGAGGGTCCCTTTGACGTCACCGAAGGGCAGCCTGGCCCACGCGTCTGGACCTTCCTGGCGCATGACGGCGACTCGGGACCCAACGGGCAAGTGGAGTACAGCATCATCGCTGGGGACCCCCTCGGTGAGTGGGGACGTGGGGCATCCCCTCTCCTTCTGGCTGCCCCATGGAGGAACCTGGCTTGCAGGAGCGTGGGTGGAAGTGTGTTAGAAAAGCCATCCTCCCTCCCAGCACTTCTGCGAATTCAGCCTTTCGACACCAGGAAATCCTGTTTTGAGCAACAGGAAACTTAACCCGTTCATGGCCAGCCAGTGGGTGACCGGGGCTTGTGCAAGGGTGGGGAAAATCTGCTAAACACTGGGGGGGGGGAGAAAAAAAAAATGGGGGGAAAAAAAAAAGCTGCAGAGAGCAGCCATGAGCTGCAAGTACCTGGCCCCATCCCCTCACCCCTGTGGGTTTGCAGGGTGTTTGGGGACTGCGTTGCTCTACAACCCTTGGTGAAGCTCTACCTCCAGCCTCACCAGCACCCTGGAGCAGGTGGCAGAGGAGCTGTGGGCTTCCCTGATCATGGGGACGTAGGGCTGTCCTCTGTGAGTGGGTGGCGACTTGAGCCCAGCAAAGCAGAGCCCAGTCCTGCCTCCCAGCTGCCCCTGCTGCAAAGCTTTGCTAGAACAATCTGGAGGCAGCTCCTCAGCTTGGTGGGGTCCATATCATGTATCCCACCCTGCTCTGGCCATCATGGGGCACGGGCAGCTGCTTGGAGGGCTGCTGGCATCTTCAGCAAGGCCCGGCCGAGGGTTGCGAGCATTATTTGCCATTCAGCCCATGCCCTGCTCCTGCTGGTGGTACCCGCGGGCACATCCAGGATAGTCCCTGGCTACCACAACCGTCCTGTATCTGCAGTCATGGGGCATGGTTTTGTCCCCAGACCCACCATGGTCCCTGTCCCCCGGCTCCGAAACAAGCCGTTCCCCTGGGGAGCCAGGCCATGCACAGAGGCACGGCATGAGCCAGGGCCCTGCTGTCTCTGGCAGGGGAGTTTGTGATCTCCCCGGTGGAAGGGGAGCTGCGGGTGCGAAAGGATGCAGAGCTGGACCGTGAGAACATCCCCTTCTACAACCTCACCATCGCCGCCCGGGACCGAGGGGTGCCCCCCCTCAGCTCCACGGTGAGTCCCCCCGTGCTGCACAGGGGGGCTGTGGGGGGCTGTCCCCTATCCCCAGCTCCTTCCTCCTGGTCTCTATCTTCACTGTCCTCCCCTCCTCCTTCTTCCCCTCATCCCTGGAGGTTTCCTCCCCCAGACTATAGTGGGCTGAGCAGGGAAGCCCCCTCTTACCCCAGGGGGGCAAAAAAAAAGGATGGGAAGGATGGAAGTAAGTGCCATGGGCCCATATCGCTTCTCTCCCTGGCAGATCCTGGTGGGTGTCCGTGTGCTGGACATCAATGACAATGACCCTGTGCTCCTCAATCTCCCGATGAACCTCACCCTCAGTGAGAACGCCCCCATCTCCAGCTTTGTCACCCGCATCCTTGCCCAGGACGCAGACAAGGGTCCCAACGCTCTCCTGACCTTTGACATAACAGCAGGCAACACAGAGAGTGCCTTCTACATCAACAGCACCGTACGGCCCGGGAGGGTGGGATGCTGCCACATGGAGGGTGGACACCCCTGGCCCTGGAGCCCTGCCTTCCCTGGGCACTTATGGGTGCCACCTGGCATCGTTGCCTTGGCAGGAGATGCCGCAGGGGAAGTGCTCCTCATGTCCCTTGTAAAAAAGCTCTTTTTTTTTTTTTTTTTTCTTTTTTTTTTTCTTGATAGAGTGGCATCATCTATGTAAACCGCCCACTGGACAGGGAGCGTGTGGCAGAGTACAGGCTGACCATCACGGTGAAGGACAACCCCGAGAATATACGCAATGCCAGGCGGGTAATTACGGACACTGCCAGGGCCTCCAGCAATGCAGGTGTCAGAGAGGATGGGAGAAGGGATTCCTGCCGAGGCCAAAGAGACAGTGCATTTACCCACAGCATTTCCAATAACAGCCATGTCCACCAAAAGCATCTGGGGGTCACACAGAGGGGGCTGCAACCCTCTCCCCAGCAGAGAACAGGACCAGCAGGATTTAGAGTAACTCCAACATTGCGTACTGACCCCGTGCAACAGTAGTAGGTGCCATGGAACGTGGGACAAAGTTGGGCTGGAAAGTTGGATAGCCACAATGATACCAGAGCATCCTTTGGCCCTGCCAGGATGTCCCATGCATCACCCTTGAGGGGTGCAGGCTGGGAAGGGATGCCCAGCCCCAGGGTGAGGGTCCCTGCAGACCCTCCGGTGTGATCCAGGGAGCACAGCGTCATGGTTGCACAGAGCTGCAGCTTTGACCAGCAGCAAGCTAGAGGTGGGAGAGATGGGAGGTGATGTCAAGAAAAGGATGCTGCGGTCATCTCCCTCTTGTCCCCATTTTCCTTTAGGATTTTGACCTGCTGGTCATTTCCATAGCGGATGAGAATGACAACCACCCCCTCTTCACCCAGAGCTCCTACCAGGCTGAGGTGATGGAGAACTCAGCCCCGGGTAGGTTTTTCTTCGCTCACATATGTGGCTCCTGGAGAATCCCTTTGGGTCTGGGCGAGGGGAGGTGTCTCCTGGCCATTGTGGAGGAGACCTCATGCTGAGCAGGGAAAGGCTGCAGGTCAGTGGGATGAGGATGCTGAGTATGAGGAGCTCCTGCCAACTGCCTGGGGAGGTCAGCACAGAGGAGACCATAGCTTTGGTCTATGCTGCTGGTGGAAACCCTTCCTGGCACAGGGCAGGCACAACCCTGCAAGAAATCAGATCCATTTGGGACTTGCTCAGCTGCAGACAGCAAGAGGTGCCTGCGGCCTGAGCCGAGCGCTGGGGCAGCCTTGAGAGCACCAACCTGCCCAACATCCCTGCAGGGGATGGGAAGCCATCTCTCCATCACCAGCACCTGGAGCTGCCTTGCTCCAGGGGTTAGAGATAAAGCAGACCAGCCTGTCCAGGTAGACACCTCCAAGTCAAAGAGCTAGAAATACTTTTTTTTCTTTCTTTTTGCCTTCCTGCCATTTAAATTGCTCCCTGCTCAAAGACCTCAGGTACCTTCCTGTCCTGCAATCGAGAGACATCCCAGGCAGAGGGTTTGGGTGCCTGCAGGTGATGCCCTCAGTGGCAGGGTGCTGGTGCTGCCCATCTGATGGATGTGTCTGTCTGTTTGTTTTTAGCCGGACGTCCCACTGCCTCACCTGGGCCTCGCCAGTCGGTCTGCAAGGCTGCAGCAGCTGCCCCCCGCCCCCGCTGCCTCGTGCCCTGCGAGGCCCCACTCTGTCACCTCCTCCATCCATTCATTGCTGTCCCTCATGCATCACTGGGATGGGAGGGGGATGGGGAGGCTCTGAAGGGGTCTGCCACCCACCCTAACCCTTATCGTCCCATCCAGGGACTCTGGTCACGATGCTCAATGGACCCATCCTAGCTCTGGATGCTGACCATGGCAGCAATGCTATCGTGACCTACCAGCTCCTGGAGGCATCTCTGGACGTGTTTGTTATTGACAACAGGACAGGTGGGGTGGCTTAGCGGGTCCCAGCTCCCAGCCCAGGGCCATCAGGCAGCTGTGGGGTCTGTCACTGGGCTTTTCCCCCTCTCCAGGTGTTGTTTCGGTGAAGCCTGGCAGTGTGGTAGACCGAGAGGCTTTGCCGGACCCTTGCCTGGAGTTCACGCTCATGGCTCATGACGTGGGGGGGCTGAACAGCACCACCAGCCTGGTGGTGACCATCCTGGATGACAATGACAACCGCCCCATCTTCCAGCCAGCATTCCTCACAGCACGGCTGTTGGAAAACAGCCCCCCAGGTCAGGAGAGGGCCGGGACTGGATGTGAGGGTGGGTGATGGGGAGACCTGGGTGTGCCCCTGGGACTGTGAAGATCCAGCTCCCATTGTCAGGGCTGGCCAGCATGGGGCTGAAGGGAAAATCTGGGAACTGTGGCTGCCCACATGGCTTGACAGTATTTGCCTTGGGACCAAGGGCTTGTTGCTGCTGCCCTCCAACCCTTGCTTGAGAGGGCTGTTCCCCCGCTTTCCAGGCTTCTCCATCCTCCAGGTGACAGCCACAGATGCTGACAGTGGCCTCAACCAGCAGCTGGATTACCGGATAGAGGGCGGTGGCCAGGACAGGTTCCTGATTGATGCCACCACGGGGGTGATCCGTGTGGCCAACATCACCATCGACCGGGAGGAGCGGGATGCCTACCGGCTAACAGTGGTGGCTGTGGACCAGGGCACACCAGCGCTGTCAGGCACTGCCACTGTCAGCCTCTTCATCGATGACATCAATGACTGCCGGCCTGAATTCATCAACCCCATCCAGACCGTCAGTGTCCCTGAGTCGGCCACCCCTGGCACCGTGGTGGCTGAGGTGACCGCCATTGACCGGGACCTCCATCCTCGCCTGGAGTACTACCTGCTGGAGATCGTGGCCCGTGACGACACGGATGCACTGGTACCTGAACAGCAAGGAGTATTCACGGTGGATTTTAGGACAGGTAGGAGAGCGGGAAGGGTGGCGCGGGCAGTGTGGACTCCTCTCCTCGCTTCTGCTTCTTCTTCTTCTCTGCCTGGAGGTAGGTGTCTGAGGCATGGAGAGATGATGCTCCTCCCCTGCCTCCCTGCTGTCCTCCATCTGCTGCCCTGTCTCACCCTGCCCTGTCCTCTCTCCCTTGGCCAACCAACTTAACTAACCCTTTTCTTTCCTTTCCGGCTCTCAGCTCACCAGGTTTGTCTCTGTGTCTGTGCTTGTTTCTCTCTCCGTGCCATCGATCACCTCCCTCCATCTCACCCATCTCCATCACAGGTGGCTCTGCTGCAGACTGGGGGCTGCTCAGCCTTGGCAGACTGGACACGGGCACCCTCACTGGGGGGAGCAGGGGGGACTCCAGGGTAGGTGGTGGGCTCTGCCCTCAGGGAAGGAGGGCCGGGAACTCCCTGCATCTGTTTTGGAAGCACAGAGCTGATCCAGGAAAGTAAAATGCCCTTGTTGTAAGAGTTACTGGGCAAGACTCGTAAAGACGCCAGAATGCTGAGCTAAGGTGGATGGCTTTGGGCAGAGGAGCAGCAGCAGTTGCTCCCAAACCCCTCTCGTCCACACAACACAAGCCCTTACACCAGCTGAGGCAGCATGAGAACCTGTTAGCTGGGCAGAGCGGAGCAGGCAGGAAGGCAGGAGATGGAGAACAGGGGGAAAAAAGTTGTCTTCTCCTGTAGCTACCGAGTATTTTCTCCATTTAGCCTTTGGGGAGAGGCAGGAGAGCAAGTGCAGCAGAGGTTGCAACAGTTGGCTGGTACAGACCAGCCTGCCGAGGGTCCTGAATGGGGGGGCACAGGCACAGCCTGTGACCCCCGCCTTTTTGGGGTTCCCAGGAGCTGTGAAGATCAGAAGTCCCCTCAACCGGGAACTTGTGGCCACCTATGAGCTCACCATCTCCGTCCACGACAATGCCAGCGAAGTCATCGACCGCTCAGTCAGCGTGCCCAACGGTAAGCGTGGGCTCTACCCAGGGAGCGTGAGGCCAGAGGTGGCAGCTGCCAGGGGCTGGCACAGTTCCCCTACCTCCCTCTCCATCCTGACAAGCAACATTTCCAGTGGGAGCAGTCCTGGACCAGCTCCCATCAGGTTCGGTTTCTCCTCTGGGCCCTCCTTTAGCAAATGGCTCGGGCATCCCAGGGATGGAGAGAACTATTTGCCCATAACCGTACCACAGGAGATGCCTGCTTCTTCATTACTGTCCCCATCATGTCTTGCCACCCTGCTCCTGGTAATTCCAGGCCTGCATGTGAGAAGGCACATACAGATCAGGAGTAGGTCTCAAGCAGGTGAGACTATGTTACAGCCAGGTCAGGGCATAGCAGCTTTGCTGAATATTGCCATTTTTCTTGATGAACTAGCTCCATTTAGTAGGTTTTTCTGGAGTTTCGTGCTTGTATATTTACAACCCTCCTTTCTCCCATCCTTCTTTCCCTTCTCTTTCTCACTTGTTCTCTGCCTCTTTTCCCCTGTGGTCTCCACCATGGCCACAGCCAAGCTGACAGTCAACGTCCTGGACGTCAATGACAACACGCCCCGCTTCCGCCCCTTTGGGGTCACCTATTTCACTGAGAGGATCCTGGAGGGAGCCACACAGGGCACCACACTCATCTCCATCTCAGCAGTGGACCCAGACAAAGGTGCCAATGGGCAGATCACCTATGAGCTGCTGAACCTCTCCCCAGAAGGCTATGCCTGCCTTGAAGACCAGTCAGCAGGTTGGTGGCCTTGGGAGCTGGGAATCTGGGCAGGTCAGTGGCCTGGGGCAGCTTTCTTATTTCAGGGTCTGCTGTCCTCTAGGGAAGGTCGTGGCCAACAGGACAGTGACTACGAGGAGGTGCAGTGGCTGAACTTTACCATTCGAGCCTCTGACAACGGCTCTCCCCGCAGATCTGCTGAGATCCCTGTGTACCTGGAGATAGTGGACATCAATGACAACAATCCCATTTTCAGCCAACCATCCTACCAGGTAAGCTGGACTCCCTTGTTCAAGTCCCTGTGTGGCTGGGCAGTGCCTTCCTTGTGATGACAGGCACGGAGCTGGGGGTTCTCCAGGGACACCTTCTCTTCCTCTGTTGGTGGTTGAACCATACGAAGAAGATGGTCAACCCACCAGTGTACTCTGTGTGAACATCTTGTTCTGGGCCCAGCTGTGCCCACCCCTGGGTGCCACCCTGCACCCTTGGTTACTGGCCAGTAAAACAGCAAGTGAGGGAACAACCCGTCCTGCCTGCTCCCTTTGCTTGCAGAAAGCTGTCTTCGAGGACGTGCCGTTGGGTACAGTCATCCTGAGGGTCAAGGCCATGGATGCAGATTCTGGGCGTTTTGCTCTCATCCAGTACAGCCTGGGGGACGGAGAGGGCAAGTTTGGGATAAATCCCAACACGGTAAGGAGCAAACCAAGGCTGGAACAGAGTGGGGGAAAGGGACAGGTGGCTGACATGGTTCCACCTTGTGCCTTGCTCCCACACCTCACCTTCTGCCCCTTCTCGAGTACCTGCTCTGCCAGACAAGGTCCACCTGAAAGTCTCTGTGTGCTGCAGGGTGACATCTACGTCCTGTCAGCCCTGGACCGGGAGAAGAAGGATCACTACACACTGACAGCTGTGGCCAGGGACAACCCTGGGGATGTCTCCAGTAACCGGCGTGAGAACTCTGTGCAGGTAGGGCTCTCCTCCCACCACCTCCCGTCATGTGATGGTCACCAGCAAGAAGGTGTTAAGCCTCAGGTTTTCCTCCCCAGCAAGCTTGCTGGTGGCTCGGGGAGGAGTTAGCCAGAAGGAAGAGTAGGTGACCCCAGGGTCTGTAGGGTAGATGGTGCAGGGGACTTTGTAATGTGGGAACAGCATGTCGGCAGGAGGGGACAGGGCGGGGGGGGCAGGGGAGGGTGACATGATTGTCTGCAAGTGCTCCAGCATGAATGGGTGTCCCGGCCATGGTCACCCCCATTGTTGGAGGCAGGAATTCAGCTAGCAGAACTAAACAAATAGCAGGAAGGGCACTGCGCACCGGCAGCGGAGCCGTGGGTCGTGGCAGGGATACGGCCCCTGGGGACTGCCCAGCTGTCTCCAGCCTCACGTCACCCAGCTGGCTGTGCTGCTTTGAAGGTGCTGATCACAGTCCTGGACATCAATGACTTCAGGCCCCAGTTCAGCAAGAGCCAGTTCAGCACCAGCGTCTATGAGAATGAGCCGGCAGGGACCTCGGTAATCACGATGACTGCCACCGACCTGGATGAAGGGGAAAACGGGATGGTGACCTACAGCCTCGAGGGCCCCGGAGCAGGTAGGTGCTGCTGGTGAGGGGCTGTTCCCCAGGGAGGAGGGTTTTGGTGAAGAACAATTGGAGGAGATGTAGGGGCCAAGCTTACATGCCATGTCCCACAGCTGGTTTGAAGCAAGGTCGTGCAAGTGCTGCCGGGAGCAATGCTGAAAGCGTGGAGCTTTCAGTATTGCTCCACATCTCCCAGTTCCTCATGGCGTGACATGTTGCAGCTCTGCGTGCTTTCATCCTCCAGCCCAGCCTTGGTTCATCCTCTTCTCCCCCACCCCAGCAGGACTTCCTATGTACACAAGTGTGTCTTGTAGCAAACCCACTGCATGCTTTAGAGGAAAGCTAAGAAGAGCTGGGAGGAGGTTGTGGGTGGATAGTGGTTGTGCCTGAAATCCAGTATATCTCTGCACACCAAGGAGTGATAGGAACCAGGCAAAAAACAATGTAAATGTAGAGGGGAATGGCAGAACATTCATTTTCCTGAGACTCGTGGGCTCCTCTGACCATCAGCCTGGGCAGATGCTCTGAAGAACCCCGAGACCATTCACACTCTTGGCCTCAGGCAGCCTTGATCACCCCTTGACAGGGATTTCCCACCAGTGAGGGGTGTGCTTCAGCAGTATACTGGTTTCTAATTGTAATTTATCTGGTGTGAAATGTCCTGAGTCAGAGATGTGTTTTTCCTGCCCCCAGAGGCTTTCAAGATTAATAAAGACTCTGGGCTTGTCACATCCCGGTGGCGCTTGCAGTCCTACGAGAGGTTCAATCTGACCGTGGTGGCCACGGACAAGGGGCATCCTCCTCTCTGGGGGACCACCATGCTCCACATCGAGGTCATCGACATCAACGACAACCGCCCTGTCTTCATCCGCCCACCCAACGGCACCATTCTGCACATCAAGGAGGTAAATCCTTTGGGAGGGAGCAGGGCTTGTGGCATGCTGAGTCCGTGTCTGGGAGCGCTCCTGCCTACTGGTGGCAAAATCCCATCTCCAACTCTACCGGGGATGGAACAAGACCTGGATTTAACAGGTGGTAAGAAGGTTTGGGTCATGGGGCTGGGTGATCAACAACAGCCCCTCTCTGTACGTGCGGGTGCTGGGGAAGCTTTGGGGAACAGAAACGCCAGCAGCACACAAAGTAAACGGCCAGTCACTGCGTGCTGGGCCTATTTATAAACAAGGACTGAAATGCTGACATTTCAGATATTCCTCCTTTCTGGGAAGCCAGGCTTGGCTCGGCCAGTCCCCAGCGCCTGCATGGAGCAGCCACCCTCCCAAAGGGGATCATGGCTTAATGTTGCCAGGCTTCAGTTGGGTTTTGGGGAGTTGGGAGCCTGTTGACCCCAGTACAAAGGGGTTGGAAGGGCAGGGGGGAGTGGAGGGCTCACATGCAGTGCCAGGGCTGAAGGGTACATGTGTGCAAGCAGGAGATCCCCCTGCGATCCAACGTCTACGAGGTCTACGCCACGGACAAAGACGAGGGCCTCAATGGAATGGTGCTCTACAGCCTGCTGAAAACCGGGGCAGGGAACAAAGACTGGGAGTATTTCAGCATCGACTCAGTCAGCGGGCTGATCCAGACGGCCATGCGGTTGGACCGGGAGAAGCAGGCGGTGTACAATGTAAGCCAGGCGGCAGCGTGCCCGTGGGGTGGCCAGGATGGTCCTCGAGGCTGTGGGCCTGGTGTGGGGCTAGCAGGATGCAAGGGATGTGGCGGGGATGGAGTCAGCTGCCACAGTCGTGAAGTTGTCACCGCTTAGCAGGAGCTGGGTGGCTATGAAGTGCCATCGGAGAGTTGCTCCCTGGTGGACCAACTCCCAGTTCCCTGTTAAAGCACCCCAAAATCCTCCACCACCCAGCTGTCCTGTCTGTCTGTGCCTCCTGTCCCCTGGCCCGTGTGGTTTTGCCCAGGACGGCCTTTTGCCTCTGTCCCCAGCTGATCATCGTGGCCTGCGACCAGGGCCAGCCAGCCTACGAGACCATGCAGCCCCTGCAGATCACACTTGATGATATTGATGACAATGAGCCCATCTTCCTCAGGCCACCTGTAAGGCATGGGATGGAGGGGGTGGGACACAGGGCATGCAGGGATGGCGATGTCAGCAAGCACGTGTGATGGAGCATGCATCGCTGGGCATCACCATGGTGGGGAGCACAGTGGGATCTGTCCGCTTTATTTAAAGCCACTTCAGTGCTCATAACACTCCCTTCTCCTGGGGTCTCTGGCAGAGGGACAGTCCCCAGTACCAGGCACTCTCCGTCCCCGAGCACTCACAGCCAGGCACCGTGGTGGGGAACGTCACCGGGGCGGTAGATGCGGATGAGGGCTCCAATGCCATCGTTTACTACTTCATAGCAGGTGGGTGCTGAGCAGGGAGGGGACGGGCAGCTCTGTGTTCCTCGGCACACACCTTGCCAAGGGTTTCTGTCACTCCCATCATCTCCTCACTCCCATCATCTCCTCACTGCTTTTCTGGCCTGGCCAATGGGCAAGGTGGCGTTTCAGAAATGCCAAGCCTAAAGGGAACTAACTGGCGACCCTTTTCTGCACCCAGATGGGAACCAGGAGAGCAACTTCCAGCTGAGCCGAGAGGGGAAGCTGCAGGTCTTGCAAGATCTGGACCGGGAGAAGGAGCCACACTACTCCATCATCGTCAAAGCATCCAGCCAGAGGAACTGGTCCCCTCCCCAGGACCAGCAGGCAGGCAGAGCCCAGCCCTGGGACCTCAGCAGGGACCTGACCCTTCAGGAGGTGCGGATCTTCCTGGACGACATCAATGACCAGTCCCCCCAGTTCACCAAGTCGGAGTACACAGCAGGTAAGGGGTGCCAGGGGCTGGGGGGGCACCAGGAACCAGAGATGCTCCAGGAAGAATCCGGCAGATGAAGGGGCAGTGAGAGCCAGCCCAGCTCCAGGTCCCTGTCCCATCTCTCTCTCTCAAAGGGGTAGCCACCGATGCCAAGGTGGGATCGGAGCTGATCAGAGTGGTAGCAGTAGATGCCGATATAGGCAATAACAGCCTGGTCCTCTACAACATCTTGGGCATCCGTTACATCAAGCATCAGTCCAATGACTCTGAGGAGGTGGCCAACATCTTCAGCATCGGTGCGTACCCTGCATGCTGTAGGAGCACAGCAGCGGGGCCAGAGATGTCCCTGTGGGCAAAGACTTCCCCACGGTCAGGGTTATTAATCCTGGGCTTGTGACCGTCCTTCCCCCAGGAACCCTTGATGGGATCCTGCGGACCTTTGACCTCTTCACGGCCTACAACCCTGGCTACTTCGTGGTGGACATCATGGCCTCTGACCTGGTGGGCCACAATGATACGGCCATTGTGGGGATTTACATCCTACGTGATGACCAGCGGGTCAAAATCATCGTCAATGAGATCCCCGACAAAGTCAGGCAGTTTGAGGAGGAGTTCATCAGCCTGCTGTCCAACATCACAGGCGCCATCGTCAACACGGATGATGTGCAGGTAACCATCCACCCCTGAGGTGGCTTGGAGGGGTAGGTAACCTTCCACATGCTGGTTGGGAGATCTTCTTTGAGGGTGCCCTGTCTGTATAAACTGTAGACACCCCTGAGCTCTGAAGGTGACAAATACACCACAGGCTGGGGCGTATTGAAGGGGTTCAGACCAACACCATGCCAAGCTTGAGGAGCTCTGGCCACATGAGCACGCCTCAGGGCATGCCTGGGAGATGTCCTGGGAGGAGACGCCTCTCCCACACTGCAGACCTTGCTGTCTCTCCCCAGTTCCATGTGGACAAGAAGGGTCGGGTGAACTTCGCACAGACAGAGCTGCTGATCCACGTTGTGAACAGGGAGACCAACCGCATCCTGGATGTGGAGCGGTATGTCACCTGGCCACCACCCAGCCCATCACCTGGCCTGTTGAGTCCTTGGGGAGCCTCATTAACATCGAGATACCCAAGCAACCCTTCTCTTACCAGGGTGATTCAGATGATAGATGAGAACAAGGAGCAGCTGAGGAACCTCTTCAGGAACTACAACGTGCTGGATGTGCAGCCTGCCATCGCTGCCCGGGCCCCAGATGACCTCTCAGCTCTGCAGGTAATAACGCAGCTGGGGCTGGAGATGGCTGCTGCTCGCAGGTGGAGCAGTGTCCCTTCCATCCTCCATGGCCCTCCATGGACTAAGGAGATATTTCACCCAAATAATTTCAGGCAGGTGCCCACCACTGGGTGCTTGGCTTCATGCCAGAGGTTGCCACTACCCTTCTGTCTCTCCTAGATGGTGATCATCGTGCTGGCTGTCCTGCTTTTCCTGGCTGCCATGCTCTTCATCCTGATGAACTGGTACTACCGGACAGTGTGAGTAATGCCTGGGCTCTGCCCCACCGGCCACAATCTCCTGGTGGGCCAGGGGGGGACCTGCGTGGCTGCTCCCAGCCCTGGCAGAGCTGGTAAAGGAGCTTCCCAATACCTTCTGTGGCAGGGCTCAGCTTGGGTTCAGAAATTGCCCTTCATCCCCCAAAGTACAGTGGGTTTAACACTGATAGTGCCCCTCCCCTGCAAGTTTGCCATCCTTATTGCTACACGGGCTCTTTACAGGGTTATTGCAAATCTGTGTCCCCTTCTTTCGAGCATCTTGCTTTTCTTCCCTGATATGCTGTATTTCTTTCACAGGCACAAAAGGAAATTGAAAGCCATAGTGGCTGGCTCCACCGGTGAGCAGTGCTTGGGGTTTTCCAGCTGCATGGACAGCGGGGTGCATGAAGAGTACGGAGGGGGTACACGGGGAGCTGCGGGACATGTCAGTGGGGGTGCAAATCAGAGGTGACCCTGCCCAGCAAGGCACAATGCTGGGAGGCTTTTCTTAGCATCCAGGCTCCGCGCTATCAGCATGTGCCTCATGCCACCGGTGCCTTTTTGGTCACTGCATTTCCCCAATAACGAAGTGCCATCCTGTGGTTTGATGATCAGCCCAGCAACGTGCCACCCTGTAACCCCTGCCCCTGCCTTTTGCAGGGAACAGAGGCTTTATGGACATCATGGACATGCCAAACACCAACAAGTACTCCTTCGACGGGTGAGTCCTCCTCTTCCTTCCCCTTGCTGGTTTGCCACCTTGCGGGACCACAGGCTGCTCCCAAGAGAAGGATGCCTGTGTTTTGCAGCCAGGGATGCGCAGGAGGTGGAGGCATGATGCCTCTCTGCTCTGCAGAGGGACGCAGCCAGCCATGCCGTTTGGGGCATGACTCTGACCCTGGGACATGTGCTTACCTCGAGAGCTTTCAAAGACCTTGTGCTTTCTTGGGGTAAACAGAGCTGATGGGCAGGTGTCACACATCTGCATCCTGCACAGGCCAGGAGGAGGCAGCGCAGCCCCAGCAGCCAGGCTCTGGATGGGGTTAGGGGATGCTGCCCCCCTTGCTCGTGCTGAAGGCTGCTCCTCTCCCCGGGCAGGGCCAACCCGGTGTGGCTGGACCCCTTCTGCAGGAACATGGAGCTGGCAGCGCAGGCGGAGCACGAGGACGACCTGCCGGAGAACCTGAGCGAGATCACTGACCTCTGGAACAGCCCTGCCCGCACCCACGTGAGACATGGCCCCCACCGGGACCCCTCCTCCCTGCACCCACCGCCCACACCGCCTGTCAGCCACTCTCTCCTCCCGCAGGGCACCTTCGGGAGGGAGCCTTCCGCAGCCAAGCCTGAGGATGACCGCTATCTGCGGGCAGCCATCCAGGAGTATGACAACATTGCCAAGCTGGGGCAGATCATGCGGGAGGGACCCATCAAGGTGAGTGTTGAGTGTGGGCACCCTCCACCAAGGGGGGTCTTCTCCTACCACTACAGTTTCCAGGTTCTCGGCTGCAGCACCAGAGGGTGACGTTGCTCGAAAAAGTGCTGGGATGAGGCCATCCTCCCTCTGCCCAAACCATCTCCTTTGGGTAACCCATCGTCTCTCCCCCTCCACCCAGGGCTCTCTCTTGAAGGTGGTTCTGGATGATTACATGCGCTTGAAAAAACTCTTTGCCCAGCGGATGGTGCATAAGGCCACCACCAGTCAGGGGGACCGCTCCTCGGTCTCGGAGGTAGATGGGCTGTGCATGGGCGTGGGGAGATGCTTGCCGTGCCCTCTGGGATGCAGTGTGTCTTCCCAGCCCCACAGGCTGCAGTTGCTCCCCGTGGCTGCAGTCCCCATCGCTCAGAGGTTCCCCCATTCTCTGCTTGGCCAAAATGAGCCAGGCGCTGGTTTTCCACTGAGGCTGCCAGTTCCCTGCAGTGCCCTAGCTCTCGTGACCCGCCCCCGTGTTTTCTCTGAGCATCAGCAGCACCTTCTCCCTCAGTCTCTCCCACCACGGGGGAGGACCTCCCTCTTTGGAGGGTGGGCTTTGTCCATCACCTCCCCCTCTCTCTGGAGGCTGGCCAAGAAGCTGCAGGTCCCTGCAGGCACACAGGGACATCTTCCCTCCCTTCTGCTTCTCTAAGCTTAGCAACTCAGCAGGTTTGAGGCAAAAAGGCTGGGAGAGAGGGTCTTGGTGCAGGAGGGCTGGTGTGGAGACAAGGAACTCCTGCAGCCTTCCTTCTCTTCATGGGGGGGCAAAACATGGGGCAAACAGAGCAGAGGAGAGCAGAGGGATGGGAGATACCTTTGAGCCCTTCTGCCCCCCATCCCTCCTCACGCTTATCCTCCTCCAGCCTTCCCTCAACTCCTTTCCTCATCTGCCTCCTGCCCCACCACCCTCATACAACCCTAAATCTCAAACTCAGTCCAAACTCCTTGGCTGCTGTGGGACACACCACCCAGCTGGCAGCCGATGCCTGTGCTGGGGTACCCACCCAGCAAGTGCTCTGGCTGGAGATCATTATTGCACTGGTGATCCTCATCACCGTGGTCTGAGGCTGCTTCAGAAGAGGAGGGTCCCATCCCTCCTGCTGGGCTCCACCATTGCAGGAGGTTTGGAGCCGTGGAAGCCAGGATCTGCTCCGGCTGCTATTGTGATTCCCCTGCTCCCTGAACCTTTTGCAGCTGATCCAGAAGGAGCTGGAGGAGGAGGAGGAGGAGGAGTGCAGCCCCAGCCAAGGCAGCCTTCGCTTCCGACACAAGCAGCCGGTGGAGCTGAAAGGTCCCGATGGCATCCATGTGGTGCACGGCAGCACAGGCACGCTGCTCGCCTCTGACCTCAACAGCCTGCCTGAGGATGACCAGAAGGTGCTGGGGCGCTCGCTGGAGACTCTGACCGCCGACTGTGGGGGCTACAGTGACCACAACGCCCGCACCGAGTCAGCCAAGTCCACCCCCCTGCACAAGATGCGGGAGGTGATCATGGAGAGCCCTCTGGAGATCACCGAGTTATGACGAGCGGTGGTGGTGGTGGTGGTGCTCCTCTAGGCAAGTCGGGGCCGGCAGGGATGAAGCACGGACCAGGGGGGCCGTGGCGGGGGCTATGGGCACCCCAAGACCAGTGCTTGGCCCCCTCTTTCACCTGCAGAAGGAGTGCAGGCCAACCAGTGCAGTTTGCTCTGGCAGCCTCAGAGAGCTTGGCCCCAGGAAAGGGCTCTTAGGACCAGTATGCTTTTAGTCACCTGTCATTTATCCATGAAAGCATTAAAATTTTTTATTTTCTTATTTAAAAAAAAAAAAAAAAGTTTTTTTTTTTTTTTAAAAAAAAAAAGAAAGAAGAAAACCTAAAAAACTCCAATGAGTCCAGA
>JAVJGJ010000062.1:34524742-34539520 GCA_035590215.1 Microhierax caerulescens
AACCTTTCTGGCAAGGAAACCCCCCCCCCCAAAAAAAAAAAAAAAAAAAAAAATCCCAAGACATTTCTCCATTTTGCTGGCTTTACCAAAACATGTTGCGACATCGAAAAAGAGAGAGACTGACAATAACTGGGGCTTCTGGATGTGGAGTGCTCGTGCGTGTTTTTTCTTGCCCTTTTCTTTCCCCTTCTCTCTTGCTTTTGGGTTTGTTCGTTCGAGGGTTTGTTTCCAATCGTAACCTTGTGGAGAGTTTCGGGCACGGTCTGTTACGGGACTCAGAAATACACTGTCTATGGCTTTGGGTAACCTGTCTGTCATCCTTCCTCCCCAGCTGCACTGTGCCAGATTCATCGGACCCAAACCTCCTTTTGAAGAGAAAACCCCCATTTCCCCCTGATTTCACCCCTCAGTCCATCAGCTTCACGAGATGCTGCCCTGGGTGTTAATGCATCCCAGATCTTGGGGGAAACATTAAATCTTCCCCACAATACCCCTCCTTGCTGCGCCACTGACACCCCAGGAGAAGGAGGAGGGAGACAACCAGCCAGGCTCACAGGATGAGTTTATTTGCAGTGAGATGCTCCCGTGCACGCGCAGGACCAGGTCCTGTGGGTGTGTCCCCTCCTCTAGGGGTGGGAGGGGGAATGAGCCAGCACCCCACTGCCCCTCACCACTGCAGCTAGGTCAATACAGGACCCCCTCCGGCAGGAATGTGTGTGAAAGGAAAACTTTGCCATCAAACTCACTCATGTTTCGTTCAGGGGATACTTAAAACATGTATCTATTCATCTCCAGCAATCAGCTGGACACAAAATTGGCGTACTGCAAATATCGTGGAAAACCGGGCATTACAGGTAAATTTAATCCACTTTGTTCCTTTAACTGGTGACGGGTGGGGGAAGCCACCCCAGTTTGAAGAAGGACCAGCAAAGCACTGGGCTTACCAAAAGCTGACCAGACCTGCACTGCAAGACTGCTGGCTGCCGGGCACGGAGGGCCGGCGTGTGGGAAGCAGAAGCCATCCCAGTCACAGGGACAGATCCGCATTACAAGATCTGGGCCTTAGGAGCAGTTCAGGGTGGGATGGGCATAGAGATGGGGACAGGGATAGAGACCGGCATTTGGCAGTTGCCCCGAGAGACATCAAGGATGAATCCCCAGTCCTGAAAATACTAACAAGTCCCTTAACCCGATTTGGAAATCCAAGCCCCAGGGGTGCAAAAGGAAGTGGCAGAGGTGGCTGGGGCAGCCCCCATGGCCCCCACTGGGGTAGTGAGGCTGGTGGGCTCCTGCCGTCACCATCCATGGGTACAGGCACATCCCAAGGGAGGGGGTCTGGGATCCTGAACCAAAATGACAAAGCAAGCCCGGCCAGCCAGGGATGTGGCTCCTAGTTCCATAGGTGACGCCGGCAGTGCTCAACAGCCTGCAGGAGAGACGGGGAGGGAGGGTGGTGGTAGGCAGGGACCCCCAGCATGCTGCCGACCCCGACCCAGGGGAGAGGATGCTGCCAACACTTACGTGGCACTCAACTGCCGTGGCCATATTCTTGCACCAGTAGTGTGGGCCCCAGGCACAGCGGTCTGAGCCCAGGAGATCCTCCTCAGTTGAGTCACAGGCTCTTATTTTCTGCATTGTAAAGAAAAAGGGTAGGAGAGGGAAGAAAACACCCCTATGAGCACCCTTTGACACCACTGCCCCCCTCCCAGCTCCCCCAGGCTCGGACAATAGATGCCCATCTCGGTACGGGCTGCCCCGGGGAGCTGGTGCAGCACCCACGGCATGGGGACACTTACAGTGCAGACGAAGGTGGGGTCCATCATCTGCACGAAGAGTCGGATGGCCGCTGGCTCGTACTGCACCACGAGTGCTTCACACTGGGAAGGGGGGGGTGGGGGGGTGAGCCCAGCCCAGGCGTGGCGAGGGTCCCCCCCCGGGCTGGGCACTCCAATCCCTGGGTCACCTTGTCAGTGAGTGGCGTGGGCAGCAGCTCACAGCCCTTCTCCAGCATGTCACCCAGCTCTGCCAGCGTGTCGTTCTTCAGCAGCTCGTTATCGAAGTAGGTGATGACGATCTGGCAGACATTGCAGAAGGTGCCTGCGCCCAGCGCCAGCTGCTCTAGCATGGCAACCCCTGTGGGACATGGCGGGGGGGGCATTAGCACCCCCCAGAACCCCACTCACCAGGGGACCTGGTATCTCTGTGCCATCTGAGTCCCCCCAGCTCACCTTGGTGGGCGCCCACACTCCGGGGACAGCAGCGCAGCATGGTGCAGACGGCTGCTGGGTTGGTGGCCTCCAGCAGCATGATGACCACAGCTTTGCCATAAGAGTCAACGAAGTCCTTGCATTGCCCGATGACGCCGTGCGGCAGCATGTAGCACACCTTCTCGATTTCATTCACTAGTTGCTCCTGCCGGGAGAAGGCAGGCAGAGGGAAATCCCCACTCCTTGCTGCCCCCTTTGCCCCCCTTTCCCATCCCTGGACCACAGCAACAGGGCTCACCTCCGTCACATTGTTCTCCAGGAGGCTCTCAGCCGCCTTCACGGCAAACTGGCACATCTCACACAGTGGTGAGGTCTTCTCCTCATCCTGTCAGAACAAGACAGTGGGACACACACCAAGGGCCCCCCAGAGCTGCCCCCATCCCACCCAGCCATCACCCCCACAAAGCACATATCCCACCGTGGAAAAAGAGATGCTTGAGGAAAAAAAACCCACAAAATAAGGTGTAAGGTGCTCCCTTCCCAGTGTTTGGATTTTAGGGAGCACAGCAGAGTCAGGGGGGTCCTTACTTACCCCCAGTGTGCTCAGGACCTGTGCTACCTTCTCTGTGATCAGTGCGTGGAGGGGCAGCACTGAGGTGGAGGAGCAGAGTCCCAGCTGGCCACACAGCTCTATGGGGTCCTGGGGAGAGAGATGTCCCAAATCAGGTGGGCATCACGCCCCGGGAGGGTGAGCCTGCACCCACTTTCCCACAGTGGGTGATTTCAGCCCATTGGGGCACAGGTCTCACTTACCTCAACCTGCTGCCAGTGGAGGGGCCAGAAAACAGCAAGAAAAAATGAAAATAAAAAAGAATTACAGCAGTTGCAAACCAGAGAGAGGGGAAAAAAGATACTCGAAAGGTCATAGGAATATAAAGCAGTGAGTTTAATTAAAAACAATTTGCTGATGAGGTCCCCTCGGCTGTGCCACTCAGCCCCCCTCATTGGCACCCACCTGCTCCCGGCAGCCCCAGAGAGCAGCTCACCCGCTTACCATGTACCGGAGCAGCTGGGCAGCCATGTCCGTGTACTGAGCCAGGTAATGCTTGCACTGTGCAGGGGAGACGTGGCATTAGCACCCGAGGGAGGACCCCCCACCACCCTGCCCACACACCCAGTGCCCCAGGCACTGCTCAAAAGCAGGCAGCTGCAAAAGATGCTCCCATGCCACGGTGACATTGCAGAGGAGGAGGAGGGGGCCCAGCATGATGCTGGCACCCTTACCCACTGTGCCAGCTTGGGTGACAGGCCCTCGCAAGCCTGCTCAGCGTGGGCCACCAGCACCTGGGTGAACGCAGTGTTGGTCCCCAGCTCCAGCTGCATGGCTGCCACCAGCTGCAGGCAGTCTCCGCACACCTCTTCCGTCTCCTGTGGGAGAACACGGGGAGTGATACATCAGTACTCCCCCAAAATAAAACCTGAGTGCCCCCAACGCCTGCATTTGCAGAGCTGGGATTTAAATGCCAGTTGCAATCCAGGGCAGTTTTTTGGTCAGCATTCCTCTGGTCCTCCCCTGCATCATCCTGGCCCCAAACTGGTGGCACCCCATATCAGATGCTATTTCAGCTGTGTGGTAATTTTAATTTTATTATTATTATTATTATTGTTAAATAGGTGATGCTTAGGCAATTCTCGCCGTTGACCAGCATCAATGGCACTTGTGCCTTTGCCGTGGTACCTGGGCTGTGCCACGAGGCAGATCCTGGGGATGGAGCAGGAGGGGCACATTGGCGATGAAGGGGGAGACCAGGTCGACGAAGTCCTGAGCAGGGCCTGCAGGGGCTGGCGGTGGCTCCTGAAACTTCAGGGCCCCTGTGGGGCTCTCCCGGGGCTGGCACAGCTTGATGGTTCCACATACCACCTTTGGATTTGACTGGGGGAGCAGCAGGGAGGGGGCTTGGAGCTACATCTGCCCCATCACCCTGTTCCTCTGTCATCCCCAGGTCATCTCCATCCCTGTCTTGTCCCCACAGAGGTTTCATCCCAGGCTCCGAGAGCCTCCTTTGCCCTGCAAGCCCTCAAGTCATCCCAAACCACAGAAAAACGGAAACCCAGGGGTGTTCTCCACCAGTTACCAGCACTTGCTTGCCCAGCTGGACGAGGATGAGGATGCCAGTGTCCACCATCCTCTTGCACTTGACAGACCAGTCCTGGAAGGGCAGGTACTGGCATCTCTTATCCAAGAAGAGCCGCAGTTTTTCCTAGATGAAAGGGAAGAGCTCAGGGCCAGGCTGGCCCTGAGGGAGGGGGACACGCCAGCCATGCACCCCCCCTTCCCAGCCGTGACCCACCTCGGTGCAGTTGTCCTGCAGGATCTTGCCCACCACGGAGACTGCCACCTGACACAAGTGACATGGGATCCCCTTCTGCTGAGAGAGGGGACACACTGGGACGCTGCCAGAGCACCCAGACCTACCAGTTGCAAAAACACCCCACCAAGGGGCACTCGGGAACATCCCAAGGTAGCCACTCATTTTTGCCACCCACTCTACTGATCCATTGCTGCCCGAGAGCATCAGCAGATGCTCCCCTGGGTGCCCAGCATCGGGGTGGACAGGCAGGGGTTCTCTGCCCAGCCCCATGTTTTGGGGCAGGATGAGTATATCCTTGCAACCCCCTGCATCCCCCCCCAACCCCCGGTGTGATTACCCCCAGGGCCTGGTCCCAGACGGTGATCCGGCAGAGTTCCAGTGCCCCACACTTGGCTGCTGTCACCACATCGCGACACCAGTCCTCCGGCCGCTCGCTGCATTCTCGGAGGGGACTGGCCCCAGCTGCAGTGGGGGGAAGAGGAAACCATCAGCCCCCAGGGCACCCTGAGTCCATCTCCTGCCCCCTACCGAACTCCCCACCAGCACTGCAATCCTAGCTCTGCCCCACAAGCTGAGGCGTGCTCCACAACCTTCTGCTGTGATTTGGCCCCTGCTTTTGCAGTGGTTGGTGGGCTTGTTGGGTTTTATACATTAATTTTTAAGGCCAGCTAAGGCCACCTTTGCCAGGTCACCATGTACTGTGGGCTTTTCTTCCAACAGGATGTCACAGCAACTTCACACCAGCATCAAAAGCAGAGCAAATTGTGGGATCATCCTCAGCCTCACAGCACCTTTCAACATGCTGGGGAGGTGGCTGCTTATAAAAACAGCAATAAATCTTGCAAAATGAGCAAACCAAGGGTGCCAGTGCTCAGCCCTGTGCAGCAACAGTCTAGCCACACCACGGCTCCCGGCGATGATTGAGCAACCCCAGTTGTGGTTTTTTTTGGTTTCTTTTGTTTTCATTTCCTCCCAATGACAGCATTTTCTCCTGCCTGCAAATCCGTGGCACGGCAGCCGTAGCATCGCCCATCCTGGCTGCCTGGGCAGCACAGCGGCATGGTGCAACACCAGCCATTTAATTGCCACCTTGGCGTCTCAGGATTCGTTTGCAATGGGGCAAGTGTTTGTTCCCACTAGGGGCTGCACCCACCCAAGATGGGGCTGGGGAGGAGGCGAGGAGCTGGCACAACCCAAGCCCTTCACTGCCCTGCTTCAGCCAGGAGCTGCTCCAGAAAGCATAGGGAGCAGGACACGAATAGACAGACGGACAGACCCTGCTGCATACGTTCTTGCAGCTGGCCTAAGCAAAGCACAACCTTCCCAGAGCATTTGTATCTGGTTTTTACCACGCAGCCCTGCCCATATGGTTTTGCACAGCAGGAATAAAGCCAAAGGCAAAAAACTGCTCCTTCCACCCACCCTGCCCTTATCAGGTTTCTCCCCAAAAGCTGCTTCTCCTGCATGACAGATTCCAGCAACGCCTTCAGTTTATCCATGGGATGTGTTGGGGCAACAGCTTGAGATGCCCAGGGCCATCCAAGCAAGTCCCTGGGGGTGGGAGCTACAGAGAGGGGGCTCCTGAGCCCCCCACCAGCTCTGCCTGCTCCCAGAAGCACTGACACAGCTTGGCAGGTGCTGGTTGGCATTTCAGCCCCGATTGCCCCATCGGGCTGATGGCAGCACCAGGGCAGGAGTGAGCCCTGGGGCAGGGCGAGTCTCCTTAGGTTTTCCATGCACAGCTTCCCACACACCTCTCCAGCAGCGCAATGCCACAGACCACATCAGCTGAGAGATAGGTATTTACTTATTTTTTTACTCTGATGCTAACATCAGGGCAAACAGGAATGGCAAGTCAGCAGAAGCATTAAGGGGCAGCACCAAAAAAAAAAAAAAAAAAAAAAATAGAGGCAACAACCCCACAGCTTGTTCCTGAGCTGGTCCTGCCTGACTCACTGACACAGGCATCTCGCACAGCCCCATGCTGGAGATGAGACCAGAATGCTGCCAGCAATGGTATGGCTGGTCTAAAAGGCACCAGTGGTCTGGACCTGCACCCTTCTGGCTCGCAGTGGCTCCCAGCGCAGCGCTTACTCCTCCCTCCGCTCAAGCTGCAACTCGGTCAACAAGTACTGGGCCGGGAAAATAATGAATACCAACCACACCACGCTGATGCTGAGTGCAGGGGGAGCTTCCCTGGGTAGAAAGCATGGCCACAGGGTAAGCAACCAATGCAAGCGGTGCCCTGTGAGCTCTCCTCCACCTTTCAATGCTGTACCAGAGCCACCTCAGGCTGATGTGCTACATGATGTCAGACAATGCCAATTTTGGCAAAGCCTCAGCACGCTCCCTTGTCACCACAGTGGTCCCAGGCCAGCCAGGGCCGCCCTATCCCCAGCTGCCAGGCCCCTAGGCTGGGGTGGGATTTGTTCAGGAGAGTCCAGCACCGATCTCCAGATCTAGCCGGGCTGTGCCGGCATTACACAGAGCCCCGGAGCATGCTGGCCCAGCCGGCAGAGCCTGGCAAGCTGGTTGTGACGTAAGCCCTGGGGGTGGCAGCATGGGCCCCAGCGTCCCAGTTCCTGGCCTGGTGCATGCTCCTGTTACAGCAAAAGTTGTAAATACACTCTTCCCAGCATCAAAATCCTTCTTCAAGGCCTGCAGCAGCCCCTGGTCCCACAGCTCTCCCAGTCACACTATGCCATGAGCAAGAGCTGCCATCAGCTTCCAGGGCAGGCATCGCCCAAAGGATGAACGTGCCGAGCATGGGTGAACTTTCCTGCTCTGCCTGTTGCTGCCTGGAACACCTCCGCATGTCTCCCTCACTGCCAGGCCACACATACGCAGTCACAACTCCACTGCAAAGCCAGCACCTGGACAAGTCACGTCACATCAGAGAAGCCCAATGGGCTGAGCCTGAAGGTAATCAGGGTGCAAAAGGGATTCTTCCCTCTAAAATTTTTGCCTACAACAGCAGGGCTCCACAGCTTACTCAGGGAAATTCCCCCTGAAATAAGCAATTTCCCCTTGAGTAAGGATGAGGGGTCAGAAACAGACTCTTCCCATCTTGTTTCCCAGGGATGGGCCATGTATCACTTTCTCACTCTTTATTGGGGGGGATGCTCAGGGAACAGCAGCACAAGCTCATCTGCAGGAGGATTTGCTCACAGATACTCAAAGGCCCGGTGACGAGAGATCTCCAAAACCACACAGGGCTGCAGCACTATGCTCCATCACCCTACCCAGAACTCAGCCAGCCACAGCAGAGAAGGCTCCCTACCTCCTGCACCTTGTACAAGGCCCCTAATGAAAACAGCAGCTTCAGGTGGCACCATGGCCACTCCCTCACACAAGGACAATGACTTCCCCCAGATTGCATTTGCAAAGCCAGGTCCCAACACCCAGGACGACAAACAGCCCTCTCCCACATCACTGTTGAGACACCCCATCAATGGGCCTCCCTCCTTCCATACCCAGCAAAACACCAGCTCCCTCCAAATCCCTGCTGGCTGGAGAAGCAAGGGAACGAATCAACCACTTTTTGCCCCGAGATCATCTTTAAGGACAGAAGTTCCAACACTCACATCCAGAAGTAAAGCAGCCAACGGTACTACCTGCCCCAGCTCTCCTCCAGCCTAACTCCAATGCCACAGAGGGATGAGGAGGCACACTATGTAACTTAAACAGCCAGGAATAGTTTTGGGGTTCAGAGGGGTTTTCTGGGCTCTCCTCGAGTCCTACCCCTGGGCCTGGCCTTACCTTGGTAGGAGCCCAGGCACACAGAAAGGATCAGCACCCAGCCACTCCATTTGCTCTCCATGCCGTTCCCAAGATAGTCCTCAGTGGCTGGTTCCTCTCCTCTGCTGCTCCCAGACTGAGGAATCTTGGATGAGTTGGGAGAAGTAGTGAGAACCCACACCTACACAGGACAATTACCACACCCCTCTCCTTACACCGTGATTATAAAATCACCACCAGCCTGCAAGTGAAGGGAGGGACCAGAGCCAGGCAGGTATTCCCGGGAAGTCAAAAGCAGCCCAGAACCTGCTGCTCAGCACTAACCTCACTACTCCTGGCTGCAAAGGATGGGCACAGCAGAGGCAAACTGTCCCTAGTGCCACGCAACACGGCAGTTTTCTGTCCTCTTCACTGAGCAGAGTATCATTCCTTACAAAAACTAAGGAAGTCAGAAGCACAGATACTAAAGACCAGTAAATTTAGGACCAGTGAATTAACAGCGTACTTGGAGGCTGTCTAGTAGTTTGCTTAAAGCATTTAGAAGACGTTTGTTTTATTGAAAATGAAGCAAGGAATGAAGACAAAAGGAAAGCCACATTAAATGCAAGTCAGCACTGAAGCCTGATATCAAGCAGCTTCAACAAGAACTCCCTCCAGCCTGCGCAAGACAGGAATTACAACACAGGGCTGTTACCTCACAGTCAGGCATTGCGCTCATCCAGGGAAGAACGCGGCAGTGGCAATCCCTGACAAGCCTCTTTAAACTGTAACTGTGCTCAACAGAACAAAGGCTTGATGGGACACGCAGGTTGTAAGCCAACAGCAACTCAATGGGAACCTGAAACCTGCCATTCAGCCCCAAAACCCCAGTGACATTTTGGGACATAACTTCTCCTGGCTCTGCAGCAAAAGGGGATGATTACAAGATCCTTCAGCAACTAGCATACAACAAGGAAACAAAGAACACAAACTTATCATTTTACAGAAGTTTTTATTGTTCATTAAGGAAGCTTTTGTGCAAAAAAAAAAAAAAAAAAAATCAAGACAATGTTCTTCAGAAAGCAACTGCACGTGTCCCCCCCAGCATAGCTCAAGCGGGTCAGGTGCCACGGTCCACAGGAAGGGAGAAAACTTTTATAAAGAGACTCCCAGCACTAGCACAGGATTTCCCCTGGTTCACCTTGCTAACAGGTCACTAGCATGAATACTTCACTATTAAAAATCCCCAAAAATTAAAGCCTTGCCAACCTGTAACAAGTGTTAATCCATCCCCACCTCCCCCCAAAAAATTCACGTTAAAGAGAATGCCATCCGGTTTAAAAGATCAAAATTCCACACTACATGCCATGGTGTAATGCAACCTGTACCTCCAGGGTAGCGATGCTGAAAAAAGCCCATTTCCTATCTGGCATATCTACCCCAACAGGGATACTCCACTGGAACCACTGCACAAGCCCGCCAAGACAGAAAGCTGCAGGTATTTTACATCTTTAGGGGAAATTATTTTTATTTTTTAAAGCCGTGAGTGCTTCAGCATTCTGTACAATGCAAAGAGGAAAGACAAACCAGTATTGCTATTGGTCAACACTGCTCAGACATTTAGTATGTACACATGGTACCTAAGAAGCTAAAGTCAAGTGGTTTTTCCATTGAACTGCATGAAAATTACTTTGCTCGCTGCTAAAGCATTGTCACTGGAGCTCCTGCCTCACACAAGACGCCACAGGAACAGCAGCAGTTGCCGGCACCTTTCTGTACAGGACTGGAATTTTCAAGGCTCCACCTCTGCCCAGCTCTGAAAGGTCTCCTTAGAGCTACTTTGGTGCCTCTGTTTTAGGGGTTAACTTCTTTAGAACTACGCACTAAATGCTGGCAGGGGATGCAAGGTCTGTCTCAAGCAACATAAGCACGATTCTCATTCGAGGCCCCCACACCTCAAGGGCCTGAACTACTTCCGAAGTAGCAGCCACCTGGAAAAGCTTTTGTTCAGAAGTTCAGGCCACGTCAGCAGGATGCTGCAGAGGTGTGAAAGGCAAGTTGTCAGGTAAGCCAGCAGCACTGCCGAATACCTGCTACAGTGCTCTTGCCATCTGACATGTCCACTTGCTACTCAGATGCACCTCCCAACAGAAATGGGAACTCCAGAAAGAAAATTATACTTCAAACTACTCGGAAGGGTGAGTGTCAGGCAGAACGGGTGGCAGCAATGCAAACTCACCACAAGTTTCATAGCACCTCTGAAGTTTTAGATGCCTGAAATACGCTATGAGAAAAAAACAGATCAAGGGGCAGTTTAAAATCTAAAAAAAAATTCCATGCATTCTGCCTGCTATGCTGAACTCACTTTGACATGTGCACAGCCCCTGCTGACTTTTTCCCCTTCGTCTTCTACTGACCCAACGCACTCTACCTTCTTGGCACCTGGCTGGCTGCATGTAGGAAGCTGCAAGACTAAGCAGAGTCGAGCAGTAAGATTAAAAAAAAAAAAAAAAAAAAAAAAGACAACCAACTGAGCCATTCCTTAAGTATGTCAGCATGCTTCAAAGACTGAAATCCCACTGTACAGGGCTTAACAGTAAAACACTCATGCTTAGACCGAGTAGTCCAAGAAATAAAGAGGACATGATCAAAGGCTGAGGGAGGGTTTCCTTAGCTATAACACCACAAGCCATAAGTGTGGTCACTCAAATGCAAAAGCGTGGTCACTCCAATGCAAGTGCATCTTTTTAGGTACAGTTACTTTGAAAGTTAGCTGGGCACACAAAGTTCCCTCTTCTGCATCTGCAGAGCTTTGAAAATTCCACCTCAAGGGATTCCCAGATTCAACATTATCCCTTTAAGAGTTCCCCTACAGTTACACAGAAAACTAATATTCCAGCCAGATGTTAAAAATGCAAAGCATGTAATCTTCCAAAGGCTGACTACAGAAAAGACATTTGAAAATTTAGTTGCTATCTTGTTCTTTTTTTAAATTAAAAGGTAAGTGTCTTGTTTTATTTCACCTTTGCCATTCTTCCCAGCACCTAAAAACATTTCAGCCTAGCAATTAAAAATCTACAACACACTGACTATTTTTAGGAGCATAACAAGTTAAACTGTACAATCAGGAATATCTTTGTTAAGTCAACAATGAAGATCTGATCCTTCAACAGCAGCACTGCTACAGAAGAGTTACAATAAAGGAACCTGAAGGTCAAATTGTTAACAAGGCAGAGAGGAGGGACATTTGAGATATAGCTCTCTGCCAACCTCAGCCCACACTTTTAAGAGCCACAGCAAACTTTAAGAACCGGAAATTCTTCTTCTAGTTCCACACATGACGCTTGCAGTGATCAACAGCCTGAAGAGAAAGAAATAGTGTAAGTTACTGGGAAAAAGCCTGTTTGCAAACAAGTGTGCATCTACGCACACAATTCAACACCTTATTCTGAGCCACAGCCTTCAGAGCAAATTATGTTTTTCTTACAATAAGTGATTCCAGAGAGGACTAGAATAAATAACTTCCTCATCCCCACCCAGAAGCTTCAGCCATTAAGGCCTGGCAAAGACCCTTAAAAAAAATGACCCTTAGCAAGTAAGGCCTGGCAAAGAAAGCATCAGCCCACAGCAATACTGGCAGCCAACTTTTAGAGCCTGACGAGAGGCCATGACACAGTCTGCCAACTGCAGGAACAAAGACTAAATATAAAGTTCACGTACCTTACCACAGACTCTGAAGTGCTAGCACACAGGTGGGGGACAAAAACAAAAGGGAGACAAACAGTCTGCTTTAAGAAAGCTGAGGGCTATGGAAAACCCTCTAATCAAACTCAACTACCTCCAGCTAGCACCCTTCTGCTTCCTGAAACTGGAATTCAGCCACTTGAAAGTGTGGTACAGATGCTGGAAAAGTAGCTTATAAGGAGCTATCAAAGACCAATAGGACTTGAAGCAGAATCCTGCTTTACATACGTTGCACTGAGCAGCAGTCTCCATGTTCTTACACCAGTAACCCGGACCCCAGACACAAGCATCATCCCCCAGGAGAGGCTGTTTAGCTGATCCACAGACCCCAAGTCTCTGTGAATAAAACAGCAGCAGAGTCAGCATCTTTCTGCTTGTACCAAGAGATCTCAACTTCATTATGTTTGAGCTTCTACCTGACCAAGTGTGGAAGCAACACTGAGGTAGCTTCAGGAGCTCCCACAGTATTGTGCTCAGCTGACAACTGCAGTCACACTTGCAGCTGAACAATTAGACATGAAGCAGTAATCTGACATAAGAAATAATTAAGTTACCACAACTGCTCCTTCATATTAAGTTTCAAGAAACAGTTTCTAGAAAGGAACCTTTCTCAAAAAAAGTCACTTTACTTCTTCTCATCATGTTCAGGGCACACCACACCTTGTTACTGAACCTCAACAGTGGGTGACCAATGGCAGCTCTTTTCTTCTATCCTTCCTTGCACAAGGCTGGCAGCCTGACAGCTGCCCATTCAATAAGCCCAAGGCCTTGCACAACCATGTTTGATCCAAGCATTCATTCAGTCTGCTGATTTTTATTCCAGCAGAGTTTCTGGATGCTAGGCACTGAAAGGCGTACAGAAGAGTAGGCAAGACTGTATTGGAGCCCATACTCAATAGAACAAAATGTAAGAATACTCACAGTGCAAACAAAAGTGGGATCCATCATCTCTGCCAAGAGTTGCACAACCACGGGTTCATACTGTTCCACAAACTGAACACACTGTAACAAAAAACAGGTTGAGAGATTCCTCTGTTAAAGCCATAAACAGATGATACAGTCGCCAGCAAGCAGGCATGTACACAACACCAAACATCCCAACAATCACTCCAAACTGATAAACCAGAGGCTTGAGTTCTAAGGATCAAAAAGGACTCAGCATCATACTAATCACACAACTACATAAATCTTTGCTAGCTCATACCTGCCTGCAGCTGTCTACAGAAAGGTTATGAGGAGAAAGTGGACAAAAAAGGAAGAGAACCAAGCAGGACAGACTTTGATTTGCAAAGCTCTAATTGTGGAGATCACTCTCAAGAGGAAAGCACACTGAACAGGCTAGAGACAAACATCCTGAACAGGGCAGCAGCAATATAGTAATGGCTCTTAAGCACTTTTAGCTCAAGCAATTACTATTCACTTCAGGCCAGGCAGCAGCACAAACACTTCCCATCGGTAAGAACCAGCCCTCTAGTGGGGAGGCAATTTCCAAAGCATAGACAGATACTGGTATTCTTAGCCGAGACTAACGGCACCAATTAATAAGCAACCCACAGCTATTAAACAGCCTCACAGCGGTCAGCAGGAATAGCTGTTTCGTAGCCACTTTAAGCCTGTGTACTGTATGCCTAGTAAACTCATAAACAGTTGCCACTTGCTGACACTCAGCAGCCAGCTAATAAGATTCCAGGTAAATCTTGACAGCCATAGCCTAACAGGTGTCGCTTTTTGCTGTCTCACTGAAATTATGCCAGCCTACTTCCAATTACTTTGTTAATCCCCTAAAGAGGGCCAGCGTTGAGGAAAAAACCTTCAGCTGTTCCCACCCACTGCTCTCAGAGGATTTCAAGGCAAACCTTTACTGACTGCAAATTAGTACAACCAGCCAGCCAGCCAATTCAAGCCCTTAAAAGTCTCCATCTATTCGAACGACTGCCAACCCTCAGGATCAAGGAGTGCAAAAACGTAATCTCCCTGCACCCCGAAGTCCTTCCAGACTCTAGCAGAGGAAGACTGACTACTTAAAAACCACCAAGAGATCCTGCTCTCTAGTTTTTTCCAAATACTCTGCAAAATGTTTTGTCCTTCTATTAATCTTTTTCTGCCTCGCTCTGACTGGAAGGCAGGCTGCCACACTGAAAGGCCTGTGCAGTCATTTGGCTGCCTCAGATCAAGCCTGCTCCCTCTTTTTCTGTCTACTGCACACAACAAGCCGCTATGCTTTGGTGCTAACTAGTAAAAGGAAAAATTTAGGAAGGATCAGTGCTGAACACAAGCCAGTCCCAGCTGCACCTGTGGACAGTTTGTCTCCAGCCAGAGACCAAGGCTGTTGCTCAAACACAGAGACCTCTATTATGAGTACCTGGACATTTATAGCAGAAGTAGAGACACTTGAGAGATGGACCTAAAATTAGCATGTAGACAGAACATCAGGTGCAACACTCAAAATTAAGTAAGCGTAATTATCAGTAAGACCTAGGTAAACCTAACAAATCAACAAGGACAGCTCCCAGCCATCAAAACCACCACAGCTTTTTAGCCTGCCTCCTGCGCAAGCACTTTACCTGATCACTGACAGACTCTGGCAGGAAGTGACAGACTTTTTCCAATAAAGCTTCGATTTCAGCTGTCGTGGCATTCTTCTCTAGTTCTTTGTCTGCATAAGCTACCACCATCTTGCAGATATCACAGAAGCCACCTGCAGGTTTCACTAAAACTGAGAGCGGGGGGGTGGGGAA
>JAVJGJ010000062.1:34539620-34558614 GCA_035590215.1 Microhierax caerulescens
TTTTGTAGAAAAAAACAAACCCAAAACATAAACACAAACCACCACCACAAATGTCAGCACTTAAGTAGTTCCCCCCAAAAGAAGAAAGGAGACAGCAAAGTACTAAAGCACATGTCCTCAAGAGAGATACAGTCACAGGTGAACTAGCTCATTTTGCAACACCACCGACCCTCATTACCAACCTGGCTGCTGTGGAGGCTTATTGGCTGCACAGCATTTCAACATAACACACACAGCTTCAGGATTCGTCGCCTCCAAAAGCATGTCAATCAAAGCCTGGCCGTAGACATCTATGAAGTCCTTACACTGGTCTTTGACACTTGCTGGTAAGAGGTAGCAGACCATCTCCATTTCATGTACAATCTCCTCCTGAAGCACGAGGAGGGATGCATGACAAATGAAGAACAGAAATTAACTCAATTCGTAAGTACATGTTTTCTTACTCCAACCCACCCAGGATGAAAATAGGCAATACAATTAACTTTACTTCCCCCCTTCCAATACAGCCCCATCTTAGCCAAAACCTAGGAAGAAGTACTATTTCCATCACTTACACACCTCTGTCTTGTTGCTCTCCAAGAGGCCAGTCACTTCTTTCACCATGGTCTCGCATATTTGACACAGGGAAAAAGTCTTCTCTTGAACTGAGGCTTTCTGAGTACACAGAAGAAATATACAAAACAATAAACCAGCACTTGACCACTTTTGACATTGACAATTGGTAAAAGATCAGTCTGACATTCACATGTAGCACACTAACTCATTTACCTAGCTAGCCAGTTTGAACTGAATTCAAACGGTCACGCAGAACCCAAAACCGACCTCAAAGGTCTAAGTAAAAAGTCTTCCAAATGAATAGTCATTTTGTATGACTAACTAAGACTACAATCCCCAGGCTGTATAAGGAAAGGAGTTGAATTCAGTAGACACAGAAATAAGCAGCCCCACAGTGACTGGAGTCAAGGAAAATTGGAAGTGTGTTTCAATACACCGAGAACAAAATTTGCTAGAATTGAGAGCATCCTCCTGTTTGCAAAAGAAACACATAAATTGAGGGACTTGAGGGCAATTCTTTGGAGCCTGTTAATCAGAAATTAACTATCCTCAAGAGCCTTCCCTTTCAAAAAAAAAAAAAAATCTCAGCCCATGTCTCACACAAAGGCCACGGGAAGCTAAGGTGCTTCTCCAAACTGAGCTTCGGCACCCTGACTCTGCTCATTCATCTGCACGTGCTGAGTGCTGTCCCATTTTTAAAAGGGACCGAAGCTAACTCCAAATGTCAAGCAAACCCCAAATCCAGCAATTCACCCTCTAACATTTGAGATGTCATTTAGAATGGCTGCCACACTACTGCTGGAGCAGGAGTTCCCATTTCAATCCTGAAATACTACCTTACAGCTTTGGTTTAGCATAGGCTCTACTATTCTAGCAAATCAGTCAGCTCTTCTTCACAGATCAGCATCAGTAACAAGAGGTGGCCAGTAATGTATATGCAGGGAGACATGAATTATTCTATGCATAACAGCTCTTATTTTTCTGTTTCATCTAGTTCATTACACCAAAGCAAAAAGGAACGCAAAGCTGTTGATTACCAAAAGTCTACCTTACCTCCACAGCTTCTGTTTTTACTTCACGAACCACCTGAGCCGGCACCAGAGTCTGAAGGGGCACAGACTTCACAGAAGGACAGAACCCAACCATGGCACAAATGTCCTTTGGTTGCTGGAAAGAGATGTATAACCAATTTTAAAAAATCCAGAAGATTCTGTCCTTTCTACAGAGCCTGTGAGCAGGCACAGAGAACAGTTTTAGAAGGCTCCAACACAACTAGAAGTTTCATTCCTACTTCTACTTCAAGTATTGTCAAAGCATTTGATACGGTTATAGGCAGGATAACTACCAAACAAAATTTAGCAGTCTCTTTAGAAGAGGAAGAGGTTAGGCCACATCCATTTTAAAACCCCATTTACCATGAGCTAATACGCTATGCAAGCCCTTCAAAGGGGTTGACTTAAGAGCTACCAACACCAGAACAGGCCACCAGCATCACATTAGACCTGCATCCACAAAGCTGCTCCCCTGAAAGCTTTAAGTAATCACAGAAGAGGCTAATTATCCTGACTTCAGAGTTCACCCAAAAGCTGAAAGAAATGCCTAGAAGAAAGGACTCCTCTTTCCACAAACTACCTTCTTTAAAGCATCCAGTAACATCACATTTTGCAAACAGAAACACATTCCTGCGTTATTGAACACAGCCTACAAGAAACAGAAAGTTATCCATGTTAAAACCTAAGTCTAACCCTTTTTACAAGTATCTGCAGTAACTATTTCAAGTATTCTTTTCACAGTAAGATGGGAAACAGCAAACAGAAACAAAGCCTTTGAAAAGGCTTTCTAAGTCTTTCTCAAAAGTTTTAGAAACATACATTACTAAAAGCAAAAACAAATGCCGGACATGAGCCAAACTGCTCTAAGGAGGCCACATTATACCCACTCAAAGTGAGAAAGTAAGTAATACACAAAACTTGAATTTTCCACCTTAAGTCTACTTAAGCTACAAAAGGTACCTTTGGTCCTATGGCTATTAGCAGGTCATACCCCCACCCTGTCACCAGGACATCAAGCTTCTTATAGCACAGACTTATACAACAGTTAATGTATCATGCCACAACCTCATGCAAAGGCAAAAGCAGTATCTCAAAGATACAGTGCTGCTTCAAACCACTCCAGGCAGTACCTTTAAGTCAAGCCCTTCAGTTCATGCATTCTAAGAAGCATTTCCAGATATTAGTGTTACAGCAACACCCACACAGACAGATGACAGACACAAGGTCTCCCAGGACTTAAATTGGAAGCCCAAATAGCTCTGAGAAGCAGGAGCTTAAAGGCCTTCCACATCTTCTTTTCAATTCATATGCTCCAAACATCTATACCATTGTCCTAGATTTAAAGGTTAACCAAAAAGAGACCCAGGGACAGCTGCACTCATGCCCTTTTGAGCCCAGCCTTTAAACCAGAAGCTGATAGGAGCCACCAGCATGCTTTTGCCACATCTATCCTTCTTGTATGAAAGTGAGCATATTCTATGCTCTACTGGCCAAAATATAATCAAGCTGAAATCTCAGTGAGCTGGAAGTAGGACTGATCCAGTGGAGGAAGTCTATAGTCTTTCTCTGTTTTAATCACATAAATATCCCTTGTATCTGTCAACACTGAGTACAATCACACCATGTATACAGCTAATAGAGCAAGAAGTAAACTACAAGCTCTTTCAGAGCAAGAAGTGAACTACGAGCAGGCTACCACCACAGGCAAGTTGCTCACCTACCTGATCCTTCTGTTGACAGGGGAGATTGGAGACAGAGGAAGAAAGGAGAAATTAAAGATAACAGTTAAGAGAAAAAAAACGCCAAGCACTTGGAACTTCATACATTCTTTCCATGAAGATGATGGAATAAGACATGCTCCCCACCCCAAAGATCCTTAGCATTGCTAGAGCAACTCACATTTAATTGCACAGTGCTAACCTGCATTATTCATCTGAAGTCATCAAAGCATCCTGGGCAAGACTACCTCCCAAGAGTCTGAACAATACTTAGCCGGATGCAAGGTGTGGTCATATTCCAATTTCAGGTATTAACAACAAACTGTATTGCAATGCTTATGAGAAACTAACTAGTTGATGGAACAAAGATTTGCTGCCACCCCCAAATGCTTAAAAAGCAGTATGAGCTTCTAAATAGCCTTGAGTGACTAGAAACAAAAAAAAGGGCACTGCATTACCAAATTCAGGTTCAAGTCAGCCACATACTCTAGCCATAAATTCACTTATAAATTGTTAACGTTACTTGTGGCATCAAGGCACTGCATTCTCTAAATAAAATCTTACCTTTGTTTGGTTTTTTGGTTTTGTTTTTTTTTTTTTAAAGGTATCAAGATCTCTGGATAAAGAGGTACTATGGATGTGGTCACAGGTAAAATACACTGTATGTTGCTGCAGTAGAGCTGGCGCAGTACCACTCACTTTCCACGGCTCCTACTAAGAGCCCAGAGAGCAGGAGTCTTGAGATAGCAATTCCAGAAGAGGAATGTTTAGTCTTGCTTCAAACAGGCACAGTATCTCTAACACTTGAACCAATTTTGCAAGATGTGACAAAAAACAACTCTAATATGCTTAACAGTATCTAGTGAGAAGGGGAGAAGTGGTGTAAGTACAGGACTGAAATGAAGGAGTATAAAGGAACATATGCAATGCATCTTCCATGATTCAAAGGACTAGAGTGCCTTTTGCACTGATGAAGTAGTTCTGAAAGAAAAGGAAAGTGCTAAAGAAGGCATTCTGAGACTGAAGTTACTATCCAATTCAATGCCAAGTTCAAAACATTAACACCAAGATTTACAGAGCAAGGGTTCTCCCCAGACTTACACAGTAAAAGTTTCCCGTTTCCCAATAAGTTAGCTACAGAAAGCAGAAAAACTAACTGAGAGCAAATACAATATTCTACTGATCTTACCATGTGCATCATCATTTGGATAGCCAAGTCAGAATATTCAGAGATATAGCTCTTGCACTACAGAAAGTAGAAAAAGAAAAACTTGTAAATACCAAACCACTTAAGCTGTAGAGTTGATCTAGAATTTTCTAATACATCTCAAGGTATTAATTTACCTGCTCTACTTAATAACTATTCTGTTGTCTTTCAGAGCTTGTCCCAAATATAAAATAGCATTTCACATTACACAATCATTGCACACATAGCTGCTTATCTGATAAGTCCTTTCCTCTTCCTCTCAGGGCAAAAGCACTCCCCCACATTGATATGTCCACATTACTCTGCCAGATCATTTTTATAAAAAAGGCCTTTAAGGGCTAGCAGCAGTCTTAAAATGTTTTTCCTCCTCCCCAGTGCCATACACCCCATCCAATTTTCTTGACTAGAAAGTTTATTATTTCAGTGTTGTTATACTGCATAACATGTGACACTGTCCTTTGTTTTATTAAATAGAGATCATACTGAGAGGATTAAGTCACATACAGGAATAGATTTGTGAACAAAAAAAAAAAAATAGCTTACCATATCAGACATTCCAGGTCCCAAACGGTCACATTCCTCTTTAGCATGAGCAACCAAAGACTTCACAAAAGATGAGTTTGTCCTCACAGCTTCCTGAACATCAGTAACCAGCTGAACGCAGTCTTGGCATACATCCCCACTTCCCTGGACAAAGAGAGAAAGGAAACTTAAGTTGATATATCTTCACATAACACATTTCAGAAGCTTCCGTTACTACCAAGTTTTGAAAGCTATTTTGAAGCATATACAAATCTTAATAAATTTTCTATAGAATACATAAAAGCCTGAGCTAATACATAGACCAGCTGCTGCTGGTATGTGCACCAGCCACTAGATGGAGATTAGGTACCTACTTGGCTCTGAAACCCGAGATAACCGTTAAGGTACCCAATCTTCAAAATCTCTTGGTTTTGTTACAGACCACAGTGGGAAGGTTTCAAAATCCAGCATAGATCTTACCTGCTCCATCCACAGCAGCTTGTTCTCCACCCACTCAACTGTTTAACTCCCACAGCTAGGCTTGCTATCAAGACTCAGCCTCTACTCCCAAGTTTATCATCTGATTACTCCCCTTTGGCAACTACTTGTTCTTTTCTGATCCAGTCTGTCACCTCTGAATTCAGAGACGAATGCCTCCCCTGAAGGGCACAGCTAGCAGATTACTCTGAATGTGGGAGAATTCTTCCTTTGAACACGGGTGTCAAGCTTGCTCTAAGAGAAAACTGTTTCCAGTAAGACCTGCTTTACTACTACAGTCCTGGATGGAAACAGCCCAGCACAAGAATTGTCATTATAGACTTGTGGTGGTTAATCCAAGATTACAGGTACGGTCCACAGGGGCTGCAACTGTCATTTCTCAGCTTTAAACCCACAGGGTAAAGAAAAAGGTAGTTGTCTGTATGCATCAGCACAAAATTCAATAGGTGACAGTCACCCAGGTGAAGCACATCAGTTTAACCTGTGCCCTGTACAACAACGCCTTACCAAGAATCATCAATAAATTCTTATGCAAAGGAGCACTGAAGCTCTAGCACAGGAAACATGCACTTCTCTTACATGCTGGAATAGTGCTGCACTCTTACCTTAGACTTCTGCTTGGGTCTGTCCTGAGGGTAAAGGAGAAGAGGCACATTAGCCATGAACGGGGATGCCAGTTCAGAGAAATCCAGCTCTGGTATCTTATTGAACTGGAGTTGTTTCTGAAGTTTCATTGTGGCAAGCTGCTTCTGCAGAGACTGGCACAGCGAGAGGGCACTGCATACAACTTCAGGTTTATCCTAGGTGAGAACAGATACATACATAAAGCTCTAGACTGATGGCGCTTTTGTTTGTGCATGTTTATATTAAAGTTCAGAGTAGAGAGTCATTCAGCTGAAACATGATAGAAAGGGAAAATGCAGTCTTGAAATTTACACCATTAATCCACACATGACTGAAGGATCATATGCACAATATTATGTAGAAGAGGAATTCAGGCATCAATAGGAGCGCAACTTAATTCCAATAGTTGCAAATTGTTATCTACTTACTAGCTCTTCTTTGATCATATCCATGATAACTGGTAGGTAGGAATCCACAATTTCTTTACACTCAGAGACGAGGCCTTGGTCAGGAAGGAACTCGCATGTCTTTTCCAAGTAAGCACGGATCTCATCCTATAAAAGATAAGTTAAGGCTATAGACTATCAAAATCTCTCACGCGTGCTCTCTCGCTCACTCTCATGCTCTTTCCATTCCCAAAGCATCCAACACAAAGCCTAAAAAAAAAAGGGCCCTTGGACTCAGGTAGGCCCAAGCAGTTGGCAGGCAAAACTACAATGAGGTTTTAAACTATACGTCTGCTTTTCCCTAGTCTTGAGCCTTCAATGAGACCCTGCCAAAGTGAAAACATGAAATAACTGCTTGCAAGACCTCACAACAGAGCTTTGCACAGAACATTTACATTCAAGAAGTAGTGAAATTATGGACTAGTGGAAGTATTATTTGTTCATACAAAGTACTCCCAGGTTCGCAGAAGGGAAGGAATGATGACAACCAAAAAAAGTCCACTTGGTGTAATCATCCACTTCTAGAGACTGAAGTATCCCACCTTTTAAGACTGATGACCCACTGGCACAAGAACAGTTTTATTAAACACCTACAGTCAATCAGGATGTGTTAGAACATGAGAGGCTCTAGAATTTGCTACTCTCTAAAAGAGAAGAGGCTGTTTAAAAGCTTTTCCCCATTTACTCTGGCCCCTTTCAATATTTGCTGCTTAGCTTGAGAAAACACCATGCAGACTACTCTTCCACCCCCTCGCCTTGAAATCTTGTAATGCAATGAAATCAAATAGTGCCTTGGTGCAATGAGAACAGCTTACCTCAGTGCCATTATCCTTCAAAACCTTGCCAGCCACAGTCACAAGTTCCTTACACAAGTCACAGGGGATACTGTTCTGGAGAGAAAAGTAGAGTGTTACTTTGAGAATGAATTAACCCACTGTAAATGCAGTGTACAAATAACAACACAAAGAACAAGGGTCACATTTGGAATTGAAGCAAAGGAAGAAATACTGTCTGAAGCTGGGGTGGGAAGAGGTGGTTTTAAATGAAGAGTGAGGCTATTCTGAACATGTCTAGCTCCAGTTTCTTCAGTAAACATGGTATGAAGAAGCAGGCATGCTACCACTTGCTCATTTCACCTAGTCCCACCTCCCCTGAAGTACACTGTCTCCAGAAGCTTTCTTTTGAACCTCTTTTACCTTACTGTTTGAAGAGTTCACACTTATTAGAAATCTAAGAACTTTTCATGCATGCTTCACTCATTTTAGTTGTGCTCTGCCATTCTGACATTCCTCCCTCCCCCTACTTTTCCACAATCTGAAACATAACTCGGCACAGATATAGCAAAGGTGGAGTGAACGCATCTGTAACTAAAATTCCTTTCTCTCCCTGCCCCGCCATCCCCAGAAAACTGTGAAACAATACCACAAACTGCAGCTACATCTAGTAAAGCAGCCCTCACATTTAGTATAAATGCAACTTGAAAAGCAACACTAAATGTAACATTTGTACCATTAATCTCACGGCTTTCATAATTTAGCATATGCTGCGTCTTTTGTGGAACATTAACTTAGGAGAAAGACCTAAAGAAGCATGCAGCTTTTTCAGTAATACGCTTACCAGTTTGGCATTGCTCAAGTTAAGAGTAAGAAAAGGCTTTATGAATTAGGAATCAGTTTAATGAAGAGGAACAGTCTGAAATCCACTACCTCCATTCCACACATGGCTCATGATTGTGCAACAGGTCACAGAGAAATCAGCAGGCAAGTTGTGCAAGGCAGAGAAGTGGGAAGAAACTTTTATCTAGCACCCAAATTAAGGCAGTCAGATGTAACACTTAATTCCAATCAGAGAGTTCAAAAATCTTTATCAGCATATGAAAACCAGCTACCTCAACTACAGGTGGGAAGAAGTCTCAGTAGCTGATACTTACTACAGTAGGCTTGTTCCAGACATTCTGCTGGCAGTGTTTCACTGCTCCACACTGCGATGCTGTCCGAACGCTCTGACACCATACTTCTGGTCCCTTTATGCAGTCCTTCTGCCACAAAACAGGGCTCGCCACAGCTGCCAAAACAAGAATCATTCTTTCACATACTCGAATGATTTCCACTCCGGCACAAGCAGGCTAATGCTGTATGGTATAAACATCATCTCTCCAGTACACCACTTCGGTTTACTAGTATTTTTAAAGCACGTTCCAATCCAGCAATTTCTGACCTGAAACATGAGTCTTAAATACAGATCACACAGCCAAAGAACTCAGAAAAACTTAACAATTCAACTTCCCTACTGAAATGCCTGTGTCTCAACACTTCAGCAGTCCATTCCCCCATCATCAAACTTTTATTAAAAAAATTTTTAAAAACCCAACAAAATCCCACTTTGCTAACCACAAAAGAACTATCAGATGACTTGGAACAGAGAAACTGCTCACTGCAGAAATGCACGCTTCAGACAGCTGATTCCCAAAGCTACAGCCCTTGCAGTTACATCTAGCTTGTAACTGTTGTCTGTATTCCTTCTCCCAGGTGAACCACCCTTTTCATATACAGGCACTGCAAGAGTTAGGAAACTAACTGGATTGGAGGCCACAACACACACATTACGTGGAAGACTTAAGAACCAGGTACAGACTGAAACACTGACCATAAACAGAAAATTTCAAGACAGGTCAAAGCAGAAGAGGGACTGAAAACAATGTGAGACATATTCTATCATAATAGTTTTTAAGCCCATTAAATCTATTTAGACTTTGTTTTCTCTTGGTCAGTTCTTTAATGGTATACACAGAAATTTGTTGGGGTGAAAAAAGAAGTACAAGTCCTTGTCTGGACATTACCTTCCACACCACATAAAATTGCCTTGCAACCTACAACATTTTGAAGTAAAATACAGAATGCCATTTCTGGACATTGTTCCTAAAGAAATGTAAAAAGTCTGCACTATTAGTAATAGGACAAGTTAATCAACTGCATCTTTTAGCCGACTTCCCAAGCTTGTCCTTTTTTTGTGTGTGCTATCTGGACTGGACACCCAACTTCTCCAGGTTTTCTAAACCCATCCTATCTGTCAGTACACCTAGTTTCTTCAGCAGTCAATCTCCTATGTTGCAGTAACCTATGAAGAAGCAACTCCTTAAATGCTACAAGAGACAGGCTCCAAGGAAATCTGTCACGGTCTAAGCCTACAAGGCACTGCTGTCAAAAGTTTAGATTAAAAAAACCACTACTAACCCATCCAAACCTATTAGCTATATAGGTGTTGTTTAGAAGCCATTATTTTTACATCAATGCTATTTACACATCACAAAATGCTGTAAAATTACATTGTCAACCAAGAAGCAGGAATTCAAGCTACAAATTCCTACAAAGGAATTCCTACAAAGCTTCTTAAGGTTATGACAGATGAGCTATTACTTTTCCATTTCTTAAGTCTTGGTTCTAAACAATCTGATGATCAACTTAAGAGCTGAATTACCAGTGCATCTACTAGGTTCGTAGCCACTACACATCAAGAAGAGCCAGATAAACACTAATTTGTAGGTGGCATTCTGCAGCCTTCTCCTACTGATTTATAGAGCCTGTTTACACTGGGTTTCACAGAGGAATGACCCATTTATTTTAAGAAAAACATGCTTTGCATGCTTAATCTTCTACACAAGAGCTCGAAGTTTACCATCCTCTCCCAGCAAAAAGCCTAGATTGCCTATTATCCTTCAGCAAGACAGCACACTAGGACTGCGCACAACACTGTAGGAACAAGATTTCAAAGCTTCCAATAATGTATGGGTAGAACAATATTTACAGACACCCTATTCTAAATTACAGCATTATTGATCGGGAAGCACTAAGAACAGTTAAGTTTCAAAGTCAGAATGGTCAGCCAAATAGCTGTCAGCTCTGGCAGGATGACAATAACCAAGTGTACATTCAGTTGAGGGAAAGTTATTCTTCCCTTTCAAATACTGGTATTGGACAGTGGTAGGAAGGCTCTGCAAAGCAGAGAATCAAGCTCTGGCTAAGGTCAAGCAAGACCTTGACTTTAAACAGTGGAATTAACAGCTTTCACCTATTTACAACTATAGCTTTTAACCTGTGCCTTTAGTTCTGTAAATCAAAAGAAAATTACTCCCCCCTCCCATTTGAAGCATACTATAGAACTACAAAACTAAATTATAAAACTACAGTAATAGTTATTCCAAGCCATTTCTCAAACTCTTAATCCAAGAGGCCATTTAAAATCCAAGCTGAGGAATTCACACCATAACTTGCACTGATCTGATCTGCAGATCTTAAAGAACTTTCAGGTTTTCTTTGGCTTTTTCCTTTAAGATCCTGCCACTGTGTGACTTTTCAAATCAGTATCACCTTTGGCAGAATGTCTAACAGCTAGTCTTGTTCTTTCTTCCTCATAACCTCTGACCTGGTCAATTTAAGTACAGGCCAAAAGAAATACTACTTGTCAGACTTATGCTTACTTATCAGCTTTTTTGGCTGTATGTCTCTAAGAAATTCCCTACTGCATGGCTTCTGTATCAAACACATGCTCGCACAGAGTCAGTCACCACTGCTTTGACTTGCCAGGACACAGCAAAGGGTATCGCCAGAGCAGCAGGGTTTTGTAAGGTTACAACACTGTGGCAGAAGAAAGCTGAAGAGCAAAGCAGAGGTGAGCAGAGTGCAGAGGCTGCAGATAATTCTGTTGGGGGGGGGAGGGGGAAGAGCCTTAAAATCAGATTGATTTTTGACAGTACATTAACTACTTGATGCCTCTGATTGCTCTGCTTCCCTGCAGTCTCACCAGTTTGGAAGGAGGGGGGGGAGGGGGGAGGAATTTCTCAGAAGAAGAAACAGAACACATTAAATTTTTTTCAGATTCTGCTCAAAGCACTGCTACTGGGCACACAGTCACCTCAAATTTGAGAATAAGGATGCTAATGTTATCTGCAATCCTCCAAAGGAAGACCAAAGACAAAAAAAATCTCAGAAGAGCTGGAAACCAGCAAGGGCAGTGAAGAATGAGAAGCATCAAACTATTCACAAGCCAGTGAACACTGAAAATCAGTTTTAAGATGCAAGTAAGCACCCCAAAGACCTTCTTCCCCACTTGTATTATTTGAAGTCCTCACTCCTGCACATCAGAGCAAGATGAAATGCAATATACCTACATAACTTTTCTGTCAAAAAAGCCAACAGATTCAGGAAACCTGAATCAGCTATGCCATGAGGAAAAACATTTATCTACAGAAAAGAGAAAACTGAGGAACATCAGTGTCCTTTCAGTTATAAGGAACACTGGTGAAGTTCTTTCCTTGCGAGTACACAATTCTACAGTTGATGTTTTCAGTACATCATGGTCAAACAGTGACTAGGCAAATTTTTCTGTTAGGGCCACACATTGTTGGCACACTGTAGAAAGCAGCTACTGAACACATATGATGAGCACTAAGGATGACTTCTTTTCTTCCATGTTTCACAGTAGATTCAAATATAGTTAAACTTGGATTAGTTTATTCTGTAGTACGCTGAAATATTTTTATTACATAACTTAATGTCTAAAATTAAAGGATGTACCTTCACTACAACAGTATCTAGCCTCCCTTTCTGACTGTCCTAGGAAAAACAGAAACAAAACTAAAAAATTCCACATTAATTCAGAAAACAGCAGCCTGAAATCCTTTACTGCCCCCAAAACTTTTTCCCTTTAGCTTGTTCCCCTATTTTATTATGAAATAGCATTTTTCCTCATATATTAATTCCTATTACCACAAAAGCAAATATGCCAGTGAAGTGTCTTAAGACCTTGTGCTGTTTCACAACAGAACGAACAGTTTTGAGTCTTAAACAGTTATCTTGCTGTTCCCTCAAAATAGCCTCTGCCACACGAAGAGTGACATCTTAACCTGGTATTTCACATCCCCAGAACAGCAGCTACTCAACTGAAAACAAAGCCCTGTCAGTTACCTCACACCGCTCTTAATGCTTGCTGGATAAACTAAATGGGATTATCTTCTTAGATACCTCTGGGATGCCTGTATTTCATATATTGTTCTTTATCTGAAGTCATCCATTTTTAAATAATTTCTCCTTTCTCTGTAGATTAGCTCTCAACAGTCATACATCATGCCCACCTAAACCTGCCCCCTTTCCCTGCAGTTCTTGAAGCCACTATTTTTAGAGCACCAAACAAGTTTATCTGTGAAGGCCAGGGCGTTTCTTTACTTGTCCTCTTCGCTGGTTCCTTCCTTCTTGAACCTCTTCAGAGACGTGGTTTCTTCAATTTTTTTTAAGGAACAGTCTTTGCTCCAAACATTTTTCCTAAATTAAGCAGCAAAAGGAAATGGAGGAGGAAGGAGAAGGGGGCATCAAAATGTCTTCAGATGTGAAAAACTTCAGCTTTCAGACTTCTAGACAAGCTGACAACCCACAGGCACCCTAGGACCCCTGCATACACTTGCAGCTTCTCCAAGCAAACAACAACAACAAAAATGCTTCATACCCACTCTGACCTTTCTGATGCTCATGCCTGGCAGACAAGAGAAGTCATCTCACAGAACAAGCAGAGTGCCTCAGGAACACAGCCTGAAGCCCAACAACATAACCAAAACACTCTAAAAGATGAAGTGTAACAGAAGAAAAGAAAGAAGAAACCTCTTCTTTGAGGCCCAGGTCAGAAACCTAAACTGCCACAACACCAGTAACACAGTTCGGGACAAGTGACAGCTACTGTACATCACATGGCGCTCTGCCAGGAATTCACACAAAAAACAGTTTAAAGGCTGTGAAGATAAAGGTAAACCTGCAACTTGCACACACAGTGCTACCATCCTACTTCAGCAAGCACGCATTACTCCCTGACAGTTCTTCGAAGCAGCAGATATTATCACCTTCTCCCTCAACACTACGAATCTGGAATGGAAACACTAACATACAGTCTGCAGCTAGGGAAGCAGAGGTGACAGCCCCCTCAAACAATACCACCTCTTCTACTTGGAAAGCTTAGAACCATGCATATGGAGGCACAGTTCAGTTCTTCACTCCTCTTCAGTGAACAGGAATGTAACAGCAAGCTTATAATGGCTGGATTATCAAGGATAGCTACTGGAAAATTAAGTAATCACCTTCCCTGTGAAATAACCTTCCCTCAAGCATTTGTGTTAGTGGTATTCCAGGGAGAGCCAGCCTGAATTTCTTAATGAGATTCTCAGAAAAACATCCTAAGCAATCCCCTCCGAAGCTATACTGAATCTACTAATGAGACTTTTGTGATCGTGCTTGTAAATTAACCCCTTATATAAGCTTCTACAAACAGGGATTCTGTAAGGCCCAGATTCCCTAATGAGCCAGAAGGTAAGCCAGAAAACTACACCCCACATAAGAAATTCAGCTTAAAGACTCAAGCCTCCTCCAAACCAAACTGCTAGGAAAGCCTTGGTGTGAGTAGTATTTTTTACGGACAGATTAACCTGCAAGAAAAGGAAAGCGCTGAGCTGCTGTTCCCTTTAATTGGTTGAAGTCAAACGTAGAAGATAACTTGGGATGCTGCCAACTCTCATGTCTTTATGACACCCCAATTTGTTTCAAGTGAATTAACATATTAATCAGCAGAGATACTCTTTCCCAGGTCCCATTTGGAGACGTTAAAAAAAACACAAAAAACCTATTATCTCCCAGAAATGCCCACAGACCAAGCGAACGCATCAGTGTCTGCCATTCTGTGCTGTTAGTAACCAACTTCTCCACTTCTTTTGATAACTGCAAAAGCAAAGTGTGTTTAAGTTAAAGATGTCAAGAGGGATCAACTCCTCTTCATCAAATCTTATAAAATGTCACCAAGTCAAGGAGTGACCTCAACTGGAAGTTATCCGAAGGGCTCAGTAATCCACTGTCTCTCTGTTCAGTTAATAAGTTTAAAGTTTTCAAAGTTATAACTGCATCACACACCAGTAACTCATGTCAAAGGTCTACTATGCCTCTGGATTAACAAGGCAGTAAAATGACCAAAGTATTTTAGATATTACAGGCAACTTGTGGAATAAACAGATGAAACCTGGCTAGCTGTTATCAGTAATCTAGATGTTGATCAAAAATCAGTCTTCCTGTCCAATATCTACTGATCAAGTATCAAGCTTGAAACATTCATAACTAGCACAATTCACAAGTAATGAGTCCATGATTGGACTCTTCCTTAAAGTAGGGAACCTTCTCATCTTGGTAAACTACTGCTGTAAAACACTGTTCCTACCTCAATAAGCAAAGACCGAAAGATCAGCTCTACTGTCCCAGTTACAATGAAGACTGCAAGAGAATACAACCACATTGACCAGAGGTTGCTACCACGTTGCCAAGCAGACCAATTTCTGCCTAAGATTTTTCTGACAGAATCTAGAAGAGGTATTTGGACTTCCAAGGGCATCTGGTAGTCATCAGGCAGTAAGCAGTCCCATAGTACGTTAAGATTTTCCCAAGGAGTTAGAAGAAGCATTTTTCCGCTGCAGCAGATCCCTGCAGAAATAAGTCTAAATGTTTTGAACATACTTGTTGTCCATCTCTACTCTTTCTGGTTTTCTTTTGGAGTTTTTTTGGATGTGTGGGGAACAGATTTCACGCGAGTCTCTGCAGAAATTCTGTATTTAGCATCCCCCTTTCACCAGGCAAATATATTCACACCACAAGAAAGGAAAAGTCTGCCAGTTACACAGAGAGCCATGTCTGTAAAAGCAGACAAAGTTCCAGGTTACACTGCAGTCCCAGCAAAGCACAGGTGAAATTCTAGAAATGTTGGAAAACAGGGCAGTTCAAGACACCGGCAGGAAGAAACAGAAGAGTTGTCTCAGGAGCAACGCTCTTTGTCACACTGCTGCCAGAGAAGTGTTTTAATGCAGAATGAATGCCAGACATGGAACAACTCAACAGCAAGCTCCCTTAGAGGAAAGGGAAGATTTCATACCCCTGCAGCTGAGCAAAGAAAGTATGCCAGAGGGATGAAAAGGGTCATTTTAAAGAACAGCTTCACGAAGGACAGCAGTTAGTGATGGAAGAACCTGGAAAAGGCAAACTGTAGGCAAAAATGAAAGAATAACCTACCCAAAAGCACAGTGATGAAGCAGCTGATAGCACAAAAGAAAGTGTTAACCTCCTAACAGCTGCATACTAACAGGTTGCATCCCAAGGTGAACTCAGCCAAAGGATTTTAAACTGTTAACATTTGGAAAAAGCAAGCCTTGAAATCTCATTCAAGATTCATTTACTCAGCATCATCAAGAAAATCTCTTTATATGCAGACTTTTAGAGTAGTAGAGAACAAACAAAAATCAGTAAGGGTAAACAGTGTAAACAGGAGACTCCTCACTCCAAGAGAAAGAAAAATACTGATATCTGAAATTAAACATTGCTCTGTGACCAAATACACAGACAAGTACTGCCTCAAAATATACACACACTTCAAAGACCACAGAAGTACCCCTTTTAATTTGCAATAGTAAGCCTGATATCTTAGTAGCAGCAAATTAACTGCATACAAAAGCTGCTACATAAAGAAAAAATTAAACAGAAAATTAACATCAAGTAAATCCTTAAAGAAAACAAACTCAGATGCTTTTTTTGTTATGTAGTTCTGAAGTGTTGCCCCAAACCTGCTTTGAAGAATCAGATCCACATGAGCTATTGAAACAAAAACCCACTGGCAGCCAGCAGTAACTGGCCTTGCTTCCCCCACAGAAGCGAATTAAAAATCTTCCTGCACCTTGCACTGGAAAACCCTCCCTGAAACAGCACAGATCAGCCTCCCTGAGAGTCTCAGCTGACATCACCATCACCTGATGGCAACGGTTTTGCTGACAGGCTCCCACTCTCTTCTTCCACCTTCTACCTCATCTCTGATTTCAGATATTCCCAGAACTACTTCTTTGTGGTATGCCAAACAGCAGAAACCGAGATTGTAAAAAGACCACATAAGACTTCAGAAACTGCAGATGCAATTGCACATTTTGCCAAGCGTGACCGTGACCAGGCAGAACAGCTTGCGCAGCTCCTCCAGACACAACCAAGAACAACTCTATTTATACCTCTTCTGCAAACAAGGAGGAGATTGTGCAAGGGCAGGTTTACCCAAGCCACATGACCGGTGCATTACCAAAGCCCCACTTTGTTATGTGACAGGCATAAAGTGCCTCGTACCCACAGCATTCCCTATTATTCCTCTAAGGAAAACATATTTTTTAGACAGTAGGCAAACAGTGGAAGGTGTCTTATATAATCTACAGTAGTGGGCTGCACCAGCCTAGCTTTTTTGTCAGAAACCACATTCCCAACCAGAACAAGCCTGCAAACTACAGAACATAGTCCCAATTATCTGCTTTCTCCACATCCTCCAGAAAATGCATGTCAGACTAACTCAGCCTTCAATTTTCCTGTTCCCAGATGTTCTGACCAGTGTTTGTTAGGGGAATTAAATATTAGTTTGAAATCTTCGAAAGAAGGAAGATTAAGTCTACTATTTTAGCGGGGATGAAGTAATCGCATCCTCAAACTTCTTACTTTCTACTTCCAGCTTCACTTTTATTTTACCAGGAGGAAAAAATAAACAAATACAGCTCAAGAGCAACTGACTTCTGTTTTAACTGCACACCCAACCTTCCTCCTTTCCAGGTCTCAAAGACATGCAATAATCAACGTGTGTATCAGTAGTCCAGAGATCCCAAGTCCTGTATGCTTTAATTCCTTCATGTCTCATTTAAAGGGAAGATGCATAGAAGCACTGTAAGTAGGTCAACCAAAACCCTCATAGCCTACCATCCATGCTGTAAGCTAGCCAAGTAACTCCATTAGGATACGCCAAGGGTGACTAGATTTTGATACAGCTAATTAGTCAGCTTAGTAGACTAAAACAGTATTTCAGATCATTACCATAAAATCAGAAAATCCCGCACGATACTATCATAGGCGAGCCAACTAGTATTCATAACAGAACCTTGGTGAAAAAAACAGGTGTTTGTGTTAAAACAGCAACTTCTAAAGAAAAACAGGCCTAACAAGTCTTCTGCCATACTCAGCTGCATACGCATGCCTTTAACAGGTAGGCCAAGCTAATTCTCATTGCTGAACTGGTTTCTCATTACAATTTCCCTAAATACACTAATGGAAAACCTGGTAGATACTGCAAGGCAAATCCTTTTCACTTTTAAAGCCCAAGAAACTACAATGACTTTAGTGATTCGGAAACAGTCCCAATAGAAATAATAAATAATAGCAGTCAATTCAGCGCAGAGCAGACAAAAGTTGTATTATGAAAGCAGATAAATATGCAGAATGATGACTTTTGCTTCCTTGTTTCCAGCCTGAAAAGTCTGAGATTCTCCACTAAATTGTCCACATATCAGTATGTTAAAACTCCACTTAAGTACAAGACTAGTGCACAATCACACATGATCTCACAGGCATAAACTGCGATCTGCCAGCTGGTTATTCCTATTACTTTTAAACAGGTAGTCAGGCCTTCTTCTTTTAACTTAACTTGTGAAATATGGCAGGTTAAACTCATAAGCAAATAAGCTCTGTATTTAAAATAGTCTCATTTGAAGGCAAATTATCCAAAAAATTGTGTGCATCACTGTATCAGACTTTCAATTTTGGGGGTTCTACCCATTCCATACCACAACCTGAAGGTGTAATTATCCCTCCAGCCAGTCTATGAATCATTTCTGTAGCTCTGTCTATCTTCTGCGAAGCACATGATACAGCATTGTCTTGTCTAACCTCTACTTCTATCACTGAAGGCATTTTATCAGCTACTGTCGCCACGACCTCCACCTCAACAACAAGTAACAACGCAGCAAGCACCAAAATTAGTGGAATTTTCCATGTGGAGCAGTCTAATTTCATTAGACTGCTAAAAGCATGCAACAGAAACGACTACCTCCTTCCATCTGAAAGAGGATTACAGCCATCTATCCCTGAAGTGCCACAGATAGAGCTGCCAGCAGAAAAACAGTTTCTACCTATTGCTCTTATTTAGCTCTACGAGGCGATAGTTGCCCGATTCGTCTCAATAACGACACAAACGGACCCAAGGCTACCGCTGTGGGAAGTCATTTTCCTAGCGCAGCGGGAAAGGCTGGTTTCTCACCAGAACTTTCCCCTTCTCCCCGCGTTTACCTGACGGCTATCCTCGGGTGCCTCCCCCCGCCCCAAATACCGCTTTGTCACCACTGCCACCCCGGCGGCGCCCTTGAAATCCCCGCTGCCGCCCCCCCCCGCCCCAGGCCCTGCTCCGCCGGCGGCACCGTTAGGCCCCGCACCGAGCTGCGCCACCGCCGCGGCGGCGGGGCCCCGGCCACGCGCTTCCCCGCCCCCCGCCCTCATCACTGCCTCC
>JAVJGJ010000062.1:34603192-34631746 GCA_035590215.1 Microhierax caerulescens
AGGGGAAGGAAGCACCTTCCAAATGAAGTGCACAGAAGGTCTCATGATAAAAAACAGGGGAGGTATGTTTCTTTACTTCCCTGTTCTAGCTCTGAGCTAGAAATCTGGTTTATCTTGATTAGTAACAATAAACACTGTGGTTTTCAAAATCTCTGTGGTTTGTTTGTTATGTAGTTTTCCCCTGGATTTCTCTCCTTTTGCTCTTATAAATACTACCTGCCTCTTACAGATCTGGAATCTGCTCTGCAGCATGCAGGAAGAATGGCTAAAGCCTTGAAGAGACTATGGTAACCTGGAACTCAACAGAATATAATGCAGCTTTGTGTCAGCATCTCCACAGCAGCTTTGATTATGTCACATAGCTCTATGCTTCTGCCAGAAGCGCTGGCTAGTTGTGTGCTAAGTGTGATACAGCAAGCACTTAATTACAGATGCTGCTGTTTTGTTGTTTTGTTTTTTTTTTTAAGGTGAGAAATTCCCAGAGCAAAAGTAGGTTTATAACAATAACCACACTTGACACATCTTTTTCTTTTTTCTTATAAAACAAACAAAATCACCATGAAATATTCCCAGTAATTACAGAGATTATTATGAGTTAAAAGCAAACAAGCTCCTCATGCATCACTTCTAAAATCCTTTTCCCCTCTCTGTGGGCTGGAGGCAGAAGTTTACCCTCAAGGGAAGGGAAAAGGGAGCAGAACATTTTTTAAGAGCTTTCCTTAAAGTGTGTGTGTGTGTATGTATGAAAAATTTATCACTACAAATCTAAAATGAGGTTACTCTTTAAAAACTTCTAAACTAAATTAACAAGGGACACTAAAACTCCTGAAAAGAGATGGTAACTCAGTTATTTAAGGTGATATAAATGGCTAGAGGATGCCAATAGCATGAAGAAATCGGACTAAACCCCTCTCATCTCTAGTCACAGCTCTTCATCAAGTCACAACACATCACACTACTACCACTCCCCCGCCGCATCACATTGAAAAAATAAAACCCACCTCTAATGTTTTTAATGCTACTCAAGTTTGTTGAAAAATAAAGTTTCATTTGGCTGCCATTGCTACTTAGTGTCTAGCTTGGCCATCTCTTGCACATAGATGCCAATACTTTCACTGTCGAAGAGCAGAAAGTAAATGTTCTTCAAGGACGAAGAGCTGGTGCCGTCAAAATGGGTGGAAATAGCTCTTAGAGTGACCTGGGCTGCCGTCTGTTTTGGGAAGCAGTTTCTACGTAGTAGGGGAAGAAAACAGAACAAGTGAGTGTCAGCCAACTGTGCAAGCATTATGCACACATGATGCTGAAAGGAACAAGCCATAACTGCTGTACCAAAACTACAGACTGCTGTTAGGACACTGCCAGTAGCAGTTTTGCAATATGTAAATCCCAGAAGCAAACCCCATGGCTTTGATAGCAATATTCATCTGCTGTTCTATTAAGTTTCCTTGCTGACATAGTTATTGTTTTCATTTGCTTCTACTTTTCATAACCACACAAAGTTTTTTAACACTCTCTCTTAGAATTAAAGTTTTCCATGCCATGCTGGCAGGCTAAAAAGTTCAAGCAATGATTGTTTTTTTAGTTGAAAATGGAAAAATAATAAATATTAATACATCAACTACTTAGCTGATTTCCTCACTCCATCATTAAAAATACTTTGCTTGAGACATCAGTGAAAATAATTGAAATTACAACCCCAGTCCAAATTAAGGATACATTCATTCATTCATTTTGATGGTGACATTCTCTAACCAACAATCTGAAAAGCTAAAAGCTACCAGTCTTTACAGTAAGTGGACTTTTCAACTGTGTTGACATCTCTTAGGGTACCTAGCCCACATCCTTGAGATTCCAGTTTCTCAGCAGCAGCATTTTTTCCATCTTAATCATTCCCATACTCCTTTTTTCAAGTCACAAAACCATTCAGCTGCAACACAGCTCCTTCACCCTCATCTCTGTACTACAAGGGAACTGGCTGAGAACACCTTGCAAAGAGCGCAGCTGCTACGAAGGTCAGCTGCTTTGCATCTCGGTTTATATGAATATACAACTGCTATGATACTGGACATAATTTCAAGAACTGTTTTACAGTTTGACCTTGATGCCAATCTAATGAAATACTCTGCCTTGCACTATGCTCATGCTTAGGAAGATCTCCACATTGTTCTACTTGTCTAACACTAAACAGATTCCTTAACCTAGAAAGAATCCCTTCCTGAAGAAGACACATGCATCTCTGCCAATGACATTTGGAGGGAAGGACACGCTCCTGCATTCCCTGCTGGATTTTCTCTGCTGCCTGACAACACTTGTAATAGTTCTGCTCATTTTGCACGACACTGAAGAGTGTCAACGCAGTGCTTGCTATATGAGAATGTAGGAAGCCACATACCTTGGAAAGTATGGATGAGAGTTTACTGGGACACACTGAATTGTCTGAAGGTGAGTTAAGACCCAGCTGGGGTTTCAGATGGGTCTTTGGCCATAACTCTGCTGGCTGCTCCTGAGTTTAATGCCTCCTATTTAGATTCTACTGCACGATAATGCTCCAGAGGAAGTCAGATCCATGCAAATAACCATTGGCCAGTACAACCTAGCTCAAGTCCTTCCTCTAAGGCAGGATTATATATAACTTTTCTGCTTCTGAAAAAAATTGTCTCACCTGAAGATCTTCAGTGATGGGGCTACATCAGAATACACAGATAAGCCATCCCAGTGCCTAACAATCCTTACACTTGAACAATCACCGTATTTCTTTTAATAGTATCCAGAGCTGCCTTTCCAATGTTTTTTCTTCCCCTGCTCCCCCCTCCCGACAGCATTGTGATGTGCATGCATTTTTGTTTCCCTTTCTAAGTTTAGTATTACTCACTTCTCCTTACTCAATTTTATGTGATTTCATAGTACTTATCATATTTATAAAAGAAACCACCCAAAAACCAACTTGGAAACTAGTCATCAACACCTGTACCCATATCCACTGTAATCCAAATGATTACTAGCAAATAGATTTCCCCATTTTTAGTTCTCGGACAGCATTTGCAGCAACTCAACTAATATGCCTTTCTGGCAGCAAACTATCGATAAGTTTTTTTTTCAAAATGTTTTTTCAGTTAATTTATAGCTGCTTCACAGCACAAGTAATTTCACTTAAACTGCACTTCTTTACTTTTTAATGACAAGATCATTGAGGTGAAAAGCCCTGGCACAACTGAAATAGCCCACCTATTGTTACTTTGTATCAGTTACTGTAAACAGTCCCAAAGATGGGACAGATGAAACATGAAAATCCACAGAACTGATACAGCTTAATTCCTGATCTACCCAAAAACCCCAGCATTTATTGTCCAGACATGTAGGCGGATAAAAATAATAGTAAACCCATGATGTCTTATTTGCAAAACTGCCTTTTTTCAGACAACTTTGAGGTCCTTTGATAAATACAGTAAACCAACAGCACCTGATAAGACTTACTCTATTTTCTGTTAGTGAAGGTAATTGCAAGAGCAACAGAGAGTGAAATGGAACTAAGCAGCAGAAAGATCTGCACTAAGAGTAATGCTCCAAGACTGGATTATTCTTAGATAATGCTCATTGGAGACATAAGGTCCCTAGAGACTATTTCTATTAGCATTAAAAGCTACAGTTCATTTTTGAGAGATTAACTTTGTAAAACAATTTATCATGTTTTCTTTTGACTGAACAGTATAAACAAAAAAAATTGTGTATAAAAAGAAAAATAATTAAAAATTGAACTGCCCCTCTATTTATTCTTTTGTCCTGATCCATAAAAATATTTTCTTGTTTTGAAAAGTGTCTGTGTAAAAATGGCATTTTCACCTCCTGTGTATTCAGTGATGTGTGGCAACTTCACTGATCAAAATACAAGTTTTACTTTCATTTTATTCACTACCAGGACAACACAACTAGACGATACTATTTACTCTACTCTTTGGGCATTACTAACAAAATCATTAGTTACATTTCAAATTAAATGTAAGTGTGTGAATTCCAACATGAAAGAACAACTACTACAGTTAGGAGGTCTTGCGTAACATTTCTTGTGACCAGAGATCAAGCAAGATTAACAAACTGTGGTTTGGTTTAAAAAAAAAGCAAATGAAAAAAAGATAAATACTTTGGATTTCTTAGTCAAGCACATTTTATTCGCTAGTTATTAACTAAGAAATGTGTAGTTTCATGGCTGGTTTCATAGTTCCTTTTATAAAGCAGAACTATATTTGAGAAACACTGATTTTCTTTTGAAAGAAAACATTCTGCATGACTAGTCAGTTTAATATATATTTTTGGGATGACTTAAGTGAACACCCCACATTTATCTAGCGCAGGTTACATCACTGTTACTTGCCTTCAGTATTACGTATAATCTTATTAGTACAAATGTAGCTTTAGTAAGATTTACCACAGCAAAATGAAGGGACATAAAAACCGAGGTGATGCAGGCCCACAGTAGAAGAATCAAAATTACTGCCTAGCAATAGGAAACACAGCCAGTCCATTCAGCTCTCCTGTGGGTTAGTTAATTTCTCTATATAAAGGCTTTCTGATCGTTCCATGCAAACACTGCACGTCAAGCTCCTTAAGGCTGGAGAAGCGCAGTGTCAGATGGCACCTGCCACAGCCATCTCTGGAGGCAGGGTCAGCCTCCTTTGTGCCACAGACCAGAGGGTAACCTCTCTACCACAGCAGCAGCTCTCTGACAGCTAACTACACAGTAGCTACCCAATACAGAATCCTCCCATGCAGAAGGAGTCATACCTGCCACTAGGAAATGGGGGGAAAGCCACGGACTTCAATTTCTTGTCTTCTGCGGCTGTTAAGCAGTTCTTTATAGTCTCTTCAAGCTGCTCTTCACACTTGTCTGAGCCCCACTGTGGGATGTGACAGTGGATGACAAACTTTGCTGCTAGGCCGCTAGACTGAGTAAGTGCAGCTAACAGAAATAAAAATACAATATTTAGTTTTAAATAGAAACCATCCTGCAATGACCTCTCAATCCAATGTACTTTCTTAATTACATTACCTCTCCAAAGAAATACATTAGGAATTAAAATACACCACAACGGCTAACTCACAGTCATAACCTGTCTCATCATTACTTTTGTGATCTATTATTACTTCTTTGGAGACCAAAGAACCTGGGGCTTATTTGGTTAACACACAGCTATTCAATAATATTTTTTAGCCTTCTCATTCAGCATGGCCTCTGGATTTGTCTTAGGCAAAGTCTCAAAACCTTGTGCTGAACATGGCATCATTAATCCCCCAACAGACATTTCTGCAGTGCTGTCACAGCCTTATATAAATGCTCTGCACAAATATCCTGCATCATCATTACAGGTCTGGAGTTTTAGGGAGTAATATTTAGGCACACTTCACAGCTGGGTAACTTCAGATGACACTAAAAATCTCCGTCAGTTATGTCCAATCAGGAATCTCAGATGAATTTTTCAGAAAGCCTAATATTTCTCCAGGACCTGCAGAGTCTACAGCGTGGCATCAGTTTGCTTTTGTTGCAAGAGTGACCGCTAGCACTTCTAGAAATCTAGGTCTTGGGAATCTCAGGTTAAACACCTTGAAATTAGCTATGCAATTAAAGCCCAAAAATGAAAAATCTGGATTTATTCACTTGTCTACCATTGCAGAGGAATCCTGTTGCAGACACAAAGGAATTCTATCTAATGTTTCACTGTGCTACTTAAATTTAAACCAGAGAAACATCAGGCCTTTAACCACAGGGAGCAAATTGACTGAAAACACAGGTATCCTGTAAGCAGCACTTGAATTCAAGCCCATTAGGCTGGAGCTCAAGTGTTTGCAGTAGACCTCTGGTGATTAACAACCATCTATTATTGCTTGCCTCAAAACAACAGAAGGGGCAATTTCAAGCACAGCACCACAACACAATGCTTGAGAACATACATTTTCCTATCTACTAAACTAAGATTATCTTTTTTCCTGGGCCTGCCTTAGTAGCATAAAGCGAGTCCATTTTCTAGTTAGGTAGTAGGGCTGACAGAGAAAAGTAGTTTACTTTGATGTTGTAGCATATACTTTCGATTCAATGCAAAAGTAAGCAAAATAACTTGTAGAAAAATTTCCATGCCAGTTGAGATTATAACATTAGGCTATTAATTTAGGAAGTTTCCAAAACCAGACTATTTAAATAATTTCTTTCCTTGAGTGTTGAGATACTAAGCCAAATAAGGCACTAGGAAATATATTGTAACTTCTCTCCAGCCACCCTCCAGCCACCTTCAACCCCTATACATTGGTTTAATTTGTCCATAAAGAAAGGCATGATCTCAAGTCCCAAACTATTAACTGCTACAGATGTATTACGCATCTGAAGGGAGCTCTTCTGTAATTTGTATTTCTATAATGCAGCCATAGTGCCTGGGAAAAAAGCAGCAACTGCTCTTCCAAAAGGCATGCCAGTTCTAAAGATTGTATCACATCTTTGTTTGTGTTCAAAGTAAGGTAATTGTTTGGATTATACTGTTCATCAAATATGCATAAAGCAGAATAATTATATATAAACTACCACTGTTCTTATACCTCATATGTTCAAGAGTTGTTTCTGATTATTACCAAGGAATGCAGTGCAAATGGGACAGGAAAGATGGCACGTAGGTGGCAGCACAAGTTTTCCTTAATTTTTGGACTCCCACAGACAGAAATTGCCTAACATAAATTAATTGGCCTGCTGTAACTTTTGGTGGCACCTAGATGCCCAAATACAGAGTGTGCATAGCATACAGGTGTCTTATTCTTCCTTCCCCCCTCCCGACCCCCACTAAGCAGGCTGTGTGTATCAGCAATAGCTTCAAACAAAGAACAGAAAGATTTACAGCACATAAGCAATATCAAGAAAAGATCTAAATGTCCAGAGAAAAGAACATATCGAATGATATGTTTCCAATGTTTCCAAAAGAGAATGTAGTATCCTTTTTACCTTCAGCAACTTCCAAAGGTCCTTGAGATTTGCGAAGCTCTTTCACTGTTTCTAAAAACTCTTTCCCTCCAGCCTTTTCCAATGCCTTGCCTGCAAGGACACAGAGCAAAAGGTCTTGGCTTCAAAGTACCACAGTGAAAAAGCACCTCTACATTATTTAAAAGAACAACATTGAACACATATTATCCTGTTTCCCTCAATCAGCAGCAGCTGATGTTTATGTTTACCACACTATCCAGTCACAGATAAAGTTTACTTTTCACTGATTTTGAAAACCCCTGTATGTTATTACTGGAAATTACTTTCTATAATTACCTGTAAGAATGCTATCCTACTCTGACTTATGGCTAAAATAGTGAAGAGTAGGATTTTCAGGACTCAAGATCTTCAGCTTCCAAAGTAACTCAACATACAAACCCTACTACTTTCTGAAATAAACACAGCTGCAATGGCAGTGGAAGTCTTAATGACTAACTGTATAAAACAATGATCCGAAAGCCTGCTACTAGGTTCTGTGTCTCTTTATTCAACTGTCTGCATGGCTTTTTTTTACCTTCCTCTTGCTTCAATTTCTGCATTTGGAGACCAATAGTAATAATATTTCCTTATTTCACATAAGCAGTGTAAGGCTTTGTACATGAGTATTTCTAAAGTATTTAAAATCCTATCATGAAAAGCATACTTGGAATGTAATTAATATATAATTTTTGTCACAAATTTCAGAGGCAGACGTAAAACCAATCCAACAAAGACCGCAATAATGATTATTTACACCTTTGAGGCTCATGTGCTTCAACAAATTATCTGTTTTGGTTGTCGTAAGGCATCATTAAAAAAAGATAAACTAGTCATTAGCCTGTTATACCTAGTTAGATCTAGCCTGATTTTCAGAAGTGTTGTAAGTGATATTTTATGGCCTGGGGAAAATTCAGATGAAACAGGATGGGATCTCAGCAGGCAGTTAGTAGACCAGCTACTGTTCCAATTCTAGATCTGTGTTTTCTGCACGTAGCAGAGCCTCACCTATTTCCTCCTTGAGGTCTATTTCAGCAGTTGTAGGGTGAACGATGCCTTCTACTTTCATGGAGCCAATATGGCTGATGTCACTCTGTGTCAGAGAAAGCTGTACAAATAATGAGGAAGTAGGAAAAAAAAATAGTAACCCAAGTGCAAAATCAGTTTCATACAAAATTAAAATCAAAGAAGGCTGGATTTAGTCTTTCAAAGATCAGTAATTTTATTGTGTCCAACATGAGTAATTCTGATTTTTAGCCTTTAATTTGTATACCACTCAGATTGTTTTGTGATAGGTCTATAGCTCGGAAGCTTGCTCCAGAGGAAGTTAGTGCTAGAAAATTCATGTTCTAGCATCACACTTTGAAAAGGCTGACTTTGGAAATGCTTCTGTTTAAAGACAAAAATACTAAAATTAAAAAGCTTTTCTGCTGTATTTGCCCCCAGCAAACTACTGTAGGGGGCTGAGAAGAAGGGCTAAACACTATCCTGATCTACGAAGGCTTCACAACCCAAGTAATTAATTACCCTTGCAGTTCCTGGCATAAATAAAATAAGGAATGTTTTACCCACCCACATATCCGGATATAGGAACTGTCCAAAACCTGAGGTCTTAAAGTGCTCAAAAAAGGCTGTCCTCCATATCTCACAGCCTTATCTCTTTGAGCAACAACAGAGGACAGAAATCCTAAAAAACAATAAAAAGACTTTACATTTGCTGAACATGTGCCCAGCACACCTCACTTCTTCCAAGGTACACTGCAGTATTTAAGTTCTAACCATAAGCACTGCCCATTCTAGAGAAGAAAGTGCAGATTCTGGAGGAACTGAGGACAGGGCTGAACTCTAATAGAGGAGATCTAAGTTTCATTTACCTAGCCAGATTACTGCTTTTAGCAATCTTTTTTATCTAGTATGTGTCTGGCCCATTCTAGACCACTGCTTTAGCAAAAATGAGATAAAGCAGACTGAACTCTTAAGCACTGCTTCATACAACAGGGTACACCATCAGTACAAGGGGCTTACAGATGCAGTTTCAGGAAGAACACTTTTTCTAGACAAACTTACTACTTGAAATAATAATAATAATATTAATAATAATAATAATATTAATAATAACAACAAATCTTGAATATATATCCACAGTTAAATCTGTGAGAAAAAACTCCAGATTTCCTCAGAGGGTCCAAAAATCAAGGCAGGCAAAAACTTCTTCCTCTTGATGAGTATAGGGGTGAAAAAAAAAAACCAACAAAAAAAGGGACAGACAGTTGGCTGGACACCAAAGACAGGAGAGTGTTTTTTGGTGGCACAGTTTTGTATCCTGGCCAGGCAAGGTGTCACAGTCTGTGCTGAAGTGGAGAACTAGGCATGCCCTGCAGCTCTGGTGAGGTCCTCAGTTTGAACTGTGAGAGAGCAGGGCCCCACAGCCCACTTTCAGATGGAGCACCCAGGCTTCTGACACAAAGCAACATGTGGAAGTTCTGGGTGATTCCTGGGACCTGGCCCAGAAATAGCCTTTTATAAGTGATAAATAGCCTAGGTTAAACCTAGTTTGGCAGTATGCCAGGCACAACACAACCAAGTCCAAACTGAACAAAATTCTAGTACAGCTTAGGCCAAGAAATTAATCAGTATGGTTCTCTACAGTGAAGAGAGGCTGACCAGCCTTATTCTTGGAAATCTTTTATCTGCAGACATATTTTTTGATACCCCCTACCCTGCCCCTGACTTGAGTGAGTTTTGGCCTTGAATTTGGGACCCCTAAGGAGGAACACAGGGATTTTGTACTGATGTTAGATCAAAAGCATCCTTCCATTTATGCTAGGCTCCACTGCTGTGATCCCAATCTGTTATAACTTCATATTACCTTTTGTCCTGGCACAAGACTCTTGGAGGACAAGATAGTGAAACCTTCCCCAGGTCCATCTTCAGATGTTGAATTTGAAGCTCCTTCTTTTTCACTGTCCTTTTGTTTGTTCTATTTGGGGCGGAGAGAAAAAGCAAGAACACTCAAAGGAAAAAATAACAACATCTACCCTTATTCAGTAATGGACAGATTTAATAAATTACTACAAATCTCATATTCTCAGATCAATATATCACTCATAGCCTTTTAATCCCAAAAGATCACGTAAAAACAGAGGTCTTCACTGTTTATATAATGCTAAACATCAGTGGTTCATCTGAGGCATTTTACATACGTTTGTAGTCACATGAAGAGTCAGGGCACCCACATCCATCTGTAGTTTTACTAACAGTTAAGGTTGTATTCATGGGTGGGTGTGTGCTAGTTTATTTTTGCTGCTGACAGAGCAGAGCTTACACTAAAACAAAGTTAGTAACTTAGTAACCCAGTCAAATTTTCCAAGCTGAAGGAAAAAACAACCTTATGAGCTGAAAAAAAAAAATCATGTCTTAGCTAATAAGTCATAAATCTGAATCCCAATTGACAGGAGTGAGCCATCACACCTCCACACAAGCAGTCAGAATGGCAAAATGAGATAAATAATAGCTGAAGTTTGCATGCAAAATCCCCTTTGTGGGAGACACTCCTTCATGCAGCCTAGCTCCATGAGCAGCAAAGCTGTTTCTACCAGGGCTGCAGGAGCATGTCCTCACTCTCTCAGTATTTGCTTTAAGGTATGTCAAGAAGATAACTCTTCCTAACAAGTGCCAAACTCTGCATGTGCACAATTCAAAGTAAGGGGGTAGCGGAGATCAATACACAGAGGCATCCTATTGAACAACTCTTGTTTTCTTTTTAAAAGTGCTTCTGCATGTTCTCAGTTATGGAAAAGTATTAAAGTTTTGAGGCCTCCAGAAAGATGTGCTTAACAGCAGTTTAAAAAGCTTAGGTCAAAGCTTAATATTGTTTAATCCTACTCAATCAAAAATTCAGCAGTGTTTTAAGATGCATGGTCTGGAATGACAAACCAAGAGCACTGATCTGCATTACTGCTTTACCAAATCAAACCACTTTGAATGGTGATAGAGGATGGGCTACCGTAAGGGAAGGTGCAGTGGTCAAATTCCAATAATTTATTCTTCTTGCAACTACTTTAAAAACCATCAACAGTACAACTAAGAACACATGAGTCAAAGAGCTTGTCAAAATGATGTTTATGTACCATGTCAGGAGAAGTCGTCTGAACAGTGAAAAATCTTTGAGACCAACCCAGTAACAGTACAACGCTGAAGGCCTGAGATCTCTCAAGTAGAAAACGTTTTCAATTACATCTTGTTTTATTTTAAAAGCTAGAGTTCACTGTCACATGGTTAGTGTGGAGATAAAGAGATTCTACACAGTTATCAAGAAAGTATTGCAAAGGGTGACATGAAAATCTGAAAAGTTTCCCTCAAAGCTTTAAAGGTTTTTGTTATGAAAATTAATTAAAAAAATACTGTGTGCACCTTTTTTTCCTAAAGCTTAAAGAAAAAATAATCCTGGTGCATCTATTATCATTTCCTACCTCACACTTCCAGTTGCTACAAGCAAACAATGCAGAAGCGCTGATTTATTCCTCCCAATAATCTTAGTTGGGTTTAATCCATTCCCTCTCCCCACACCTCTGGAATCCTGTACCTGCCACATGCTTACCTTTTTGGGTGTCCGGGCCTTGGTAGACTTTGCCTTCTTCCCACTATTTTTGTTCACCATGGATTTCCTTCCCTTCTTCTCAGGAGTAGGCGAAAGGATGGTCTCAGATTTGCCTTTGGCACCCCGTTTCTTGGCGAGAAGCTCTGGCTGAATTCTGGGCAGAACACCTCCACTTGCAATAGTCACACCTTTTAGCAACTGCAAGGAGAAGCAGTGTAAAGGAGCATGTTACGGATTCTCTTAACCTGCACTCAAGCTATTCTAGCCGACTACATTACACCTATGCACGTAGAGTCCACTCTTCCTGAAGCACTGCACTTCGTTTCCTTATCACAGAAAAACCAACCCAACCCCCAAAAAACTATTAGGGAGAAAATCCATAATGACAAGCGATGTGGCAGGTGATGGTGATGCCAGCCAGCACATCCCAAAGAACTGTTACTGTACTGGTCAGTCACTCTTGTCTCTTCCAGTGCTGGTCTTTCTGCATACCTAACCTTGGTGACTCACAAGCAGTGAACAAGGGTAAGAGAAGGTAAGTGCCTGCAGGCTACTTTAAAAAATTACTGCACCACAGCCCTGCTCAAAGGACTGGCTGCAGACGCCTTTGGCAAGGAAACAGATTCAGTGCAAGCAAATATGAGCCCCAAGAACCTGCTTTGCAGAGGTGAACAACAGGAATGGGCTCTGATGTTACATGGAGGACAAAGTCTGGCTAGTTTCTAAAGGACAACACTAAATCTTCTCCAGTTCACAGGCCAGTGACCAGCACTACAGAGCAGGGAACAGGTTGGTAGTGTTAACACACTTTTCTCTCTCCTGCCTCTGTTTTGACTTTTCAGTCCCCTTGATTGGAAATAGAGGTAGGTGGCTTTATGGGCACCATATTTCCATTATTTAAAGCAGTCAAATTAAGTGCAGGAATTTATCAAAGTGTGAATGATGTCATGTATCTTCACATGGGGCCAACAAAGAAGAGATACTCTGATGCTGACTGAACTTTTCCAGCACCCCCGAATGCTGCAATTCACAACCTATGCCAGGATATCTCTTCTCACTCAACAAGTTTAGCAGAAGTGATCCCACAAGTGATCCTCAGAGTCAGAGCACTGCCAGCCACAGTCTGGTGGCTAGTGGGCATACAGATAGGGAGGCGGTCCTGGAGGCAGCAGTAGCAGAGAGTGAGCCAGACCCCTACCCAAGATGCGCCTCACAGCCAGTATAATAGAAAACATACATTTCTACAGATTTTGGGAAAAGGTCTTCCATATGGCACATTTTCTTTAAATGTTGGATGTTCCTGAAGAAGAAATTAAGCATCAAGTTTACTCACTTCAGCAGGACTCACAGGCTACAAAAGAAGCAAAATTTATATTGAAAGGATTTAAGATGAGATGCTTTAGAACCTTCTTTTTTGTTTGCTTTTAATCAAGTGGGCACAATCATGTCATCTTCTGCTCTAGTATTGCATTCTCATTCACATGTCAGACTCAACTGTTTCTAACCCTCCATGGTAGCAGCTTTGTTCGTGCCACAGCATGTAACTCTCATACTAAAATGTCAATAGATACCTGATTCAGTTCCTCATCATTTGCAACTGCCAGGAGGATGTGTCTGGGGGCAATTCTTCCTTTCTTGTTGTCTCGCGCCGCGTTTCCCGCTAATTCTAGAATTTCAGCTGTAAACACATTGACATTAAAATTAGTAACAAAAACGTAGCTTGAAATTCCTTCTTAATATCCATTTACCTTTTCAGGGGCATTTCCCAATTTAAATGGCCTTTGCTACAGAAAGACAGAAGCCAACCACACTCAACATATTTGCAAATTTACCTAAAATAATTTGTCCTTCCTAATTCCCTAAAGGATAGCTAGCAGAAAATACGCTAAGCTTGGTTCACATAACTTCTTTTACAAGTCCCAAGTCAGGATCTTTCAAAAGACCAAGAAACACCCTATGAAAATGTGTATCAGCAGTCCAAAAATTTAGCAGTAAGCCTGTAACAATATAACAGCAAAGCATGCAATGAAACCCCAAAACCTAACACAGGCAGTTCTAACAAAACAGCAAGGATTCTCAGAACCAGGTAAGATGAAGACTGAGGTGCATTTAAAGAAGTACTTTGAAAGCCAACAAACTAGCCAGGCAATGCTGCAATTCTGCATTAAAGGGCATTGAAAATCTGTAAGAAGCTTAATTTCAGAACAAGGTATGAAAGGTTTGACTTAGATGCAAGCAGAGACAACGTAAGAGCTTCAATGCATGAACTATTGGTAGAAACTTCCTTCTATACCTCCAGGAACAGCAGGTCACTTCAAAAGTAGTTTCTCTAAATTTGCAGTAACATCCATATTGTTACGGAAGTCTCTGAGCTTTTTCTAATCATTAGAGAGGAAACAGAGACACATCTTCCTGAGTTTACTTGAACTGTAGCAATCAGTATAATTCATTAACTTACACAGTTAGGTCCCTACTCTGAAGTTATTTCTCATCTAAGAACTCTACTGAAACACCGAGAAGGAAGGAGAAGGGAATGTTTTGCTCCAAATAGTCATAAAATTCATGTTCATACTTTGTTTCATTTCAAAAGTATCCAATGTCCCTGTCTTGGGTTTGTATTTACATTTGTCAAAAACAAGGTAAGTAAATGACAGCCCATTAGTGTCCTATTGATATCTTACTCCTTTTCATAAACTAAGTAAAGAACTGTAACTATTACAAAAAGAAGAACTTTCACAAAAAAATCTAGTGAAAATCTACATAATGCTCTTTGGCTAAAATCCAAAGGCTTTCAACATGAGGTTTAGCTCTCAGTTCATGGGAAAAATACAAGTGTTCAATTTCACTCAGAATAACTAAAGTACATACTTGTCATCCAGTTTTCTCTGCTACACAGCATATGTCTTTAACTAATGTTGGAGATGTAAAAGCCATTTTTTACAATTACGTGTACATTCACAGTGAATTGCTTACGAAACAGCCGGTGTCTGTTGAAAATTTTCACAACTGTTTATGCAAACTTCCATGAAACATTATCAAAGTTGCAAAGACAAGTAATTAAATTTTAGGAAGTAACAGAACTGTGGTTGTGTGTCCTGGTTTCAGCTGGGACGGAGTTAATTATCTTATTAGGAGCTAGTACAGTGCTGTGTTTTGGCTTTGATGTGAGACTTCTCAGTTTCTCAGGCCTTTTTATCGAAAAGGCTGGAGGGGCACAAGAAATTGGGAGGGGACACAGCCAGGTGAGCTGACCCGAACTAGCCAAAGAGGTATTCCATACCACAGGACGTCGTGCGTGGTATATATACCTGGGGGGTTGGCCAGGGCAGGCAGATTGTTTCTCAGGGACTGGCTAGGCACAAGTAGTGAGCAGTTGCATTGTGCACCACATGTTCCTTCCTTTCCCTCTGGATTTTACTCTTTCCCTCCTCCTTTTCATTATAACTGTTATTGTCATCGTTGTCATTATTGTTCTTTCAATCTTATTCTGTTTCAATTATTAAATTGTTCTTACCTCAACCCTCGTGTTTTACATTCCTTTCCAACCCTCCACCCCATCCCTCTGGGTGAGGCGGGAGTGAGCAGGCGGCTGTGTGGTACTTAATTACCAGCCAGGGTTAAACCACGACACTGTGATAACTAGGCTGCTGCCCTGAGGAAAGAAGCACTGTGCAATCAGAAATTAGAAATAGTACCGCACACAAATACAGACTGGGCCTACATTGAAAGTTGGGGCAGCAACCTTGGCTTTAGCATTTCCTAACTGTGGAGTGTCTGACTTGAACTTTAAAGGAGGAGACTCAAAAGTGATCCTGCATAATTCAGCTACATTCACCCCTGTGGGCCTGCAGGGCTGGAAGTCTAAGACCCCCTCCTAGACCTCCGCCAGTTGAGCTAATGCAGCAGCAGACAGCAGCAACAGATTGCCATCCATTGTGCAGACCAGTACAGAGCAAGACAGACCCAGACTTCTCCACTGGGTTTTGCAGATATGTGCTGACAGCAGAGGAAAATTGCATCAGGGAAGAAGGAGGAGAGGGAAAAAAAAAAAAAAAAAAAAAAAGCAACACATACTTACCTGTGTGGTAACTGCAGTTCTTTCAGATGTGCCAACAGGCACATCCTGCTACCTGTGTGCTCACCCCACTCCCCCAGGTTCTGCGTCCTTTGGCCAGTAGCATCCTGATGGTGCACTCAAATGTCCTCTGCCTAATGTTAAGAGCAAAAAACGCAGAACACTCAAATGCCAGCCATCTACCATGGGACACCAGGAAGAAGGGAATCCAAGGTAGAGATGATGTATGGCAGACATGTTACAGACATGTAACAAAGGGTGCCAATTATTTGCATAGGTAAATAATTGCCTTACCTTCTTCTAACAATTGTTTATATGCATAGTTTTCTAATGCTGGAGGCAGGGACTCAGTCTTAAGAACATAAACTGGCACTTGCAAAATGCAACATCAAATCTAAAGGCTTCAGTTATCACATCCTCTGATGATAATAACAGATCCCTAAATAAACTGCTTTATATCTCAAGTAGAAACATCTTGACAGCTGAGGTTACCTAAACTCTAAGAGGACTAGTCTGACAATATAGGTCCTATAATAAAGTCCAATACTATAACAAGCTCTCTTGAAATGGGGCATCTCAATACTCTCAGACAGAAGTTGGTTTTACTTCACACGCTCTCAGCAGCTGGCATTAAGAATTAGAGTGAAATGTGAAATAATCTTGCCTCCCTCAAGATTCAAAGACACAAAGATAGCTCCACATCAGAAGCATAACTTCAAATTCAGACACCTTCAGCACAGATGGCTACAGGCAAACTAGCTTATCTATGCACTCCACAGTTTACCTTGGCCTCAGATAGACATCGAATTGCTGGTCAGCAGAGTAATGCCTGGAACTATCCACTGACTCTACACAACACCTAGTATTTTTAAAAGAGCCTTTCCTCCTGCTTGATAAGCACTCAGGACCAGGGAAGAACCTAACTGTCTCCCAACAGACACAAGCAGCAGCCAAGCTATGACCTGAATGGGATTACATCTTCTCATCCTGTGACATACAGGAAAAAGAGGTTTCTTTAGATGATGGATCAACATATCTGGAGTGTCTGGGAACTAACAGCATCCTAGCCAGGCCACAGCTATTCATTCAGCTGAGTTTAGCCTGCTTTTGTGAAGTGCTCAGCTGAACTGATAAGAAAGGCATATGAGAACTACTGATAGCAGAATTGGAAAGATTTCAGACAGGTTATCTTGGCTTTCCACTTCCCCTTTAGGATAAGTTGTGACAGTTCTTGTTACACTACCATGTACAATGCTACCAATAATACCTTTGCTCTGAAAAGTTGTATCAGATGGTGGAGTCCTTGGTCATCCATTTGCAACTGGAAAAGTATCTGCTTGATTTGTCTCTTGGAGCTGATGAGTACAGCAGACAGAAGAGCATGCCAGTTGATGTCCTTTGAAGGAAGAAGTATTTGCTGTTGTTGTGTTCTGCTCTAATTTTGAGAAGATGACTTTCCACTGACATATTCCATGACTTCCTCTGACCAGCACACCATTCACATCATCTTCTTCCTGATCAACAGGCCTCTGTATTCTCTGCCTATATTTTGGGAAGGTGCATTATGGGATGCATGCAGGTGATGTTTGATACAGATGATGACTGTAGTCAGCCCTGTGCACACTCAGAGATTAGTCTGGCATGTGTCCATTGAAAAGTCCATAAATCCAATGGGACCAAAGCAAATTTTTCATGGAGTTTAAACTCTGAAGCCAGTGGAGCCCAACACTGTTCCGGCAAACACAACCTTCCGGATAGGAATTAAGCTGCAGTTTTCCAATATGATTTTCAAGCCTAACATATAAAACAGCATAGACAGATTATAAAAAAAGGCCTTAGAACACTGATGAGATCTTCTTCACATTAGCTCATCAGCTGAGGTAAAAGTACCTCTTCTTGAGATACACTGTGGTGATTGCTGGCATCTTAACAATGGGGTTGATAAGCCGAGGTGCAGATTTGGCATTCATAATGGCTGTGGGGTGCAGCCACAATCAATCTTCCATGCAAAGGGAAAAAATGGGGATCTAGTAGCTCATGACACAGAACACACACCTAAGCCAAAAGGCAACCTGAACCACATGGCAGCCGGGAATAAGGATGCTCAAGATGATGCTAGTCAAGAGACTCAGTGCTTCAGGGCAACACAAATACAGGCCATCAGCAGACCATGAGCACTGTTATCACTCACAGAAGAGTCACTGGTCCATGCTAGGCCCTGGATGAATGCAACCACACAGCTCCGGTCATGTTTGACCCTTCCAGCCTCATCCACCTTGCCCCTACCCCAGCTATGACTTGCCTTCCCAGCTCCATAGCTGATTCTCTTTTCCTTGAGAATCCACACCTGAGACTTCTATCTGAGTTGCCTTTCCCAGACAGCCTCCATTTCTCATGTCTGCTCTTCACAGTTGCAGTAATAATCAGGCTCAATCTTCCTTTCTAGGTTCTTCATTATGACCCCCTCCATCCAATCCTTGGCCTGTGCCCTATTTTTCCAATCTATGCTCTAGCTTCCAGCAGGATTTTTGGACAGCCCTTGCGATTTATTTGCCCACTGGTCATCAGCTCAGCTGTGCCCACTAGCCAGATCCATCCTAGCTCTGTCTCTAACATCAATATTCTTCTCCCATAACCATCATCTCCTCAAAGTGTCATCACATATCTGCTCCCAGTCTCCTCCTCTGATCAGCATGGAACTTGTTCCCAGTCTCCCAGTTAATTCCAGCCTGCCCTTCCCACCTCACAGACAGTAAGCAGGATTAACTCTCCTTCAATTCCTATTCATGTACTCCCTGCCTTTGGTCCCAGACCTCTTGCCACCTGCTTCTGTGCAGCTTTTGCCTTCGCATCAGAGAACTTCCTCCCCTGTGCTTCCCAGTACCGCTGAGACCACAGAAAGCCTGCTCCCTGCTCCCAGTGCTGTGACCAGTAGCAGCCAGGAACAGCAGTAAGAGGGATAGTCGCTCTGAGCACCTGTAGCCACGGGCTGAAGTATGCTCAGCCACTGTGTGGAGTGGCCCACACGCAGTCCTGTCACACGTTGGAGCTGAGAGGTTGAGGCATGCTCTGACACTCTGTGGGGACAATGCATAGGCAGTCTGGGCAGCACTGGGAGCTGAGAGGCCAGAGCGCACTCAGTGAGGACCAAGTCTTCAGAGATTTTAGCTGTTAAAACCAAAGGAGTCTCTGCTGAGCATGAGCAACCTGCGTTTTTTCAAAATTACAGCTTAGCCAAAGACAGTAGATTTCTCTGAGATGGCAGAGACCAGCACTCCCCTTCCATAAAGCATCAAATTTCTGCTTAAATGCAGAGAAAGCACCCAGGTGTTTAGAGAAGTTCTCATGAATGTTTTAACAAAAAAATATGGTTCAACCTGCTTCTGTAAAACAGCTAAAGAATCAGACTCCCTTACTCCCACCCTCCTACGTTTAGCCTGAAGCAGTTGCCCTGTATGCAGTCTTACAGACTGAATAGCCACCATTTCATAGTTGCAAGTCCATAAGACAAACTGGAATCTGTCATAGGAAGTACCAGATAATATTAAGAAAGTTACCAGTTTGACATATAATACCCTTTTTGACAATAGCCTTGGAAAATCACATTTCGTTTCTAAAGGCTACCCAAAACCAAAGACTATATTCACACATACATATTAGGAATAACTAGATCAGCAGGGTTACATGTTGCAACACTTTTTAAATTAAACTATCCATTTTTGCAGTCTTTTCAAACAAAACTGGATAGAGCACAGAAACTTCACTATGGGAAGACCACTATCCACAAGCAGTAAATGTTTGCTCAGAAACATTATTCTATTACAATATATACAGGGTTGGAGGAAGATAGGCTTCTCTCCCTGCTGAACCAAACAGCTTAAAATAGCTTATTAATCATATTAAAACCCTTAATCATATTAAATCATATTAAAACCCTTACAATTTCTGTGGGCCCCCAGCCTACACCTCTAGCAATTTTCTTGCCTGGTTGACTACACACTCTTTTTTTCCTAAAACAAAGTGTAGGCCCACATATAATCTGCCGTTACCATATTAATGATTTAAATTAAACTGCATTTACTAGCCAGAAGCAAAGATATACAATGTTCTAGTTCAGGTAACAGGTAAACAGTGCTGTGTTTAATGTTATAAAAAGATGACCATAACTCAGTCTGCACTACCAAAGTGCTGCATATACCAGATGTGCTGTTGACAATTTATTACTACACCTTGTAACAATTGCCACAGCTCAGAACAAGCATCTCCAAATGTTTATCCAAGAAACTCCTTTGAATGCTATGAATCCCTGTGGAGCGGGAAAAGGGAAAAAAATATTCCTCCCCAGACTGAAGGTCAGCAGAGTCATTATGCAGCAAGCTACTCAGGTATAAAAGTTAGTGTAGTTTCCAAAACTCATGTAACATGGTTTTCATCTTGCAGTACCCAGACATCCAGAAGTCTGTAGGTGACTTTTCAGTGATTCACTGTCAACGATAAAGTAAAGCAAACATATCTTGCTACAGAGAAATTAATATTTATGACATTCCTGAAGAGGCTTGAACCTCCACTAGGTAACATACATATGCCTACAACAAAAACAAGGTTTCAAATCACTACGGTAGAGCAAGAGAGCTAGAAGAGCTATGAATTCTCCTTCCTGCCCCCGCCCCCCCAGCCTTTGAAGCATCCCTGCCTAGTAGCATTCCATGCTGCAGAAAGCTAAACAAGCTCTGCAAGTCACAGACTTCCCTGGTACAGCACAACTGCACCAGCTCCACTGAGAGATGTATTTCTGCAGATACAAGATTTAATTTTTAATGTATGAAATTGGATTGTACAAATATGAATACATATATGTTCTTAATGAAACGAAAGATCTCCAAAATCACTTAGATGACAGATCTTTCTCTATGATTAAATGATCTTAATATCAACGTTTGTTCTTACACAGTAAAAAAAAAAATAAAATAAAATCACACAAGTGGGAGAGATGTTCACCATCTTGGATTTTGATTCTGCTTTTCAGTGCTGTTATTTCAAAACCAGCTCCTTTTCTGGACTTATCTCCTGAAGGAGCTTGGCATGAACATAAATACAAGCTTAAACATTTTGTTTACATTTCTTCCACATAAACAATACTTTTTCACTCCACAAATACCCTCAGAAAGAAACAAAACCAAAACCAAACATTGATTCTCATCCTGCAATTAATCAGCACAGATGCTGCAGTTTCTGTAATACAGGATTAGATTTTAATAGTGAAGTTATCACTATTCCAGATTTTCTCCACACCTTTGAAAGAAAATAGTGCTTCTATTGTCTGGTAGTGAGAACAGGCTTTCATCTGTAAAAAAGACAATAATGTTTCCATAAAGACTGGCACGCTATTATAGGGACAACCAGGCTCCATACAAGCTTCTTCAATGCCAGTTTGGCAATAAACTATGCTCCTGAAACATAACCCATTCGGCTAACTCCATCCTGGCTTGTGCCTCCTCACAGGTTCTCTAATGCACCTCAGTCTTGATCTGTAATACCTAAGTAACCTAAATCTGAATCCTCTCTGCACTGGGCATTATAACAATTTGCTAAGGTGCTATTTTCTACAATTAAATAAGAAACTGAGCAGATACGATCTTAGGACAACCTGAAATATTACAATACATCACAGTATATTGTATCACCATATGGCACCTACCCCTTCTTCTTAAGGTCAATTTCAGAAAGGAAAGGAAAAGAAAACCCAGGGTATGTGGGAAGATTTAAATACTGAAACACTTTCTTTATACACTTAGGCAAGCCGAAAGGTTTTATAAAATACAAATTAATAACCTCCGTATTTTGTAACACTTCATGTTCTGCAAGGAGAAATGCAGCCAGTGAAGCAGTTTATTCACTGAAAAAGCACAACAGGTGTACAAGGTGGGTTTGCTTTTTTTTCTCCTGTTATTCGCATCCAGGTGTATCAAAAGCCTAATTCATATCAGTTTTCTCTTGGACAGAAACTACCTAGATGTGACTCCTCACTCTGCAGAACAATAAAAAATAATTCTTCTGCTAGTGACCAAGCACGGTGCCTCTAAAGGAGAAAATTTCCATCTTCAGCCTTTTCAAGAAGCAAATTAATCCCCTTAGCATTTTAAGCAAATTTCAACAAATCCTGAAATGTCAGAGCCTGATTTTCAGAAGTGCTGAACATGTTTGTAAACCCATGAATAACCCTGGCTTCTGTGCGTGATCAGCACTTCCAGGATCAAGTTCTTGGTTTACCTGCTAGGTACTCTATGACGGCTGCCATGTAAACTGGTGCTCCAACACCTATCCGGTACTTGTATGTTCCTTTCTTTAAGTAGCGCATCATTCTCCCCACAGGGAAAATAACACCTGCCCTGCTTGAGCGCGAGAGTTTGGACATTTTCTTCTTCCCACTTCGGCCCGACATCTTGCAGCTTTGTGCTTTTCAATTTGCTGGTGATTCTTAACCCCTTGCTCCAAAAACTGCAAAAGAAATAGGATTGGTGTTCAGCATGTGAGAAACATCTTTACACGTTATCTTACTCTTCCAGAAAAAAAAATCCAAATCCGTTCCAAATACCTCTTAAAGCTAACACATTATTCATTCAAAGTTCGATAAATTGAATATTTGCTATAACTTTTCTTTTGACTCCTGCACTGTCAGTGCAGCATTATCACAGAAAAAGTCGTTTGGAGAATATAAAAAAAACAACCAAAAAACAATCAAATGCATATTAAATGTATCTTAAAAAAAATAAACAAAACATCAAATAAAAACCCCAAACAACCAAAACCACATCACACTAAGGCAGACATCCGCAACATGGAAGATTTCCATGCTGATTGTTAAGTCAGCAAGTTATGAACAGCTGAGATGTACTCACATAATGGACAACATTAAATAAGTAGAAAAGCAGATGATGCTGCCACCTACAAGTGGAGGAAGTCATCCTGCTTGCACAGAAGAAAAAAAACCCTACCTACAAATGCACTGCTTCTTCACAGGTCTTTCATATGGGGAGTTTCACATGCAGGGCTGAAGAGGAGAAGCAGGCGAGCAGCTGTGCTTCAGCAGCTCTCTCCTCATGCCGCTCTGGCCTCAGGAACTGAGCCCCAGAGGCCAGTTCACAGGCTTCACCTCTTTCATAATTCTCCACAGATCACTTTCACAGCAGCTCCTGGGCACCCCAGAAGCCTTCCTCCAGTGAGCTAAGAGGAGATCTTTAATCTCTCATCTTAAAAGGACCATTTTTTTCTGTCCATCAAGCTCCCTAAAGATGTGTGTTTTCCCTCTATTAAGAGACAATTAGGTGTATACATAGGAACAAAAAAACCTAATCTCACATTCTCCATGTTTTTCTGGCAACCACTAGATTGCAGATAAACAGACAACAAACCCTGCAGCCAACTCCACTTCAAAGTGCGCACATGGTCATAGTTACATCCCTAGTTCTCAGTCAAATAATGGGGAAGTTTTAACTCTGTTTACAAAAAGTGGGTTTAACTCCATTTTGATAGTGGCCCTGGTGTCCTGATTATGATCCTGGTTACTCCTCTGAAGTAACCAAAGAGCATGTCTGCCACAGATGGTATTTCTGTCAACGAAAGCACAGCCACTTAAGTCCCAGTATTCATTCATCTCAATGAAACAAGGAAACAAAAGGAAGGAGATAATTTGAAAAACATTGTGATGACTTTAGGCAATACTGATAAATTTTATCACAATCTGCATTTTAAATAGCCTTAAAAAAAACCCTGACACCATTGCAAGCCCTTGGGAACAATCAACATTCATCCAAGGAGGTCACAGAAATCTGTTTTGGTCTTATCCTGCTCATTACAAATCAAGTGTATATACAAAGAGGGTCACTTGTTCCACAAGAAGCCAGACATTCACAGAAACCAGCTCATTCATAACAGCCAAAGTCAAGGGTCAGTTTCTAGAATAACCTAACTTGGACACTGGTTTCACTTAACAATATGAAGGAAATAAAATCACCACAGGGTCTGCAGTGATTTCTAAAACCCTGGCATGTCCTTGTCTATCAGTCACATAATTTTTTCTTTCTTTGTGTAATATATTATGTGGGCACAACAGCAAAAGTCAGAAAAGATTAAACAAGTAAACCTATCAGATACAGACACCTCAATATTAATGTTGCTCATCATCCCACTCAAAGTTCCCTGGGAGATGCCAGCATGGAATCACAAGTGGTGGTAAGAGTTCATAAACTGCCACTTACAAGTGCAGATTAAAGGCAACAGAAACTTCAAACAAATAAAAATGGAAAAAATTCCCAAGCAATCCAGTAATTGCATTGATGCAGGAGTAACCAGCTGTGTAGGACAGGGAACATCTGCCAGGAAGCAGCTCTGCTTATTTGGACCAGCAGATTACAGCGGGGGGAAAAAACCCAAAGCTGTTTTGAAAAGGCAAACCTTGCATCAAGGCATATATAAGCAAGAGGATGGCCAGCACTGAGCTGAGGAGCCATGTCCAACCACAGATACCACACTTCAGGCAATGAGAATCCAAAGGAGGGTGATAAGAACAATCGGACATCTGACACAAACGAAACCGGAAGGCAAAAAGAATCAGGGAGACATGATAATGGTCTTTAGAGATGTAAAAGGCTGCTTCAAAGGTGGAGGAAGTAAGTGTTCCCTATGAGTACAGGAGAAGAGCAGGACTAAAGCTGTGTAGCAAGGAGGAGAGTGGAGCACTGGACATAGTCAGACAGGGAGGTGGCAGAAGCTTCCCACCAGGACAACTTTAAACCCATTAGAGAACATGTCAGAAATGGATCTGCCTTGGGAGTGGAGGCTGGATGAGGTGATCTCTTGAGGTCCCTTCCTCCCAGCCCTCTTGCTCAATGAAATGTGCAATGTGTGATAAACACTTTATAAACTTCCAATTTCACATTATGCTACCAATTAACTTTTATAAAGTGTCCTTTTCAGTTCGTGATAACTGACATTCAAATTAATGAATAAACGTAGGCTGGGAATTAGGTTTCTAGCCATCAGGGGAGCAAACTTCTGCAACAGCCTTCTCTTATGAGTAATAACGAGCAACAGTAACTCATTTTAAGGTAGAACTTAATAGATGTATGCACTAAGCTACAATCTGATTCCTGCAATACCAGCAGAACAGTTTCATCATCTGAGAGTTCAGTCCTGTACTAAAATCCCTACAGAGAACCATGCTGAAAGAGTACACTACAAACAACCATGTATCAAAATCCTATTAAGCAAACCTCTCATGTATTTCTCTTAGAGTACCAAATCCCAATCACAATGTAAATCAAGGGGGGGGGGGGGAGGGGAAGCAAACATCATGAGATTACATCCATAGAAAATGCTGTAGTTGCACTTGATCCCTGCAACAGAAAATCGAAAGATATTTGTATAACTACACTGCTCTGGGGCATGCTGTTTTATTATATAAATTTGTTTAATTAATTACTTCTGGCTCAATTTTCTGTTGCCTCACTGAACTTTCCACCCCTGACTACCCCTTTATTTTTCCCTTCTGTCTTACAGCAAGTCTCAGGCATTTTTCCCCCTGCTGCCAAGGCAACCTTTGGAATCCCAAAATACGTTTCGAAATACACTGCAGGTAACAGATCAGGTATGTTTGTGGAATTTTGCGAGAGCCTAAATACAAAAGAGGTTTCAGAACCGCCAGTGTGCTCTCTCTCTCCCTCTTCTTTGCAACTTAGATGGACCAGGAGTGACACATAAAACAGTATATTCTTGTCTCATCTTGTCTTGAATCGTACGGCAGACAATCTTTGGTAGAAATCCAAGCTATGACATAGTCACATCTAGAAGAATCTAACTCCTGTGGACCTGAACAAAGACATGTGGTATGCTGGGGCTGCCAACTATCTAAGCTAGGCACCTTGGAGGGTGGACACTAAGGGAATGGCTCACTGGCTCAGGTGACTGTCAGTCTTTGGGATCTCGAAGCTCTCTTGCACAGAAGAGCTACGCCTGATCTGCAGCAAGGCCCCAGGTGTTTGGGCTCTGTGGGCTCATTCCTCCCATGGGCAGGGATTTGGTTTACCTTGCAGAATGCACATCAGCTCAGCCCTGACACTGTTATGTGGTGCGCTCACCTGAACTGCTCCAAAGCTGCCAACAGCTGAAGAGCTACAAGTTGAGCCCTGCTGTCCCAGTTCTCTTGATGCAGCTAAGTAAGCATCAAGGGCTTATCAGCTGAAAAGCACTTCAGTCTATACTGGCTCCCTCACTGCCTGCTGATTAATTGCCTCTATGTTTGCCCTTATAAACAAGTCTCCATTAAAAAAATACAGCTGTGCCATCTGTGTGAAGTCCTCCTTGGTGAGTTAGAAGAACCGCGTCTATATCTGGCTACCATGACATCATGAGGCTTGGGCAATTTAAAGCAATTAATTTTTCCAATCCCTTAATTGGTCACGGCACACTCCTACTCTGCCATGATTCCAACATCCCTGTGTTGCTAGGGGGGAATTTAGTAGCTACCAAATTTCCCAGAGCTCTCTACAATATGATGAAAATAGGGTAGACTTTCGCAAGATGGGCTTTCCTCTGTTGAGTTCTATCTTCTTCAGAGCCCAAAGCAACCAGCAACATTTTCCTTCTACCTGCTGGAAAAAGAGCTCTACCTCCCCACCTCTCTCAGGTAGGTCTGCTTTGGCCACTTGGGGAGGGCCCCTCTGTTACAGATGCTACTGCTTTGTTTTCTTCCACCACGATTATCAGCAGGGGGTGATGACTGCTGGACACTATAACAACAGACCACCCTGGGACATTCCTCTCACCATTGTGCAATTTGCATCACACCACATCCCAATGGATCAAGTTTTAGCAAAGCAATTGTAAAACCACTTTCCAGTTCTTCCTACACATATGCTCAGAAGAACAAAAGCTCATAATCATCTTTAGGTGGCAAGGACAGATACAGATTTTAGAAAAGTAAGAACAACCTGCAGACACAGACACAGACTGCAACCTCCAAGTGAGCCTGAACTTGAAAACTTGGCCAGGAAACGATTTCAGAGGTGAAGATGTAAAGATCTGGCAAGAACGCACAGATGCACATCAGAAAGCACAGTGCAGTACAAAATGCCTAAGATACATAAAATCTATTTTTTTCTTTAAGAAAAATCACAAAAAACAGTAATAGAAAAGAAAGTTTAGTTTGCACAACATAGCAACAAAACTGGTGCAACAGTGGTGGAGAAAAGTAAATTTTGGCTGTTCCTCCTCACATCCCAGATCACACACAAGACAGCAGCAAGCTAACAGCTACACCAAATGTGAAACGCATGCTAGCAACTAGTTATTACCAAATAATAGCGCAGTGATTAAGTAAATTCCTAGTCAGATTAAAACAGCTGGCATTGCAGCTTATCCTTTTGGACTTTACAAGTGGCCACAAAGTCATCTGGCAGACAAAATTTAGCGGTGTGCCAAATGCCCTCCCTCAAACAACCAGAGGTTTAGAAACAGATATCATACTGGGAGCTACACCAGAAGCTCACATGGGCTAACATTCAGGCACAGCTGGATGCCAACCTTAGTGGCCTGGCTCACAGAACTAACACCCGAATCTTTGCAAGGCTTTGTACCAGAACTGTTTCTACCAAAATTATTCACCAATGATGCCTTGGGTGCCATCCCCAGATGGTTAATACATACTTGGCATCTAGGAATCTTGACTTCCAAATACTGAGAAAACTGGAACTCAGCCGGCAAAGACTGAAATCAAGGACATGCAGGACTACCAACACACCTGCACTTTCCTCACCTCCAGCTTAAGGTCTGTTTGAAGAGTGAGGAGTTGACAAGCAATCCCAAAACACATCCAGGGCTCAACTTGGACTGCACACTCATATACAAATACCACTTTGTGAACATAACTCAGAAGACCTAAAGCAGGAGCTTGTTACCTCAACAAATCAGTAAGGTGCAGCTGATGTCCTATAGCACTGGGCTATTCAGTGGGCAGGTAGTATGTCACCTGGACTCAACTTACTCCAAACGGATAGACACAGAATGCGTTTCTACTGGAAGAAGCTTCACAGGCACACCGAAGCCAGCAGAACCCAGGGGTCCTACCAGAAGCAGCTTCCCCTCGCAAATTACAGAGGCTGCCTGCCCATGGCACAGCGTGGCTCGCAGGCTGAGGGGATGGGCCTCCATACTGACTCAAGTCTTCTTCTGACTTTGCTGAAAGCCGCTGAGCTCGCGGGGGCCAACCCGATCACCAGCAAGCTCAGGGGCCACCAGGCCGAGGCCGCCCGCTGAGGTGCGCGGCCGTTGGCAACCCCCGCCTCGCGTACGCCGCGCCGTTGCCTAGACACACCCGCCCCGCCCGCTCCCCTCCGAGCCCCCCTATTGGCCGCCCGCAACGCTGAGACCGCAGCCCACCCCGCCCGCTGATTGGCCACCACGCCGAGCCCACCTGCGCGAGGGGCGGCCGCAACGGAACCCGGGCTCCGAGGGAGCGCGCCGATTGGGCGGGAGCCGGTGAGCGACGGAAAGGTGAGAGGCGGGGCCCCGTGAGCGCTCCGCTGCCGGCCGCGCAGGCGCCCTGAGGCTCGGCGGAGGGGGGGAGTGGTCGTTGGCTTTCCCGCGCAAACGCTCCCCCCACTCTCCCATCAGCGGGCTCGCTCCCGCCGCCACGGAAGCTTCGCCCGCTGCTTGCGAGGGGCGGCGGCGGTGGTCGCCGCCGTGAAGCGCGTTCCCGGAACGGAAAGCGTCGCGGCTTCGCCGGGCTGTGGGGCGAAGGGGGAGGGAAGCAGCGAGCCGGAGCCGCAGGCGCGCGGGGCTCGCGCGCAGGCCCCAGGGAGGCCTCGCGCCCCCCCGTCCCCCGGGGCCGAC
>JAVJGJ010000062.1:34641432-34701238 GCA_035590215.1 Microhierax caerulescens
CCCATCCCTGGAAGTGTCCAAGGCCAGGCTGGATGGGGCTTGGAGCAGCCTGGTCTAGTGGGAGGTGTCCCTGCCCACGGCAGGGGGGTTGGAACTAGATGACTGTTAAGGTCCCTTCCAACCCAAACCACGCTATGGTTCTATGAAACTGGAGCAGAAGGCAAGCTCAAGAAGCACACCTCATGTATCCAAACAACTAATGACAGTAGTCAGTGTGTCATTAACCACTAGGCCAGACTAGAGCAGTTAAAAATTAAGCCTTCTGAAACAAGGTAGTTCCTTGGCAGGACCTGTTTTGTTCTTCAGACCTACTCTTCTCAGGCTGCACCAGCAGGCGCGGTAGAGACAGCCTGTAACTCGGACACTGCAAATTGTACTGCTGAAGGGCCCATGACATCTGCGAGATTTTCACCGTAAGTCAGAAACTCCCTCCCATTATTGTGCTGTTCAACATCTGGAGTCAATTTTACATCATTAAAAACTCTCAGAATGTTGCAGAGTCAGGCCTTCACCTGGCATCAAGGGGATGCTCTCAGTCCTCCTTTTATCGGGGTGGAGGGGAACACAACAGTGACGATGTCCTGCCCCAATTTACCCTATCTTTACATTTAAAATGGTGAGGGACAAGACGGAATAATAGAGAAATGCTGTTTGGTTAGAGATGTGGAAAGAGCAGCTGAGGACGAGCCTGGACCAGGCCCCTGAAGGCCTCTGCTGTGGTGCTTTGTGCTTCTGCTCCACCTCCTTCCTCCCCGCTGCCTTGGGCCCAGGCCCATGGCCGGGCACGCTCCTGCGGCAGCGCCAGCGTTTGCGAGGGGCTGCTTTTCGGGGCAGGCCAGTTCTCAGCGGGGTCATCCCGGGACCACGCAGGCGCAGCCAGGGAGCGGTGGTGGAGAAGGCAGTGGCTGAACGGCTAGGGACCAGGCACAGGGAAGGAGCCTGCTCACCGTGCCCTGCACAGCCAAACGCCTGTTTCTCCTTTTCATTTACACGATAGCGCTGCAGAAAAGGCTGTGGGGGTTCAGATCACAGGCTTCCTTTGGAAGGCTCCCCAGAAGGGTGAAACTGCTGGGTCTGTGGCACTGCTGGTGGTGTGCTGCATCAGGGTACAAGCAAGTCTTTGCAGGAGAGTAGAAGGGAAGATTTACTGAAGCAATATTTTGAAACACTACTGTAAAAAATAAACCAATGGAATTATCATAAAATGGAATTTCACCCCCCAGCAAACCCCTGCCAGAGACAATGGACTGACAGCGTGCAATGGAAAGCAAGAACGCAAGTTCCACTCCACAAGTTTCACAACCAGTCCTCTCATACCTACCATTAATATGTCTAACCTCCTAAACTCCTGTGACAGCAGTTCAAAGTCATGTTTTGCAGCAAAAAAAAAAATGTTCAGCAGGTTTTTCTTTTAAAAAAAATTCTGCAATGTTCTGACTAATTTTGGAGTCCGTGTAAAAAAGAACAGATTTATTTAATAACTTCAACAAGCAAACAAAATCATAAGAAAGCTGCAAATCTAAAGTGGTCTTGCTGCCTAGCATTTTAAACAATAGAAGCTGCTTTACAGTCAACTCCAAAATATACCAGCAAACATCTACAATCTGAATTCATGTTTTGCTGTGATGTTTCCATCAGATCAAAATGTTTGACAAAGAAGGGGTATTAGTAGGGAGGAGGTATAGATAATAAAAGTTAGTAGAAAAACGATCAGAAGATTTTCTGAAAATGCAGAAAAAGTAGCCGTTCTGTCTGGGACAAAGGCATCTGGAAGCAATAGGGACAAAACCAGGGGAAGGGGAAAAAAAACCAACCCCAAACCAAAAAAAGTGTAAAAGAAGAGGAGACCCTCATCCAGCAAAGCATCTGCACGCAGGCTGAGCGTGAAGCAAAGCCTAAAGATAGGCTGGAACACAAGTGCATTGCTGGATTTGGAGGGAAGAAAACACGAGCAAGAGACAACAATATTTTAGTAGGTACCTACCAAGAGCTTGCTGTTTTCAAGAAAACATGTTTCTTCTAATTGTTATTTCAGAGTTTTCTTAGCTAAGCCTCAGATTTTTGAGCTGTAGAATGCTGCTGAAAAGGACACAGTGACTCTTGCCAGACTAATTGCTTTACAACAGACCACCTAAGATTGGAAGAGACTGTTTGCAATCAACTGGTCCCTAACATAGCCCTTTCGAATTTTGCAAATGTAAATGGAGTTTTGGAGAGACCATTTTGTCTGGGAGAGGTCACTGGTACCTGGTCCCTCGGCGTAACCTGTGTGAATATGTTTATCTCCACTAAAAACTGGTTTGCCTATGGAAAGCACCATTTTACTCCTGAACTTGGGGAGAAAAAAACATGACAGGAATGTCCTTAGGACATTTTGGGTGAGGAACTTGAATAAACTTATTCCAAAATCCCATTACAAATACTCCTAGAAGAAAACAGAAAAGAGCAAACAAATCGACCCCAAAAATCATCAGTAAGAAAAAAAGGATAATAACATTATCAAACTATATATATATAATTGTTTTCATTAAAAAAGAAGGAAAAAAGCACACCTACCGCCTGCAGTTCTGGTCAGGTTCTCCCTCCTCCCCCCACAAAAAAAAAGTAAAAATGAAGAATACAAATAAAATAAATTAACCCTTTCATCAGCCTGGTTCCTAACTGAAACAATTTCTTCCCCTGTTACTGTAGTTACTGCATACATCTGTTAGAAGTCTTGAGAAAAAAAACAAACCACAAACCACCCTGCAATTCTTCAGGTGAAACTCAGAGTAGAACTTCTTCCCCAGCTCTTTGTAATCCTGGTATTATTTGGCCGGTAGACTTTCCCTGCACTGGTATGAGGATATGGGTGCCAGGCACAGGCATCTTTACGGGACGGTCAGGATTATTCCAACAGCGTTGACAAAGGGCATTTGAATGAAGGTTATTGCCTTCCTGGGACTTGCTCTGGTTTAAAAGACATCACTTTGAACTTCACATCAGCGCTTTCTCTCTGAACTCCAATGTGAATTGCTTATCATTTGGTTCTGCCTAATGATTTGGATAATATCATTCATTAACTCTAATAATAATGGCCCTGACTCACAGGCATACTTAAATATACAAATAGCATCATTTAGGCCAATGGGAATCACACACTCAAAGTTGAATACATGGTTTAGTACCCGAGCAAGTGAGATTCCCAATGCACTCAAGGAAGTAGAAAAGTTATGAGTCACGGTCACAAGATACATACTTAATTATTAGGTTTAGGGTGTTGGTTTTTTTTTTTTAATAAATTGCAAGAGCCACAGTGGAAAGACACTGTAGCTTACATGTGAACAGAACTGAACCCTTTAGCAGTGGGAGCAGAGTAAGGAGTGCATTCAGGCAGCTGGGTAACATGCCCTGCACCCCTCAGCACTTTGCTAAATCTTTATTTCCCTTCAGTGAATGCATTAAAACATGTATCAGTGGAATTTAACCCTCATGATCCTTATTTTCCCTCTGGAAGTACATCTGATTAGAGGTACCCACAAAAGGGCCTTATTGGGCCAGTAGAATAACATTTCTGGAGGGCTCCAGGCAAAATACATCCAGCGTGCGTGGTGGAGACCAAAGCAGAAGTACAGGAAGCAAAGGAATTACTCAGTGAAACCAGACTTTTTCCCACACTCCACATTTTCCTCCTCCAACAAGATATTTCACGCTTTCAAAACCCAGCACAGGTTTCCCTTTTCAGCAAAAAAGCCCCATCAATTCTTTATAATTTAAACAGGAGAAGAAAGTTTGTGATGAAAAGGTTAAAGATGGAATCATCAATGATATAGGTGGAAGTTTGTCATCTGGTAACCAGAAACGGTAGCAAAAAGTTTTATCACGTCCTCTCTGAGCAGCGCTCTGAACTGAACATGGTGGGTTTCACCAATTTTTCTAAAGAAATTGTTAGAGAAGGATTTCTTTCTCGGATCAAAAGATCCCCCCACAGAAATATTGTCTATGTCTTGCACTCACTTATACAGCAGCTGCTGGAAAATGAACTTAATTCTTCATCTGAAGAGTCTGACCACAATAATAGAATGAAGTGAAAATGACCAAAGAAAAAGAATATAAGTGGTGTCATTTTCAAACCCTGCCACTGGCCTCTTGGAGAAGACAGAAAGCAAAGCAGAAAGCGCTGGCACACTGAGCCCCTGCAGCCCCAGCAGGCAGCATCTGGGCAGATTCCTGGCGTGCAGTTGAAGAACTCTTCCCAAGCTCCAGGGACAGAACTTGCAAAGCATCTCCAAGCAAATCTTCAGGAAGGTCCTCCTTCTCCTTTCATTCCGCTGTCATTTCCCAAGCTTCTCCACCCTCAGGTTTGTCTCACTTTTTGGCTATCAGCCAAGGAGTTTGACCCTTGAAGGGGCAGACAAACAGTTTCATGTGAAGATGGCCAGGCATTAACAGATACCAACAGCAACTCAGTTACAGGTTTTAGTAGGGATGGACTCTGAAACTAAACTGTCAGGTTCAGGGTGTTGCAAACTCAGCTTCTACCACTTGGGTTTTTCTTGAAATGCAAGGTGCAATGCTCTTTGGGAAGAGTGGCTTATCAGTGAAGTTTCATGGATTCGCAGCCTCTGGTTTCTCCCCAGTGGCTGACGAGGTTGTATCAGTATCAGGGGCTGCAGTAACAGCAATCTGAAATGGTTACCTAAGCTACTTGAGTTAAAAAAACCAAACAGGCTGTGGTCTGCAGCAACCACAGAGAGCTTTAGTCACCATTTTCCAACCTTTATGACAGGTGAATGGGAATTGTACACATGCTTTTTCCCCAGAGCTAGAGCAGTTGTCTCGTCTTCTGTACAACTGCTGCAGATAATCTGGGGTCCTGTCCCTCTCCCTGCGTGTATGCTGTGCGAGGTGCTGCGCTTTTGTGGCAGGCAGTCAGCCACTACAGCCACTCACGACTCGATGCCCAGAGGCAAAACTTAAAGAGAAGCACTATGGGATTGCCGAAACGCCCAGGCACCCTCTGCCAGCGTTGACTGTCATGAGCTGAGCTCACACAAGCATTTAGGTGTGCCACTCCTTAGGTGCCTGCAACCTGTGTGAGTTACCTCGGCGCCCTTGAGAATTGGATCTAAGAGCAGAGTTTTCTTCATAGCTGAGCTCTAACCATCCCTTTTGCCAAGATGCAAAAGGAGCTGCTGGTTTACAAGTGAAAGCAAAAATGAAACAAATTTTCAAGTCAGTAGACTCTCCTCCAAAATACCATTCTCAGAAAGGTTTTGAAATGCTTTTTGCTGAATTAAGTTCAGTGTTTTAAGGCTATGCCAAAGGAAGCACTATTAGAAGGTGATGGATTGTGCTGCCCACAAAAAGCACCTCTAGAGCCCAGCAGCTAACCCGAAGCTAAGCCAATGCTATAAACAGAGAGTTCTGAGACAGCGAAGAAGAAAAAGGTAGTAAGGGTGAAAGCACGTGTTAACGCTCTGTGTGTGAGCATCTGTGTTTTGCTGGCAGAAAGCAGCTCAGTCCTATGGAAGCTGTGGCACCACGTCTTCTGTGGTTTTGCACTGGAGTAAGCCAGGTGCATCGCCACTGTAACAGCAGAATTACACTATATAGCTGGAAATAAAGAAAATCAAGCCTCTTCTGCTCATGCTAGCCCTCCTGTCCTGCCTCTTTACTGACAGCCGTGAGGTACTTTCAAGAGTTCTGGCAATTGCATTTCAGGGCCCCCTGTGCCTCAGGCAAAAGCTTTCTCTCTCACAAATAGGTCAGTTGAAAACCAGCCCAAGAAATAAGCCAGATACAGTATCATCTCAAGCTACCTTTTAGTAGCTGTATCACAACAAGGCAACAGAGGGACGCTTCCATCGCTTTTAGATCACACAAACCCAAGCAAAGACAATCCCATGCAGTGCAATCACAAATAACAGTTACAAACCAAACCCACACTACAGACACCGAAGGGAACAGGAGGCATTGGCAGGTTTTTCCAAGGATCTGTAAGGTTCTAAGGATTAAACATAGCCAGCATTTTTAGAAGGACCAGAGCACTGAAATCACCTACCTTGTGAGCTGAGTGCTACAAGACCAGAGCAGAAATTCACTGCTGCTACTGCTATAAGCTCCCAAAACCAATGCACCATCGGCATACCTGGTTGGGTCTTTAGTAACTGTCTTGTGTTTAACAGGTGTGCAATTAAAACACCAGAGTTGTGTGGCACTCCTTTAAATAAGTGCTGTGCCAATTAGCAAAGCTTCACAGCTGCAAAGCCTTGTAACTGAGCTGGGTCTTATATTAATGGGATAGATTACTGAGAAAACAAACAAGGATCCCTTGCTGCTCTGTAGTTCATTTTCTTTCTGTGTCATTTAAGCTCTAGTACCCCAAGCATCTCATGAAAACATCATGCATGGAAAAGTTTAATCCAAAGAACAATGTTGGCATGAGAAGAAATGGTTGTAAATGCCATGAATTGGTTTAGGTTGAAAGTTTGCAAGGAGTTTACTAACTGCAAGAGCAATCTGAGTCAGCACCAGCCTGTGGGATGGGGAGGCAAGGGACACGGGGTGGTAGAACCCTCACTGGTTTTTGGATGAAGTCCAACAAATTTCTGAAAGGGTGAGGTGACAAATGGATTGCAACAGTCAGGGGATGGGCTTGGTTCCTTGGGCAGTCCCTGGCAGGCCTGTTCCTATGCGTGCAAGAGAAGCACATCTCTTACTCTGTTGTTTCACTCTGACAGTGCTAAAAATCTGTATGGAACTGGTTGGACACTCACCCCCCCACCCCACCCCCCCCGCCCTAATTAATAGTTTGTAAACAGATGAATGGCTGAGTATAGCGGTTAACAGCTGTGTATAGGAGGTGGTTGTAGTGGTGACCACTTCAGCTGGCACAGCTGTAGCCAGAGAAGCTGTTGCAAACACAGCCCACGACCCATACGTGCGGCACCGCAGGGGCTCTGGGCACTGGGGGGGTGCTGGGCCCCGTCTGCAGCGGCAGTGTTATGCCAAGAGCAGGGCTTCAGCGGGCCACTCCAATGAACTGCCGCTTCTGTTTCTTCTTCGGCATCTATAAATACTGGCAGCTTCTCTCCGTCTCCCCGAAACTTCTGGGTTGCAAACTGTCTTCCCCCCATGCACAAAGGACCGAGGATGTGTTTTAGGGGAAAGATTTAGGCTCCCACTCCTTTGCTTATTTTCAAAGAAAAGTATATTGTGATCTTCACTTTAGTCCTACAGTATAATTTTTCTTGACGGGTAGTTTAGACTTGAGACCTTAATAAAGGTAGGTCAAGAAGGATAATTATGATGTACATATGCAAATTATAATGACACAGCAAATTTGAATGCGACCTTAACATTTAAAAAAGCCATGTGGATTGATTTCCTTAATACATATTCATTAAGATATCATCGAGGTATTCTGCTGTATGCAGTTTTAAATGAGGCTTTAATTAAGCTACCTGCAGGCCTACAATTTAGACAGATGTTAGAATCTGTTGCTGGCCAGGACTCGTTGCCATGAAGGTTGTTCCAGCTAAGTAACTGCTCATGGGAGGTGCAAGAGACTAAGAGTTTCTCCTTGTACCAGCTAACTCCTCAGCTCCTGGAGGAGGTGGTACCGTTCCTGCATGGCCCAGGAGCTGGCGGGGGGCTGTGCTTGGCTGGCTGGATCTGATCAAGAAACAGACCTTGCCTGATAATTATTAATCACGGAATCTCTACGTTCCCAGTGTACAGTGGCTACTGCGAGGTTTTTCAGCAACACCTGGATTTAATCACAACAAAATTCTTAATGTTTCACTTTAATAAAAAATACATAATAATTTGAAGTATTTTTGAACGATTCCAGCTTGAAAAATGAAAATTACCTTTAAATCTATACAGGGTAGTTCCTTTGGGCACTTTTAATACAATAATTTATTAAGTTCCTATATTCATCATGTGTGCACAAATCTCATGTAAATATTACAGCTGTACTCCATGACAAAACAAGCATAATGCAGACAAAGAATTATACAGAGAACTGACAAACAGGGAATAAGGAAGATCTAGTATTTTCTGTACAAAAAATATGCAGCTTTTTGATAATTTGTAAAAATGCATAACTTTTGGCATTTCAGAGAAGAACACTGTATAAAAATAAATATTCTATGTACAGTAACACACACAGGCCAGGCCAGGGTTAGAATCATCACTGCAAAAGAAAACATAAACGAGCGTTAGTGACAATTCACTAACGAATGTTAGTGACAGTTCAGGAGGGGGAAGGCTGTTTCATGGGATAGAAGGACAGTGTTAGGGCAGCTGGCTCTGGAGTCTCCAGGAGGAAAAGAAATGGTGCTGGATCTCAGCAGAGATCCTTTTCACTTCCCTGGGCAGGGAGGACGGGAGGTTCAGACCAGGCTGACTCTCTGCCTCCAATTTCTTCCTGCCACTGTGGCTTCAGTTTTCGGCGTTAACGCACACAGCAGGTACGGAAGGTGGGCTAGACCCTGAGGAGTGGCAGAGGGGTCTGAGGGAACCGCAGAAAGGGACTCCTGAGGCAGCTGAACCATCAGAAGTAAAGGGGGGATAGAGGGGACAGGTACTTGCACCTTCCTTTCAGTGCTAGCCCCGAATCGAGCTAGCAAGCCCATTGCCTCCTGTTCTCCCGCAGCAGGAGCGCTGCGGGGCCCGGTGCCGAAGGCGCGGCGGGGACGTGCAGGGGCACGGAGCCGCAGCTCAGTCGCTCTGCTGAAAGCGAGCCATGACCCTCTGCCAGCTCCCAGTGCTGTGGCACCACGGTTACCTGGGGCATGCCAGCTCCCGGCCTCTGCTGAGTCAACTAGCCAGGAATCTGAGCTGTACGCAAATACGATTGCTCTGCAAGGCCAGGCAGCTCAAAGGACACAAATTATCTCCTTTTATCCCATAAAGATACAAACAAGGAAGAGTTTTGCTTGCTGCTTTTCAGGGTGTGGTCCTGGAAATCCCATGCATGCCCCCACACCTCTTTTGCTTTTAGCCAGACTCATTGACAAACATTAGCAGGACCTGTAGTACTGCCAGCTCGGCAAGGTCACAACATCTCCAGGATTGTTTTACCTTATTCCAGCAGCCTTGAACTGGAAGGCCATCTTCTCCCTGCAAAAAAGACAGGTGAAATAGCGGTTTAGAGCACAGAAAAGAGTGCAGAGACCGACGAAAGAAGGTGTGGGTTAAGTATTACAGCTGCAACAAACAGTCTGAACCAGGGCTGGAGGAATATTCTTGAAAGATATTCCTCACCCCTTTGGAGTGACCCAGGCTACTGGCTGACATAACCAGTGTAGCTCGAGGCAAGGGCTGAGACCGAGGAGGGGGTTGGCCCTCAGGCTACGCAAGGAACTTATGTACACGAGGTCCATAGGCTCATTCTCATTCTTCGCTGAGGAAGGTGGGAACACAGGAGGTCCCGTTCAGCCAGAAAAATACTGCAGGAAGATGGCAGTGAGTAGAAAGCACGAGATGGCAGGTCTGTGTCCTCAGCCTGACTCTGTAACGCTGAGGTTGTAAGCAAAGCCCAGAGGCAGCAATAATCTTGGGTCCTGATGAGGGTCTGGAAAAAACTCCGTTTCCTTTCTGCCCTGTTTTTTAAAGGGTTTGCTTTATCATGTGAGAGATTGCCCAGCTGTCCCCTCCTGCCTCTGAGAAAATCCTGCTCCAGGAAAATTAGAAAGGCGAGTGGCTAGGCAGACCCTGTGCTGGTGGAGGATGTCTCAGCTGACTCCCTGACAGGGGGATTTTGCCTCAATAAAGTCAGTTGAGATTTCTGCGAGAATTCCCTGGCACCTCTATAACCCTGAAGTCTTGGGCTACACATACCAAAATGGGAGCGTAATTTTTAAATTTTTTTTATTTATTTTAATAATGTTGAAGAAGGTTGGCTACTTTAAGGGTTGTACTACTAAAGACTGAGACTATATGGTTGGGAAATGCTTTTTTGAATTACTGCCATTGCTTTCATCTCAGTGCAGCCCAATTTGATGTGAGAATACAATCAGGTGCTCTTGAGCAGTAGATAAAGTCAGATGTAAGGAGATACTCCTCTGACATGAAAGTCAAATACTTCTGCTGTGTGTCTGTGTCAGATTTGTGGGCTATTGCTGTGTTCCTCAGGAGAACTTAAGACCAAGGAGTGAAATTGTACAATGCACAGTGCAGGCACGTTTCTGTAGTCAAATGACCCAGTTCTCACTTCTTCAAGTACTGCGTGAGAAATCTGCAGTGCATGTCATCCCATTTGAGAAGGGGAAAGGAAAAAAAAAACCAAACAAAACAAACCCAAACAGAAAAGCAAACGCACAGTAGTATATTGAGAAATAAACTATTTAAAGGATGTGCACTTTCAAGGGACCGATGGACTGAATGTTGCCATGATGCTGCAACCATATTGCTTTTCAAACACATTATTTTGGACTGTGGTCTCCTCGTGCTATTTCCTTCCCCCCATTATGTGGAAATTGCAGGTTAATTACTGGGTAAATTGTGGCGTTCCCATTGGTACACTGGTGGTGGTAGGAATGGCTGGTGTAGTGCATTGCAGGAGGAGATAGGAAGTTAGGTGTATGAAGGAATGGGAGGCCAGGGAGTTACAGCTTACGGATCAAAGGAAGACCAGGGTCACAAGGAAGTGTTTGTTGCAGGCGAATTTGCCGAGAACGGAAATGCGACGTGCTTATTAGTACCAAGTATCTCCTTCCACATATCTCAGATGTGTAAAGCATTAGTTCACAGCCTCCATGAGTTACACACATGGATGTGTCAGCTGGATGCTAAGCTTTTAACCTAGTTGGATCAAAAAACATGCTTATTCACGTTCCCAAGCTAGCTTGCATGCCAGAACACTATATATAAAAAATAACGGCATCTGTATTTCATCAGATTTTTTGGCAAGTTTCCCTTAACAAAAATAGGGATGAAAAGAAGTATACATTCTAACATGGCCATGCAGGGTAAATCCCAACTGAGAGGAGAGACAAAAAAAGAAAGGTAGTCTGCCAGGGCACTGGTAGAATCTTTGCACCTGTGAAATGAGGTGCCTTGTTCAGCTCATTCCATAGAAACCTGGCTGTTTTCAGTGCGAGGCAAAACACATGGCTCGGTGTTTATTCACCATTGTGGACTGCTCTGGGCAGACGTGATTTCACCTGTGGGACTGGCAGAAGAGTTTCTTTCTATTACCTGGCATTTACAGGGCAGCAACTGAGACTTTACAAGCGGTCGCTGTTGCAGTCGCTGCCCTAAAGAGACAATGGCAGCGCCCAAAGGAGGGAATGTTGGAAGGAAGACTGTTAGCTCTTCACAAAGGTCAAATACTAAAGGCTTTTAATGGCAATTTCAGGGCTAGTTTGCTCAGGAGACTAAGAAAACCTTCCAAACTAAATGTGGCTTTTTTTCTCTGGGATGTTTTTCCACCTATTTGAACTGATTGATATCCCATCCCTTGTAAATGGCATCAGACATCTTTAAGTAAGCATAAGGCTTGGAATGACCATGCTCAGGCAAATCTAGTCATGTCAAACGCGTTAGGAGGTCAGGGAAGTACAAGTTTCAAAGTATTACGGAGTTGTTGAGACTGCTGTAGGGAGCAAAAACTTCCCAAGTGCCACATCTCCAGAAAATCTCAGAATAAATTATTAGATTGGTGATGTTCAATGGGATACTTGGAAATCAGTTGAGATTAGGCGTTCCAGAATACCTTTGTCCTACAATAGTTGGGTTAGATGAGCACTAATACAATAATAATCCTTTAATACTTGAGTAAGATGGATACTGGGAAACAGGTGATTCCAAATTCAAGTTTCTTGGATGCTATGGGTACCATTTGTACTTCTGGGGAGAGTCACAAATAGGCACTATCTAGCAGGAATCAAGCATCCAGTCAATACATTTCACATGGGCTCGCTAACAGGGTAATTCTCTTTTTTCAGTCATGTTCATGTACAGGGTGACTGAGGTAATACCCAGCAGCGTCAGGCTGTGCTAGCCACATACAAGCACGTTGAGTTAATGAAGGACATGAGCATTGCAGCTCCTTGCTAGAAAGCCAAGCCAGTGCAGAGGTAGGTCTCCATACATTAGTCTACTGAAAGCTGTCAGTTTGCAGGCAAAGAAAGAATTGAAGCAGCTGTAAATAAATCCTCATTCCCACTACATTTTCCCTCATGCCACCAAGTAATGCTGGCAGCAGCTGTGAGTCACAGCACGAGGGGAAGGGCCTGTTTTTGACAAGAGCAGCGTGAGGAAGGTAGGATGGAGATAGGTAAGGAAGGAATTGCCAGGTGTTTCTAGGGCATGCAGCTATTTGAAAGTATCAGAAAATAACAACCAAGATAGAAAAAGCAAACAAGCATGCAGGAAAGGGAAGGTACGCCATACCAATGGGCATGGGGCATCCAGGCCGTCCAGCCCAGGTAACCCCGGCTCACCCTTCTCGCCTTTAAAACCTCGGAGACCCTGTTTATGAAATCAACCACTATCGTTATTTCAGTTAATGCCAGTCACCTCCATGTCACGGGAGGAGAGGCTGAGTCCCCCACTGGGATTATCGCAGGGCACTCTGCTGCATACCCATCATACAGATGTCCCATGTTTTCCATCTTAGTTTTGCCTGTGTAATCAGTAGTAGCCGTTTCCCTTCTGTTATCTGTGAGTCAGGAGAGACTTCTCTGAGCTAAATCTGAGAAGGATGGGAATGGTGTTTCCTCTGTCCTGAAATCATCCATTCTTCCTATCCTCACTAGGAAACCCAGCAGCTGGATTTCTGGATGGATGATCCACAAGTACTCCTGGGATTTATAGCAGTATTACAGATTTTTGGCAGTTGCCGTAGTGTATGAGTTCAGATGAAAATGTGTATGAATTCCTATATTTATTCATTTGTCTAGATTTATAGACAGTATCTTTTGACAGAAACATATCCCTTATGAAATAAGCGAGATTTGTTTTCCCTCTGGGTAATGCAGCATGAGTGCCCTGTGTTGCTCTCAGGCAATCATATCAGCTGGCCATTATTCCAAGGCAAGAAAAATAGCATTCAGGTTCTGCCGTTACATAGACATGATGACATTAAACACCTCCAGAGAAGAGCCACAACCAGCAGCAGAGGAGACACAGAGCTTTATCCACAAAGGAGAAAGCCCTGGGTTCCCAGCACATGGGACACCCCATGTACCCCAAACCTTTGTGAGCTCTGGAAGAGGAAGGAATATAACCATGGTCACTCAACAGCCTGATTGCTCAGAGGGTCAGTGGTTCCCCATCATGATGGCAGCTTTACCATTGACAGCAGTGGGAACCAGGCTGGGCCTCATCTGAGTATTGTACTTTTGCAAGACCATTATTTATGATTTCCTTCTTTCTTCCCCATCAACAAATCTTAAAACAATACATTTGATGAAACAGAACATACCAACGGACAGGGTGCATCTAATCCAGGCGCTCCTTGGTCTCCCTTATCCCCTTTAGACCCTCTAGAGCCTTTCTTGCCCCTTTCCCCCTGTAAATAATAGTTTAGTCCAAGAAAAAAAGAATACACAAAAGCTTTAGGATCATCCATTTCAAACAAATGTCAGCGATAGTTTTAAAAAAGGATAAACATTTAGGAAACATTTGAAAAGAAGAGAAATTTCCCTTTGAGATGTTAAGTGAAAGACAACATATGGAGCTACTAACCATTACTTAGCTGCATAAACACACGGGCCAGTGCTAAAATCCCACACTGGTAGACTGTAAGGGCTCTGCATCAAAGGGATTTACAAGCACCTCTGAACTTCATGGGCAGGCCTGCAAGGAGCACTACTCCTCCTCCATCAGTACCATCATTATGAGATGACTTCTCTGGACTTCCTATACGTTCAGTACAGTATACATTTGGAGAGAGAGGCACCTACTGAGAACTGGCTGACCCTAGACGCACAGGGTCCCTTCCTCTGCCACAGGAACTCTGGGGAAGCATCTAGGTGCCTGGTGCCTCCGATGACCAGACCTGCAGCAGACCCCAGGCAGGTTCTCCTGCTGTAGTAGGAAGGCACTGCTGGCACAGATGCCCTGTGTTGATTGTACTTTTCTCACCACTCTGAATTCTCATTCCCAAAAAAATTCTCACTCATGGGAAAAGGTTAAACTGTCTAATGAGCACTGCTTGCCACCATGAGTTGCTAGCATTTCCTTAAAAGCTGGGTGGGGTTTTTTTTGTAGGGCGATGGGGTGTGTGGAGGGGGGGGGGTAAGGATCTATTTAAGGATTTATTTAAGGATGAATTACTTCTATATCTCACAGCAACAAAGCTTTAACTTGAATGAGTGTGTTTGCCTGAATCTTAACAGTGGTTCGTGCACTGGGGTGCGTCAACGTTGCTAAATAGAAAAGAGCCAGAGAATGAAGCATGTACTCAGCCCGGACAATCTGCACAGCCTGCTTGTCCTCTGGGGTGCCCTGAGCAGTGCTCCCCGAGACCAGCCTGTTAGACAAGGGACTGACTAGCCCTAAGCAGCACAGCCACGTGGCAGCGGCTGGCCCCTGGCCCTCTAATCTGGCAGCAGACGTACCCCAGGCGGTATGATTCTTACGGTGGTTTGATACTGTGATTTTTCCACAGGCTCCATGTTGAGTTACACCAGAGCCAGGACAGAGGGGAAACAATTTAACAAATCATAACCAAAGAGAAGGCCTGCTGTCTTGAAGAGGAGCAGCATTAGGTCAATGAAAGCCAGCCACGCCGCGAGTGGGGCTGGTGGAACGCCTAGATGCCCTGTCAGCCCTCCTTACCCAGGGAGGATACAGCCCTCCTGTAGCCGGTCAGCCCAGGCAGGGCACAGCATGGCTCTTTGCCAGTTCTATCTATTCCAAATCTTTCTGTGTAACAGAGGAAATTCTCACAGCTGCTAAGCATAAAACAGGGAAAGGAGTTTTTGCACAGGGAGTTGCATTTAGGGTCCTTGTGGGGAAGGTTAAAGGAATTAAGGGATAAAATCAGACAGCACAGGTCGCTGTTTCTTCTTAGTAAAATAAATAAATAAATAAATAAATAAATAAAGTGTTATAACCCAAAGCTGGCAAGAGAAATGGATGGGAGAGGAGAGGTAATAGGAGAAGTCACCCAGAACCAAACACTGGAACAGATAGGATAATCCAGGAAAATGAGGCATGGGTTGCTCTGGAGGAAGGAGGAAGGAACTGGGAAGAAAGGCAGAAGAGGAGGCAGGGATAAAGGGGACAAAGGTGGACCTGTAGAAGCAAGGAAGACACACATACACACAGGAAAAAAACCACAGGCGGTAAAATAACAGTGAAAATATCAGCCTGGTAGCACAAATTCAAGGTTTATACTTTTTCAGCTGGGTTACTTGGAAGGCCATCTGTTCCCATTGCTACCTAGTGCCACAATACTGTCTCTACCTGTCCCCAGGTGCAGCTATGCTGACCTCCCACTCAAAAAAGGGCAGCAGAAGCATTTCTGGGATTTCAAACCACTGCTCTGCGTTCAAGTAACAGAGAGAATTTTGGCAAAGTATTTGGGAGCTTAACAAAGTGGTTCCTCGTTTTTAATGTACTCAGCACTGGAAACCTTCACATTGAAGTGCTGTGCTTACTGCTGCTGTCTGAAAGGAAGAGATGCATTTAAAATGGACACATCTCCAACTTCCACAGAGGCCAGCATTGTATCCCAGCCCCTGTGGAACTGGTCAGAAGTGGGGTGTTGCCTTCTCTTTCTGACTTCACAGCTTTCTTCTTGTTCATTTGCAAGTCTCCTGACTGAACTGCTGGTATAGTTTTGCCAGCACTTGGGAGAGACCGTCCCACACTTCTGAGGAGGTTCTGGTGTGGAAGCCCTGTGTCCCACTGTAGGGGAGACCTGGTGCTTTGGCTGGGGTACGGGGCTGCAGAGCAAATCCTGGGGAAGCAGCACTGTGTCCAATTCTGCCAAATGGTACTTGCCAGATGTCTCTGATGACTTCAAAGGGATGGAGGCATTCAGACAAAACAGCTGTATAAAGGGGACTCACCAAACCCACGTTGTTTAACTCTGTAAGCAGTAGTGACCTGCTCACAATTTTTGAAGAGGGGAAGCCCCTATACAAGGACTCAGTGGGAAAAGTGGTATTTTCTAGGATCCTACCTGCAAAGATATTGCACTTGCCCTTTTCCAGTCTCAAGTTTCTCACACTTTTCAGAATATTGGCTACAGTGATGCAAAGTGCATGCATGCTTCAAGGCACCAGCAAAACTTCCCACTCATGCTTTCCAATTCATCCTCTACAAGGAAGTGCAGTTTCTCCCATTTTTCCTTTGTTTTCATGTGAAAGCTCAGAGAAAGCCTATCTATGGCTAATAAAGAATCCGTCTTTTAAATGAGATACCCAGTTTTACACCCAACTGAAAAAGTCTAGAAATTCTGTTAAAGTATTTTTTGTTTGGAAGCTACACAAACAAAATAAAACACATCTTAGTGAAGGGGAAGTTAAGAAGCAAAGCCAGAAATGCAGTGATTAAAAAAGGGGAGAACTTCAGAGCTCCCATGAAACGTGGACCTTTCTCCCCTAGTTTAAGATGCCAATTGGCTACTGCTTTCCAAAACTGCCCATTCTGTGCAGAGTAAGGTCAGAAATACATTGCAGATAAAGGACAGAGAACACTCTATGTATCAAAAGCAAATTCATATAATGAAATCACCACACAGGCACATGCACTGTAGAACTTTACATTTTCAGATAAACTTAGGTGATACCAGAGTCTTATGAAGAGAAAGTGTATGTGTATGTGCAAGTACATGCATAAAGACATACAAATGTGTACTATGTTGAACTACTTGACATATTTATAAAACTGTAATCTTACAAAGAGTCTAATCCAGAAGACATTTATATTTCTAAATATAAATCATATTCAACTATAGCTCTCAACTGTTTTTATCAAAAAGATTCAGAGCCTTAACAGGCAAGAAATTCCTTACATTGTGGAAAACCTGATGAAAAAGCAAGGATTTCCTCAACATGCACTTTTTAGTAATGTTTATTTTTCTGTAACACAGGTGGTATGACAGAAAAGCAGCCATTCACGTTATTGGTTTCAACCCAAATCTTCACCATCACATCCATTCAGGACAATGCCTGAGGAGGCTTCGTGTCTGATTAGTTAAGATAAGTGAATTTAATTTATCTTTTCCAAATTTCCATCTTCCAGATTCTCTGGAGGTTCATTTGCTAGAGGGCAACCTTCCTTTTCATGCTTCAGAGGGAATTTAGAAGTAACGTAATAAGATTTGCTGGCTCACCTCAGTTAATTCTCATGGGAATCGCTACACACACCAGTAAATAGATACGCAGGATTTCCTAAAGCATATCATGTTAGCCCAACTCTACTACACCTGAAGTCCCATGCTTCAGTGAGAAGAGAGCTGTGACAGCAATGAACACATTAGAAAATCCCTCCTATTGCCTTCAGATAGATGTACCACAACATCCCAGGTGATTATACAAGCTACAGGTATCACCTGATAAAATACAAGTTTGTAAAGTTACTTATGTGAAGGTCAAGCAGGCAGGATTACATGCTAGCTACTTAAGGTTGCTCAGGAGTTAACTAGTCTTTCACTGTGTGAAGACATTAGTAACTAAATACAAGAAGTTTGCCTGGTAACTTACCCGGATTCCTTTGTCACCAGGTAGACCTTGTAAACCCTGAAATACAGCAACACAAAAAGAAATATTTCAAAAAAAATATTTTATACGCCCCATTGTATTTCCACTCAAAAAGAAGAATGTGTGCCCAGTTGTTTGTTTTTACCATTTGTACCAATTGCTGTATGGTAGAAAAAAAAAAAAAAAAGACAAAAACTTTTCCAGCAGACAACCTCCTTTTCACCTCCATTAGACCATCCAGGTTGTAACAGCACTTCTACAACTCTAAGGGTTCTTCAAATAAAATACAAACTAGCTCAGAGAATGCAGTCCCTGAAAAAAACAGCAAACACAACAAGGCAGCTCCATGATTACGTAACACCACAGTTCCAACACTGGCCCCATTTTGCAAAAAATAGTCCCAACCAGTGGAAGTAACCTCACTGAAGGCAGCTTTTGTCACTGCAATGACAAGACAGGCCCTCTCACACAGGTGGGAGGCAGGCACCCAAGCTGTGGAAAGGGAAACAGAGCAGATGTGCTCAGAAGCAGCTCTTTGGGCTAAGATAACACGTCCTGGGAGTCCTATGCAGCTTCTTTTGGCAGTTTGAGGACCAAGGTGAATTAGTTTCCCTTCAGCTTCATCCTCCTCATTCTGAATCATTGCTCTGAAGCTACCAAGCTCTTTCTGTTGCTCTCATAGCATACACAGGTTTGCAACTTTGGTTTTTTATCACCTAACCTAGCTGAAATTGCAAACGCTGTATTACAGCAGCACCTTAAGCTATCAACCACAGCAAGGGAAGAGGCACTGTAGGTAAAAAATCCCCGGTACTCCCATACTTACAGGAAGCCCTGCTGGCCCCATTGGTCCTACAGCTCCAGGATCTCCTTTACTGCCCTGAAATGAAGACAAGAGAGTAAAAAATCTAACATTCTTATTCAGTACAAACAGGCAGCACAGCAGTGGCTATAACTATAGAAGAGAAGTAAAGGACCCCTTTCAAAGCACCTGAAAACCCTGAGGATGAGATACTCAAAATTCAAAGAGGCCCAGCTGAGGGTCTTACATGCATGAGGAGAGAGAGTTCCAGCTCTAGAAAAATGTAGAGCTTCACCATCACAGAGACTTGCAGTATCTTCAGAGAAATTACAGAGCATTGGTCAGTTCTGAAAACTCACCCTTTCTCCTTTTGGTCCTGCTGGTCCCGAAACCCCAATTGGTCCTGGAGTACCCTGTAGTTGTAGGAAGGAAAACACATCAGGATATTTTTATTCTAGGGCCTCATTAAAGGCAGGAGACACTGCTGCTCCTTTAGGAAAAAGCACAGCTGGGAAGGACAGTCTGGTGGTGGAAGGCATCAAGCACCACTACAGCTTTCAGTGTTGGTGGCGATGGATTTGAAGTAGCTGTTACAGGCAATTTGAAGAACATGGGAACTACTGTTACGTTAGATCACGCCAGCACCATTTTACAAAGCCTTATTTTTAATTTTGAAGCTCTCTCTTGACAATTGTTACAGCAGGCATTGCTACCAGTTCCACAGGAGGGATGTTTTTTCTTTCTAGTTTCTATCAGACAAGGCTGAAAGCTGTAGCAGAATAAAGGCCATAAAGGCCATTTAGATATATGATAATCAATTTTCTTTTCTTTTTCTTTATTTCCTTATTTTCTCCTCCCCCCACCCCCCCCAACTCCCCCCCCACCCCACCCCCCGGAGTCAGTTGAGTTGAGCAAAAATGAAAGAGGCCAATTACTTGGTGGCAGGCAGCCAGTCAATCATGCAAGTAGAAAGACAACGTGCTGCAGAGGTGGATGCAGATGCATACCTACACAGATGCAAATGAAGGGCTATCATTCAGTCCCAGTCCCTCTGTTCCCTTTTTGCCATTTATGTCACTCCACCAGGCTTTCAATCATGCTAACAGGAAAATGCAGTCTTTTTGCCAACCCTTTGACACAGGGGCCGTCTCCCACTAGCATACCAAACTTACTTCCCAGTGCTGCTGAGATGTGCTTGGGCTTTGGGAAATGAACCAAAGCTTATCTTTAACGCCGGCAATAGGGCAGTTAGGCAATAGTCCTTCTGGCTAAGAACAAGATTCAGGCACTTTCAATTCAGCATAGACTCCTTGAACTTGCTGTGGAGCATTCCCATTGGAAGGTCTCTTATGACTCTTCCAGACCACGTTCTACGGTGGTCTGATAAAAGTATAGCTTTCAAATCTGCCGTGTGCAGTACACCCACCTAACTACATAGTATAGACAGGCGTTTACCTTCCTAACCCTATATCACATGCTTTTAGATCAGCAAGAACTTTGCTAACCGTGTAGGTGTTGAGCTACAATTCCTTCATGGAGCCTTGATGAAAGAATACCTTTGAGGCTCATTACCTGCCTTCTAGGAAGAACAAAGAAAGAAGCTTCCAGAACAGGGACATCTTTCTACAGTCTTAAGGAAAAGGGTCTTGCACTTTTTAGTGTGAGCTTGTAATCCTTAGGCACTAAAGTAACCCCTGCAATGTGAGCGGGATGACTCATGTGGATCAGGAGAGCTTTTCAGACAAGTTAAGATCTGCAGAATGGAAGTGGAGAAGTAGCTCATGCAACACAACTACAATGTAGTGAAGGAAGTGAGAAAATCAGGTTCTCCCTAGGGTCATGCACAGGAGTTCACATCACGGAAATCTTAATTGCCTGCACATATGCATTATTTTAAGATCACCGAGCTCTCACCACCACATTTATAAAGTTAAATCTACAGTTTCCCAAAACAAGTGACTATATAAGCTGCCATTCAGATTCTGTTCAGAAGTTAGAGCAGCTGAATTATTTCCAGTTATGCTGAGGAGGAGAAATTGCTTTTTCTTTTTAAATAGTCAAATGGATCGTACATGAGGAATGTGTGATTTCCCAAGAGGGATTAAAAAATATTTGGCCCTTTAACAGCCAAGAATAACATTCTGTTACCCAACAACAGCAGAATGGTTTGCAGAACCAGGTTAGCATTACTTCTCTCATTCCGAATTTGACAGACTGAGAAACTTAGGCACAAGGAGTTTGTTTCCTTCACATCTCACAGTGAGTTAGCAGCAAGAAGTGGGACTCTTGCATCTTCCTGCTCCACTATTAGATGTTGCTACCTCTCAGAGGTATACATTAAACCGGAACACACGCCACCACTGGCACCCCCAGGCAGCAGGGACTAAGGAAAGTGTGTGCGGAGTTGCTGAAGTCGCACGGCATTCTGCTGCTGAGAGGTGAAGGGCTAGTCCTGCTTGCAGGCGGCCTTTTAGATACAACTTCTTGCGGTGAGCTGCTCACCAGGCTATGGACAGGTACCTGCAAGCATACCCGCAACTCATAGCGATGCAGCCTTAAGTGCCATGTGTGAAAACAACGCACAAAGCTTTTTGCTCACAGGATGAGACACACAGTCATTATTATGCCTAAAGCAAAACTGAAGAACAACTGTCCTTACAAAGTGGAAAGCATTGAGAAAGACAGGATGGAGACCCCTCACAATAAAGAGGACAGGAGAACAGAGCAACATGGAACCATGCAGAGGTTTCATTCATCTTGTTATTGAGATAAATTGGAACAAGTAGGCTGTGATCCCAGGATCCAAACAGACTGTAGTATCAAAAAAGACAAGCATGTGACAGCACTTCTCAAAGTTTAACCCCCCTCCCAAGCCTGCTTTGAAGAAAAGAAGGTTATTCCTGGTATAAACAAGACTCTGGTGGAAGAGACAAGACAAATCACGATACTGGGGAGGAGGAACGTAGGGTAATGGAGAAATGGAACTCACCGGTGGTCCAGGCCTGCCGTCTAAACCTGAAGCACCCTGAACAGACGGGGGAGGGGTTAACAAAAACAAGGCAAGAGGAGAGGGAAGGAGGGTGAGGGGGAAAGGAGAGGGGAGGGGAGAGGTGAGTGAAGCAGTGACTTGAGACAAACATATGCTTGCAATAAACAAAAATTAAGATCTCAAGGACAGGTGATGGTACTTACAAGCAAACCAACAAAAACACAGAAACACTGAATACATATAATGTTGACCTGCAACTTTTAGATCCCTTTGAGAATGCAAATTTCCCCCTCTATGTGCCACCAGGAAAACCCCTTGAGAAAGCAGCTGTTCTGTGACAGGTGATGAAAAGGACAATGTGACAGTGGAGTTGAAACTTGCATTGCCTTTGCAGCAGACTGGGCAACACAGATGAGACACAAGGCTCAGGGGACCAGAAGCCTGTGGTTACAGAGGCATTTACAAGCAGTACAGAGCCATCAGTCCTTCAAGTTCCTACTAAGAAACCCAAGTCCTGTAGGTGCACGCTTAGCTGCAGGCTTGCTCCACTCTACATCCAATTGTTTAGAAGCTTTTATAACAGGTGGCTCATCTTCCTGTGTCACCAGTGCAGATTTTCACCAGAAGAAGATTACGTGGCACTTTTCTGTCCACTTGGCTCTTGCCTTGAATTTCCTCATCCATAAAACTTAAGAGTGGCTCTGCCCAAGGCCCATCTAGCCCAGTGTCTTGTCTCTGACAGTGGCTAGGAGACATTCAGCTTGTTGGCCATAGGGAGAAGCCCAAGGCTATTGCAATCAGTGCTGAAATGTGCTGAAATTCTGGCATAATGTCAAGTCCTAAGTAACACATGAAAAAGCAGCAGATCCAGCCGTGGGATTTTACAGAGTCTGTCTTTGAAATATTTCAGTACCTGTTTGACACTGCATTTAGTGTGCCGGGCTGAAAACACACTGGGTCAGGCATGGAAAAGCTCATGAAGAGAATTAGGTAGCTCTGAGGAGGGATACAAGATCCACAGTATCTTGCTGATCTTATTAACAGCTCAGTAATCTGTGCTTCCTAGTTGGCCAGCAGATATTGTTGGTCTAAACACAAAACATTTCTAAGAGGAGCTTCTGAGCCAGTCTTCCCTTCTTGGCAGCTCAGGAAGAGTGATGCAAAGAGCTAAGGGACTTTGGTTTCTCATGGGGCTCACTGCTGTAGGAAAACCAGGTAGCACGTTCCCTGCCACGCTGATAAGCTTGTCAGGATAATTGCTGGGTCATCTTCTGCTCAGACTGTCATAAAAGCCTCCATGCCCTGTCCCAATACCGATACCCCACTGAGGGAATAACCATTTACACAGAAAGCTTCCATTTGCGTTTCTCAGGGCAAAATGGGGACTGGGTTTTTGCTTCGCTGAGGCACAATCTTCTGCATTTGAGCCTTCCAGAAGCGTTGCTTTCTCCCCGCTGGCTCTGCACAGAGCCACAGTGAATACACTCGTGATGAGGTCGCTTGAGTGCCTAGCTACATGCGATGCACCCAGGCCCTAGAACGTAACTGATGTATAGCACAATAAAAGGAGGAAAACATTTTACAAACAAGGACACACACGTTTCAGCCAAAGTCAGGGACAAGGGATCTGAGTGATCAAACACAGGCCAACAAAGTCACACAGTACACAAGATGCGCTTTGCGGTGCTTTTTCCAGGCGGTGTGTTCAGCAAAGGGAGAGGGTGTGCTCTGCCACTGGTGCTTTTTATGAGGAGAGAGCTCGGGGGCTGCAGAGCAACTGGGTGGGACTAAGTTACCACTAATTCATTATCATCTGTCAGCTCAGACAGCGGGAGAAGACGCTTTTCGCATTGTGAGCTAAGAGCTTCACAAAGTCTTCAGGTTTGTATCTCTAAAGCTACTGTAATTTCTTTATCATTCTGCCAGTTCCCCCTTGCTAAACTAAGCGGTGCACTAACACTAGTCTAATGTGGCTGAGTTCACGTGCAGCAGGGAACACAGCAAGCTTCTACCGTGTCAGGGAAAGCATTGATTCCATTGCAGAGGTGAGAGGAAAGTATCGGCTTGTGAAGAAGCTGACTCCGTTCAGAAGCACAAAGCTTTGTACAAAGCTTGGCCCAGGTGACAAACAGCTGGAAAAGTGTTTCCTTTTTCACATTTTCTTGACTTCTGTTCCTGGTTTTGCAAAGTGCAAAGAACCCACAGGAAACCTATTGCTTGTTTTTCCCAATCCTGCCAGAAGCAGGAAGAATTAAAGTGATCAAGGATCTATTTAACAGATCTAAGAGACGAAGGTTCTGTACAGAAATTGAGGATTTAAGTTTTAAAAGCAAAGGCACAGTTATTTATAGATCATCTCTGTCTTTGACTTTACGTGTCAAATCCTTGTGTGCGTCTCCTATTGAGGGATCTTTTTACAGCTGATTTAAGTTTGGATCATAAAGTGCTGCTTGCTTCCTGGATACTTACGGGTAATCCCAGTGGCCCTCTGTCTCCTTTTTCACCCTGGGAACCCTTCTCTCCTTTCATTCCATCAATCCCTGCTTCCCCCTAAAGGAAGGATGAAGCAGAAAATAAACCCACCATAACACCACTTATATAACAAACATTCCTCCCTTCAGAGAGCAAAGCAGCAAAGAGAATACAAGAGGCAGCAGAGTAATGTTTTAGGCCGATCTCAGCCCAGTGGAGAAAATCAGTACCAGCCAGCCAACCTCCGTGTAAGCGCCTCTTTTAAGTCAATGGCAGTAAAAGGACATTCGGGCCCAGTGCATAAAGGTGGCCAAAGGGAAGCTGAGCTCACTTCTGTGTTGCTCTCCAGGCTATTGCAAAGAATGTCAGGTTAATGTAGGTAACTAGAAGTTGTCTGATAGGGTGTTTTTACATTTTAAGATGTGGATCCACTGGAAATGAATGGCAAGTGTCTGTAAGCTTTGAAAAAAATCATACTGAAGTAATTTTTGGAAACACTTTTGTAAATGCAAAGGCATCAATTTCAACATTTGGCAAAACATAAATTCATCATTTTTTCCAGCTATATTTTTAAAATTCTGTATTATAAACTATAAAGCAATATTAAACAACATACTCCTTTTTCATAAATTCAAAATGCAGCCCAAAGATCCTGCTCCCCTCCTCCCCCCCATTCTTGTTCATAAGGCATTTTAAAACATTATCTTGGTTGCATTTTGAAACAGAAGTGTCAGAAGAACCGTGTTTGCACAGTAACAGTAAGCCTGCTTGCGGTACTCTCCTACAGCTGTAAGACAACACATTGCTGGCTCACTCTGCCAGCTCCAGTTTCTATACAGCCGTGCACCACTGCTCTACACCAGCATTTGGCTTGAGCACATGCCTGAAGAGTTACTTATTTCTGACGTATCTGCAAAGGGTGTAAAATGCTCTTCTTTCCCACTACTGAAAGCCTCATTACAAAAAGACTTATCACGGGTTGCAGGGATGGCACAAAAATTTCCACACTCAGGACATCTCATTGCACCTGCTAATTATGTCTACACAGATCCTCTGTTCAAGGAGGAACTGGTGCAGTACTGCCCCTGCCTACAATCCAGTCTGCGCTGTGCCAGACTCACCTGCATTTGTTTGGCACATACCCCAAAGACAACTGCATCTTAGGGGAGTTTTCCTAGACACTGGAGAGCAGCGGCTAGTGAGGTACAGACAAGCAAGACAGATAACTGTATCTGTAATTAACACTTGGAGAAAAGATGAATCAGGATAAACATACCATCCCCTTTAGCACCCAAGTAGTGTTGGTAGCCAACTACTAAGCGCAACCAGAAGAATTAAGACACTTTCCATATTTTCCAATCTTTGCCAAGAATGTCAGAGGAAAAAGACAGCTCTCTAGTGTCATTTGTCATATGTACTGACATATATACATGTCTCTGAACATGTATACTGAACAATTCTACTGAAATATTTTTTCATGTCAGTACTTTTTTACAGCAGGCAAACCAATGGTGTATGCTGAGCATAAACACATTTAGATGGAGATTAGAAAGCTCCTCATCACCAAGAGCAGTGAAGTTCTTGAGTGGCTTTACAACAGAATTCACAGGGTATAGAACCTGGCTAATTTTAAGCTAGAGCTCAGTTACTTAGGGTTGTATGACAGGCTGTTCATCCCACTGTACATACCTTCACCCTTCAGACAAAGATTTCAATTATGTTCTCATGGGAAGATTTCCAAGGGCTGGTGAATTCCCACTTCCCTGAGTGAAAACTGGAGGGAATGACCAGTTTTCTGGGTCCTAAAGTGAGAGCTGCTAATCAGTTTTTTCAAGAAAATACCCAGAAGGATCTGTCCTCTTACCACGATGGAAGAAAAGCATCACTTGAAAGCCAGGAAATTGATACTGAAGGGAATTCTTGCACCTGGGACAATTCTCTTAAAATTTCAGGATGTAATGTTTTGCAGCCTTACCTTCGGTCCTGGGAGGCCCTGAAGACCCTGTATTTGGGATGAGAAACAAGATATGAGTAATATTTAAGGATGTGCTTTAAACTTCAGGTATCCCAGTTCAGTGTGCAGTATAGAGTTTTCGCTTTCTGTCACAATGACGGCACAAATGCTGAGCCTGAAAGCCTCTTTATTTGTCTAAAGGGCACTTCATGTACTGTTCTCATCTGGTAATGAGGAGACTCTCGCCAAGAACAACCTGGCAGTGGGCCAGGCTTGCTATTAAGACCTTTTCTGCAGTTGATCCCTTTAATCCCATCCATCCCGTCTTGCTGCAGTCTTCCCTTTCATCTCAGACTAACATAACGTTGTCCCTCTACCTACCCAGCCCATCATAGCTCTGACCTATTCTGGGGAGGAGGCTTTTGAAGTGATACTAATCACGTTCCTGTTTCAATACTCCAGTGTTTGTGGCTGTTTTCTCTGCCCAGAATCTTCCCCAGCCACCCCCCACTCTATCCTCATTCCCAGTGCCTTGCTTCTCAGGTGAGTCACTCAATACTTACTGAAGGTCCTGGTGGGCCTTGGGGACCAGGGGGGCCAGATATCTAGAAAGCAATGCAAAAGAAGTCGCTGTCATAATCTGCTGCCCTCCGAGGGTAACTCCTGAGAGGGGACACAGGGCACGGGGTGCAGTAGCCTTACCAGGCTTGGAAACCTGGACTCCCCCTAAGGACTGTGTTTGGAAGTGGCAACAACCCAGGACAGAGTAGCTGAGAAGCAGCAGCAGGACTCTGGGGAGGGTTATGCCACAGTTGAAGATATTTAGGAGGAGGGAAAGCAGTGAGTTTTTTTCCAGAAAAAGGTCCACTTCCACTACTCTACCACCATTCCTGCAAGGAGGCTCAAGGCCAACAGCTAGCAGCTATTTCAAAAGGTAGGAAAGAAGGTGGCTGTCTCCACACATACAGAAGGTATTGGATAGCCTGTGGGACTCCTTGCCGCAGGGCATACAAAAGCTAGGGGTGAGCTTTGAGGGGAGAGCAGACAAAATCAAGAATCAAAATCTATTGAAAAATATATATATATGTAGATACATGCAAGTTTTGTTCAGGAAATCCATTCACCACAAATGCCAAGGAAAACATTTGTCATGCTTTCCACAATCTTCTAGTCTTCCCCAGACCTTCATTATCGATTGCTTGTTGTGAGCTAGATTGTTCTTGTGTAAGGGAAAAAAGTAGGGCATCGGGAGCTAGAGGTGGCCAGCAATTAATTCCCAGAAGATTAAACTTGCTGCCCTCAATGAAGGGTGTGTCATAAGACAGTAGGACATGCTGGTTTTCAGTAGCACTGCTGCCAAATCACGCCTCCCCAACTGCTGACGTTGCAGAAGGAAAATGGGAAAGGTAACCTACCGATTCTCCCGGAATTCCTTTGTCTCCACGCTCCCCAGGCTCACCCTTCTCTCCCTGCACACAATAACAGACCCTGTCACCACCAGCTGCAGTCTGGGGTGTCACTGCATCAGAAGCCACCTGTGAACCACCCACCCATATGCTGGCAAGGAGCAGTTCCCCAAAGGAGGAGTTGGAACACACCATATATTCCACAAACAGCTCCCTTGTGGCTCTCCTGCACCTCTGCTTCCCGAGGAGACACCCTACAAAAAGAGGGAAACCTCCAGGAGCAGCATCTCATGGCTGTGCGAGGGGGGTGCCACAGGGCTTTGCTTGCCTTTCCCCAACAGCAGCCTGACCCCTCTCTGCTGCACTACAGCCCCTAAGGGAGGGAGTATGGCAAGCAGGGTGACAGGGAGTTGTGCTGCCAGCAAACTAGGCATCTCAGCTGATGGAGCCATGCAGGGGCTGTGGGCAGCCGCCAGAGCCAGCGCCTCCAGACTGCAACGGGAGCAGACACCCAGCCAGACCCCTGTCTGTTGCTGGCGACCTGATGGACATTCAGTGACACCTAAGCCCCTAACTAAGGGGTAGGGGTTTGAGGCTCCTGAAATACTCAGCACTTTGGGAAATGAACCCTTTGTGCATTGCTTTGCCCCGTTTTCTCTTTGTCAAGCAGGAAAGAGCAGCCTGCCTTTTTCACTCTTACTGTCAATCCTGGAAGTCCAATGGAACCCGGCAATCCTGGTGGTCCTGGCACCCCTTGGTCACCTCGTTCACCTTTCTCTCCAGTGGGGCCATCAAGACCCTATGGATCAAGAACAATCTGTGGATTCTTTGCAAAGCTAAGTCAGGCAGACACACAAGACATAATTGCAGGAGCTGAGACTGGCTCTGGTTACCCCAAGAACACACCGAAAACCCCAGACAACCATCCGGTGCCCTGGGAAATGCAGGGCTTCACTAGTATTGAAACTGGACACGCAAATGCCTGAACATCCTCCTCTCATCGTGGATGCACCAGTGCCCAGAGTGGGGATGGGGTACTGCTTTCCTGCCTCCATGTTCTGCTCGTGGTTGTGCAGTTTGCTGGAGTTCATGCTAGAAATCACTCCCCGATAGCCAGTTGTTGTGACAACAGGAGTTTTACCCTAGTAATCTTGTAGAGAGACAGAAGCTCATTGCATAAAATCCTCTCAACTAGTGCTGGGGACACAGAAGTTGTGACAGTCTGTAGCTGGGAGACTGGGTACTCTGCCCCAGTTAGTGGCAGGGATATAAGGGGTTACCCCGAGCAGTTGCCTTCCTAGGAGGGCGTGCATGCTGGTACCTCAGCCTTCTCACTCATGGTCAGACCTGCTTGGTTACAGTGGTTTTTCAGTTTAAGCAATACACCAGGCAGCAAGCTGAGGGAGTGACACAGTGCCCAGAGAACAAGGCAGGTAGCTGGGGACAGCCGCTTCAGCAAGCCAGGGAGCCAAGACATCACTTCCATATTGGCACACTTCACACAGCAGTAACGAGGTGCCTCCAGCACCCACCTCGGAGGGGCTCTGAGGTATCAGAAGTCCCAGGGCCTTACCCCATAACCTAGATAGCCAGCAGTACTCGGAGAGGCTTCGATTTACTCACCGGTGAGCCAGCTTGTCCTGGTTCTCCTTTATCGCCCTTTTCTCCTGTGACCCCAATATGACCTGGCTCTCCCTTTATTCCAGGGAGCCCATCCTTTCCTGGCAGTCCATGAGGGCCAGGGGGGCCCACTTCTCCAGGCTTGCCACGTGGTCCCTAACAGAAATCCACACAACAAAGTGAAATATTTACAGCTAAGAGTAATGCTACTCCTGCAGAGCGACTCCCTGGGCCACAGCCTCTTTCACTGCTCATCCTCTCACTCACAGTAATGCCCTCTGAGGAGTCATGGGTGGCACAAAGTAGATTTGCCATGCCAACCCAGCTGCTCCTTATAAGTTAAGACTTTGATAAACCATTAATGCTCATTTTTGCGAAGCAAAATACTTTATTCCACTGTGGGAAAAGCAACTGTGCAATGTCAGTGACAGAGATGGAACATACTAACTCCAGATAAGAACACTGAAGGAAAAAGCAATTCACAGAGGCAGTGTCTTACCTTTTCTCCATCATGGCCTGGAGGACCTGGCAAGCCAATTTCACCCTGAAACACAGAATTGGTACTTTGGCAGTTTGAAAGCAGCTGTTCTGACTCCTTCTGCATGGCACTGTGATGATGAAGGGTAGACATTACAGAAACAGTCTGCAGGGACTCTGATAACTAATAGTCACCAAGAAAAAAGCATGGAAACCCCTGCTGAAACAAGCCACATTGTGTGACTGACTAAGAATTTCACCAGCCTTGTTTATCCTGACTGACAGTTCGCAGTCCCCAGCCAATACAATCCCCACACAGGGATCAGTTCCCACAAACTGCTTCCTAAAGTGGAGGGCAAGTAGTAAAGATCCTTCAGATCTTTCAGATAAGGTGTTATCATTGTGGGAAAAGATGTTTTCAGGATGTTGTGCATAAGGAGGAGTGGTAGAGGTCAGCAGGACAGTTGGATAGTGCTGGAAAAGGAAAATAGGAGCTTTGGGGAGGGTTGTGTGTGGAAATTCTTCCTGGACCACTCTGTTTCCCTTAGCTCTGCAAGTATGGAACTGAGCAAATACCTTCTGTCCTGGTGGCCCTGGAGGTCCAGCCGCACCAGGAAGTCCTGGGGGTCCCTAGATAAAGAAAAACTTATTTTCAGATTACCAAACAGGGCTTTTATTTTTGTGTTTTGAAATCAAACAGCTTTTCTGAGTTTAGGGGGAAATAACTGGGGAATTTTCCAAGGGACTCCTAAAACTGTATTTGTGTGGGAAGACAAGCGATGGAGAGTCCCGAGTGAGCAAAGGCCGGTCCAAAGTGAGTTGGTTTTATGCATGTATTTCTTTAGACCTTCATAGAAGAAACCAAAAATGACCACAGCTATTTGCTTGTGAAACAGAGATGAACTTAACAAGGTTTTCCCTTCCTATCTACAAAAGTATATTTGTAGAACAGAAATCATAGGAAACACTGCACTAGTTAGATCCCAACCACAGCTTAAACTGAGCTAAATGGCCCCACATTTCCTGATTGGTCTTGGCAGTTACTGCTTTAAGGAGACCTAGGGAGCAGTCTGGCCTAGCATGTGATGCTACTTAACACTTGTGTGTCATATTGCATTTTAAACCCCCAACTTTTTTCCTAACTGGGTTTCTTGTCCTGAGAAGAAAAATACAGGGACACTTTTTCCCTTATTTTGGCTCAAAATAACTACTTTGCCTCTCTTTGTCTTCAAACAGCTTGTAGTCACTGCTGGTTTAAATGGTTGGTTTTGTACAGGACTGTTATTTCAAGTTATACTTACCAATGGTGAAAATGTCCTCCCCTCCCATCACAGAAAGCATCCACCACAGACTGCCAGTATAAGCTTTCTTGCAAGGCACCCAAAATCTCCTTTTTCACTGCTTTGGTCAGCCCTCCTTGCTCTTCCCTACCCTTTCTCAGCACTGCCTGTTTTGAGCAGCACCTATTACTACTTAAAGCAGAGAAATAAAGGGCCTGATTAGAATTCAAGTGCCAAGATCAGAAGGCAAGATTGAGCTTTTCCTCCAGCTGTCAGCTGACCCAACATTGGTTCCCAATAGCAAAGGTCAAATGTTTTAGCCACACCTAAATTGCCATATGTCCATCCTAAGCAGATGGCCTGACTACCTGCTTAAAACCACACAGCAAAGCTAGGAACTCACCATCAAGGCCAAAGTTCGTATTTCCTAGGAAAAAAAAAAAAAGTCAAAATGGGAAACAACCATTGGAAAACTAAGCTTTTCCTGGAGGTAGTTTGTTCTCCACTAATGTAACACTGGCCCAAATGAGCAAGGAGCCCAAAAAATGAACAAAAGCAAAAAACTACCTCTGCGTCCCATGGAGCTGTTATGCTACAATTTCCCCTTTCTCCAAGTAGAGCCCAAGCTAACCCAGAGCTGGGCACAGCCGCTCACTCACTGCACGTCATCAGTACGTGTTTTCGAGGAAGCTTTGCTGTCCTTTTATTCACTGTCTACCTCAAGTCAATGGGCCACTCTTGAGGGGATTCACATGACCTCTATGTCCACCAGTGTTAATATATCAACTAAACAAGGTGCACAAGTATTTCCCAAAAAGACTGTAAGCAGTGAGTTGTGGGATGAAGGAGACTATGGAACAACTAAGTACTTCCATTTGCTGCTACTGCTGAGGAAGCAGATCTACATCATTCTCAGCTGTCTGCGTCCCCTGGGAAACAGTAAAGCACCCAGCAGTCACCTCATGGGACAGAAGGGCAGTTGCTCACCTGGAGAGCTTCACTGATGTTCCCATCATAGTCCATCATTTCATCCTTCCCAGGCTCTCCTTTGGGACCCTGCAAAATACCAGCTCTTCAGCCAGGGCTTGGGGATTGCCCTTTCCATGGGGTACTCAGACCCCTGAAAAGGGGGTCTCAGAGGAGCCTGTTTCATGAGCTTCCAGTTTTTCATTTATTAAACAAAGCTCTTAAAAACACATTTTATAGAGGAAACACTGCAGCAGCATAGCCAAACCCAGATCACCGTGCCATGACCATCAAAGCTGGCGGTCTGGTGAATGGTGAAATTGTGGCCAGAATCCAGGAACCGGATTGTCTGATTGCCAGACTTGGGCATGCACCAAGCACCCTCTTGCTGCCCTTTGCTGGTATGCCGAGTGTGAGTTCAGACTAGGATGTCCAAACCCACCTCCTCCTATGAATGTGGTGCAAGCATGCACCCCGAGGTGGCTCAGAAGACTTTTCTTCCCCTAAGGTGGGAGTGTCTTCTGATGAGGGCGTGGGGGTGGAGAAATGGCCTGTCTCAAACTTAGCCATTGCCCAGCTATATGCACTTTTAGTGACAGTGAGAACATCTGTTAAGAAAGCAGAGGCCCAACCTAGACTGTCAGTGTGGTCCCACTATCCTTAGACTCCTCTGAATGGCCAAAACTCTTCAAGTGTTAGTGAAGACACCTACCCTTGGGCCCATGGGTCCCTGGTCTCCTGGTGAACCAGGCTCCCCCTGTAACAAGAGGAACATGCTGTTAACAAAGCCTATCCCTTCGCTTGCTTGAACTCCAGGAATCATTGTTCTCTGCTAGCCCTCTGAAACAGTCTAGGACTAGACAGCATAATTTTAAAATGTTCCTTTTCAGCTAAGTTTTGTACATGTAGGAACAAATTTGCAGCTACTGAACCTGGAGCTGGGCTGTGCAGAAGCATTCTGTACCTTTTCCCCCTGTGACCCTGCAGCACCAGGCCGGCCAACATCACCAGCTTCTCCCTGAGAGAAAGAAAAAGGGGAAGGGATGGGTTTGTATTGTGTGGAGGGGGCCAGTTTTCATTTTCAGGAGGAAGAGCTGGACCCTTCTGGGCCCCCTTCTCCTCCAGTAACCCAAATCTCTTGCCATGACTTCACACCAAGTGCTCTTCTCTTCTACCTAGCGGAGAGGGAATATTCAGCATGAAGGAAAGCACCCAGTTCAGACCTAAAGTAAGTGCACAGGAAAGCTGTTCCAAGTGCACCTGAGACTGGACCTCAGATTTAAGTGTCCTTGGTGTCCTTTGCCAAAGAGCAGGATTTTTCTGCTGCTGCTCCTTGAGGAGGTAGATGAGGAAGGGGAAAGGAGACTTGGAGGGCCTCTATCCTGCCTCCCCATGTCTACCCTTCCACAGGTACCACAGGGACTAGAGCTTGTCATTTATTCTGAGCACCTGATTTCTCACAGAGCCTAGAGGGGAGTTACCTGAGCACAAGGAGAGAATTTTCCTCCCAGAAACACAGTTCACAAATTCTCTCTCTTTCAGCATATAAATCAACAGAACAAAAACAATCTGCAGAACCTGACATCCCTTCAGCTAGTGATCAGAGGTGGGCAACTTTTGCCCCTTCCTACACACCTCATGCAGGCAGCGCCTCACAACACACAACTCCCTGCAGGAAAAAAAACCACTCACCTTTGGTCCAGGGGGCCCAGGCAGACCTGGAGGGCCAGGTTCTCCTTTACGTCCCACCAAGGCATTCTCAGCATTCCCCTTCTCTCCCTGTTTGCAAGGAAGAACAATCTGTGTGTCACAATTTAGTCTCTCTGTGTCTGTAATTTCACTTGCCAAACTGTGGGCTTAGAGAGACAGAGCCCAAGACAAGGTCCATCAGCTGGTCTCTTGATAGCCCAGAAATGTCACCAGTCCAGGGCCACCAGCAGTCCAGGAACCAGGCTAATGTAGTTCTGCCTGGGGGCTCCACCTAGAGCCCTGCCAGCAGTCACAGCTTTGGCTGCAGTGCTTCTGCTTGGTCCTTATTCCCGAGGCCATATAAGCTGCCTGTGGACAGACCTCATCCCCCGGTCTCTGGTTTGAACACAACAATTTTCTTCTGCTATTGAAACTGAGCTGATAAACCACCTGATGATGGCTTTTTTGGGTATGTCTTCCCCTGGAGCTGTAGTCATCAGCCAGATAGTCAGCCCCGCAGACCGTATCCTTTGCACAGAACAGATACAAAGGCAGTACAGGAACACTTTGCTTACACCATGTTACCATTACACCTTCATCCTTTCCTGAAGTGGCCACTGTCATTCAGTGCACTGTCCCCTTTCCCAAAGGAAAAGCACCCTGTGAAAGTCTGACTTGAAAGGTGTGATTTCTATCCACACCTGGGAGCACAGGGAGAAAGCCACAGTTCCAGAGCTTAGCTTTTGCTGACCAGCCCTGGGTCTCTGTGAGCACAAGGCTACTCTTCCAACTCAGAGCACAGCAGTGCAGCTCCCAGAAAGTCCATCTCCTCCTCACACATGGATCTTGGAGCAGGAGAGAAGCTGAAATACCATCTTACATCTGAGGTCATGCATTTAAAGGGGATCTACCAGAACACGATTCCGTGGTCACAATCCCAGGACCACAGCCTCCCCCTTGCTGCAAGAAGGTGTGTAATTCCTCACAAAAAGGCATCCTTTGTGTGACCCGGTCACACCTGCCTGGGGATGACATCCAGCTGAGCTCTGCAGAACATGCTGCTGTACACTGTGACAGTGACCTAAGAGCACATGAGAGGAAGGAGAGAGGATGAGAGTAGCCCTCCCCCAAAAAAACAGAGAAGATACAAACCTTCATGCCAGGGAGCCCAGGAAGCCCAGGGTCACCAGCTCGTCCCTTCTCACCCTGTTGGCAAAACAGACATGGTCGGGGCTGACTCTGCAGGCTCTCTGTTGTGGAGGAGCAGTCAAAGGATGAGCTGCTCATAGTTTCATACCCTCTTTCCCTTCCCCAGGGGATTTAATTTTAGGCATAGATAAGGCATGCTCCAGCAGCACCTGCTCAGGATGGTGAATGTTTTTTCCTGTCCTTTTGGCTAGCTCTGTACATCATTGCCATTTCTCTCCAAAGGAAGGTGAGCGGGAAAGGGATCCAGGATCGCCCTCTGCACATCTTCCTTATCACTCTGGTCTGCTAAACCCTTTTCTCCATCAGTTCTTCATCACAGCCTCTCCCCATTCCATATACCAAGAGAAATTGTTGCCCAGGGCAAATTTTATTTGGAGTGCCCAGATAGAGTTCAGCTCTCTTCACTGAAACTGTCCACTGCTTGAGTCTATCCCAGTTTTTACACCGAATTACACCGTTTCACTTTGACAAAGATCTCACAACCAACATGCCCACACCGCTCCCAAGGGGTGTTTCCTGCCTCTGTTCCCTAACTCCAAATCCCAGTAATCATGCTCTTAAAAAAAAAATAAAAAAAAAATGCGTAGTGCAGCATCTCAGCCACCAAGCTCTGTGACACAGACTGGTTGTGAAAAGCAGTGAAAACAGGAGTGGCAAAAATGGCAGAGACAGAAGATGATGGTGTAAAATGATGGCTGGAGAGCAAGGCCTGCAGACTGAGCTGTGAGGCACCACGGAGTATGGAGAATGCCACAGGCAGTGAGTGATGGAGGACATCCAGCATTCACTTGATGAAGTGACTTTGCATAGTTCACTGTGACATCTGGGCCATCTTTTGAATACTGGAGCTCAGTTAGTGGCCTTTATGTTGATGTTAAGTTCTATGCAGCTCATTCCATCCAGCTGCTACACCCATGGTTTCTAGCTATTGTGTCCTGTTTGGCAGCCTGCATTTTGCCAGGACAGACAGTGATGTCAGAGGTTTCTGTTACCATGATGAGAAGTTTCAAATGCATCCTCAGAAAAAGGTGTGTTCTTACCTGCAGTCCTCACATCTCCAAGACTTAACAACTTGTACAGATCACAAAGAACAATTCAAACCCTCTTTTCCCCAGCAGGTGCCTAGTTCTCTCCGCAACAGCAGCACACCAGATCAGCAAGGCTAGCAGAGCTCCTCCCGGTGCCATACCGCTGCCTGCAGAGGCTGGTGCTGCACACCAGTCTCGTCTGAGCTCAAGGACACACAGTTGACATGCAGAGGACTTGCATCAATGCTCCAGTAACAGACATGCACTGGTGGCTTCATAGAAAATATTTAACTAGCAGAAATCTTTTTTTTTTTCAGGCAATTCTAGAGTGCAGTGACCCCTTTCTCTAGGGTAATTTGGCCTCCAGCCACCTGTCAGGCCTGCATCCAGCTTTCCTCCCCTGCCAGAGCATACACACTGCTTCTGTAAATTGATGCTTCTCTCCCTGGAAAGAGGGAGAACATTTTCAGGACTTCCTACCCAAAGAAAAGGTTTGGCCTTTGGGGTTTTTTTAAAGATATAATCTCTAATCCTGACCCAGGCCTCTGTGAATCCCTGATTCTGCCTTGCTCTGGTTTTGGTATCCTCCTTTTCATTCAGGGTCTAGTTTTTAATACCCATGTCCATAAGGGCTACTGAAAACATTCTGTGCTACCTAAAAAAGGGTGTAAAGAAGGAGATTTCTTGAGTAGGGAGTTGAGATTACTGAATCCCTGTTTAGGGTGTTATTTCTGGAGTCAAAAGATGCAGCACTGTCCTTAATCACTCCCAGGACAAGACTACATCCCAGACATCTCATGCCCCAGCCTGCCACCAGTCCCCCATGTCCTGCAAGTAGGAACATGCAAACACACTTTACCAAGGGGCAAGAGCCAGAAAAGGACACATAATCCCCTGCAAGCACAACAATGCAACACAAAGCAGGCTCCCACCAGTTCCCACTTGCAGGGAACACAGCACAGCACTGCCAGGACACCAAGCCCAAACACACAATGTCCTACCCGCTGCCCCCTCTTCCCTGGCAAACCTGGGGGGCCCATTCTCCCTGGGACTCCAGGATCTCCCTTCGTGGGGAAGAAAAGAGACAGAGAATGTGTCTGTTATATGGCTGTAGCATGCTGTAACATAACCCAGTGAGCCTCAAACAAGAGGAGCCAGCTGTCCAGAAACCAAGCCGGCTGCTTAGTGATGGAGAGTGATGGGGTATTTTTGTTCTGTGCCCGCCACAGGAACTCAAACCAGGTCACGCTACACTGAGACGGAAGACTATGCAGGGCAGTCACTACAGTGCATGACAGAAGAACAGCCCCCTTCAGTAACATGGGAATACTTCTGGTGGACACAGAAGTACTGGGAGGCAGAAGGGGACAGGGAAGGGGAGAGGGAACATACTTGCTAAGCAAAGTGTGCTGTGCTTATTTGGTGGAGTAGGGAAGAAAGGAGGAAGGCAGCGGGAGAGTATTCCCATCAGCACAGACATGAGCAGGAGGAAGGGAATCTGGTTGCAGTATGGTCTCCCTCTCACTTAGCAACATTGTATGCAACTACCATTTTGCTTATGCTGGCAGGTGCCATGAGGGCCTGGATTTTGGCACTGGGAAGCACAAAGCCATTCCTCAGCTCCCTCAGCTGCTCTGGGAGGGGTAAAATAAATACACAAAACAAACCAGAGGTGCAGGCTCAGAGCAAAGCATTCTGAGAGTACCTTTTCTCCTGGAGTTCCGGGCTCACCCTGGTGAGGAAGAGACAGGAAAATAAAGTCAAAAAACAGAAGGAAAAAGCACAAATTCTCCTAGAGCTATCAGAGTGGAGGAAAGAACACTAATCTATGGAGGCCATGGGCTTGTAAATAAGGGCCTAAGGATGCTTTAAATGCATGTTAGTATTTGTGCCTGGAGCTTGTTTTATCTTCATTAGCCAGCTCCTAGGCTGCTGAAAGAAACCAGCAAACCTCAGACAAGTGGCCTTTAAAACAGAGTAATCACCTTATCACCTTGCAGTATTTCAAGACAGGGTTTGCCAGGTACAAGAGAGCAAAATGAGACAAGATGCACCTGCTGGCCTTAAGGAATTTGCCTAATCCTAGCACTGTGTGCACAGGAGCAGAGCAAGGCTGCGGTTGCAGCTGGGGCTGGGGGGAGGCTGTGTTGTTACAGGATCAATGTGGCACCAAGGAGGAAAACCATCCCCACCAGCCTTGAACATAACTTCTTAGTTTCTGTTTTCGCCAGCAGCTGGAGGGAACCAGAACAACAAGTAGTTGTCTCCTTGGGCATCGTGGATCCCCGGGATAACTTTTAGCCCCCTAACACTGCACCTGGCCCTTTGCCCTGCTGCCATCCCGAAACTGCTGTGGTCTCACAAATTCACCAATCTCTCTGCCTAGAGAGGTGAGTAGCAGGGGTACTGCTGGAGCCGGGTCTGGTATCTGTGCCAAAAGCGATAGCAGTTCTGATACTGCCCTTTAGTGGGCGCTGTCCGACCACTTTCCCGTGCCTTGCGCTCTCCTAACTTAAGCCATTGCAGCGTAGCCTGAAACTGACCTTCATCCCTGCGGTGGCCATCCCAGGAGCGCCCTGGCAGAGAGAGGAAAGACAGGAACACCTCGTTTGAAATGAACCCGACACAAACTTTTAAAAAAAAACCAGTATTAACCAGGTGGAACTAAAAAAGCAAAATCCACATCTTTTCCTTTCCAAACCCGAGAAGTAATGCTGTAACACCACACAGCACGCATCGTCCTTCCCTGTGTGGGTTGTTCACCTATGGCAGTGGCTCTGCTTTCCAGAAAGCTCCTCCAAAGGTAGGCATCATGAGAATAACCCAGTCAAGACAACCAGATTTCCACCCCCCAAGTTTTAGTCCTGCAAGTGAAGCAAAGGCCAACAAGCAGAACAGTGTCACATAACTGAGGAATGCGAAGACAGACTGAGGACCAAACACCCAATTCAGCATTTGATCCCAGATACACCAGCTCAAGCATCCCAAGAAAGGCCAGCTTGTACCCCAGAGCCTTGGTCTTGCTATTTCCCCTCATTCTGTTTTTATCACAGAAGGCAAATCTTGCAGTAAAATGTTTTCAGAAGAGCTCTGAAGCCAGCCACCTTAGGAGAAAAAAAGACTTCCAAGCAATTCAGGCGTTATTCTACAGCCCAGAGCAAGCCACCGCCAGGAGACCGCGGAGTCCAGCCTGCCCTGCAATCCGAGACAGGTGCTTTAAAACCCCAGGAGGCAGCTGCCTCCACAGGGACAGTCACATTTCCCTCGATGGCATTGATGCAAAAAGCAGGTCTGCCCTACCAGCCCTTTGCTCTGAAATCTCTGTATGCCTTCTGTTAGTATTAGTTAGGTCCTGATGAAAAGGTCCAGTTACAAAAGCAAATATGAGGGATAACAAAGGTAAGGAGAGGGGAGGAGGTGAAGTAGGGTTAGAAGTTGGGAAATAAGAGGGGTTGGGATGTAGCACGTGAGGCAGAGAGGACTGGGAGCCAAGTTCAAAGTGAAAAGAGATTGGAAAAGTTCAAACAAGGAGGAGTGGGGAGCCAGAGAGCAGCAGGATCATACCTCTCAGCTTTCTGAAACAGAAATCAGGGACAAAGCTAAAAAACACAAGGACAGAAGATGGAGATCAGGGATTCTATGCAATAAATGGGGAAAAAAAGCATTCCAGATCAATTCAGGGGTCAGTAGGTTTTAGTGAATACGGACTAGAGCCATGAAAGGGATTACGTGCAGCAAGTGGCTTGGGTTAGACTTTCATAGTGCATTTGGGATGCCTGTTCCTCACTCTGACCTTTAAATGACAGTGAATGCAGATGATGTTATTTTCTAGTATTTATCCTAAAACTGCAATACACACACATGCAGGCTCGCTCACACACTGGCCCTGATTCAGTGCTGCATTAGTCTGGATTCACACCAGTATAACCCTACTGATCGCAGTGGACTGACACACATTACTGAAGGTTGCAGTGGTCACTTGGGACCCCCAATTTAAAAAACACCAATTCCCTAGAAACATCAGCAATTGGCTGCTCTCACTAGTATAAAGCATTAAGATCCTGATGTTGCAAGACAGCATCAGACTAGGCATGCCATTTGCTTTGTAAAACACTTATTTCCCCCATCATCTCCTTCATAAATTAGACCCTATGTTTGGCAATTTAGAAGCAGAAAGAATTCAGCTGAGGATAGTCATTGACTAACAGACACACACACAAATCCAGGTGATGCTTGTGCATCAGGGACAGTCGAGTGGTATGGGTGAGATCAAGCAGACAGACGTCACTCCATTGTTTGCAAGGTACCTTAGTGCCATGTCTTCCTGGCAGCCCTGGCATGCCTCTCTCCCCCTGGAAGGAGAGCAAGAAACACAGAGAAAGAGAGCAAGAGACACAAGATGAGTCTTCCTAGGGCTCTAAGGAGTGCCCAGGACACAGGTGATGAGAAAGCTTCTGGGTGAGGCGAGGCACAACTGATTTTCCCCACCTGACTCACCAAGCTGACTGCCCTAGCATTGGCCATCTCCCACCAGTGGAACCTCTCAAGCCTGTTGCGTGCAACAGGACTGACCCCGCTGGAGTACCACAGCAGCAGCACTGGGAACAAAGACAGTCCCTGTCTCCTGCTACCGCATCCTGTGCCATGGTATTCTGCAAGGCTTAGGGAATCACTCAGTCTGCAGTGACTACAGGATGAACAAGATTATCTGGAGAAACAGAAAATCCAAGGGTTGCCTTGTATCATCGTTACCTTGAATTTTATCTGGTGGCGATTGGAAGATAAAACATCATCAATCTACATATTGCAGTTATTTTGTTCTGGCTGTTTAGTCCTTGCTTGGAAGGTCTATTCAGCAGGGATGTATGTACATGCTTTTTTTAAAAGCACTTTTTGTAGTTGTGGCATCCTGTGAACTGTATTTTGTAAAATACCATCTAATACCATAACATACATAACCTAGGTAGCATGTGCATCTCCTACTCTATGCAGCATACATACTATGGTATTTTCAGCTATAAGAAAAAAACCCCAATAACTATGAATATTTTTGTACTGGAGAAGAGGGGACTACTTTCTCCCTCCTTCCCAGCTACAGTCCCTGCTTTTTTCCTTAAATGAGACCAAGCAGAAAAGACCAATGCTTTCTACTGGGAGGCACCCACACTGCTTGTGGAGACTACCCCCCCACAATATCCCTGCATGTGAAAGCAATTCCCTATCCCAGAGACTTTCCTGGAAGAAACTGCGTGCCTGAAGAACTGTTTAATTATTTAGCCCTGCAAAAGCAAAGCCACCTCAGTGAAAGGCAGCAAGGTAGCCCCTTACAGGGGGCAAGCTACAGAGCAGTCACTCTACTCTACATTTTCTGGTGATGGCCTCAGCTCACTTGCACAACCCCGGCTGGCACTGGCAGGATCACACAGGCATTAGCATTAGAGCTAATTAAAGAGCAGGGGCAACAAACACAACACTGCACCATTAAAAAGCAGAAAGAAACCCCAGAACAAAAGCCAGAGAATATGCAGAAAAAACAACTCTCAAAAACATCTTTAAACGCTTACGTATTTGAAAACCATTGTAATATGATAAGTACCCACAGGGCTGATCCTTTTGGGATCCCCCAGTACCCTTTAGGTTGCACAGGGTGTCAGAGCCAGGCAGCAGCAGCCCACCAAAACCATCATTAAAATGGTGCAGCCAAGCCAGAAGCTGCAAAACACCATCAAAGGCAGATATGAACTGTAAAATGCTCAGTGCAGGTCCCTACTGGGCTTCAGGAAGACGGTCAGCAGGAACTCCCAGCTCTTCTGAGCTTTGTGCTGATTTAAGGAATACTTCCCCGATCTCTCTGGAAGACTTAGGCTACACCTCTCCCCTCCAAAAGAGAGGAGACCCCCATATTCTCTTCCCTTACACCTGGTATGGGCAGCTTTATATCCACTGGGTGACAATCATGACAGGGCATGCTTCATGTGATCAGCTCGTTAGCAGTAATGGCTACAGCTTGCCAATTAAAACAGAGACCCTTCCTTTTTTGCTCCTTGATGTGAAAGATGGATTATGAGGGGGTTATAGAGCAAGGCTGTAGGCAGTTTCTTTATCATTCTTTCCTCAGAGCATGAGAAAAAGCCTCATCCTAATGACCTCTCAAAAAAAAAAAAAAAAAAAAGGAAGAAAACATCAGTAGAGCCAAATGTGACGGTTAGGCTGGGGGGCAGTGAGTTAAATCCTTATTCAAATGACCCAGGCAATCACATTTACTGGTTGTCTGATTACCTTTTTGGGACACAGATAAAGGTCTCAATATGATCAAAACACAAACGGTAGCCACAGAAGAAAACAGCTAAGTGAGAATCTATGTTGTGCTGCATCTGTCACTGGGTGGGGAGAGGTTATAAAATGAACAAGGGGTCTGTGTGAAACTAGCAATCCTCTTCAGGCCTGAAATGTTCTTCACTACCAGCAACAGCAGTGATATGCTATGCAAAATTGGTCACTACAGCAAAGCTATGAATCATAGTGTTTGTTCAGGGCTCCTCAAAAAGAAGGCAGAATGTAATCCAAGTAACTGGACCCAAAGCCTTCCAGAGTCCCAAACAATCTTCCTAGGTGGGAGGACAACAGAAAGAAGCGATTTCCAAAGACAACAAAAGCATGCACTGCTGGATGTTCAGGAGCTGCTACCGCATGATGTCTGGCTGCTGATTTAAGGATACCTCTGCACTTCCCTTTCAATTCCTCTGAGCAAAGAAGAAAGGAAGTAGAGAGAAAAGTGATCCTGACAATAACAAATGGAAGCCTGTGTGTGAAAGAAGAAGCTGCTTTGGAACTGTGGAGGTGCCCCTTTGGAGCTGCAATTTAGTATCACAAAAAGCAGGATGGGTTTCATCTCCACTCTTTATGAACTGGGATGAATAAGGGCCCAGGCAGCAAGGGTCACCCCGAGTCACTGCTCTCTAACACAGAACCAGGAGGGCTTTCGCCCATGGGTGACCCAGAGACATCACTGGAAGACTTGGAGACTTCCCGGTTGCCAGAGCCCAAATGAAGGACTGATTAATCCTTGTACGTGGGTGCAAGCAGAGCAGGTGTCTGCTAGCAGTGACACATTGGAGTTCAAGCAAGGGTGTAACACAGTTTGTCTTTCCAGCCTTTTCTCCCTCCCAGGCCATGCTCTAACTTCAGTCCTCCACCGGAGCTTAATGGGAGAGCGAGAGCACCTGGCTGTTGAGACAGCAGCAAACAAACTCCTAGCCTCCAAAACACAGTAGTTCTGGGTGCAATTCCACTTCTGTTTACACTGGTACAAACCAGAAACAATGCCTTTGAGCTAGAATTACACTGATGTGAAGATGGACACAGGGTAACCTTTGGATGTCACATGCACCACAGTATCTCTGAGGAGGTATTATTTTCTTGTAGGAAGACAACTGCTGCTGTTCTATTCAACTATTTACGTAGAGCCTGCTTTCCCAAATAACATTTCTTTAAACTCGATATAACACATCCATGTTAAGTTCTGAAGGGGCCTTTTCTCCCTTCAAACAGTAATCTACCCAGATGGAAAAAATATAGAAAGTGTATATGCTACACAATAAATGAGATGCATGCCACATACTAAATACTTAAAATGTATGTGTCACTGTTAATGCCTTTCAAAAATATTACAGGACCAGTCTTTTTTCATGATGCTTAAGATGTATAGCATGACACAGTATGCTCTGACTGTCATGAACGCTTCCAATGTTGTAATGTTTTAAGCACAGCCTACATTGAGTAATATACTTTAAATGTATGGTACAGTAAATCTCAGTCAAATAGATAACATCTGGGCATAGACCATATAAGCCTGTAAAACGTGTCCAGAAACAGACAGAAAAGCTTGGTGCCAAACCTCAGCCTGAGTTGCAGAGTTTGAGTGGATTTGATGCGTCAGCTAACCAGATTTTATGAGGAAACCCCAACCTAGCCCATCAAATGGAGAGATGTAGCAAATCATTAGCAAGCTTCGTAGTCAGAGAAATGCCTTTGGTAAGAATCTAATTCCACCAAATGGATAAAGGCTGCTTTTATTGCCTGAGCTCGGAGTGTCTGTCTGTGGTTAATCAGAGCACAGATGTGTACTCCATTAAATACCCTCAGAGCTGCCTCAGACCCAGCTTCCTCTTACAACCCATCGGCCCAAGGAGCAGTATCTCCCAGGTGACCTACCATGTTAGAATACCGTATTTCTCATGCCTACCTTGATGCCAGCATCCCCTTTTTCTCCCTGCCCAGCAAAGGAGAGAGAGGGAGAAGAAACAGAGAGGGACAGTGAACATAAAGTGAAATTGAGCAAACAGCATAATCATAACAGTGATGGCCAAAGAGAAAGTAGCTGAAAGAGCGAGTGTGCGGTAAATGCAGCCCCAGGCCTCCAGAGAACTGGCTCCTGATAATAACATGGTACCAGCCTAAACACTAGCTGCAGCCCACCCCTCCCTGGGAGTGCAAGGCAGTTTACATCGCTGGAGCGGATGCTGGAGGTCGCCTGTACTAATGCTTTCCTACATGTTTTGGGTGTAGACAAACCATCAAACCATTTTACAGTCCAAAGTATCCTCATTCTCCCAGCCTTAATGCAAAAGCCTCTAAAAGGTGGGTCAGTTTCATTCTTTAACAGGGGCCTGTGCAGAGCTGAACTTGGCCCCGGTTCAGCACAGCAGGGAATTGCTCTGGCCAAAGCGTTGCCCAGGCCCTTTACACAGGAGTTTTTCTGTTTACATGGCTTATAGCAGGCTCTAGAGAGCTGCCTCAAGCCCCAACCCTCTGTATTCCTATAGCACATCTCTAAGCTTGCCTAAACTTCACTTATCTGCCCTTGGGAGATAGCCCCACTGACTCTGAGTTTAAAGCGTTACCTTGGGACCAGTAGCTCCAGGGAGGCCATGCGCACCGGGCAGGCCTGACTCGCCCACCTCACCCTGAGGAAGAGAAGAAAGAAAACAAGAGAAAGAAGCAAACACAGTGAGCAGCAGGAAAAGAAGCCTGTGGGTTGCCTGAAAGGTCAGCAAAGATGTGAGAGAGATGTGCTCCACAGAAGTGCCCACCACACACAAAGCTACCATCTGGGTCTCTCTAGGAGAAGAGCATCATTCCGCATCAAGAAAATTATCCAGGGTGTAAAACGTATGGATTGAAGGGAGTGGTCCCACAATCCTGTATCATATCAGAGCCAGTATCTTTGCTCAGCTCTCTGCCCTCTTTTCCCTTTCCCCTGAGCAACTCACCAGGAAGGATTTTTCCCCCTACTTTCATCCGTTCCTTCCACCTTTCCCAGGTCACAACCTAGGGCTCATTCCCCCAAGACGAGTGCAGGCCTTTTGCTCGCTAAGTAAATTAGCCAGACAAGTTGTTTCATGTAAGAGGAGCTCATAGGAGAGGCCCTCACTGCGAGGTCATTGCAGGGACCCCCTCACCGCTGCTGTGTGCTGAGAGCTGCCCGCCCAGCGCACACAGAACAGGATGGACTCTTAATGGAAAAACCGACAATTCACTGGAAGAAGAGGCAATAAATTGTGTCTGTCTGTAGGAGCGGGCTGTGGTCCATGGGGGCTATAATTTCCACTTCCTGACCTAACAAAAACGTCTCAGTTTATACAGAACTAATTAAAAAGCGCTCAGGTCTTGCCATTTTGCTCATAGAGCACCTATAAAGTAACATGGTGATAACACGGGACACAGGACTCCTGCCTGCTGGGAACACTCACCTTCCCCTTCTGCAGCTGAAATCTCCTTTAGCAGTATCTTTTCATTCCCTCTCTCCCTTTTGATCTTCCTTTGTGTCTTTCCCCTGTCTCTCTTTCTGTCTCTTCATTACATTCTTTGGTCTTGACAACCCTGCTGTTAATTAGCTGCTGCTGAAGACATTTGGGCATTGCCAGTTTCTGCCTTTCAACCTGGAGCAGGATCAACTCTTTCCTGCTTTATTCCAAAGAGCAATACACAGCCAGGGATTTGGCCCTTTCCAACCTCCTGTTCAGGTCTGGATGCACAAGAGGTATATTTCCACCTGGAAATGGGTGTAGAGAGGCACACAGATGGGGAGACACCTGTACCATAGCTACTGGAGAATTAAAGATATCTCTGGGTCCAGCCACTCCTTATGTGGGTGATGACAGGCAATCTGTGTGCCTGATGCAGCCCCATGTCCAGCAAGAGCAGAGCTCAGCAGAGAGCTCCAGAGGAGCCCACAGATTTATAGCCGTGATCCTGAAAGGTTTAATGCAGCTTAATTCATTTAACAATATTGAAGCTCCTACCTTTCTGCCAGGGTATCCCTGAATCCCAGGGTCTCCCTGCAAAAAGCAAAAAGACAAAAGGAAGTGAGGCTTGGCCTCAGAATGACAAATGCCTGTGCTTTTCCCTGGGTTGATGCTGGGATGGAAGGGCTTTCCATGGGGAAAATTCACCTTTTTCTCAGGGTGACTCCACTAAGTTCTGGACCCTTCAGACCCATGGATCACTGTTACCTGCACTGGACTGAGCCCTAGCAGGAAAGATGCAATAAGCAGTGGCAGCTGTAACTCATGCCAGCTCTGCAGTTCCTATCTCCTCGTCCTGGCTACATATCTCAAATAAGAACAAATGGGGTGAGTGGCTACAGCTGAAAAACAACAACACCCCACCTCCCCCCCTTGCCCTTTGGCAAGTGAATAAATGGGAAACTGTGGTGGAGTTAACAATAGCATTGCAAAATCAGTTCCTGAAGCGCTGGTAAATGCTTTGAGAATGGAAGAAGCCAATAAAGCTGTGTGTGGCAAAGGATTTTGCAAGAGGGGCTGATGAGGCGTGCCTTGCTCAGTCAAGATGCAACTCAGACATGTCGCCTGGACAAAACCCATGAGTCAGCACATGGGCCAGGCCCCAAAGGCAATACTGAGCTGGGTTAGAAATATTCCTCATCTATTTGATGTAACTTCCTTTCTCTCTCCCCTCCCCATCAAAATGTACACATTTCTCCTTGCCAGGAGCATCCACATCTGTTTACCACTGTGCTACCTCTAAGTGAGGCGAGAGAGATGTCTCACCTTCGGTCCAGGAGGCCCAGGTAAGCCCTGTAGAGAAAATCAAAACAGACACTGAAGTTGGCAGATGTAGACATTACATGGACTCCATGGTGATGGGAGATGCTGACCACTTTGGTTTGAAATACCCATTTACAGTGATGATTCGCACTGGTGAGCTCAAACATCCCCAATCTATTCTTCATGCCAACAAATACTATTGTAACACATACACACAAATAAATTCATGTCTATAGTGCTCCATCCCATCCCCCCGGTCTGGTCTCACTGAATCTGAAGACGAAAAAGCTGCTTTGCCTTATGCATTGTGCTCCAGAATTGTTTCTGTTTCTCTGGCTTTGCTTGGGAAACTTGTTCCCAGCCCACTGTGCAGCTCTGGAGTAAATCAAGCATTTGCAGCTTCCTCTGACAAGCTAAATAGAGAGAATGTATTAACAAACAAACCACTTGTGTTTTTAAATGAGAAATAACCGAACAATTTACCTGATACGAACCATGAAGCATACCAGATATGTGTGTATGTAAATATAAATAAACAAAATATCCATGTGGGAGCTGCCTTCCTGATGTGAGCAGAGGGAAGGAGAAAGCTACTCTAGACACGCTCTGATGCCTATACCACCCTTGATGTTGCCTGCTTATAGCAATTCAAATGTTTAATCATCATGTCCTTGGCTCCTCAGAGCTCAAAGGGAGATAAGGATGATGCTTATGGGACACCCAACCCCTATATTGTGTGTGGAAAGGTGCTTTTCCATCTGGGAACAAGACTTGCTTGTCCTGCTAGCAGGCCTTGAAAAATCTTTGAGATGGAAACTCCGTTCACACTGCAGTGGCTGCAGGGCCAACATGCCATGTTTCTCCCTACAGCTCCCAGGAACTGAGCTGGTTTCTAGTACCCACCTTTCCATCTCTGCCAGGCTTCCCAGGTTCTCCCGTTCTGCCCTGTTGCGAGAGAACGGTACGTTAGCAGGATTTTCTACCCTGTCCCCTGCCATTTAGCAATGATGTTATTTTAAATGCTGCTTCTGTTTTCACCTTCCTCGGCTGCTTGCTACCAGCCTGAGAACAGGACAGGGGGAGGACTTCAAAGGGTCATAGGGATTCTTATTGGTCAGGTTTCTGCTATGAGCAGGACAATTACACCCTTTGTGTTACTTCCTCGCCATGGCTGCTGGCAGAGGCTGAGGAGCAGGAAATATGCCAGGTGTCACCCATGTGCATGTCCAGACAGCAACAGTGCCAGCTGCACACCTCTGCCTGTCCTTCTGCTCCTCCTCACACCTGGGAACTTCTTTCTCCTCACACATCTGCATCCCTCTAGATCTCATGTCCATGGCTGTATTGGCTTCAGAAGAGGCAACAAAAACCAAAGGAAATTGTGTCCTACTAGGGAAAGACAAAGCAGAAAGCTTTTTTGTAACTGGACTTACAGGTGGCCCGATTGGCCCGGGCTGTCCTGGGGTTCCTTCGGGTCCAGCCGGTCCAGTGGGCCCCGGTGGGCCAGGGGGCCCCGGGGGACCTTGGATTCCTGCTTGTCCTTGTTCACCCTGCGGATTGTTAAAACAAGGGGTTATCAGCAGGCAGAGCAAACCCTTCACACCACCACCCCAAGGGCCCAAGGCAGGTCAGCCTGGCTGAAGCAGAAGAGGTAGAAGCAAGTTCCAGGTTAGTACTAGGAGAGGTTTCCAAGAGTGAAGAAGAGCCCCACTGAGGATGGCTGGGCTACGTGGGCAGCAGGAGCCAGCACCCTACATTCTGCAAAGACATCTGAGGCCACCTCATCTGAGCTGTCTGTAAAAGGGATCTACAGATGACTGAGCAGCCCAAAGAGATCTTTTTCTTCATTGAGTCATTCAAGTACAATTTATATATCAAGGACCAACATCTCTTGAGCTTCTCAGGAGGTTTTCCAAAGCACTTGACAGTCATCTGTGAAGCAAAGCCTCCCGTGACCACAGTGGCACTTCCAGGCAGAGCCACAGTGTCTTACCTCAGCCTATTTTTTTCCCTACGCTATATTTGTTGGACAACACTCCCTCTGTTTTGCCAAAGACCAAAAGTAGAAATGCCACAAAACTGAAAGAAAATAACACGATCATCATGGCATTTCTGGAGCCCACCCAAAACAGGCCTATGTACGCTAGGCAGAGCCTGTTTTTGTAAGATTTAACAAGCTCGTGCATGCAGAGCCACCTGCCATTTTAAGCTTTCTGAAACTAAGCCGTTTCAGCCGGTTCCTCCCCAGGCCCCTCAGTAGCCATTCGGTCGGTGGCTGTGGCTCATGCCTCAGCAATGTCATCTGGCCCAAAGGACCTGGACTTGGGATCAAGCAGCGCTGAGGAGACAGTGGGTTGGAAGCGCCATGTTCGAATACCAGACTGCTGATCTATAATTGATGCATCCAGCGAACTCCTAAGGCACCGCGGCACCCATGCTAAGCTGTTAGTTTCATGGGTTCCCCTCCCATTCCCCCTCCCTAGATAAAATATCATGACATCCTACTACTAGTGACCCAATTTAAATAAATTTGAAAAACTCTCCTTGTTGGATTCACGGGAAGCTAGAAATCACATTTTTTTTCTTAGTTATAAATCAATGGGTGTGCAGTTGGGTCTCTGCTGCATTTATCCTCTCTACAGCTTTACACACTGGTGCTGGGTAAAACTAAGTCTGCTGTCACGCACTTGTGTGTGCAGGAGATTTCATATCTGTCCCCTGCATGTGTTCCTACCAAGTGTGCTGTTTATCCTGGCTGCCTTAAGTAAAACATGAAGATACAGGGATGTTCGCTTTATTTAGAATGATAAATGAAAGTAATAAGCTGCAAATTTCATCCCTTCCGCCATGAGCTCTATTTAGAAGAAATTTTCCAATATGCGGGCCAGGCTCATGGGAAGCTTAGTCATGTGAGGAGCAACAGCCCTTCTCCTCAAGAGAGCCACCGCCTCAGTGCCTGACCCACAGCCCACACTAGGAAGCCTGATGGGCCAGACAGGAAAGGCACCCTCCTTTTCCCCATTTTGTAAGCAGATCCCCTTGTGGTCCATGCGAGGGAATGTAAGATCCTTCCTGAGCTTCCCTGTCCTCCATGCTCAGCGCTATTCAACCATCCTGTAAATGGTCTCATAGCTTTTAAATCTCAAAGGGAATTTGGATCCAATGAAGACAAGAGGCTTGGAGGACTCCAGAGCATACTTCTGGATTCCTGCTTGCACTGACCTCTCAGCCCAGCTTCAGAGACTACCCTCCCATTGCACCTCACAGCACCCCCACCATGGATGCACCATGGGAAGGTAAAGGGGGCTTTGCCTGTCTGCCTCTGGCTCTCTCCCCTCCCTTCCCACCTCAGCTGCTGTCAGCCCAGTCCACACTCCACTTAGGGCACTAAAATGCAGCACAATGCTGGGAACAGGTGCTGGTACCCTGGCAGGGGAAGGGGAGATGGGGAGAGCAGGAGCCCTGCCACAGCAAGGGAAGTGGCTGGAAGGAGCTCGCCCAAGCTCCCATTTGCATTGCCTTAGCTTTGCTGCCTTAGACACAGTGTGCTTTGTCTAAGTGAGTACCTGTCCATGCAGATCCCTATCCAAGCAAAATATCATTACAACACAAGTTTTTAATGCATTCAGCACAAAAAGACCCCCCCAGATCTAACTGGACGGTAAAGTGGATGCAGTAAGTTGGAGATCAGATGTCATTCTATATTTTTAGCTACTGACTGGAGCTATTTTTTGGTTCTTTTAAACACCAGTTAGCCACCTGATTGTGCCCCAGCAATGCAATGCCTGTTCAACCTCCTAACACAGGTTAACTCAGCCCATGCCTCTCCTAAGCCAAGCCCTTCGACAAAGCACTCCTGCTGATGTGCTCGGAGGCACCACCAGGATTTTTCTCTCTCAGGCGCTGGTGCTAACATTTATTTCACAGTCTCGCTTTTTTTTTTTAAGATTCAGATGTTGGGCTCCTGGAATTGCCTGGTGCTGGCAGATATGTAGGAGCAGATTACACTTTGCTGCACTTAGAGAATGAATACAGCGACAGCAAAACCGATCACGGCAAAATTGTCTGACGAAGTTAGCCTCTGGGGACAGAGGGAATTTGCAGCCCTGGCTGACGACAGGACGGAGGGCAGCTATTCAAGTTTCCCACTTCATCCTGGATGCAAACGTCAGCCTTCAGAGCCTTCCCAAGAGGTCAGTCCTTGGCCTGGCTCTCCAGACTGTTACTTTGAAGGGCAAGCAGTGCAAGTTGTGGGGCTTTGTGTGGTGTGAGTACTGAATCGATAGAAACTGAACTGAAACCATGGGCTCAAGTGATAAGATCAGGATTTTGTCAGCACTGGGCAAGGACCAAGCACCTCGTGGCAAAGGCCTATATTGCAGACTGCAATTCCCTGCTACCATCTGACTGTCTAGACAGGCAGCAGGGTGACAAAACCCAGCCACTTTATAATAGAGGATGCCCAGCACACTTCAGCAGGGTAATTACAGTGGTTTGTCCACACAGGAAAGTTATTCCCAATTGATGGGACAAGGGAGCTTAAAGTAGGCTCATTAAAAGCCACATGGACTCTGACTATGGACACTCTTATTCACTATTCATATGTCCATAATTCATTTTATGAATTAATTCCCAAACTAAACTAAACATGAGTTATGGCCCTGGAAACCAAAATAAATGTGTTTACACAAAGATTTAATGCAATTTAATGAAACCATTATAAGAGCTTATTTAAACACATTTTCCCAAGTGTCTCTGACTAGACTAGCACTTAGAAGAAGCGTTTGCCTATTCATTCATCTCAGTTAAATTTCACAGACATTAGCTGCATTTCAGCAAGAGGTTGCTAACCTCGCCAGGAGATTGAATATGCAGGAACTGACTACTTAAGGTAGGAGACTGCTTGTCAGCAGCTCTCAGAACAGTTTCATGGCCTATTTCTTTTTGAAAAACTGGCTTCGCTGCATTTCTTTTTAGCCACATTATCACATCAAAGAAAGATTTCCTCCATTTCCAAGAAAGTCCCTCAGCTCTGCCCAAGCCTCTTGGAAAAGCCTCTGTAGGGGAAGAAAGACAGGTAGCAAGCTGATTAATCGCAAGCACCGGGCTAAGCTTAGAAACAAGCAATGAGGAGAAGTCTACCTGGAAAGTGCGTCTCTTTATGACCGGAGGTGGAGCCAGCCGCACTGAATTGAGGAGAGGCAACAGCTGAAGAAGATCAAACCAGAAGGTCACAGGGCAAAGGAGGCCATTAGGGCATGGAGAGTCAGAGAGCAGCCAGGGGAGAGAACAGAGAAGAGGGGAACAGAGAGATTGATGTGAAAACAAACCCCCATGAAAGCCGCGCACAGGTACCTGCTGGCAGACCTCTGAGCTCCTCTGCGCTGTGTGTTGCTCACAAGGGAATGAGCCACGTGCCAGCCAGTCCCATGCTCCCACCACACAGAGCTTTTACTACTTTCTGTGCTCCAAAATACAATTTATGCAGGGGATTTTTGACAGCTCCACTGATGTCCTTATAGGCAGTATATAATGCAAGACATTCTCCCACTGGCTCCGCTAAGCTGTCCAGTGACAGGACTGTTTCTCTTAATTTCTCATCACCATATTTGAGGCAACTATGCAAATGACAATTTTCTCCAAGTTTTCCATGTGCAGTTTCCTAGTACTATCCATCTTCCTTTACAAGAAACACAGTGTATCTCCAGGCCTCACCCATCCTCAGGGTGTGGAAGGGAGTGGAGAGAAGCTATCTGGGGTCAGCAGCAGGCATCAGAGCCAGTGAACAGGTCCTGGAGTGGTTCATTTAGCTGGGCAGACACAACCATCGTGGCCAAGGGAGAAAACTAGGCCTCGGTGCCTGAGGCCTGAGCAGGGTATTGCCTTGGGAACCTGTGCTTTGCTTTTCCTTGTTTAACAGTAACATCAGCTTCTGACTGCTTATAGCCAGGAATGCTGCCTTAAGGCACAAAGCTGACCCGGACATGCAGAAATCAAATGCACTAAAGCTCATGAGCATTTGTTCACCCTTCTGCTGTATCCAGTTTCCACTTGCATGCAAGCTGCTGTCATCCTGGCACCCACCGTGCCGGCTCCAGGCTCAGGAATGCTCCTCTGGCCTCATCCACTTTCCTGTTCCTATCAGTTTTCCATTGAAGCTGCTCTTGATTTACACAGGGAGAAGAGAAAGAGCTTTTCTGTGCTCAGACACAAATATGTGTCTGTGTGCAGGGTTTCCACATGTGAGCTGTGTGCTCAGATCTGAGAGGTGTGCCCATAGGAATCCCACGACAGTAACAGTACACTTCCAAGCAGTGCGCTGTAATACGTTAAACATTGTTCTTCATGTTTGCAGTGAAAGCAAGGATCCAGTCCTGTTGCAAAGTGAAGTGCAACCCAATATTGCAGCATCACCACCCTGTGATCAGGTGGTTGTGTTCAAATGCACTGATCCAGAGAGCTACAAGTTATCACAAACAAAAGCAGTGCCACTGGAAAACCAGCTAGGCTGATTTTATCTGAAGGAAATCCTTCTCTTTCTAAAAGACAGCGCAGGAGGACCCATAGCTCAGGAGAGCGTTTGGGACTGTGCTGATCTTCTCAAAGGAGACATTGCTGTAAATCCCCATCCTCCCCATGCTAGGATTGCCTAGCATATCTGTATGAGTGACCCAGGCCCAGCTGAGCTGGCTTTGCCTCGCTCCTCAAGGGCTGAAGTGTATCTGAAATATTATGCATCTCACAGGGAAGCAGGGGGAGGATTACTGGACAGGATAAATAAGAAAATGGAGAGAAGTAGTCCTGAAAACAGAGATGAGACAAGACCCAGCAATGGATTCAGGTGCAAGTGGGAACGTTTAGAGAAGAAGCCTCTTCCACCCAGCTCCTGCCCTGCCCCCTCCATGTCCCAATGGCAAGGGTTTTTTTCTTCCAGAAAACAGCATGCAATATTGGATCTGCATCCTCATGCCTTTGCATCAGAACTGGGTCCCGTCAGATCATTACCCACAAACCTTCAGCGTAAGGATCTGGTTAGAACGCAGGGCTGCAAGGGTGGTACTTAGGTATTCCTACGGGACAGTGAAGACACATGACACAAACAGGGTCAGTTAGACACGCAGCATTTCTGAGAGCAGATGGAGCATGGCTAGTCCCCCCTTTCCCTCAGCTGAGCACCCTTCCTCAGGGTGGCACTTCGGTGCAGCTCAAACAGCCAACTCACACGGAATGGGTAGTCTCACACTTAGGCTTGTCCCTCAGAGCAGTGAAGACTCATACAGAAAAAAATAGGAAACCACAACAAGAGCCAAGGCATACATCCTAACTTTACATTTCCTTCCTAAGAAAACAATGATGAAACAAAACTGAAACAACATTCCTGGTTTTCCAGGATGATGGGTTTCATTTCCTCACCCATAATATCTGACAAAGGAATTTGTCAACTTGTCAAAGCAAGAGCAAATTGCAATTCAGTCAGATATGTAGCATTTTTACAAGAAGGCTCATCTTAATTCTCATTTTGGGAGGAAGAGAGAGAACTGCACCTCTGTTGGCTGATTTGTACCTCTGGCTCCCTGAACCTGCGGTCTGTGACCAGACCATTCAGGACAGCCCACCTGTGAGCTGATCCAAGGACAGTTACCCTTCCTGTGAGCATGTCTCTGCCTTGGAATGGCTCATAGGTTTTTTAAAATGCTGGGCTTACTGCTTCATGAGACTAGAAGGACCTCCGTGAGAGCCAAGGAAACATGGCTAGGTTTTGCTGGATGTGAGACTTTGCACTCGCCCTTTCCCTGCTGTCACAGCCCTGCAAGCAAGTCACCCCCAGATGCCTACAACCCTGACCCACCCAACCAGCGTGCCTTTGCCCCTAGGTCTGAGCCCAGGGTAATCCCAGCGATGCACTATCTGCATCTCCATTTCCCAGTATTGCAGCAGGTTCTACTGCTGCTTTTCACCTTGAGGACTGAGGACAGTCGGAGTGAAGGGCTGTAACAGGAACCCAGGACACCGCTCTGGTGAGTGGTGTTGTTAGCTTCTTTTTAACATAACAACCTAGTGAGCCGACTTGCCTAAATAAACACAGCTGACTGGCTATTATTGTACAGGGGCTGGCACATACCAACAGCCCCCTTCTCCCTTGCTGCCAGCCAAGCTCCCTCCCCTGCCTCTGCTGCTCAGAGCATCCAGGGTCCTGTTCCCTCTGGGCCAGGGATCAGAGCCCAGCTAATTGTCCAGAGGCGCATCAAAAATAAACAGAAAGCCCTTAAGCCTGTCTCCCTGTACACCCAGATTACAAATTCCAGCCACTTCATATGATGTCGTTCCAACGCATTTCCAGTGGATTTTCAGTACTCCGGTTGCTTTTAGAGCTGGGTAAATGTTACCATTGTAATCCCCTCACACCCCATGAAGTACTCTCTCCTCTCTTGGCTGCGGTACATGCCAGCCAGGCCAGGATGAAGAGGTAAGTGAAGCAGCAACCTGGATTTCATTAAACAGTTGCTGGCATCAACCCTCCCTCTCTGGCCTCTTCTTTGCAGGCAGAAAGACCACCAGGCTGGGGGACTGGCATGGGGACCAGCTCACCAGGGACCAGCCAGAGCACTGTGACCAGGGGTGGTCAGGGTTACTTTTGGGCAGGGAGCACAACCCTTCCCCTTGTGTCTATGCTGTGTTAAGACCAATGTGAGGCAGAAAAAATGGAGGAATGACAACAGATTTTCCCTGAGGTCTGCAAATCCTGCACTGCTCCTGCCATGCAATTGCAGTGGAGGCTGTGGAAGCTGTGCAGAGCTGGTGCAGCAGCACAAGGTGTGAGCGGGTGACCTCTGCTCCTCCAGGAACCCCAGGTTTTGGGGGGGGTGGGGAGAGAACACAAACCTTCCCTGCACTGGCACAGAGCACAGCAGGGTCTCCAGGAAGCAGCAATGACAGCATTATCTGGGGGTCAGCCCCGGTGAGCAGGAACAGACTGGAGAACCAACATCCCTCCTGGAAAGCCTTATCTGCTGCTTCTCTGTGAAACACATCAATCAGCTGAGCACTGCCCTCAGGACCCAGATGACGCATCTTGTTAATGAAACGATCTATATTTCCAACAAAAAGCCATTCAAACAAAGGAGGATTAACATGCAGGAAGGCACAGACAGATGATAATAATGTTAATGACTTACCCTGTGAGGGTACTCTGCACACTGACCCTGTGAAAGAAGGGGATTAAAAGGAAAGAGTTTAAACCACAGAGAGGACCAAAATAGACACACAGAGTCAGATCCCGAAGGTGCAAATCATTGTGACTATATTGAATTCAGCGAAGCTATGCCAGTTTGCACCCAAAAAGCACCCTGCCTCTTGTCCCCAAAGCCCTCTGTTCTTGCTGCATTTCTCAGCCACTCAGACCAAGCAGCACCAAGTCCACTGACTCCCTTCCCTGCTCACTTTTTACATTGAATTTTCAGCACATGTCCCATTAAAATTACCTTTTCTCCTTTTTGTCCTGGGGGTCCCTATAAAAGAAAAGTGATCAAAAAGCCTTCAGTAAATGAAGTTCAGTGTATGCAAGGGGAAAGGGATTAGGAGAAGGTGAGATGCAGGAGATGGAATACTTACGGGTTGTCCCCTGGGACCTGCAGCACCCTTTAAAGAAACACAGTGATGAATGAAAGATGAATTCCCATTTACAGCGACAAGAAGACAAAACCTCTCATCGTACAGAATAGGTAGAAACTCAGCTTTTAAAAATAATTCTAGAGAAAACTCCAAAGAGAGATCTGGGTTTATTTTGTTACTCTAGAGGAATGAAAACGCACACATGTTCTGGCTGCACCATGGGGGGGGAATTATTAGAAGAGAGAAGAAAAACCATCAGGAAAGCACACCCTTATTGTTCCCAGGACCTCAGCTGACAGCACGTCTCCTCAGTCAGCACACTGGGATTGAACCAGAAGCAGCCAGGACTGAAGCCTGAGCTGCAACTGCCTGAGCTAAGATTGTGCAACAAGGGGATCTCAGCTCGGAGGGGGGATCTTCAACATGTGCTTGCCAGAGGGTTATACTGACGCTCAGGCTCAAAAAAGAGACTAAGCAGAAGAAAACATTGAGTGAATGAAGGTGCCTACAGAGCTGCTAGCTTGACATACTCGTGTTCAGGGATTTCACCATCAGAGATGTTGAGAGGAACAAGACTGCATTTAGGTTTCCATCAAGTGCAGCCTAAGCTTACCATTTTCAATCAAAATCATTTTAGTACAATGCATATATGAAACAGAGCTTCGGGAGGGTGGAAATAAACATTTAATACAAAAAATATGCTTTTTTTTTGTGTTGTTAGATAAGTTGAAAGCTGCCAGATGAGTTTAGAAAAATCTTTCCATCAACTTTTACTTCTGCTATGAGGCCAACCACGAAAAATGTCAGCTCCCAAAGTATATTTAAAGAACATAATTGCTAACTGCAAGGAAAACATATCCCATGTGTAACTACAGACTTGCTGTTGTGACATGATGAATCTGATAACCATAATGTAAAAATTACAGCCGTGCATCCCAGCACTGCTATTACGAAGTTACAGAATTAGGGACACAACCAGTGCATTAGCTGAACTAACATCACTACTCTGCCTATGAGCTCGTTTTAGCTGAGAGGCAACATCATTTCAAACCAACCCATCACCCACAGACAAATGTGGGTTGTTTTTTTTACCATCTCCCCCTTCTGTCCAGGGTGACCCTGAAAAAAAAAAAAAGTAAACATGCATCAGCTTTGGCTACTGCAGTCTGTAGAAGATGTTGCCTTAACCTGCTTACGTCTTTCCTCAGGGGGTGCCTACAGTTCCTATACCTTGTCAAGGGAGATGCAGTGCTGTGCATGTGGAGCTTTGCTCACACACCTAACAGGGCACTGCTCCCTGCTACCCAAAATGCTGAGAACAAAACTCTGGAGGATGAATGCAATGTGCAAAGGCTCTGGGGGCATGGCTGGGACACGGTTAAGCCCCCCTTGGACTGGCAGAGCAGCTTCAGATGAGTGCAGTGCACTGTGCCTTGCTGGGGCTCACATGTGTGTCCCCAGAGAGATACAAGAGATGCTGTTTGGTCTCTCTTGAGGGTGATGTTCCTCATGGCAAAAATAAGGTCCTGCTGTAGGAAGTTAGGTGCCAGAGGTATGTGCTACAACCTCCTTCTCTATTACAGCATGGCTAGAGGAAGTATGGTAGAGAACTTGGCTAAGTGGCTGCCTGGAGCTATGGGTTTCATGTCAGTTGGGTTCATAAAGTAGTAGTTATATTTGTGCCTAGCTCTCTGAAGGATGGGAATAACTTAGGTCTGTCTCTCTCTGCTATAAAGCTGATTATAAGGAGGTTCTTTAGGGTCCTTTCCTCTTCTACTGAAACTCTTTGCAGCACAGCAGCAAAGAGAAAGAAGCTGTAGGGTCAACTTCAAATGAAGCTGTTGGCTGTCTAAGGCAGAGGGCTGGTGCCTAGGGGACCTGCTCTGCCTGTCTGATTTGAGGTGGGAGTGCCTGCTAAGGCTTTCCCTGCAGCAGCCAGGCTGTTGCACTTGTGAAGAGCTATTTTATAGATTTGCCTAGAAAGGAAACATCCACACTCTGCCTTCCCTAATCTCCTGACTCCTGCATCTCGCCCAAGGCATCTGTGGTATCCTCCTGCCTGCCAACCTTCTAATTTTCTTTTAATCTGAGCATGTGCATGACATTGCAAAATAATCCTCTTGAAAACATACTCTGTAATATGCAAGCTGACAGGACAGTGCAACCTAGCAGGAGGCAGGGCAGAAAGTCTTGAGACAAGCTGTTTGCTTACCGGTTTGCCGTCCAAGCCAATAGGGCCCTGAAATAAAAAAGGAGAAATGACGAGAAGTGCTTTCACTGGGGTGTCTGTCCATCTGCCCCAGCAAGCACTATGTGTTACAAGACTGCATGGACTGGAGAAGGGATGCAGAGGTGAGGTGACTGCCCTCCTGCCAAGTCCTGGCAGGTACCTGGCCCACTGAGAACCAGCCCAGCTTCCCATTTGCTTCTGCAGTGACCTGCCCACTGTCAGCCCATTTCAGCAGCAACACTGGACACAATGGGAAGGGAAGGAAGGAAGGATTCATGGGCAATTTGCAAAAAACCCTCAATGTTTCAAATTTTGCAGCATCCTGTAAACTGAAAATCAACAATTTTCCTGAGACTTTGGTTTAAAAAGGCATCCACCTTTGGGAGAAGAGGAATTTTTGCAAATGATAGAATAATAAAACTGTCCCAGGGAAGAGGTGACATACAGCTCAGCAGCATGTTGAAGGTACTATTTGATGAGAAACAGGCTCCGCAGAGCGCTGTCCCACCCGGCACTTTCTCATGAGCTGGGCTGATTTGTTTTCTGCTCTTCTGAAAGACAAAGACCACAAAGACCTGGAGAGCATTGCTTCTCCTCAGCCCAGGGACAGCTCACAGCCCCTCTTTTTGCAAAGGGCAGAGCCATGGAGCCCGGTCAGACGGCTTGGAGGCTGCCAATTCTTCCCATTTTCCAGGAGTGAGTCTCCCCCACAGACCTGCTCTGGCACATCTCATGTCCTGGAGCAGCAGCTGAACTGCCTGGCAGGAGCAGGGGTGTGTGGGGTGTTTGTGTTTGCCTTAGGCTTCCTAGTCATCCAGGATAAATGTGTAAGAATAAATAGCAACTGTTTGAGCTCTCCAGCAGCCTCAGTGCTTGAGAGATTGTTGCCAGCAACTGTAGGACTGAAATGAAACTTGCTTTGTCCTCTCTTGGGCTTTTCTGTTCTCTTGCCCATCTCTAACAGTGTTGGAGAAGAAATCCCTTCCATGCTTTTTGTCTTTTCCCTTTGGCATGACCAGGGTGTTCAGCCTAGCATGGTCCCCAGCTGACCTGCACCACGCAGGGCCCTGCGTCTGGATCACAGGCGCTCGCTGCTATGGCAATATCACCTAAAGGCTCAACTAAGAATTTCACCTACCTAGAGGTTATTTTTCTTTGTTTGGGGGTATTTCTTAGGATGTTTTTTTTTACTGAACAGATCTGGCTTCGAGTATGTTATTTTAACACTTGTGTGATTTTTTTAAATTAATTTCCTTTCTGAGTTCTGTGGTTCGGGGTGTGGTGGGGGGGGGGGGGGGGGGGGGGGGTTCTGTAAAGACCAGGGGGCCAGATTGAGGACCCTGGGGGGCCGTATC
>JAVJGJ010000062.1:34712310-34783528 GCA_035590215.1 Microhierax caerulescens
GGACAGCCCTGGATGGATGCCACTTGCAGCCCCCTCCAGAGCAGTGCTTTCCTCCCAATAACCCAAAGCTAATGCTGAAATACATACTTCAGCAGCCAGTCCTGAAAGCCCCTGGGATAAGCTATCACTGAAGGTTTACATGGATCAGGGCTTCCAGCTGTAAAACGCTTTCAGACCTTTTGGCCTAGAAGGTGCAACTTTTTGGAATATTGTTGTCATTAAATCAGGCTGTGCTCGTATATATGTGGGAGTTCAGTCTACAGCATTTCGACTTGATGAAAGGGGAAAATAGGTTGTGCAGCAACTACTTCTCAGAACATCATCTGCAAACTGTTTAAGACATTTCTGCATGAACAGACAAAAGATGACTACCGTATGTTTAACTTCTCATGTTTCTTCACAGAAACCCAGTATAGTTACTCTATTGTATACGAATATAAATGTTTCCTCTGGAAGGACCGTGCTAGAGACAATATAGTGTTTCTTTATAATCCTGAGAGATGTCGATACATGGCTTCATTCCTTGCATTGCTTCTTCTGGTGCAGTCAGTCTCTTAATAGCTGTAAGAAAATTTCTGCAATAACCTAGCTATTTTCCTGAAGCTTAAATAGTCTGTGCTGAGGTTTTGCATTAGCTAACATTTGAAAAGGAGGCTGTCAACACAGTTTTTCCTCTAAAATTGATAGCTGTGCAGCTATACTTGAAGGCCCAACAGTTCAGCAAGCTTGGGTGAGTAACAGGGAACAAGTCCCTACAGCTCAGCTGCCATGTGTTTGCGATCTATCTTTCCCTTTTTCACAAACACATCTCGTTCAGCATGTGGCATCCAATGCATGTGGAGCTCATACAGCCAATTCCCCTGGGGTGTGTGGTGCCAACGGGTAACATGCAAATACCTGCTTCCCTTATGGTTGCCATGACCCCATCCCTGTGCTCCCTCTGTCTCACTCATGGAAGCTGCGAGACAGTCGAAAGCAATCCCACCCCAATACTGGTCCTGAACACCCACAGTACTTGCTGTTTGGGAGATCCCAGAGTGCCAGGGCTGCAAAGGTGGCTGCCAGACACCACAGACAGAAGACTTTGCTAGTTCATGCCCTGCAAACTCTGTGTCAGCAGCTTCTAGAACCATAAAGGTTTGGTACTTACAGGTGGACCTGAAAGAGAGAAGAAAAATAAACAATAATTAATATTCTTAATACAATAAAACCTAACAAGAATGGTAAATCCTAACAAGAAGGTGTAGATAAACACATTGTAACATTTTTTGGGGTTGATCCTGATGCTACTCCCATTTGCTGATGCACTTTCACCAACTCCCTGCTAATTAATTGAGGTATCTCCACAATTAGCAGCACTGCTTACAGTCACTATGAGTGCAGGGCAGCCTCTGAAAGCCCTGTGTTGGGAAGGCCATGTAAGTCAGGCTCTTGACACCATTACATTAATTTTCAGTTCTTTAGCACACAGGGATCCCTTCCACAAGTGTGATAGCACTGACTGTGCAGGACTCATTACTTGTGTGACTCCCCCTTGCATCTTACCCACCTGCTGGGATTGAGAAGGTTGAATCTGGGGAGGTGAGACCCCTTTGCTGCTAAAATGCCTACGCATTTTTCACCAGTTTTGGTGACCTTGCAAAGGCTTGAAAAGGTTAACAGCAAACTACAGCTATTAAACACATCAGGTTATCTTTTCTCTTCAGTACAAGCTAATTTTCCCTTCTGCTCCTGCCTCTGCTCCCATAGGAGTCAATCTGACCTCTTGGAAGAAATTCCCTCAAATCCTTTGGGTTTGGTTTGGGGTTTTTTTGAAAGCTTTTTGGAACCTGCCAGCATGAAGCACTGCATCTCTCTCATACAGAACCAATGTACAGTATATATCAGGGCTTAAACAGCACATTTCTTTCATCAGTTCCCAGAAAATTCCTCAAAATCCTGACAGATATTGTGTGTGTGGAAAGAAACCCCTGGACTCACTATTTTGTGGTTTCCTCTCTGTGGGAGAAGCAAGATACACCATACAACTGTCAGGGGTTTCTACATTTTCCATACTTTATAGACATTCTGTTTTCTTTTGTTTTTTTTTCCTTTATGTAAAGTGCCAAGAAGTAAGACTAAGCAGTATAACAGGCGAGCTGACAGATAACAGGCAGCAACCTCTTCTTTGCACGGGAGGCGGATGTCACAGTAAGCACCTGCAGAATACGTCGTCATCCTTAAAATGCCCCTGGCTGAAAGTCCATAAAAGAAACTGGAGACTCTGGATGAGCAAACATTTTCTGCATTAGGAGTGTCTCTCACTTAGCATGACTCTTTCATACCAGAGACTTCAGCAAAGGTTTGGCTATCAAACTTTGGTGACCTAAAAACATACAGTCAAATGCCACTCTTAGACTTTTGCTCAGCTTTCACTGGTTGATCAAAGGAAGCTACCTCTAAGGGGTACCTTTTGGTTAAAATAAAAAGAAATAGTAAAGCTTAGCACTTTCATGGCAACTGACAGACAGAGCTAAGGTTGACATTCACAGTCAGAGGGCTCAACAACTCAAAACAACTCCACTTAAATTTAGGGCAGAAGTTGCAGCAGAGACACGGATTTGGTTGATCTGGCAATTGCCCATGACTGATGTTGGTGCTGAGGTCTCTGTTCTACTTGGTATGCCAAGTCTAAACAACAAAATGATTTCTGATCAGAGAGTTCCTCTTGGAGGGCAAGGTCACACTCAGATCCAGGATTCCTAATTTACGCCAGAGTGGGAGAAAAAAAAAAAAAAAAAAAAAGGTTTCTGAGTCTGGCTTGGATGACAATAAAGTTCTGTGAGAGAACTGTTTTGGAGAGATTTTGTTTCAGAGTGAGCACCCTGTCACAAGGTCAATGCTTATAGCTTGCCAATACACGGACTTTATTTCCATTAGCAACACTATAGACCCTTAATCACCCGCCTACCCGTCTGCTGTGCAGGTTTGGGGCACTTGTGGATTGCATGAACCAAACTGTTTAGCTAACACTAAAAGGAAAATATAAAGGCAAGCGAACCCTGAGCCATCCCTGCCCTTCCAGACCAAAGGCGACCAGACAGCAGCACAGCCTCTAATGGTATTGCAATACTGCTGAGAGAAAACATAAGCTTTTGTTTGCTCCAGAAGCTACATCCGCAGAGCAGAGTAAATCAGCAATGCTGGCAGCTCTGGGTCCATCAGGCTACGCACCCCACACAGATCAAAGGCAGGAGGCATATTGGAGGCCCATCTTTGTTATATGCCCTCTATAAAATTAATGGTTATGGGAAGGGGGGTTGCGCAGTCTTATGTAAACACACATCAGTGAGCTGCAGGGACAGAGTCTCGGCTGCAATAAGTCAATCAGTAGAGACCATCCAGGGACTGGGCTTCACATGCTGGGACTGTCTGTGTGACTCAGGAGAAAGAAAAGCCCTCAGATATAGTAAATTCTAAAAGCAACATCATCTTGCATGGGCTGGAGGAGGAGGAAAGATGTCCCAAGGACAGTGGGGAGGGAGGAGGTACTGCTGCATAAGCTGTTCTAAAGCACTGGGGATTTTATAAAGTGAAATAATGCTTCAGCAAAGTGGATTTGTCATGTTCTGTCACAGTGATTAATGAGAAGGCCTAGCAGAGCTTCTAAAGAGCCTGTCTTCAATATAACAAGAAGTAACGCACATTAGAGGAAAGAGTGGGCAAAGGAGGGACAGGATCCTCACGCCTCTGCTCTCGACCACTCTAACACCACTGATGGCTGGGCTAAGCCAGCCTCTCCTGGGCAGCACCAGCTATGCCACGTGTGCAGCGCACCTGGCTTGGCCCTGGCCAGGAGTCTGGCAGAGTGGCCCTGGCCCGGTCAGGGATGCTGGCAACCCTGCAAGCCAAGGGAGCAAATTTACAAGTTGATGAGGCTGCACAGGACCCTTCATGAAAGCAATGTGAACTGCAACAGAGCTACCACATGCAACACCACTGCATGTTGCCCCCCCTGCTCCCCAGTTCCTGCAGTCCCTGCCAGATTGAGGCAGCTGTGTAGAAAGAGGCCTGATTGCCCCTACATGGGCCAGGTCTTGATGGTGGTGAACTTCAAAGAGCTCCACAAGCAACCAAGAGCCAACAACCTTGACAGCCACAAGTGTAGATCACACCTATGGGGGTTCCTCCTCTTCCATGTTTACAGCAGGCTCCTTTGGGGTGAGACAGAGGTGGTGCTGCTTAGGAGATGAGCTAGATCCCCTTTCCATAAACAGCACGGGACAGCAGAGCAGGGATCAAAGCTACCATGGACATTTCTAAGCCCATTTTGTAGTTAAGCCCAGCCAGCAGACAGACCCAGAGCTCCCAGATCACCAAATTCCCCAACCTAGCACAGAACAGTAGTCTACACTTGTAAGTAGCACCTCCAGATCTGGTGTGTTTTGATCTTGCCAGGACCAGACCAATACTGGTGCTGGTGTGCAGGCTCCAGCACAACGATCTGCCCACAACAAGCATCTCAGGAAGCATCTCTCCATGCTGACCTCTCACTGAAAGGCACTGGAAGGCTGTAAGCAACTGTGATTGCTGTTTATCCAGCTGTGGGGCTTGTCAAGCAGTGGGGGGTGGGAGGAGGGGATGGAGTAAACGAGTCAGGAGTGGATGAGTGGGAGGAAGCAGTGGCCTCCTGCAAAGAAGAGACCTCCAGAGCACCTTTGAAAATGAACATTGAGAAAACAAAAAATTCTTCTGGGGGTACCTCAGGTCCCTCCAAACATATGACCTCTGGCAATTAGCACCATCTGCACTGTCCCTTCTCAGCTGCCCTGACTTTTATGCAGATAGAAACTTCCCTTAAAGACGCTTTGCCTTCCCTGTAGCCCAAGTGAGAAAATGAGCAGCCATGGTCTGCAGACAGGGTGAGCCCAACTTACTGCACATACAGAGGGGCCGCACCTGTGAGGAACAACAGGGCTATGCCACAGAGCCTTCTGCTCACTTGTCCTTCCCCATGGCCCATTCAACCACTGACTAACTAAAGCAGAACTGCAATGACCCCTTTTCTGTCACTCACACAAAGAGATAAAAAGCCATCCTCCACACTGTAGCCTCTTTGGGCTCAGAAGAGGGGATGCTTAGTTTTGTAAGTGGGTCATATTTATCCTAATCTGGAAAGTTCCATGTCCCAGAATATGAGATCTTAAAAGTGGGACAGTATTAGAGTGGGTCAGTGTGGTATGAGATCTTCTGCTGATGGCAGAGATATCCTCCAGCTTCGGAGACAGCAATGCTCTCTGGACTGATAGGATCATTGAAACAATCTCATCCATTTAAGGGCATTTCCTGATGTCTGGAAAAGTATCCGTTCTTAAAAGGCTTTCAAATACTGTTGCTTAACTTTTTTTCCCCTCTATCTCTTTAGATTCAGGCTGTCCAGTGTCTGCAATGTGGTTGTCTTGCAGCCTGCTCCAAAAGCTCACATATGAGGGATTATTTTTCTGCTCTATAGGATACACAAGCTGAGGACGACAGAGAGAGAATATAAAGACATTATTGTTGCTTACTTGGGTCATCCTCACTACAAACTCCAGCAGAAGGGGAGATGTAAACATGTAATTGATCCCTGTGAGGAAATCCAGCCATTTCACAGACCCAGAAGGCAGCCTTAGCGAGTTAGAGAGATACAGTTACTTCCTGACATTCAGGACTATGTTAATTGATAACAAGATACCTATGTCCAGGCAATTAGTTATGAAATGCTGATTAAAATGTCAGCAGCCGGAGCACGACCTTACCCAGGGTGGCAGTGATCCCCTCGTTCATGGCTCTACGAGCCTTCAGTGCAGCATGACCCCATTTTAGAACAGGCAGACCCCAGCTGGGTGCATGGAGCCCAGATGCTGAGTTTGGCCTTTTTAAAAGATTGGCCATGCTACAGTTTTCATGCAACAGATCCAGGGTACTCATAGTCTTTTAGAGACATATTCCCTACCTCCATCAGGGGACAAATGATATGTGAGGTAGAAGGAGCATTGACTCCGAGAGCTGCAAATGAAAAGGCAAAATTTCCATGTGCCTTGTCATAATTCAATATTATTAGTTGTAGGGGAAATTAAAGACAACACATATCTTCAAAACAACAAGAAAAATTTTAAACAACAGTGATTACCCAAAACACACCCTCCAGAAATTTTGCTTCACATTTTGCCAGCAACAGCAGACAATATGAGTGCTTAATTCCCTCTGGAGAGCATGAGTCCCTTGCAAAGGTCAGGCCCCTCTGTCCCCAAAACATCTCCCTTCCCAGCTACACCCTTGCAGAGTGGCAAGAGGTTCTCCAAAGGATCGCAGAAATGTTGCACAGCAAAAAGGCTATCAGGGTTTCACTGCCAAAAAATGTGACCAACGCTAAGCTGAGGCACCAGGTTATGCCAGTCACTCAGGCTTGCCTCCGAAATCAAACCCATGACATCACCGAGACTCGGCAGTTAATATCAGCAGCTGTTGAGGATAAAAGTCACTGCTCGGGCACTCTGAGTATCCCAGTGCACCACCACCACCACCAGCCCCTGCCAAGGAGACGACCTCAAGCACAGCACTGAGAGAAGTCCATGGGAAGCCATGCCCAAAGCGAACAACAAGGTGGAGCCTCTTAGAAAAATTAACATCAATAAGCAGTAGTCTCAAAAATAAGAGAGGACCTGATAGTGGAGTTAAGCCACAGACTCTAACTACATCTCCAAGCATCTGCTTGTTTCAAGAAACATCTATAAGGATGACAGGATTCAGTCGGCCTCCAGAGCCAGAGGAATCTGATGAGGAAAATCTGGGCCATTGGCATAATCCCAGTGAGCCCGTTAGGCCAATTAAAGTGCTCAAAGATGAGAGTTCAACAATAGACAAACAGAAATAATCGCACAAACATTTGGGAGAGCTCCTTGTGGAAACAAAGGGCAGGAAAGGGCCAAAAGCAGATGGCTCACATGGTGCTGGCTGCACCCGGCATGAATACAGCACCTCTGGCACTGCTGGGGGAGAGACGGTGGGATGGCCAACACGGGGCAGAACAATGCTTATTTCAGGCAGGCATCCATGGGTCAACAAGCTCTTTCCAAGCAGCAAACAATTGCATTTGTCCCTGCCATGCTGAAGCACTTAGCACCACAGAAAGCAGAGAAAACAGGGCTGGGAAGGGCCCCTGGGGTCAGCTCGCCCAGTGGGTTTTCACGCTTCGGATCTGGAGGCCCCCTCAGGGTTTTCCAGTAGCGGTATGGACCCCTGGACAGTAAATTGAAACCCGATGGTGGCAGGCTCGCTCTGCTCCTCCACCTTCTGCCAAAAAGCCAGTGTGCCCCCAGGCTCATGCAAACTGCCAGCAGAAAACCACTGCTCTTGACTATCCCCTTTCTCTTCCCTTCTGCCTCCCCTGAGCAAAACGAACAGAGTTTAAAGGATTCCTGGGCAATGAGCGGGACAGAAAATCAAGGAGGGAACCCCTTCAAAGCAACCAAAGGAGGAAAGGTCTCTACCTAGCCCATTTGGCCAAATATTTCTCTAACCTGTTGCTGTCCTCTGGGGATGGAGACATTGCACTTTTCCCTACTGATCCAGTCCAAGTGATACCCATGCCCTGACTTATAAGGCCATATTTATTATCTTTCTTGGAGACTACCCAAAATTTCCAGTGTTGTTTAAATCAGTCAATGACCTCTGATGCACAACAATCTCAAAGAACAGCTTTTTTTATATCTTTCTTTTTTGCGGTTACCTTTTATGTGTTTGAAGTCTGCTGTCCTGTTCCCCACAGTCTTGTCTGTCATTAGACTAAACAAAACCTCATTCTTTCAGTCTTTCCGCAGAGGCCGTGTTTTCTGGACCTCTAGTCATTCTTGTTGCTCCCCCTCAGTGGCCCGTTTGCCTCTTGAAGTGTAATTCTCAAATAGCAACCTGCTGTCCGGCTTGCCACATGAGTCAATGGCAGACAACTTGGTGAAGGCAGAAGGCATGGTGTCTATTTACCTTATCCACAGGGTCTTAATCACAGAGTGAAACTGAGTTCCTCTCTGTCACCACCTCTGCCTTGCCCTCATCTTCTGAAACATCACTTGTCCTCTATGAGCTCTCAAAGGCTTGGAGATTTCTTGCAGCATTTCTCTAAGAAGCCAGTGTCCTCACTGCCTGTGTGACTGGCTGTCATGCTCCAGTGAGAAGGAAGGTCTCCTCCTCACTCACAATGAACTCCTACAGCATTTTCTTGGTGTCCTTGACAGTCCCACCTCACTCTAAGCTTTCATATTTTCATCTTGCATACCCATTCATTTCCAGCTTTACTCTTCTTCTGTCTTGAATTTCACCTTGCTGTGGAGTTTATAATTTTCTTTAGTTGATCCCTTCCTATACTCCTTTGCACTGGGACAGTTTCAGCTCATGCCTTTAACAGAGTTTCTCTGCCAGACTGGCAAGTCTCATCGACTTCTTCCCTAGCTCTTGCTCTCCAGGTGCACTACGCCACTAATTCTCCAGCTCCTTCTGTGTTTTTGAAGTCCACCTCAAACACTTGGAATTCCCACAAGCACCTCACAACTCCTAGTCTGAAGACACACACACCAAAGCAACAAGCTACCACTCCAATAAAATCCCACTTTTGGCAGAGTAGATGTTTGAAAGCCTTTCTGCAGCTCCCACCCTATATCCTCTAACATCCTATTCCACACCAGGAGTATGGATGGCAGTGTCTGAAAACTCTGGAGATCCAAACCGGTTTGAAAACTGCAGCTGGTTATGCAGGAGACGTCTGACATTCCTCCATTGAGGAGCTGACCGCTTCTTCAGCACTCGGTCAGGCCCTGCACAAGTCCTATTCCTCACGGAGCTGCAGAATTAGGAAGGAAATACAGAGGAAAACTAGCCAAAGTAAATCATGGCTGGGTAAAGAAAAAAAAAAAATACACGGCACTTTTACTTCCTGCAGAAAATTTCAATTTCTCTCATAACGTGGTTGTCTGGGAAAGGCAGAATGTTGGAACATACTACAGCTAATAATCATTTAAATAAATTCTCTGATTATGCACTTAAAATGCAAATGATACATTTTACTCACTTGTCAAATGGCATAGATTTTTTTTCTATTTCATTTTTGCAATTACCAGCTGATTCTAATATCTAGTGCACTACTATTTACACCCCCCAGTTCTTGTTATTCTTCCCTCTTTTCCATCTGCTAACTCTTTTCTTCTTCCTTCCTCCTTCCAAAATACTTTGCAACTTTTATAACAGCAAATTCTGTCACCTACCCGTGGAAGAACAAAAGACCATTGTGTTCAATTTATCTTTTAATAGACTCCTTCCTCAAATACCTCACAGACTGCCAGTACTGTCTTCCAGACCCTGTCTCACACCCTTTTGAGTTATGAAAATGTTTGGGAGGGTCTTTCCTTTAACCAAGACATTTTTCCACCAAAGTTGATTGATAGCTCCCAGTTACCACTAATTACCCTATCAGCAGTTGGACATAAGCCTAGCCACAGTGCTCTTCCTCCAGAGGCCGGCAATGCATCCCTGTCGCTCGTTATCCTCTTCTTCAAGGATGGAACAAACTGACTAATTAAAGACAACATAAATTCTTCCTTCAGGCTCTTTCCTGATTTGCTAACTTGTTTCCAAACAGAGCATGTGAGGAGACCAGGGCTGATGCTACTCCATTCAAAAGGAAAAAATGCAGTGGGGTTTCTGAGCCCAAGTGGGTTTGCTCAGCATGTCTTACTGTGCAGGAAGAGGAGAGCATTCATTCATCCAAATCTAGCTGATACTTTCTTAGCACGTCTCGAACGCTGAGAGGTTTGCTCAGCTTGGCTACCCCGGTGCAGGGCTCTGCCCAGTAGGAGCCAGGCTGGGGCAGCATGGACATATGGAGACAACCCATGTTGGCTAACAGGGATAAAAGGATTCATGGCTTTCCTTACCTAGAATGAACTGAGCAGATCCCTTCCCTGTCGCCTCCAGTGCCGAAACCAGATGCTTTGCACAGCACACACTATAGAAAAAACCATTGAACTGGAAAGGCAAAAAATAATCCCAAACAACTCCTGCCTCCCTGTTGAGCATGGTCTGGAAAGCACTTGTATTCTCTCATCTTCTCACGGCAGCAAATTTGACTCAATGAATAAGTTTGTCAAACTCTGTCAGGACCTCTCTCTTGTTTAAGACTGAAAGATTTTTTTTCTTATTTAGGCATGCAGGTTGTTATTTTTTAAGGTAGTGAGAGATCCCATTATAAGCTCAAGAAGAAAAGAGAGCGCATTGAAGATGGAAAAGAAGTATTTGCCTCTGCCCCTGGAGCAAAGTAAAAATAACTTGGAGGAAAACCAACAAAGTTTAGAAACTACTCTGAAGCTCTTCCTCCCAGTCACACGGAAAGGTCCTGAGGGCATGTGGGGAAAAGGACTTTATATTTAGAGGGAAACTTCTCCAAAGTACATGGGGTGTGTGGTGAACATGCACTGCAAGGTCGCATGCCTAGCAAAAAGTGTTGGGACTGCTCAGCCACTGCTAAAGAGCCCCAAGTCCTACCAAAACAACAAGTCTTCACTGTTCTAGGGAAAAAAGAGCAAAGAAGAGTAATGAGGGCCAAAGTCTGCAGCAGTTTGCTGCATGGGAAAGGCACATGGAAAAACCCATGTGGAGGAAGCAGCAATGGCTGAATGCATGCCAAACCACATAGGGCTGAGGACAGTGCATGCCCCGCACCACCCCTCGATCCAAGAGTTTCGTGTTTGTAGCCACTTCCCATCACTGTCCCAAGAAAATCCAGGAGCCTTGCCCATTGAAAGTCAAGTAAATGCAATAGCAGAGCATAAGATCTATCCAGGATGGCTTTGAATTTCAGGGAAACAAATGTTCACAATCACACCCAATAATCCCCAACTCCTCCTGTTTTGCCAGAAAAAAACCCCAACCATTTGCTACAAGCACATAGGTCATCCATAAGCAAGAGATCACCACACACGTGAATTGGGGGTTAACTAAGAAATATGAGGTTACATCTTTCAGAAAAACATACTTCCTTCCCCTTCTCCTTTCCTTCTGCTTTTAAGCCTGTGTTAAATCACATTGCACAGGGAATGCCAAACAGCCTTGCAATACCACAGCTTTTCCCTGGGTTTCGGACAGGTCAGGGCCAGCCACATTGCTCCCTCACAAGCAGAGGGCTGAGACATGACTCTCTCGCTGTGGCCAAGGCTATGCCACAGATCCATAAGCTCCATGGAGTGCTTTTGGGTTTTCAACCCCTCTTTTACCTGTGTTGCACTTGTATATAGTAGGGTTTAGGGGACAATTAATCTGTAGGCAACGACTACTGTTTGGGGAGACATAACTACTCCCTCTTTGCTGCCAAAATCACTCTGATAAGGAGCTAATATTTAAAAGCTAAATAAAAAGGCAGGGAGAATCCCAGCCATTGTGTACTTCAGCTCTATTAGTGATGAGGCCAACACACAACTCCTAGCAGCTGCTGTCGCCTCCAGCAACATCTCCTCCCTTGGACAGCAGCGATTGATGATAGAGGAGGAGTTGGATAAGAAAAGAACAGCCATTGGGATCTGGCCATGTCTGCCCAGTATCATAGCCTGGTACCAGGTTCAGTCTCGGAAGACCGCTTTCCAAAAGCAAAGCACAGCCCACAGTCCTACCTGCTACCGGATGAGCCACGCAGCAAGGGCAGCCTGGTGGGGAAGGGATCGCTGGGTGGTCCCTAGCATAGTGCACACACTGCCCGGAGCAATACCAAATCATAATAAACAAGTCCCTCACACAAAGTTCTGTCAGTTCAGATTCCAGTTCAGTTGATATAATCTTCATCTTGTCTTTGAAAGAAAGGAAAAAAAGAAAAGCAGAAAGAAAAAAACAGACATCCTAAGGGAAAGGACTGAGGTAAGCAATGGACTGATACTGCCCTGTGTGTCTCAGACCCCCTGGTGTGGGGAAAATGTGCTGTTAATCAGCTGCCCCCCTGGGGAATATGCTGATTTAATTACCTCCTGCTTGCACAGTCCGGCTGCAATGCTGCTCGTCCAAGACATCGCATAGGGAAGAAACAGATACCAAGTGTCAGAAGCCAGGTTGGAACAGGATGGTTGAGCAGAGCAGGAATCACCCCAGCTCTGTTTTGGGGAGCAAGGGGGTGTATTGGTCCAGGGAGGTTGTGTGAATGGGATGCCTCTCAAACCCATACATTAAAGAAGTAGATAGCATCAAAAGGCACATCACCACCCCACCAGCATTACAGGCAATGCAGAGGGGACGGATGCACCAGAGTCACCTTTCCCCTATCTGAAACACAACCTTATTTGGGGGGAAACAGCAAAGAAATGCGACCGGCACCAAGGGGGTTTCCATATAGGAAGAGGGAGGCATAGCCAGATGAAATGAAGGGGAGATGACCAGTTAGCAGGTGTCAAGCCACAGCCCCTGCTCCCCACAGGCTGCATAGCAGAGACCCTGCACATGAGAGTATCTCTCTAACCCTCCAATTGTCACACCCCTGGCATTTTACAACATTAATCTGGGATGTGTTGGAGAATTGCTCCAATGCAGGCAAATATTTTCCAGGGTTTATGTTTCACAGTGCTTATGAATGTCAGAGGCAGTGCACTGGGGCAGAGACCTGGTCCAGCTTCTGGAAGGGAAGATTTGTGCCAAGTGCACCCACTCACAGAGCAACTCACTGGACAGTTTCTCTGCAGTAGCTTCAGCACGAGATGTGGGTTTCTGCTCTCCCACCTAGGGGACAGCCAGGATGTTTAATAATTAATGCCTGTACACTTGCCTGTGAAGGCCGGCGCAAAAAGCGTCGCTGCGTCTTTAACGGCTGCCAGCGATGGGAAACTCATTGGAGTGTGTGTTCGGAGGGGAAGAAGGTTAAGATGATTAACTGGTGCTAACAAGTTTAGGATGTGGAAGAAGTATTTTCTTGGACGTCCATCAAAGAGAGGATTGAATGTTCCCTGGCGGGGGAGGCAGGGGGGCGGGCGGTATGTGTTTAACAGATGAGGTTTCTGCCTCCCAAAGCCTGCCCAGCCCCGCATGATGCAATCTCTCTCTTTTAAACGCTGCCTTTCCATCTGTACTATCAGCCATACCTGTGGCCCCAGCCTGGCACTGGGGCTGAAAGGCAATCAGGGGAAGGAAAGCTGCCCCTCCACCCTTCCTGTCTATCTGTGCCCTGGGACACCCTTTGGGCACTGGCAGATCAGCCTGGGCCTCAGTCCCCACAGGGCGAAGGCACAGGCAGATGCCCGGAAGAGCCAAGAGGGAATCAGGTATCACCTGCACCAAAACCCAAGGCGCCAGAGAGGGGGGCACCTCCTGGGCCTCTGCAGCCCCACTGTAAAACCCCACTCGCTGCCTCACCACAGGGACACCAAACAGAGCCATCCCTACAGCTGGCCGGGCCAGCAGCCTGCTTTTTACCTCCCCATTGCTCTCAAGTGCACGGTGGCAGCTAACATTAGTGCCAGAGCAAAGTCCCATTGCAAACAGCTTTGGAGCAAGCCACTTGGCGCCTGCAACATCTCCCTTGGTTTGTCCTGGGTATTTTCGGTGCTTTTCGCCGGCTGGCGGGCACCCACGCTTTGCACAAGGGGCTTGGACGCTGCCAGGCACCATGCCCCGCCGTCAAGCCTGGCGGCCAGTGCGACTCGCCCTCATTCCTCCGGCCGCCACAAAGCTGCCAGGATGGGCAGCACACGCGAGACCCACATCACGGGGCCCGGACGTGCGTCAGCGGCTGACGCAAACCAGCCCGGCCATGTGCACACAGCCCAGGCCTGGGAAAAATCCTCCACCCCGGTAGTGCACTCGCAATGAATCAAAGCCATCGCCATACAGTAGCAGCACAATGTGCTCTTTGGGTTTCCCCAGCCAGCTGGGATGTTTTTGCCTTGCTTTGTCAAGGCACTGATTTATGCCCATATGTACCATATACATTGTAAGCACAGGCACGCAATGGTGTAAACACTTCTACCAAACATCTGTATACAAACCCATCAAATATGCAGAAGCTCCCTGCTGCAGCCTTCGACACGTGTCCCGGGTGCCCCAGAGGCAACCTGTCAGCCCCTGGCCTGCATGCAGGGTGCCATTCACCACTGGACCTGTTATTCAGATGCGGCCTGGCAGGGACAGAAAAGGTCACAATGGGACCTTTACTGATATAAATCGGCACAACCACAATGCTTTTCTCCTGCGCTGATCTATGCTTCAGGCTGGAGCCTGCCACAGCAGGTATCTGCTCCTGTGCACTGCCGTGCATCCATTCCCCCCTCCAAAATGTCTGTCTTTCCTACACATTTAATCCTTGACATCTTTCTCTGCACCATAACCTTGTCTGGGGAAGAAGTTAGTTTACCCCTGGGTTTGGATGGAGGATGGCTATATCGAACAGCCAAGGCTTATCCAGGGATGGGATATAACATCTGAGGCACAATATACAAGCACCATTAAAGTTAATGCACACCTGGACACAAACGTTCACCTGTTTGCACCTTTGGGGAGAACTCAGCCTCCAGAGAAAAGTCCCGCAGCAAATCTGTGTCCGAGAGAATTTCCTTCCACCTTCCAACCAGTTTAAAATAGGAAAGCACATAAAAGGACAAAGAGAGGAGTCCTGAGGCATGTAGGACACAGGCCTGAACATGGCAAGAGGCATTATACAAACAAGCAGACGAATGTAAATAAACAGACCACCTTCTTGCAGAGCACTTGTGCCCATTATTGTGCCTCAGCACCTTCCCTTTTTAATGCATTGACTGTTTCTAACCATATTTTGGATTAAGGGGGAAAGGCAGAGGTTTTGGCCTTTCTAACTCTATCAGCATGGTGGCACCTTAAAGATACGTGCTATCTCCCCAGCCATTTTGCAGCCCTGGCAGTGTCATAGCTATAACAATGCTTTAAGCTAGCTCTCCTCATTTGCACCATCACAACAACAGCAGGTTCATTAAAATCAATTAAATACTCCTTAGTAAAGTCAGTTTAAATCCTAAATGCAGACTAAGCCGGATGAGTTGATGCTTAGAGGTATAAGGTGCATTCTTGCTCCCTCTTACAATCTCTCAGCCACGGCTGTGGCCAACTCCAGGTGACAAAAGCCAAGGCAGGGGTGACTTCTCAAGCCACTCCGGGCAGTTGTGTAAGAGCACAGCTGCCTACGTGTTTGGAGAAAGAGAGTTAAGTGACCAAACAAAATGTTTGTTTGTTTTTTTCCTGAATCGCTCATCCCCATCTATTCATAACTACTCACAGAATCCGTGGAATTCCTTGTGTGGTTTGCATCTTCAAAACAAATGAAACAACAGTATGTCTAAACCAAACAAACCCCAACCCAAAATACAGTCAGCAGGCCAAAGGCGCATGAGCAGCCTTCAAGGCTGAAGTGTGTGTATACTCTGGAGGGCTCCAAAAATGTGGATGGGAGGAACATGCTTAAATTTCAGGGAATAACAGAATTCCCAAGGAGATTTCTTATAAAGGCGGGAAAAAAGAAGTATTTAAGCAATGATTATGCTGCAATTTTTCTTCCAGATGTGCCATACCATTGGGATGCTGTGCCAGCAAATTGCATTTTCTGACATGGCAACATGCTGCTCTGGCTGTGGTGGTGCCGGATGCCTGTCTGCGGCAGCCCAGGCACTGTTCCCTCCTGAGCTCAGCTCTCTGGCCAGCCTGGCCACAAGGGCTTTGCCAGTGCATTCAAGGGAAAAAAACAATTCAGAAAGCTCTGAGCTTTTGGCAATGAGTGGCTGCTGGAGCCAAATGTCCTTTTTTCCAATTTTTTGGTTAGAGGTTGTCAAAAAGCTGGTTTTAGATGCTTCTAAAGGAGAAAATACCTTTTGCATAGTCAGCATAGAAAACCATGCTGACTTACCATCCTGAAAAGAGGTCAACCGCAAAACTGTAGTATTTCAAGTAGCTCAATACACCTCCTGACAGGAGGGCCATGGGGACAGATGTTTTGTTGCACACTCCCACATCACATTCCTCGTGACTCTGAGCCAGGGCCACTGACATGGCTCGTGGCTGCTGATGTTTAAATAGCTAGGGTGACCTTTCCACACCCTCACCCCATGCCACAGATCCCAAACACGACCTCTCAGGGGTTGCTAGTGCCTTCAGGCTTTTATCCCACCGGACAGACCTGAAGGCTCCTAACAGCCCCAGCAAGCTGAAGAAGGATCACATTAAAAATGACAGCAAGAAAACAGAAAAGCCATGAAAACAACCCGGCAAGAGGCAGAACACTCTGGCCAGGGTGCAGGGCAGGGGGGAGCAGGCAGTACTTGGGCACTGACTCTCTTTTTGGCTCACCTCCCCAGAGGTGTTTGGGGAGGAGATGAGAATCCCAAGGGAGAAATGGATGCAGTATCTTGCCCTGGTGCTGCAGACTGAGGGTCAGCCCGCACTGCCCAGGGGTCTTCCCATCTTGAAGCCATCCCTGCTACACTCTCGTCCACCAGCCCAGGTCCTGCCCTTCCGAATGTTTCCTGCCTCTGCTGGCTGCCTGTGGAGCCAGGCAGGGGTTGGGACATGGGAAATCCTGCTGCCTCCTGCCAGCTGGCCCTGCTGGCTCTGGGTGACACATCCTGGGTGGGAGCCAAAGCCCTGCTGCAGCCCCACGTCATTCCTTGCTGGTCTCCTCCAGCAGCTGCCACAGTGCCAAGAGGTCCTACCGGCACATGAGGGCTGTACCCAAGGGGGTGAGCAGGATGCCTGGGCTGAGTGTGCACACCATGTGGCCCACAGCCCCAGGGTGCAACTGGGGCCACCAGTGCACCTTTGCTCTTGCAGGTCACCCTGCAAGAAGTGAAAAAGCAGCACCACTTTCAAGTTGCAGCAGCTCCTGATGATGTTTCTATAAGAAGAACTGGAGCTGAAGAGAGCAGCCAAACAGCTTTCCCTGCAACCTGGGCTGGTGCAGATAGGGAACATGAATAAGGTTTTGTCTGAGAAGAAATGTCCAGAGGACATTCCCTTGCAAAGCCTCAAAGACATTCCTGAGAGGAGCCCAGTTCCTGGCCAATGCCAAAATCCTTGCAGCCGCCCACACCAGCCTCCAAGCTCCTGTGACAGCAAAAAGCAACTTGGTTTGTGGCAGGGATATGCAACCTCCCTCTGACCTCCAGACCCAGACCCCGAGAACCTACTGGGCCAACGCTGTCTCCTCCTGCGGCCCAGGTCTCTCCTCTGCCCCTAATTGCTGCCACAAGGAGGGATGGAAAAGCCATTCGGCATCCCTCCGAGCCACTTCCCTGCTTGCACGGCTGACCGCCTCCAGTGCTGTGGGCTCCCAACCTGCCCAAGGAGAAACCAGACCAAAACAAGCATTGCGGAGGCAGAGGGAAAGGGGCCAGGCTTTTTTTTTTTTTTTTTTTTTTAGGGGATATTGAAGATTGGAGCAGAAAGCCAGCAGAGTAAAAAACAGCCACATGGGGACTGTGAAAATAGGAGCTGAAGGGAGGAAGATGGGAAAGGTCTAATAAAGAAAGTCACGGTATATAAAATACACAAGTGCCACCTCCTCCAGGAAGGTTGTAGGAGGGGGTTTTGGTAGTAATCCCTGGCTGTTTGAGACTGTCCAGGCAGGCAGGGTATGGATCTACAACTGGGTCTGGATTAGACCAAGAAAGCTTAGGTTTTCATCCTGTCAACCTGAAACACAATTCTTTCTCCTCACAGCATTGTGGTATTATGTGGCAGAAATCAAAGGAGGTCAGCTGGCCATGAAAGGATCCTCCAGCCTCAGGTAGTTCTCCCGAGCTCTAAGCCACATCCAGACCCCATATGGAAAAAAAGCATTTCCCACATCTGAGCAAAAGTCATAGAGGGAGGCTTGCTCCTAGAATTCAGACCAACAGTCCCACCAGCATCTGCTCAGCCCCAGAAAAACTCCCCAAGTCTCATCCTAGCATATAATGACCTCAGATCAAAACCCGTGCTGAGCATCCCGTCCCCACTTGGCCACAGTGTAGCACAGGGTCTGGGGGTGGTGAAGAGCTGGGTACAGTCATTGCTGCCACTGAGGCTTCAAGGCTGTTTCCCAACCTGTACCAAGTTATCCCAGATCCTGGCAGACAGTGGGGACGGAAGGAATCACGCAGGTTATCTATTGAAGGGAACTGAGACACTGCCGGAGAAGCCCACTGTGACCTCTGAACTCAAAAAACACAATGCCAAGGAACGACATCTCACTCACAGGTAGTCACACCCGGTCCCAGTCCAAGTGATCTGAAGTAGCAGCTTCCCAGCCGAAGGAAACTTGTATTTCCTTATCACTTGCTATAAATACAGCTGCGCTTTTTCCTGACTGTGTTATTTCTATGGTCACTATCACATGCACCCAGATAACCACAGCACAGTCACACACTTCACAGTCTTCTTGCTCCCCTATTCCCAGCTTTTCCAAATCATTTACGTTGACACCCCGCCATGACCTGAAGCTCTTCTATGGCAATGGGTGACACTGCCTGGGACCTTCACATCCGTGCTGAACAGGTCAGTAAATGAACTTGTCTTCCTTTTTCCCCTTCTTTGCCATGCAGGGTCCTGGCTCAGAGTTAGGGATGTACTCAAATGTCACTTCTGATAAACATTTATTTTTGTTGAGGAACATGATGTGTTTATAGGTTGTGGAGTGGGCCAGTGAGAAGCAACGGGCATGCGCCAAGTCTTGCAACATCTTGATGCTTCTCAGTGCTTCTGAATACCTTGGTCTCCCACAAGGGTCATGTCTGGTCCTTAGGGCATTTTAAACACCAGGGAAAAAATGCATTAGGGAAAAGTATTCCCAAGGTCTTGGGCATGTTGAAACAGCACGACAGTGCTTTCAGGTGGCCTGCATTGCATCAGCCTGGAGACAAAAGGGAAACACCCCCAAAGCAAAGCAAAGGGTCTGAGATGAGACAACAGCTGACTGAATGTGCCTTCGTTTCTGCACTGCCCAAAGCTAATCAAGACTTCACCTGCCACATCATTTCCCTCAATGGATTAGCCGGCAGGGTACGGGACATTTTTACAAATAATTTCTGTGTCCATAGGATATTTGATGGAGACAGGCAAGTTTGACTGGTAAAAAGGAAGCCTGAGCCTTTATGAGACATTTATTATTATTGTTCCTCTGCATCAAAGTTGGCTTTCAGAAATACCATGAGCTTAATGGAATGAATGGATGCCTAAGCGTTATGAGAAATCAGCACTGACTGCTGCTGAGACTTCACAAGGGATGTGAGTATCTGTAACCAAGTACTATGATCTTGATGTTGAAATACTCGGGTGATTCATCTAGCACCACATGTGGCATAGGGGGTCACATTCAGATAATGTCAAAATTCAGTGTATCTCTTTTTTCTATGCTCTGTATTCTAGTTCTGAGTTTCCTTCTTCAAGCTGGCTCAGAAACATCAGGAGAATAATAATTCCTGTAGTTTTATAGCATTTATATATCAAGTCTAGGAAGGAACTCAAAAATGGAGTAGTGCTATGATTTGTGTTCCCACTGAAGAGAAAAAGGTTGAAACTTAAAAACAGCTGAACTCAGTTTTGATCTGATCACTGGAGAAGAGATTCTTAGAACACATTTCACTCATAATTATTTTTAAATTTAAAACAATTCCTGTTGTTTCTTACTGAGACTAAAAAGAAAGTCCAACAATCCTGATATGGACTAGTCAAATCAGGCATTTTCCAATGTTCTACAATCTGGATCCTGGATTTTATCTCTTTTCCCTCACAAACCTGTGTAGCTTTACCTCTTGGTTTTATGAGCTGCTACCCTACAAATCCATTTTAGTCTGACAAGAAACTCTCCCTCCTATGTCTGTACACAGGTCTAAATACACTGATTTTGAAACACTACCTACAGCAAAGACAGCCCCCTTCATCATTTCATCCACCATTATCCTACTGTTGACCATACTTAAACACACTTTGATATGAATGCCACCAGACACTGCCAAAAAGCTCACATTGGGCACCAAAAAAAAACAAAAGGAGAAACTACAGAAAACGGACATGCTGCTTTCAGATGCTCATCCAGACACAATTTTCCCTGCCTCTTTCTTTTCAAGGTAAGTTTCAGCTACTCAGTGTGGATATACACATTGTAACTCCCAAAACTTGGACTTTGGATATGAGTGGTAGCTGGCACTTCTCTGTTTTTTTTCTACACAGTCAGATGCATCAAAAGACTGTAATGAAGCCTGAGTGATTCATAGTAATGGAATGAAATGCCATTCACAAATGTTTTTTCCATAGCAATTTGTCACTTATTGTATTGAAACCACTTCTGAAGATGTGTCTGAAAGAGCCTTTTAGTATTAGCATGATTTAAAACATAATGCAATTAAGCAATCCCATAATATTTCTGTATGTTATATGAGTGGGACCTCGAGTGACCACTTCATTCAGCCCCCTGATAAATGGCTACTTCTAACAGAAGGACGGCTATTATTCTGCAAGATACCTCAGATAGTTGTTTAACACCAAGGAATTCAAATCTTCCCACCCCAGAGGCATTTTGGCACACCAAAATTTAGCAGTTCAGCTTTGGTCTTGGGTCTAGCCTAAATGTCTCAACCCTTCTCAAATCAGCCAAGAAAGAGGCACCTCCCAAGAGCCATTCTGCCCACTTCAAAATTGACGTCTAAAATTAATGGGAACATTTTCCTTCTAGATGTATCTTTCTCTTTTTATTGACCACTTGGATGTCTATCACTTTTCCTACCATTTCTGCCATATGCAGTTACTATTTACATGCATACCCAACTTGTTATACACATGTGCACAACATTGATTTCCTATACCTCAAGCATATTGTTACACAAGTATGCATAACTTTGCATTCACATACCACATGGCATTAAAAAAGCTTTCAATAAGATGTAGACAAAAAAAGGCCCTTCCAAAGTGCTAGCCACCCCAGATGCCTACCTGCTGGGCAGTTGCATCGCTGGTGTGTGTCTCGAACTTCTCTATGTCTTGGCAAGTGGAACTTTAATTTCTGTTGGGGAGGCAAAAAGAGCAGAAGGATTCATTAATACCATTGAAACCAAAGCCTCAAATTCTTGGAAAAGGGGGACAGGGGGATGCTGCCCAAGTAAAGATGAGAGAGACAGAGCAGAGCAGTTTGGGAATTAAGAAAGGCATTAAAGATCATAGTCTTTAACTAGAAATGTGGGGGTTGATTGGAAGCAGGCTGAGGGAGTTTCGTAATGGCCTCCAAATGTGGTCCTCCTGACAGGCATTACAAAATCAAGAGCCAGCAGTGGCGAATAAAGAGGTGACTGTGTCCTCATGAGAAAGCCATGTTTCTCAGAAGACCCACTCAGCAGATGAGAAACAGAGATCTGAAGCAGGTACTCTTCTCCTCTGCGGCACACATTTATGCTCATGGAGACACCTGGACAAACAGAATAGTCCCACTGAAAAACTGTGATTGAAGGTGGCCTGGTTAAACAGCAACGGCATTTCCTGAAACCTTCAGAGGCTGTGAATTTTTCTTCAAGCATCGAACAAGACAAAACCTATCAAGAGCTTCCACAAGGTGGAATCACATCAAAATTTGCATTTCCAATGAGTTTTTGGATTTTTAATAGTGCCAGCATGTAAGTCTCCTCCTCTCCAGCCCTATCTGTGAATCTCTTAAAGGGGCAACAAAGTCCACCTGAGGCCACCACATCTTCCCTCACTGGAAACATTATTAAAATTGACCCGAGTCCTGAGCAAAATGCGCTTTAGGGACAGAATCCACACTACCCACTCATAGACTTTATTAAAATAACTGATTTAGTGAAGAAAATGCAAATCAATCCAAATAAGTTATTCATTAATGCCTGTGAACCGCACTGGGTTAATGATTTGAGATTATTTGAGAAGACTGACTGCCAGGATGCCTGGACTAAGGAGTCACTCCTTCCATTCTAACCCTCAAGCCCAACTGTTCATCCCAGTTGCATCTTATTATTGTCTGATCTACTTCACAACTGGGGCCAACATTTCAAAAGAAATAGCCTGATGTTGGGCTCAACAGAAGCCCATGCCCAGGATCATATAGAAACGATGTTATTTGCACAAGTAAAAAAGCACCTTCCTGCAAGAAGGTATGGAAACCTGGGGAAAATTTCTCTTAGGAAAAAACTAAAGCAGTTCATTTCTGCCTGGAATGAGGGAAGGCAGAACTGGCTGGAACACTTTATTTTTCACTTTGAAATGACTGGCTTCCTTATTGCAAGTCAAAATCATTAAGGGTTGTTGTGACTGACTAGAAATTGAATGTTTTCAGAGCTTTTTTTTGCATGGTAGGCTGAAATGTTTTGATAGTGAGTTGATTTGATATCAGGGCAAGGAAAGGATTTCACACAAGGAGAATTGCCAGTTCCCATAACAGGATTTTATCTGTATTTACCTTTCTCAGTTTAAAAGCACAGATATGTGAATCTTTACATTTGTGCACTTTCCCATCTAGCTGCCACCCCCAGATGGCATGGCTTTGCTCTGCAGCGCTGCCTGGCTTCAAATGCTTTGTGCTAATGGTCAAACATGGGCACAAATCAGACAGTGGAGCCTTTATTTGGATACTCACACTGGTATGTAGACATATGCGTTCCCATTTCCATCTCCGCATGTGCCAACCAAAATGTCTGAACCCTAGACTGCCACGTTTGGGTGGGGTTCCCATGTTTGGGAACTGGGCTTAGCATAGAGAAGGGCTGACGGTTCACACAGGCAGGAGCAGAAAGTAATTTCCTAGCCAGTGAGGGTCCGAACAGCCTGTCTGCAGCGGGGCCCTTTATAGGGCAGAAATCTGCAAGGAAATGTACAACAAATCCCTGCCCCTCGAAGTGCAGAGACCCCAGGGGCCAAGGGGGAATGGCTCAGGGGGGAAGGCAGAGCTAGGGTGTGCTGCAAGAGGCCTTGGCTGGGTTGCTCTGCTGGCACATGAGGAGAGGAGCAGCATAACTGGACTTACCAGGGAAGTGATGACCCAGCAGGGCTTGAGCATGACTGGGAGAGGAAGAGGAGCACTAGCATTTCCCCATGACTTTATTTGCAAGGTCAGGGTAGTGGAAACACCTCAGACAACTGAAATAGCCTTCTCAAGGATAGGGGCTCCTTGGGAGGGAGGTGCAAGTGCTGCTGGGCAGGGCTGGGGGGTACAGCCCCAAGCACTGGTACCACGCAGCCATCAGACATTCGCTGGCATTGGGCATTTTCCCCATCCCTGGCCATGGCAGTGCTTCCCCGGAGCCCAGGAACTCTGCACATCCCTGGGGAGTGCAAAGGGCAGTGGTGCCATGGGATTGCTCCCCTTCAGCGGGAGGCAAAACCTACTAGGAATTTAGGAGTGCCTGGAGTTCAGTTTCCTGCACAGTCTATTAAACAAACACCAACTGCAACAGAAAAAATCCTTGGCTTCTGGAGACCTCAGTTCAACTTTGGGTTGAGATGGTGAAACAAAATGAGTTCCCGGCCTTTTCTGCTTCCTTCATTACCAGTGTGCAAAATACCACCTGGTCCAACACAAGAAGTCAGCTTTGCTCAGGAGAGCAAAAGAAAGGGCTTTCCTCTAAAAATGGCCTTTCCAAGACAAAACTTTAATTCCCAGGCAAAACAAAATCTTTCAGTTTTAGGGCAAGGTTGACTTCTGTAACCAAAACAACATGGTCTCTGGCAGTCTAGTGTTTAAGATTTCCTTTCTTGGATTTGGGGTTTGCTATTTCACCTGGGGGACACCTAGAGCATGAAACATCAGAGAAGCAACACCTACACAGATGAAAGTGGCTGAAAAAGCCTTTGCCGGAACTGGGGCCACAGCTGACCAGCTCTGACTTGGGGACTGTGCAGCTCTGTGTATTTGGGGAGCTGAAACAGAAAAACCTTCTGTCTGCACGAGGGCTACGCCAGAAGGGTTGGGTTGAAACACATTCTGGAAACGGGCAAAAAAGCCAGCCCAGGCTTTTCCCTTGGGTTTTGTTAACTCAGGACAGGGCTGGCTTGGGTGGACAGAGCAGTGAAAGCGAGACCTCTTCTGACATTAAAAGACCATGGCTGCAGCCTCCTAAACCTTGCAAGCGCCTGTCTATTTTGGATGGGCACTTGAGATTAGGTGAAAGAGAGGGCACTTCTTCAAAGGGGGCAGATTAATAGCTCTTTAGCACATGTAGTTGTTTGCAGTCACCCGGGGAGGTGAAATCATTTCCCACCACTATCTCCAGCAGCTAAAAGAAACATGTCTCAAATAGATAATCTATTACAACCATAAAGAGGATTTCAGGGGTGGGTGGTTTTGTTAACTCTTATTGTTTTATCTCCAATTTAGCTGTTTTTTCTTAAAGGGCCAGCTTCTGGAATCACAGGACCATGTGGCATAGAGCAAACGCAAACAGCAAGCCCTGCCAGATAAAGCAAAAAACTTGGAATTGACACCATCTAGGTTCAAGGATTGCAAGCAGTTGAAATGAAATGGGACTTAGCTGGCAGAGAAACTGGAAGAAAAAAAATAGGACTCATGATTTTGGGGTGGAAAACACTATGCCACAGATTGAGGCAGTGGATGTTTAGGGCAATCTTGCTGACCCCGGGAAGCAGAATTGAGCAGCGTGCTTTGAGACACTGAAGCAAAAGGAGGAATAAAAAGCTTTAAGTCAGGAGGGAAAGGGAGTTTTCAGGTGTCCTTCCTTTGCTTTCATAAGTAAGGAAAGAGTCCTGGGCAAGTGAGCCTATTGGGAAAGCAGTGAGGATCCATGCTCCTTCCCCATCCATGGCACAGTCCCTGAATCCTTTCAGCATCACTAAAGACACAACAAATACCCTCAACACAAGCTTCTGAGAGCTTGAGTGCATTCAACACAGTGCAGAGGGACAGCTGATCTTCCCCCAGGCTTTACAGGATAACTGCTGTTTTACACATACACACACTTCTCTCTACAAGCACACAGATTATGGGGTTTTTTCCTAGCAGCAGCACTGAATCCATCCTGCTTTCCACCCTGATGAGCTTTTGGCAGATGAAGTAGTACCAAATGTTACCTGGCACAGGGAAGAACCATCTTTTCTTCTTTGGAAAGCTTTGCCTCTCCTGCAAATGCCAGTAGTAAGTTTATTTGTGCTCTTTGTATGATTTTATGGTATCCCATAAATGCAGAGGAATTCCTACATGGAGTTAAAGTTCTCCCTGATCTACCTGTTTTTGCCCTGTTCCGCACAGAGGTTTTTGTGGGAAAACTCAGTCAACTTGTGTCTGGTAGAAAATTGCCATCTGGTATTCACTGACACCGTTCAGAGGTTTACACAGCAGTGAATGAAACAGCACTGGTCAGGCTGCTTCTGGGTAAGCATCTGCCACCCTCTCCTCGCTCATCCTGATCTGAGTTGGAAACACTGCTACAGCAAGCCATGGGCGCTCCATAACTGGGCTTCAAGACCTGGAAAACATCCCCACCAGGTGGCTTAAAATTTAACATTTTGAACAAACCAACCCAGCTCCTCTCCCTGCCAGTTTGCTTTATATTTGCTTGTCTGGAAGATGGGCACCTAACAGGACTTTGGCATTTTGCACTTTTCAGTTTTGATGGTGTCCCCAATGTCTGCTCACAGACCCTTGGGAACCTCTGGGGCACACCTGGGCACAAATATGGCACAGTCTGGAGGCCGCCACACACTCCAGCACAGAGCAGTAAGGGGTTTGAGCATAAACTTAGAGCTCCTCTATCAACACTTGCAGACTTTCCTTCTTCATGTTCCTCCAGCTGATCTTCACAGCCACCAAAGCTAGAAATGTGCTCCTGTGCCCATGGCTTCCCTCACCTCCCATGTCCCTCCCTGGCTTAGACCAGCTTTTTGCAAAGCTAGCTTCTTTAAAGCTTTGCTATTTCATTTTATGATGGATAACACTGAGCTGGCAGCTGTGAAACCCATTAAGGTCAAAACACCAGGAAACTCTGTGAGGATGTGGCAGTGAGAAGCAGTGAGGGTCTGAGCAGGAGGGAATGAATATTTCACTTTCACGTCCATCATGGCAAACTCAGCCACAGCCTGTCTCCCCCCAGTCACTGTCCCCCGCTTTCCTCATTTTTCTTCTCACATCCTTTCTCTGCTCCTCTTTATTTTTCCTGGTTTTCCCCATCCTTGTCCCTCACCAGCCAGTCCAGGACACCCATCCAACTTAGCCCCACTTTAGACCTAATGAAAAGGAGGACCAGGAGATCTGGTTTTCTTTCCTAAGCAAAAGCCCATATGCCACCCCATCATCTGTCTGCCAGCAGAGCCCTCCCTGCACCTCAAGCCACTTGGCCCACACCAGTGCCTCTGGCTGAGCTGTAGAGGTCTGAAGTAGCTGATTTAGGACCTTAGCTGAAGCAGGCAGCAGAGTTGGGGAGGGTCTCCTTCCCCAGGAGGCACAGCCCTCCTTCCCCCATGGGCAGCACACCTTTCCAGGTATAAAGGGACAGGAGACCTGGGTCAGACATCCCTGCTCCTCCACAGGCTCCATCACTTTTTCCCAAGCTATTTTTGCAGCTATGCCACATCAGAGAGCTGCTAACCCCGACAGTACCTGGGAGCAAGTGCTGGCCCCTCAAGCAGTGGTTCCTATCCCACGGCTGCTCCCCACATGGACTGCAAGGGGGATGGGACCACTCCCAGGGGCTCAGGAGGGGCTGCCGGGCATGTGGGCATCACAAGAGCCTCATTTCCTTGCTAAGCCGGACTATAAAAAGGCGGAAAGGTGCAGCAGCCAGCAGAACCAGCAGGACACAGGGGGCCATCCGGCCCCCGGGCACTGGTCCCGGGAGGCGTCCTGTGGCACGTCTCAAATCACTTGGTAGACATAAACTGTGACTTCCCTGGAGATCCGTGCCAGCAGCAATGAAGGGACTGCTGCACATTATCCCCCGCCCAGTGTTGGGGAAGCAGTCCCTGTGAAAGGGTGCAACCACAAGGCACAGGTCCAGCCACTTGCAACACTTCTACCTCCCTTAAAAGCTTTTTTTCTGTGGGGTATTGCTCCATGGACTCTGTCTCCCCCTTATTCCTCATCCAAAGAAGCCATTCAAAACCACATTTCTCAGCTCCTATGAGTTTGCTGACTTGAGGTTCACAGTATTTGGCTGCAAACCCCAGCTGATCCAGGGACTGCTCCCCTAAGACCCATAAACAGTAGCCAAGTCTGTCAACTGTAGGTTTAAACTCCTCACCACAGACCTTTTCTGCTCCTAGAACACAGTGAGGGGGTGGGGCTGGGGTGGGGGGTGTCCCCAGGTCCCCCCAGGTGACAGGCAGCACTGCCCTGCGGCAGGTCCCAATAGCCACCACTCTGATCATCCCATTCCTTGTCTCATTTGGCAACAGCAGCACATGAGAACTTTTCAGACACAAACAGGTTTTGGGCTAGCCCTGGGGATCAATCCAGCCTGTCTCTAGCCAAGGCTGGAGTAAGCACAGAAAAAAAGAGGTAGGTGGAAATGGCCCCAGCCCTGAACGTCAGCCCTATCTCCCGTAGAGCTGTGAGAAGAGGTTAGTGTGGACCTCCCTCGGGAGTGTAGAGAAGTGAGCCACCATCTGCTCCTTGACACATGTCAAAACCACTTCAAAGCCCTGACAAGGCAAGGAATACTGCAGGATACTCATCTTGCCTAGGGTAGAGGAACCCGGGCAGTCCTCAGTAGCATCGGCACAGCAAAGTAAAATGTGTCAACAACAAAAAATCTGTACTTTTGGGCCCTCTTTATTGGTCTGCTGAAGCTCAGGCTTCTTCAGCAGCAGCTGTGCCCTGTCCTCAAAGGAAAAGCCCACTGGCTCCAGTAGAGTTTGGATAGGGCTCAAGCAGGCATAGCACAGCCATATGCTCCGCTCTGATGCTCTGGCAGTACCAGAAACTATCCTGGCAGTGCCAGGGTATCTCATTTTCCTCAGCCAGGAACGACGGAAGAGGTCAAGGCTGGCATAGCAGCAAATGCAGCATATCATGACATTGGCGTGTTTACAGTTACTTCCTCCTGCGGCCACACCAGCTGTAGCATGCCTTGCCTGTCCCTCTCCTGGGGCTCAAATCCACACTGAATTCCCAGGTTTAACCTGTAGCTCCAACTCTTACAGCAGGTAATGACACCAGTCACCGAATGGATAGGGCTGGAGGCTCTCCCCTCCCTGCCAGGACCAGGTATGAGGTTTTTCCCTTTCCAAAGTGCCAGGGCTCAGCTACAGCATGGGCTGAGCCAGAGGGAAGCAAATGCCAGCTGGATCAGAGGTGGGAGGGACCTGAAGCATGGGAAATTCAACTTAGCAGCATCACTTCCGCAGAAATACACTTTTAAGGGAGTTAAAAACCAAATAATGCAACTATGCGAGCATGCACGTGCCTAAAATCTATAGTACTGCAACATATACACACAAAATGAAAGGATACCAACCTCATCAAGCAGTTGGTCAACTCGTCCCAAAATAGCTGTCTCCATTTGGTCTGCTGAGAGCCAGGCAGGGAGCTGTGTGGGTCTGTCTGCTTCCAAGTGGGATACCCGGGACTGCAGATCGGAGGTCCGAAAGTACAGCAGGAGGCTCAGCACCAGAGAAAGCAGGGAGACACCAGGCAGCCCTGAGCCCAGCAGGAGAGGGAGGCGGCAGCATCTCTCCCCATCGCTGGTCCTGGAAGGAGCTACGCACCCCCTGTCAAAAGCTGCCTCGCTGACGCCTTTCCAGCTCTTTTCTTCCAACATTCCCTCCCTGTCCTGAGAAACAATAAATAAATAAATAGAATAAATAAAGCCTCACTCCTACTCCAAGAAGCACAATCCAGAAGGCATAGAAAAAGAGTGTCCAAGGGGATCCTGGTGCCAGCAAATGACAAATAACAGCAATAATGACAAAAGTGAAGGGGGGGAGGGGGGTGTCTTTAAAAAATAAAGCCAAACCACACACACATAAAAGGGGTGCAGAAAAAAAGGATCCAACTGCAGCAAAGAGTGGGAGAGGAAAAAGAAAAATCTGATCAGGATATTTTTTTTTCCTCCTGTGTTTCAGTCTTTTGGTTCGCTGGTAGGTTTTTGTTTCCTTCTAAGCTGCCAGTTTCAGTTCCTTCGCAAACTGGCCAGGAGCTCGCACATGAAAGTCCCCATTAGAGAGAGGTAATTCTCAGCTGCTCCGGCGACGTTGTGCTCTGGCTGATCGTGGCTCCCCTGTAACATGACACACTCCCTCCAAACTACGGGGCTGGGATGAGCGAGCTGCGCGGCTTCCCGAAGTAACCTCCTCTGCTCACCCTCTCTCTCCACCTCTGCCTTGCAGCCCGATTTATTTATTTATGCAAAACACCAGGGTGGGATCAGGCAGCGGGACGCCCCTGTCCTACTCAGTCCCCAAACCACCTCTCCGCCGCCAGCCCTTCCCTTTGAAGTTACACTCGCCAAGGTTATTTATAGCGGCAGGAAAGAGACTGTAAAGCAGAGGCTGGGCTCACACCAGGCTGCGTCTTACTTTCCTGCCCGCAGCCAAAGGGCACTTCACAAGGTGGTACAAACAGGCTGTCGCATCCCCCGCGCAGACCCCAGAGCAGCTCTGAGACAACAGCAGTGGGGTAGTCTGACCCCAATATTTTGAAGAGAGCAGCCAGGCAGGGTGAGAACCAAAGGGACACATCTGGAAACAAGACCTGGCAGCTGAGGGCTCTGCAAAAAAACAAGCCAAGGGCAACAGGGAGCAACACCCCAGGCGGGCAAGCTGCAGGGCGAGGGGCAAGCCCTTTGGGCTTGGTTTGGGCATACAACCTACCGAGCCAGGGGGGCACAGAGGGCGGTCAGAGGAACTAATGTGCTGAGGCCCTCTAGTGAAGCAGAGCTTCCCATCACCTCCTCCGTGTCCTCCCAGGCACGAGGTGCTGGACAGAACACCCCCTTGGCGGGGAGCAGTCTCCCCAATACGTGCTGCAGAGCAGCTCTGAGCCACGCGTCTGGGAAACAAAGCCTCTTTCTGTTCTTCAGGAGCAAGGGAGGCCCACCTCTCCCAATTTTTCCGAGTATGACATGCAATATTTTATCCTCCAGGGTGACATGCAGGCTCTGCTGAGCCCCTGCCTGTCCATCTGTCCATCCTTTGATCCCCTTCTTGAGTGCACACAGCAGCAAAGCAGCACAGAGCCCAATGCGGTACACAATCATTAAAACCCAAGCAGCAAATTGGTCTCTTAAAATCAAGCTCCCTTGTGGCTCTTTCGCTGTCATTTACACGTTTTAAATGAAGATTGTGCGTGCAGTCTGTGCTGGAAATTACTGGCAGAGAAAACTCATATTCATCTCTTGCCCGATCTCTGTTTCAGAGGGCTGGAAGAAACAGACGTTCTGGGAGCAGGTTAAAGCAAGCATGAGCTGTTTCTTCTCCACCAGACAAACCCTTGGAGGGCCCAGTAGCACACAGCCCTGATTCTTTGAATGGCCTCATGCCTTTCACAGCCACTAGCTTCCCGAAATGGGGTTTTAGCGTCTGCGAGGCAGGAAATCCTTTCTTTATTTCTTTTAGCAGGTTTCTTGTCATCTCACTGCTCAGATTCACATTGCTGCTCTGGCACGCATGGAAAACACCCCTCTGATGGCTGTAGCCTTTCAAAAGTATGAGTGGGGCAAAACCATGTAACCCACAGAGACCTGATGCATACAGGGTGCCTATTTGTTCAGAGGCACAGCCACCCTGGTCTCCTACCTCCTCCTCAGCCTCTTCTCAGCTATGCCTGTGTTAGCAGCTTATTTCTCTGAGAAGTGAAAAGGAGTTTTTGAGGCAGTGGCTCTGCCAGACAAGAAACATGGTCGTGGAGCTATCTTAAGATGCTATCTGCCATCATAGCAAATAAGCAGGGAGTAGTAAAAGAAGGAGACATGTTTAGAAACTGATGGTGCAGTGTCTGGGAAGCAGAGATCTACACAGGAAGTACATCTGGGATGCTAGGCATCCTAGAAAGCTCTGAAGTACACTACTTAAAGACTGGTGTTGAACTGCTGATGACTACAGCTACCTGCCTGTGTTATAGTTTCACCAAAAGCTTTCTTTTTCTCCCCACACCACTTTATACCAGCCCAAGTACTAAAATCACAAAAATGCACCCTTTAAGCTGAAAATGGAAATCTGTTGAGTGTCTACATTTCATTTCCCCACACTGGCTGGGGAGACCTCTCTGCTCTTTCTCTCTGATTTCTGACAGAGATCCTGCTGTCCAGACACAAGCATCGCCTGAATGACTCTGTAAGTGCCTTTTCCTGCCTCCCCACCAGCCCCTCTCCAGCTGATCAGTTCATTTAGGGGGTATGTCATAGCTGCTGCAGGCTGGGGAGCTGCAGTCAGCCAGGTTTCACATGGAAGCCTTAGCTGCAGATGTGCAGGAGGGTAATTTTTCTCTCCATGAGGCCTTAAGGAACCCTGTCATCCCATGCCAATAGAAACGGACTAATTTAACTACGAATCTGAGGCAGCGCATGTTGAGTCTGCAGAACTGTTCACCAAACGAGCTGCCCTCCAGAGACGGGCCCTGGCACGTGGAGTCACCTCATTGCTCCTTGAGCGGAGCATGGCCCAACCTTCAGCTCCCTCAGCAGCCTCAAAGGAGGTGGGTACTGGCCTGAAACCAGTCCTCCTTCAAGTTCATGACTCTTGAGACTGGTCAAGTAGAAGCAGATGTTCAGTTGCAATCAAGGGAGTGATTTCACTGACCAGTGACTCTTCGAGCAGGCTAGACTGCCCTCAATGCGCTGAGCTCGAGGTTATATCCCTCTCTCCTCAGGGAGGTTGATGCAATGCCTTGCAAGGACAGCTACCCCACACTTCTGCTGCTTCTAACAGGTCCTCCGGGGTGGTTATGGACCTCAGCACAAACATGTAATGAAATCTGGAGCAAATATAAAGCAAAATATACCTCCTAAAGAGCTGAACCCTTCTATACAATGAAAGAAAACTTTTCACATCTAGCACATGGCACTGGGTCAACTGACATGCTGACATGGTTACGTACAGGTATGAAAGCCTCCAGATTTGTCAGTATGTAGCTGGTACTGGCACTTTGTCCTTCTCAAGGGCATTTGCATGTGGGCAAAGTGCTTTATAGAGAGGTTGCTCAGTGCTGCCCTGTGACAGACACACAGAGCTCACAAAGGGGCATAACATGCAGGAATTCCTTGCAGGGCAAAATGTCGTTCCTTGCAAGAGACCATAAACCCTCTTTGACCCCAGGTAGGTACTGTGGTCATGAACCCCTCCACACCACAGGCCAGAAATGGAAGAGCTGGGCATGGATGAGGTTCTTGCTTCCACACACATGGTTCAAGCCAGCAAGGTTCAATCTACAGCAAGTCTTTGTTTGGCCTGGAAAGGGGTGGGCAACAGCAGCAGGCCTTTCTCACTTTCCTTCATTTTAAGCAGAGCCTTTCATTAAAGAAAATTAAAAAAGTAAAAAGTGTCCTTCCTGTCACTAGCTGGAAGTTGAAGCCAACTGCATGGAGATGACAGTACATTCAATCCCACCAGCAATCTCCAGAACTGCCCAAGGAGAACTTCCCCTTTACAGGCCAATTACTAGGGAAAAAAATCCCACCCCACTTCTCTTTTTCTTTCTGGGTTGTTGTTTTTTGTTTTTTTTTTTAACTCTCAGGAAATGTGGGGGTCTTTGTGTGCTCGAACGAGCCATTAACTAGCAGCCGACATCTCCAGCTATTGTAAATATATTAACTCGAGGTCTTTTGCTACATTTATTAGACTCAAGAACAACATCTGGAAACAGATGTTTTCTGAGCGCAAAGGAGAGGATGGAGGAGGGGAAAAAAAACAAGGCGGGCGGGAGGACACTTGCAAGTGTAATTGCATGGGTCTGCAGACCATTCCTTTGCAAAACGCTGCTCAGATGCAAGGGAATGAGGACAGCGCAGCTACATCCATCTTAGGCAAGGCAGTGAGAGCAGGACATCTCAGGGGAGCCTGTTTGAGAGAAACAGTGACGGGGGAATAGGAAAACCTACATCTGCTTTCAGGGCCCTTGTGATAAATGGGCATTGCACTCTCACAAAAATGGGATATGAGGGTGGGGTGGTGGGTTTTTTTTTCCTTTCCTGGTCATGGACCTTCCTAATTCTCAGTTGCTTTTTGGCCTAGAGACTGCCAGGCTCATGGCAGGTAATGTCACCTCCCTAGAAGTTTGGCAGCATCTGCCACAGGGATCCAGAGAGATCCACAGAGTGGACAAGGTCTAGAGTCCCCACAGGACACCACCACAGCGTCCCATCTACCCCAAGCAGCCCTTCTTCAAAGGGCAAGCAGAGTGGAAACCTCCCATCCCAATGGCTGTGAAGGACCAAGAGGTCCTGCTCTGACTTGGAGTCTCCATGCCATGGCTCAAATTCAGACAATATTTAGAGAATTGCATGATGTTACTAGGGACAAAAACCAAGCATGCACATGCATGCTTAAAAATAGATCCCATAACATTATTGGTGAAACTCCATTCTCAACTAGATATATTTTGGCTTAGGTACCAGAGATGCCTAAGGTACAACAGAGATCTGAGATCAAAGCTTCCCTGCATTTCTTCTGAAGGAAATACAGTTGCACCCATACACATACACTTGGTTTTCATAACAACAACAAAAAACCCAAAACACCCAAAACTACACAACCAGTATTTTGTCGTCTTTAACTCTAGGTTCACCTCTGACATCTCCAGCCCTGTCTCTCCTCTGATACGCAGCTACAAATATTTTGCTGGTCAGTCAGGAATATTGAGTATTACTTACCTAATTTGGCAGTTGTTTATAGCAAGTATTAAGTAGCCTATGGAGCGGAACAATTCCCGCCTGAGGAGCTGCTCTAATCCATTGTGGAGTTATAGAATAAAGACATATTTGATCCTTTGGGAAAAGGGTTATAAAAATACATGGAAAAAATGTACTGTCCGCGCATAGTAATATCATGGCTGGTTTCAATCACTTGGTCTCCTACAAAACAAAAGGGCTTGCTGCACAATATAGACTCCTAGCCTTGACAACAGCAAGGGCAGAAAGGAAGAAGTGAAGCTGGTAGTGTCTGGTTAGGGCTTTTTATTTTCATAACCCTAAAATGCCTGAGCTCATTATTGCCTCCCTCCCATAAAACCCAAACCAGCTTCACACAGCCGCAGTGGTGGGAACCTGTCTCCAGGGCTGCACCAGGGGAAGGAGTGGGGGAGCCCAGCCACCAGCTGCTCCTGCAGAGGTTGGGTCAGAGCCTCCAAGAGAGGATTGAAGCAAACCCAGCTTTTGCATGGTTTCAGGCCAACCCTTCCTAAAGGCTGACCACCCCTTCTCCCACACCCCCCACAGAGGGAAGACTTTGCAGGAGGAGAGTGAGGGCAGCAAGTGGTGGATGCACAATTAAGCTGTCCGTGCTCCTCCTTGTGTTCTCAACCAACCTCTTACCTTATGTTCAGAAGATGAGAGGGAATGGCTCTGAGCAAACCAGGCTCTACATCCTTCTTTGTGGAGAAAAGAACTTTTTTCCCCTCCAACAGTAGCATTACACAACCAAATTCAGGGTGGGGAGAAGTTTTACTTCTTTTCAGCAGCAGTTTGTTTGGGATTTTTTCCTCCTGGTCTGGAGCTGATTTTTAATGGGTCATGCTCAGTGCCATTGGAGTCTGTAGAGACACTCATCTCTGCTAGCCTGGCTTTTGCCATTATCTCAGTTCTCGCAGAGCATGGATGGGAAAGAGAAGCTAATTAAAAACAATATTGCTATAAAAAAAAAAAAACAAGAAGAAAAAGCCTCCAGCCCTGCAGCACTACTCCCCCATATCTTGCTAGCCTAAAAATTCACACAGTAGCCTGTGAGAAGTGGGGTTTGCTCAGGACTGCCAGGAAAGCTGCTTTGGAAACACTTGTCATTTTGAACCTGGGAAATACCTGGTGCAGACCATTACTACAAGCTCTCATCCCAATGTGCAAAGCATTAACCTTAGCAAAAAGGCACTCAGACCAAATGCTCAAAATCTGCTCATACAAGTGGAAAAATAAGGGTGACATTTTTCAGGCATGAAACCAACAGAGCCAGCTCCAAGGGTGAGGAGCAGCTATCCCTGGGACACAATGTTCTCCAGCACAAGGCTGAGACTCTGAGTTCCTCAATTCCTCACTGCAACTCCCCTTGACTCCTTGCTGTGTAGAAAGCCTCCCTTTATTAAAGCCAAGCTCAGGCATTGTATGCTCAATTAGTTACTCATGCACCAGGGTGCTTGCCATGGTGCATTGGCACACGTGGGACTGATAAGTCAGAGCACTGATTTGCATTTGGGTTTACCATTAAACAGTTTAGTGAGAAGCTCATGCTGAATGCCTTCAGCCTCACTGCCCAGCCAGGCTATTGCATCCACCCCAGAGCCCCCCCTCCTCCTGCCACCCCCTTACCTCTGCCAGGCACAGTGTTCCCATTCATCCCCCACTACCTATTTACACACACACACATACATCACTAAGAAAACCCTTTCTCTTTGCCTTTGGCAGATGCAGATCAGGTTTGTGCCCAGGCTGCCAGCAACCTGGGACAACCAGTCAACATATGCAGGGTGAACATGCTATAGGGTGACCTGGAAACCCCAAAATCCTGGGGACAAACAGGCCTGCCTAGGGGAGAAGAGGTGCCTCATGCATATCCAGAGGCAGGCAGAGCTGTGTCACAGCTCTGTCTAGGAAACCAGACCCTACAGTGCTGGGGCAGGCATGTATCCCTGCGCAAGCAGCTGGGGAATCCGCAGCAACTTTGTACAGACTTTGAAGTTGATGAATCAGAGCTGGGAGGATTGGGAAACCCAGACTAAGTGTCAACTGCAACAGGAGAAGCAAAAATAGTGAAGCAAGGCTCCCCCAGAAGACTGATTGTTTCAGACTCCAGAAGCAAAGGTGAATGGATACAGCAAGCTCAGGAAATTGAAAATGATTTTTGGTAAATACTTCCTCTCACTCTAACACTTGGTCTTTTATCAGAGCTTGTTCAGACCCTGACAGCAGCACACAAAGCAGCTCTGCTCTGTCATAATGCAAAAGACAGGCCCAGCGGCCAGGAGGTTAGTGGCTAATGGAGCAGAGTTGGGTTCAATTTCCCTGGAAACCACTTGCAGAGGAAAGCCAGGAGACAAAGAGCAGTGCTAATGTCCTTCTGCAACACTGCTGCTTCCCCTGCATGGGGCAAAGCCCTCACTTGTGCCCTCTGCCTCCCATGCTGCAGCTCCCCATGGCTTGACCTTGCACTCCAGCAGGAGGGAGAGCAAGCAAAAGTGAGGCAGGAAGGATGTGAGCCCCCATCCCTGGGAGTGGATTGCTGGTGCTGGAGAGCAGCATGGCTCCCTTCGTCAGGGTTTTCCTTCCCACCACTGTTGCTTCTGCAGCACCCGATGTAAACCCTCCTGGCAGAGTGGTTAACCTGCCTTATTAAAGGCAGCTCTATGAGTAAATCCTCGGCCATCTACAGAGCCTCTTCCAGCTTGTTGGGTTTTTAGCTACCACCAGGGGCTTGTCTCCTTTTAGCAGCACCACAAGGCAACTACAGAAAGATGCTTTTCCACCCCAAAGGCACCTCTGGCAATCCTAGTTCACATGTAGGGTGCACAGGCCACAGCCAGGGCTGCAGTATTCCATCGAGGCACCACATCCCCATAAGGCTGAGCACCCAAGGGGCATGGCCAAAGTAAAGTGCCAAGGAAACAACTTGTTTTAAGAGAAAGTACCCAATTCCACTCACTTGGGAGTCATTAAAGTCAACGGAAAAATGCCCTTTTTAGCTTCCTAGGCTTTGCCACTTATGTCTCATGCCAGCTTGACATCAGCGTAGTCACTCCAGATTTACACTTGTTCAGAAAAAGGGAATCCATTGTGACAGGTCCAAATAAGGAGAGGAGAGACCTAGGTCCTCCAGCCACAAAACACAGTATCCACATGGAGAAGCCAGGTCCCCCATTTTTACCACAGGTATCTGAAACCACCTCTTGATGCATTATAACATTGTCCCTCTTTCTTCTCAAGAAATCAATGCTATGCACTTCATATGCATTAGAATAAAAATAACTGGAAGTTACACTGGTACATGCTTCAAATTTGAGAGGGCTATTGCTGATTACAAACAGTAGGGAGTAAAGTATATATACTTACTAGATCAATATTAAGAAGTACTAAACACACACTTGCAATTTCCCTTTAAGGACATTAGCCTGTAACTGTGGTTCATGTCCTTAAAGCTCAAAATATCATCTTTTTTTTCCTTTGGCCATATGCTGCTACCAATGCAGTGAATAAAAACCACTTCTCTGCCTTATGAGGGGTCAGGAGGGAGAGAGCCTCACTTTGCCAGTGCTGCTGCACACCACCCACTTTGCAAGCACCAATCTTGCCCATGTCGGTAGATGCTGTGATGGAGCAGGGCAAAGCCACCATTACCCTTGTCACCCACAGAGGTTTGCCTTTCTGGAGGGCTCTGCTGCATGTTGGCAAGGGGAGAGCTGCCTCCCACCAGTGCCCCTGCCTCAACAGCGGGGGACGGTGCTTGGCTGCGCACACAACTGTCCCTGCATATTTGGAGCACGGGGGTTAGCACAGAGGCTGAAATATCATGCCTATCAGTAGGGCCCTGTGAACAGAAAATAGCAGAGGATCTGGTGGCAGTTTCCTTTCAAGACGTACAGGAATAGCAGCACACATCTCTGCCGGATCATATGGACTGAATTCCTCAACCCAAATCCTTCAGCTTTGAATTCTTCTGCAAACCATTTTTCCCCCCTTGGCTTGTTTGTTGTTTCAGGACCACTAAATCACCAAGAATGGTTTATATTATATAACCACTATGTCCTCATTGCATTTTGAGGAGGAGACACTGACAAACAGCCAGATCTAATTTGTACTTTAAATTGGCTCCTGGGCCAGATAATCATGCCTTCCAGATGGAAAATCCAGTTGCACTCACCAGCAGATATCCCAGTGCATTTGGCTCCCAATTCAGCTTTATCCAAAACATGCTCTGGCATTCAATTTGTGTTCTTACAGCCTAAGAGAGGCTGATGGTCACCACAGTCCCTGATGAGGCAGCACCATTTTCCATCACCTGTACCAGTTCAGCTGTCAGCCCTGCCTTGCTGTCCTGTTGTTTTTCCTAGAAGCCTATCTGACAGCTGTAGCAGCTTTATAACTGCCACATTCAGGATTTGTCTCCCTGGGAAAGTCCTTTCAGGTTGCCTTTTCCAAGGGTGACTCTCTGCTACACTTCCTTAACCTGTTTAACACTACTCCAAATAAAAAATAATTGTAAGAAGGCAAATGCCATACTGCTTTTCACACATGCAAAGATTTGGATGGCACAAGATCCTCTCGTGTCCTGCCAGGGCAGAATCAAGGATACGTTCAGCTCTGGTTTAGGTTACAGCCTGGGCCTGGACAGTAGCACGTTATGCATGGGACACTAACCTTGGTTACAGCTACAGGGTGTTAAAATGCTGCCATTGACAACAAGCCTGAGCTGTCATTGCTTTGAAGGGGGCTAGCAAGGCAAGGTGGCAACTTCCTTAAGGCACCCCAGGACGTGGCTGGGAGCAGATCTCTGAGCTGCCCTGTTCCATGTGTCCAATTCAGGGACATGGTGGGGACAGCAGCCCAGACTGAGACACACTAACTATATCTCACAGGCAGGTGCAATGCTTGCAGCTGGCCACTTCTATACATCCACAGGGTAACAGCATTGGAAGATGCCCATCATCTGCACTGTATGCAGGCATAAGCCTGCATACAGGGTGGCCTCAGAAGGTCTATGGTTTCCTCACAGTCCCTGTGACATTTTTCTTTTCCCCTTTTAGCCTTTCTGTTGCAAGCTACATGTAGCTCTAGGGCTACATGGCCTGATGGATAGACAGCTTGGCCTTTTTCCCCAGCTCTTCCACTCTTCTTCTTGGTGGCCTTTGGCAAGGCCTTTCATTCTTTGAGTCTTCATCCCTTCCCTCTGCAGTGAAACAAGGCTGATCTTTAAGTTGTTCTAAGATAAACTGCTGATCAGGGTTATCGTTCAAGGAAAAAAGATGCATTTCAAGCTGGAGTTCTCAAACCCTGACCTTACAAGTTTTGACTCTCATGCTGCCCATGGGCACATCTTCATCCTAGTCTAGAAAGGCTCCTGTCACCAGGACATGATTTGAAAGCCTGCTCATGTTCACCTCACACCTCCAAAAGACATGTCATGTATCATCCAGGGAAAAGCAACAAGCAGTGCTGAGGGAGACCCAAGAAACCCTTAGAGACAGCACTGAGTGAGCCTCCCTCCCTCTTAATGCCTTGTCTAATGCTGACAAAAGAACAACCATCCCATTGCAATGCCTCTGTGTCCTTCCCAAGGAGTTTTCAGGAGCTTTGTCTGCCTAGCAATATGCACAGGACTGAAATTGCCTGTCTGGGGAAAAGTTAAGACAAAGCTTCCTTGGGGACATCATCTGTGGACAGCTAGAACTTGCAAAGAAGGTCAGAAGGCTGTCAATCATGCTGTAGATGGGCAAGATCACTCCTGAAAGGTTTAATGAGAAGCCCACCCCTAAAAGCCAATGCTGTAGCTGAGAGCCTTTGGGTAGACTCTGCCCTGATGGGCTTTGCAATGAGCACTGCATTATACAACAACTGGACCACAGTGGCTGGCCTGGACAGAGAGGCTCAGCCAGGTGCATTTCTTGTGTGGGAAAGTTTAGGTGTTGAGCAACACACAGAGACAGGCAGATCCATCACCAGGTCTCCACTACACAGCCTAACAGTACCCATGCATCTCCTGAGTCTTCATTTCCCAGTACTTCTTGTAGGGACACACATTTAGCAAAGAAGTGTAAACCACCATCAAATCTGAATGGTTGCACTTTACAGCCACTTCAGCTCAGGCCCAAACAATTACACAGAATCCACAGCAGCAAAGACCAGGCCCATATATTATTTCAATGGAGTAGTTTGTTTTGGTTTCACTCCCCTGCCCCCATCTCTCTAAAACTGCCCTCTGTTTGTTTGGGATATTTGCAGGCATGCAATATTTTCCTGGCCGACTCCCTGGCAAGGGATATTGCCTTCCTAACAGGCTCTGCCTTTGACTCCTGTGCTGCTGTGGCCAAGTCCTTGGACTCCTCTGTGGAGTAAATCAAATGACGCGTGCAAAAGCAGATATGAAAAAATAACATATGCAGATGGACTGACATGTTAAACTATGAGCAACAACTGCAGGTGTGCAAGAGAACTCCAGGGTTGATGCTTGTTGCTCTGCTGGATAAAAAAAATAAAAGTCTAGGACCAATGAGCTACGCAGAAGGATCCAAGCCAAACTCATGCAATTCTCCCTTATCCCTAGAAAATGGCATTTTGGAAAGCGGGGAAACTTCAGTACAGTGAACCCAAAACTGCTCCCAAATAGTCTCAGGTTGTAAATAGCTCCCCCCAGCCCCTTCCTTGGTTTGATGCTCCCCTTGCGCAGGATCAGGAGGGCTAGCAGCAGGGACTAGCAAGAACTGGTTTCTGAAAAGATGGAAAACAAGTTTCCTGAGGGAAAAGAAAAATCAGGCTTGTTTCACTTTGAAGCCTTGTTTGGTGCCTTTGGAAAAAGGAAAGAAAACAGTGATTTTTTGATAAAAAAAATGCCCAAATGCAGAAAGAAATAATGAAAAGTGAAATAAGACAGTTATGTATTTTGACAAAAAAATGTTGGCCAGCCACACTAAGTCAGCCGTGGCTGAGCATCGCTCAGCAGCAGCGAGGGTCCTCATAGATCATTGCTGGCAACAGCCACTGAAAAATCCTGCCCTGGATTGGACCTCACCCCCCTGCTGTTTATATTAATTGTTTGCAATTTGTATGAGTGGTACGATCTTGGCAGCATACATATTTATCTATCTGTTAATGCCATGCTGTTGCCTGCCACACACAGGGTCACTGGGTCTCTCTTCTTGCTCTGCCTCTGTAAAGGCAGGGCCAGGTTTACAGCAGCAACCTGATACCTTTTTCCACTCCCACTACCATGCCAAGAAGCATCCCTTGTGGATCAAAACCTCCTTCCCTCAGGCAATTTATTTCATAAATACCTTAATCAGGCTGATTTCTTTGGGGCTGCCCTTCCAAAGGGCCATGCAAGGGTTGTTGTGGGGGGCTGTGTTTGGAAGAGCAGATGGTAAACAGCTAAACACTGTTTCTAGTAAAAGGCTAGGGCTGTGCTAACAGCAAAGCAGCCCAACAAGCTGCCTCATGCTCCCAGCCTCACTAGGACAAAACCACAATGAATAATCCAAAGACGTAATCTTCAATACCCCCTTTTAGCCCTAAACCAGTTAATCTGCACAGTCGTAAACTATATGGGATCCTACAATAAACCAGAGGAAGGGGGATACCTTTCTTGGCATTGTCTCAATTCACATCACAATAGCAATGAAATGATGTTATCTTCAGTTAACTTTACACATATCTATCAGATGTCCTATAGTCAAAATAAGTCTCACAAAATACGTTATCAATTGCAAGTGTCAAAGCAGCTTTTCTTCCTCTTTACTTAGACAAAACATGTATATGCCCCAGCAAATTACACATTGCAGTTTTACACGATTTCAGAAACCTGGGAGGTTCAGCACCAAACCTGCACATTTGCCAACAAAGCATCTAGTGCTATGAAACTGAAAACCCACCAAAACACTTCCCTTAACTCACTTTCAATGAGGAAACTAAATGCCTTTTATAGACCCAGCAACCTGAACTAGTGTCTACAGGGTTTGGGCCTACACCTCAAGATCAGTTACTTCAACACACATAGATGAACCCCACATTTCTGTGCTTGCTTTCCTCTTCTTCCACATATAAATGATACTATGGCAGGTTGGCAGTGGCTGGCCTGTCACCCCCTCAGCCACCCTCGCTCCTCAGCGGAACAAGGAGAAAATAAGAGGGAGAGACTTAGAGGCGGAGACAAAGTTGGGAGATCCTCCGCTAGTCACAGGAAAAAAAAAAATTCCACTTGGGGAAAATCAGTTGAGTTCATTGCTAATTAAAAGATTTAGATGGTGGGAAAAAAGGCAAAATTAAAACCCTTTCCTCAGGGTGCATCTGTGCGTACCGGCCCCGCCATGGCGTTTCCACAGGCAACAAGGGAGTCCACACCACGATGCTTGGAGCACTCCCTCCCCCTCTCACCCACCCACACCCCCTCCAGCAATTACAGTTCTTCACTTTTTCCCCTCATGCCTCTCATTTTTCCCCTTTCTTACCCCTGTTTCCTCAGAGCCCCCAACCAGCAGGGCGGTGGGGATGGGCTGTGCGCAGCTGCAGGCCGGCAGGGCCTGGGGCAGTTCCCACCCTTCCTCACAGAGACCCCTCAGCCCTGCACCACCCACGGGTGCAGACACCTGGCACAGGGGACCTGCTCAGCCTCGGTGATCTGGACACCTGGGATAAGAAGGTGCCCATGCTCAAGGAGGAATCCCCATTTCCCCACAGGGACCACCTGAGGGCTGCGGTGCTTCCCCACCGGCCAAAGCCAACATCTCTGAGGGTCTTGCAACCCTATGTGCACATGCACCCCTGCACTCAATGCACTGCTCTCCCCACCTTGACCCAGGTTTCCAGAGAGAACAGTAATTAAGCGTAAATGCTGCGCTTTCTTTCCCTCCATCTCCATATGTCTTCACTTCAACCAAACAGCAGAAATATTTCCTGGCAGCTGTCTTCAGCTGAGGGCAGGAAGGGAGGTAAGCTGGTGGAAACACCCACAGAAGGGACATGCTCTTGGAGTCTGTTTGGAAGAAAAAAAGAAAGCAGTGGGGGGAAGGGGGAGGAAAAGTGTCATTGCTCAGTTTTTCATGTCAAAGATGTTAAGGACAACCACAGCAAAGCACCCACCCCATTACACCTCAGGTCCAGCTGACAAAGCCTGCACATGGCTGCTCCTGCTCCAAGATGCATCATACCATGCCAGGGAGGTGCCCACAGCTGGGGTCAGGGATGCTTCAGAAAAGGTGAAGTGACTTTGCAGAAACCTGTCTGGGATAGTAACCCACTGACAAATCTCTCCAAGATGCCTGATGGCAAAAAATGGAAATGCAGGGAAAAAAGAGCCCAAAGCCCAGATATTCATCCCCCATGGCTCTGGCTATGGCAGTTTCATGCAAAACCAGTTCAGTTATCCCTTGCACTTTGTAAATCAGCCCCCTCCTGCTCCCCTGTCCCTTATAGCCCCTTGCATTAAGGGCTGTTAAAGCCAGGGCAGCACATTAAGGATGGATAAGCACCAGCTCTCTGCTCTTCCATCCAGTGCAGCATTTCAGGGACAGCCAATGAAGCTGGTGGACAACTGGCTTGGCATAAAAAGAGGAAGCCAGTCTTTACCCAAGCTGGCTGAAAATTGCCTTCACCATCAATAGCCAAAAGGGTACAATGGTAAAGATTGTTTTCTGCCTTGGAGGTGGGGGGACACTTTCCCACACCACTTTCCAAGCCCTGGAAACATGAAGTGTCCCCTGAAATGCCTAACAGACAGCTTCCTGCATTATATCTGTAGAGCCTGTGGCATCACTGGCAGCAAGGCATGGAAGGTGAAACTGTCTTGGCTTTATTTACTCTTCCTTGCAATGAGCTTGCATCTTTCCCAGGGATCTCCATTCACTTCTGGATGCTGAGAAAAAGGTCCTTATCTTCACTTGCATATTTCCTTGCCTGAAATCAAACAAGGAGAATCCCTCCCAGAATCAGCACAGCAAATACCAGTGCAGAAGCCAAACTAGGAACAGTAACCTTAGCAAACACCACACTGGCCTCAGCACAACACTCCTGCCTGGGAAAGCACAAAGGCACCATGCATATCCCCACTGCTGTGTACTCACATGCAAGCTGCAGACACAAGGATTATCATCCCTGGCCAAAACAGGCAGCAAGAGGCAGGAGCTACAGGCTGAAGATTAGCACTGGAAAAATCAGAGACCACAGGGAGGTGGAGATTGGGATCCAAACCTGCTGTGTGTCAGGGAGCGCTCGGAGATGGGTTCAGAAACCAAACCCTGGCCAAAAACTCAACAGCCCCTCTTCACTGGCAAGGCCTTGTGCCATCAGATTCTTGGGCAGAGCTGGCCTGCGCCACCTGAATGAGACAACATTTGTAAGCAGCTCTTGCTCTTACAAGCTAATTTCACCTCACCTGTGTTCCTTGCATACACACATAAAGCTTTTCTTTGCTTTCCATCTACAGGACATGAGGTTTTCTCTTCAATATTATAACCCTTCCAGCAGATCCGCTTGTACTTTCTTCATATCCTTGCTGGGACATATTAAAAAATCCAGCACAAGCTGTTTTCCATGGCATAACATCCAAGTTGCCCTGCTCCTTTCTGCAATCCCAGCTTTTCTCCCAAATCCACCTTATACAAAAACATTTATTTACACTTGAAACACTCCTGCTGTGTCCCAGCCCCTATAATGAAGCACAACAGCATTGTGAAATGTGTCTGCCATTTCCAGAGGAAAAGCACAGTAATTAATGACTATCAGAGCCCCAGCTAAACATTCTGCATAAGTTACCTTCGCACAGAAGCCAGCAAAGTAATAAAATCACCAGGGCCAGTGTGAACTACTGCGTTGCCCAAAACATAATCATGAGCTGCTATATTTCCATAAAACCCCATCCCCTCTCCTTCCAGGCCACTCCAACCCAACATTTATTTTGCTGCACTGTGAACTTGAAGGGAAACGTTATCACACATCATACGTGCCATGGAAAACATCAGAATATCTCAACTGGACACCCACTTTTATTCTTCACCTTAACAGCCTGCAGAAAACCCAAGAAATGCTAAAACATGCATCATAGTTAAAAAACGAGCACATACAGCCATATTTAATACTCAGAGCTCTGCCTCGCTTGGGAATATCCAGAAAATCCTAATTTTGCAATATCCTCTTTACCTTTCAGGTTACTCTAGGACCCCAGTCCTGTGATGGGAGAAACTGGGCCCCACCTTGCTAAGCAAACTCCCTTCCTTTAGATCTTACAACCTTGTGCAATCAGGAAAGGCACTCTTGCTGCCATGCTTCCAGGTGGTCCCAATTAATCCCACAGAGTTAGAACACAGCACGTAATAGGGAGCTCGCCTGCACAGTCAGCAACTGGGAGCCCTAGACACACTGCATTTATCTGTAAATCAAAGTGAAGCTAAGCAGCTCCCTGGCCCTGACAGTATTGGTGTGTCTCCCAGAACATATTACAAATTATTTTTATGACATACTATGTGTCTTTCCACGTTGGACAACGTGTTTACCCAAGAGTTTCTTCTGAAAAAAAATGCCAGGGACTGTCCATTGGGACCAGATTAAATTCAAGAGGATGTGCCGTCCCGTTTTGTTTTTTATCCATCAATAGCCATTGTACTGTTTAAAGAACTCAGAAGAGGTTTTTTTAGTGGAAAGTTTTTCAACACTTTGATTTCTATTCCCCCACTCCCCTCACCCCGTCTTCTTTCTTCACAAAATGCCACTTGCAGTTCATCTTTTTTTTTTTTTTCCTGGGTGGTTATGCTAAAATTTCTGCCCAAAGGCTTCTGTCCAAATTTTGCCTTCAGATACACACATTCTACTGCTGGTGAAATTAGCAGCTTGTTTACAGTGCAAGTTGGAGGAAGGAAGTTGGCTCCATCGGCAGCATTTTCCAAGTGGCCACAGCACACATGCACACCAATTGTTTGGACCTGCACTTCAGACACCACGGCCCAGGGGCAACCAAATGCCCCAGACCCCTGCAAGTCACATACCAAAGTCTTCATGCTGGTGAGCTGCGCAGAAAGCATACCTCAGCGCTGGGGGGTGGGGTTGGGGTGTAACATGCCCACATGGCATGCCACCATGGGAGCTGGGTGGTGGCTTTGCTGTCCAGCACTTCACCACCTTCTTGGCCAAAACCCTGCTCAGCCACAGGTAGGGTCAGCATGGAGGAAAGTTGCTGTTACACATTTAAAAAAAAAAAAGTGCATTATCCACACATTAAGGATCTCCCTGGAGTTCTCATGGACTGCTGAGTGATTCAGCTCATGTAGGAACTCATTGCTCTCCACTGATTAGAGAAGGAGATGGGTGTCTGTGTCTCTGTGTTTGCGCTGACTGGAGTTATGTCACCAGATACCCACAGGCTCAAATGTCACCTCCTATTTGCCACCCCACACAAAGTGCTCCCTGCCAGCAGATACTGATGAAACTCAGGCATAGGTTTAAAACCTGTGGGACATCCAGAGGGACATTCAGGACAGGCTGGAAACTCTGTAGCACTTGCAGGGAAATCAGCTGCTTCCTGGTTGAGTGAGGTTTGTTTTCATCCTTTCTGGCATCTGGAGATGTACAGCTACTCTTCCATCATCTGCTCCTATTCAGGCTGGTACCTCTAAAGTGTGGTGGCAGAACAGAAGACCCTCAAGGGTGTCTCCTCCAGCTCCTCTAACTGACCCTAGCAGGAAGGACATCAGATCACAGAAAGGCTGCTTTTACAACTGTAGCAGATTCTGATAACAACGCAATTGACATTGTGTCCAAAAGTCTGATGAGCCCAAGCTCAGACCTTTCCCACAGGCATATGTGCAGTTAAATGTGTGCATGTGCATACATTTAAATATGTGCAGGCAAACATAAAATTAGCATCCCTCAGCCCTTCTTGATTCTGGTAAAATGGAATTATGATGCATGCTAGCCTTGTGTTTTGGCATCCTGGGGTGACCAAGCTGTCTTAGAAGAAAATCTGTTTTTGGAAAATCTGGATCCTTCTTTCCTCTGTGCATGTGTGTGCATGGTGGTCTCCATGGACCAGTCTGCTACTATGGAGAAATTGGGACAGAGGAAGTAGCACTGTGCATGGCTTGTCCCCATGTTATTTCAGTTAGTGGCAGGGTGGTAATGAATTCCAAGATGGGTGGAGGGTGGAAGAATGAACCAGCCCAACATTAATCTCTTTTGTTCGTTCAGGCTAACAGCATAATCTCCAAATGCCTACAGACTGTTCTTCAAAAAAGAGGATAAATAGCAAATGAAGAAACACACCCACCACATTTGCAGCCCAAAGGCCTTTCTGGTATTCCTGTCTATCTCTGTTTCAGTCTTAACAACCCCTCCTCTGTGGTGCTGAGATGCATCGGAAGAAAGCAGAAGCCCTGACCCAGGACCAGCCAACATCCTTTTCAAACCTATCTTGTGTTTTGTGAACCAACCCAAACACGCCCTGAAACAGGCTGATCATAGAAATCTCCCAAGCGAGCTGTTGAATCAAAGACACATAAGGCATTTCCAGTCTACAAAAGTTACCTTTTTCTTTCCAGCGTTGCTTAATGTCTCTGGACCAGCACCTTCTTCCAGAAATACCTGTCTCCTGACAGTTAAAGGCTGCAAAATCTTTCATTCAGTTGACTTTCTTGGTCCTTATCCTACAGTTCATGTTCTGCGACAGTCCTACTGACATTTGTGAAGCTGATCATTGGACAAATACTTCTTGCCATCAACAAGATCATCATAAGGTGACTTTACAGGAACACATGTGACTTACAGACCTATAGGCATAGGTCAAGAGTTTCAGACTTTCTGCATAAATAGTGCCCATGACTGATGGGCTTCAACAGCTTTGCTTTGATTTTTGACCTGGAAATATTTCTAACACACAAAAGCCTCTGTACCTCAGTAAATGTGAGGGTTTTTTTTGGACTGAACCTGTTCTTTGGCATCTAAGTAGTCCCAGTGGAGCTGAACCAAAAAAAGCCCAATAAACTGCTCTACTAAAAGAACAAAAATAATTGCCCCCAAAGGAAGAACCTCTCCAGTGTCTTGGCTACACAACACAATGATAAAACTGAGTAAAACTGGTCTCAGTGTCTGACTCCAGGGACCTGGGATGAATTTTGTTGCCATCACTTTGAACTGAAAGACACAAAAGACCTCATTTATTCTTCCTTCTTCATTCCCTGCCGTAAAAACCAGGAAATGCAGTAATATGGCATTTCCAGTGCCATTTCATTCACTTTGTGCCGGAATTAGTTTTATTTCCCAAGGCAAAAGGAGAAGCGTGAGACAAGCGTCCGTCCTTAATTCCAAATTTCCTGCCATTGACCAATTTAAACCATAGATCTAATGTTGTTTGGACAATATTTTCTTCTATATGTATCTTACTATTGATGTTAACCACTTACTGTTTATTTCCTACAGCAGCTGGGAACATGGAAACATGTACTGAAAGGGCTGAGTCACCTCCCTGTTGTCTATTGTTAGCCTCACAGCCTGGACACAGTAAGGATATTCTTGACTCCAAAACCAGAGACCCCCCATCAGGGTGGAGCACAGACCTTCAAAGAGGAGAAACAAGCAGCAAGGAGCACTGCCAAATTGGGGAAGGCCAGACAAACAGCAAGCAGGGACAGACGGTCAGACATTAATTCCACTAAATGGAAAGTGGATAGCCCTGAAGGGAGGGAAGCTCTTGCTACTCTTGTCTGGTCATCAGAACAGCCAGGATTTCAGCTCTTCATGGACAACCAGAGCTGGCAAGGAGAGGGGAAAACCACTGCATTTATCTCTTCCCCAGTTTATATCATCAGCTGGAGGCAAGCCCCCAGCAGCAGCCCCTGGCACCAGCCTGGGGACCCCCCATGGACTCAGCTTAGGTTAATAACGTCCGTCCTCCCTGGGAGCCAGGGATTTGTTGTAGAAATGCTGCCAGAAGAGCCTGACTTTGGCTCCTCTTCCCAAACATTTGTGAAAAGGCTGCAAAGCATCTGCTAGAACCCCAAGCTGAAGAGAAGCCAAAGACAAGTGGGGAGAGATAGGGCAGGGCTATGGCTCCTGCCAGAAATGTGGTACAGCATCAGACCCTGGCTCTCCTGGACAGGGATGGGTAGAGGGTCCTTCCTTTCCTTCCCTCCTCCTTTCCAAAATCTTCCTCCATAAAAAAAAAAAGGGGAAAGGCTAGATCAAAGGGGCCCAGAGGCACCAGGGGTGAGAGCTCAAGTGTGCATTGCTGCCCACTCCACCTTTGCACCTGTCCATTGGTAAGGAAGATGCTATTTGGGGGGTAAGCAAGGGATGCAAGAAATAATTATTTTCTTATTTTTTTAGGGAAATAAAAGAAAACAAAGATTGAGAATATGAGACTGCCAGCAGGAAACCAGGTCTTAGTGAAGTGAGGTGTAATTAACAGAAAACACCAGTCCATAGGGCTCTCCACAGGGGACAGTCACCACTATAATGGAGCCATCAAAAAAATATTGTTTTTCTTACAGTAACACCTCAAGCCTAATTTACTACAAAGAGGAGAGAGCTGTAAAAGAGTGGGAATTCTCTTCATCAGCTGCTGCTTCCCAGGAACTGCATGAGGCCAGTTCAATTTGCACCTTTTATCACCCCTACTTGCATCTCACTTGTGTGCAGGAACACTCTCCCCAGGGCAATAAAACCAAAATTACTGCAGAAAGGCAGCTGTGGAAACTGCTTACCTGGAATTCCAAGGGGCTTTACTGGGGCAAGAGCTGCCAAAAGAAACCCCTGGACCCCTCTGCCCCAGGCATCCAGTAACACCCAATCCCACTAGCACCCTTCACACAGCACCCAGTGACTGTTCCCTGCACTGAAGCAGCACAAGCTGAGCTCCCCCATTTCTATGGGTGCCCTCCACCCATGCATTTCTTTCTATCTCTGCTCGAAAGCCCCAGCCCAATAGAAGCCTGGAGACTGAGCCCACCAACAGAGGAAGACTGACCAGCCCTGCTTGATTTTTCAGCTTGCAAGCTTTTCCCCAGCTTGGATGCTTGCTCTTGTCATGGAAGTATAGACCAACCCTTTAAATTACAGCCCATTTTAGGGCCCGGCTGCTAACTATGATAGAAGCAAGTCCCTCTCTAAATTTTTTCCATCTTTTTTCTTCTCCATTTCTGGACCATTCTGAGTCCACACAGCTCCCTGCCTCTCTCCCACTGTAACACTGAAGAGGATGAGAATTGCCTTGAGGAGCACAAAACCCAAAGAAGCTGGCACAAGCACCAGCCAGGAGAAATAAAGATTTTCCTGGGGGGGTGGCGAGGGGTGGGAGGGTGATCAGGGAGGATGTTTAGATGCCTAGCTGGGTTCAGATCAAGACAGTCAGGACCTTCGCTAATGCCAAACCCCCATTCACTCCAACCTGCCAATCATCTTTGCCTATCATCTGCATGGCTCCATACAGGCAAGAAATTGGAAAAATAGGCAGTCTTGCTTTTGTGGGCTGATAATGGCTGTGAGCTGATACACTGCAGCTCTTCAGGCTGCTGTGACCTGCCAAGCACCCCCTCCCTGACCCAGCACCCAGCACTCCTCTCCCACTCAGCTTTGCTTTCAGGAAAAATTAGGCTGAGTTTCAAGCAAACCTGGGCTGAGCCTCAAGTGAACCTGAGCCAACTCCTAATTTATGCCGTCAGCATATTGTTTGGGGTCAAAACCAAAAGACACACAGAGGCTTTTCCTCCAACCTGGAAGCACATCTGAGACATCCTGTCTGCAGCTCACTGCCAGCAGTCACCTGGACCACAGCACAATACAGGACTCACCTGGGAGCAAGAGGAGGCACGTCTCAGAGGCCAGGCTGGAACAAAGGGTTAATGCACAGGGTCCCAAGTCTGGCCCAGGCTGTTATTTCAGGGTCATGCTCCTGAGTGATAAATTCTGAAAAAATCAAGTCTCACTGCAGGGAAAGATGCTGTTACTCTTACTTAAGCAGAGCTGCATCTTAGTGACTAACCCTCTGCCTGCAAGGGCGCTGCATGTGAGCCAACACGGGAAATAGGTTTCTGGAAGCTGCTAGAGGCAGTGTGGGTGGACATCACCCCCAGTTAGCAGGGTGCAGTATCAGGGCACACAGGATAGGACTCGACTAAGAAAGTGCTTCTTCAGTTAAGGACACCCCAAAGAATAATTTATTTTGCAGACACTGGGGTATTGAGGGGGATGTCATCATACCTATCTGTCACTCTGCAGGCATAAGACACCGATGATACTTCGCTCTGCCCCTCTCTCTCTCCTCCCAGCCCCTTTTAAAACATCATACCTCACTCTGGGTCACAGACCAGGAGAGAGGAGACTTGCACCGGGTATGAGGGCCAGAAAAGCCACTGACACATTTCCATATCAAGGCAGGCATTCCAAACCAGGGGTGCACTTCCAACACCTCCTGCTTCCTACACCGTAGCTAAGACCGTTCACACCACATCACTGCTGCTGGAAAGGCTGTTCACAACACAGGAAAAGGTCTTACCACATAACAGATCTGCCCAGCACACTGAAGAGCAGGAAGGCAGGCTTTGTCCTCTGGACACCTCTACCCCAGTCCTACAAAATTCAGAGAAAGGTTTTGGCAGGCTAGGGCTTTGTCTGCACCACAAAAACCAAGATGTACCTTTAATTAGCAAGGGGAGTGGTAAATCAAACCAACATAGGGTTGCTGAGATGGGAGGTCTCCCCCATTCCCATGAGTTTTAGCAACAGCATGGGTGGAAAAGTTGGTCAAGTTTTTCCAAGAGCATCCACCCCATGCAAAAATTCCCTTATACATGTGGCATACAGGTATGACATACAAGGTGTGTACAAGCCACCTCTTAACAGCATCAACACAAGAGGTAAACCATGGTCTGCAGTGGCAAGTGAAGGGTCTGTATCTTCTTTGATGGCAAACACTGGCCCCACAGCAGCCACTGAGATGATGGCCTCCATGCCATCATCTCAGTGGAGGGTGACAGAGGAACACAGCTCTTCTCCTGTAAATTTTGCTTTCCTCTATGAGAAAGTTTAGTCTTTCTGGGAGGCTGCATTTATATTGTGGCTGAACGAATTGTTCCAAACTGGAGACCAGTAAGTTAAACAATCTTCCCAGCTTGTCTTTGTGCTGCAAACATGTTCCACAGTGCTTCAATAGTTTGGGCAACAGTGGGGCTGTGTGTCATGTATTATTTCTGGCCATCTGGAACAAGCATTAACCACAAATAAGCAAATTTGCTTGTTCTTTGCTGCAAAGAAAGAAGAGCCTTGCCAGAGCGATGCTCATTTCCACTGATGACAGATGTTTTGGGCATGCTTGGGTACTGCCTGCTGCATGCAAACCAGAAGTCTCCCTTCTCCATCCTGAGGAGCTGCCAAGTTTTATGGGCTGGGGTTCTGAAAAACTAGAAAGCGGGGGGTGGGGGTGGAATTGAAAATATCAACCTTTTAAGTTGCCTCAAATTTACTTTTTCCCTGGGTTTTTGACCCAGTGTCCCTGCAGAGTGAGGCTTACCCAGGGGCACTCTGCTCCTTCTTGCTCTGCCAATTTTTACAACCCTGGGCAGCTTGCAGGCGAAGGAGATCAAGCTGCCCAGGATGGCTGCGTGGTTGAGGATGGAAGGGCTCATAGAGGCAGGGCCACCTGTGGACCATTTGAACTGGTGCTTGGAAAAATCCCCAAATCTGGGGATTGTGAACTTCCTAAAGTGCCAGCCCCACGTTCTCCGTATCCCTCTTCTTTCTACCCCTCCCTCTCATACACATGCACACATGAGCGGCTGCTCTTTTACTTTCAACTTCCCACACAAGCCAGAGGGACAAAACGAAATCAATAAATAACCACTGTTAACTCCTGCATTTTCAAAGTAGTGCATGGGGATTTGAGTACATGTAACTTCCATTAACCTCATGTAGAGTCAAAAACGTAACACCCTGGCCACCGCTCTCCAAACACTGAGACTTTGCTGCAACCCACTGATGCTGGCAAGCCCTCACTATTTCTTTGCCCAGACTAAGGCTGGGTGTTTGGGGCTGAGGGTTTTTTTTTTGTTTGTTTGTTTCCTCCAAACAGGAATGGCTGCTGTCCTGAAGTTCTCATTTCCCCAGTTATTGTTTTCAGTTGCTGGCATTGTTCAGAAGGGGTCTGCAATCCAGGACCATCGTATCCCTGTAAGTCAGGATTTCAGTGGCAGGCTGCTGCAGTGCCACCCAGGCAGCCCCCTTCTTTGCAGAAGCTGTCCTGAAAACATGCGTGCCAGGAGCTCCTGGCTCAATGCAGGAAAGGCTTTAGGTGCAGGCTCTTTTTTCTCTTTCCAAGCTTGTACATATGCATATGTTTATTCCAGAATGAGGGCAGAAACCAGCAAGAAAATAAAACCAATGATAGGTTGAGGCCAACCCCACTGATGCTCAGGAACCTCTGGGACACTGCACCACCAGCGCTACTCTCCCACCAGCCAGAAGCAGATACACCTACAGGCACATAAGCCTCATGGAGTAGCTTTCAGAGAGCACATCCTCTCCATTATTCCACAGATCCAGAGGATTTCCACAAAGAACCGTAACAGCATGCAGCGCTGACAGCCAGTGCTGTCACCCAGACAAGGAGAGCTGGGAGCTGTATCCCACACAGCTTTGCCAATCGATAGCACTGCTGCCTCCCAGCATTGCTGGCATTTATCATGCCTTTGCTAAACGACCCTTTACAGCAGGTAAAAAACAAGGGCTCGATTGCTGCAGGAATTACCACAGCCTGAGAGCAAAGGATTTCTTACTTTCGCATTTTTCCAACCTTGCTAGGCAATGGATGTAATTAGCAAATGAAAGCAATTGCAGTGTGCCTTGCCTTTGCTCAGTTGCACCAAGCAGCTCCCCAAAGTGCAGCGTAATAGCATGTTGCTGTACATGTACGCCCTGATCAGCCTAAACCTTTGATTGTGTATTTTTAGAGAAGCTTTAGGAGACAAGGCAATTGTCTTCCATTTTAGGAAATCCTTTTCAAGAATACTAATTTCTAATCAGAGCTGGGCACAGAAGAAAACGTCCTTCCACAGGAAAGGACCTTCAAAATGTTTGACAAGTTTGGGAGATAGGTTAATTGTTGCAGAGTTTTCCTTTGTACTTATTTTCTCTTTTTATCTACTGGAAAGAGGACAAAAAATTAAAGATTTTTTGTTTTGTTTTTTTTTTTAAATGACAAAACACAACCAAACATTTTCATAAGAAAAATCTAAAAGAAAGGAACATGCACAATTAAATCTCATGTAACTGAAGACCCTACTTCAGGTAAAGACACTTCCATAAGTGTTTGCTTCCTATAGGGGAAAAAAATAAAAATTCCATTTGCAACACATCAAAATGTTTTTAAACAAATGTCTTTTGTTTAAAGAAATTCAGCTGCATCTCAAGCAGTTTAGCACGCGTAAAGAAAGCGTGCATGCTGCTGGCATTTCTCTGTCAGAGCGTTTGCAAGGCTTTCTTATTAAAGGGAGCAGCTATGGGCTCTTTTCCTCTCCCTCAGCATCACCAGTGTGGATGATGAATGCATGAGCAGAGTTAGTGGAAAAAACATCATAATATTTTATATTAGCTAAAAAAAAAATTATGCAAAGAGTAGTTTTGCTCAATAAATGACTTTTTAAAATAAAGTTCTCAGGTCATGCCCAGAGAGGAGCGAACAACCCCCAGAAAGCTGTATTTGTACACATGGATGCACGTCTATACACCTGGTCATAACAGAACAAGTCCATCCACACAGAACAGAGCCACTGGCACAGGAAGATACGTGCCGTCGTACGCAGCTGTGGAGCAGCAGAGTTTATGAAATCTCATTTACTACGTCCTCAGACATCTGGCTTGGACTCTCTGGTGTCTGATACAAGCTGTACTCACGCACAGCCTTCCCCTGAACCAGAATGTGGAGATATAATTTTTTAACCTTTCTGTGAGGCCACCTATTTTCCCAAACTCTGAGAAAATTTAAAACCTCCAGGGATTTGTCCCTCCCTGGCCTTAGCTCAAGCCAAAGTCGGCCAGTGGAGAGATCCTATCAGAGGCCCATGCACAGAAGCGCTGCTATCATCTCAACTTCATTTCTGCAAGAAGCTGGTCAAACCCACCAGCAGACCAGTCTCTGCTCAATTAGGCACCTACATCCAGGCGTGGAGCCATATGAACAACAGTAGAAAACACTACCTGTAACGCAGGGGCACAGGTGAGATCTGCCTAGAGGCACACACATGTCCCCGCACACCTCTCACACCATCATCCTTGCCCTCACATAGCATGGGATCTGCCACCCTAAAAATAGGCAGCCGGCCGACAGCTGATCTCCCCACAAAAGACCCTCCATATCCCAGGAATTTCACATGGCCAACAGACAGGGGAGCAGCCCTTCTTTGTGCTCCCAGCCCCATATAATGCTGTCAGCCCGTCTGTCGCTCCCTAGAACTGCAGCCTGGAGCATCCTCACAGCTGAGTTCACTGCAAGCCCCAGCAGCCCCACACACGCCTCCGCAAATGCCTCTCCCCATACCCTGCCGCGGAGAAAGCCAGCATGGATTTATTTGCACTGGCATATACAAACATGGGCTTTTCTTATTCTTGCAGGCTGGGCTGATTTTTGATCTTGCAGATTTTGTGATGGGTCTTTCCACTCATCTTCCTTCCCCAGCCTAAACCTATTATTTTCACCCCATTTTCGCTGAGTCCTTATACTCTTTATGGTGGCGCTTTACAGCACCCATGCAAGCTACTCAGGCCAGGGCGTGAACGTCATGGGAGCTGAAGCCTGCCAACCCCAGCAGCAAACTATGAAACAAACCCAGATCCCAGAAGGCACAAAGCTGCCTGAAAGGTATCAGCAAAGTGCTGCTATGGGTCACGCTATGAAAATTATGGTGGTTTTGAAAGTAGCCAGTGAGCTTGGAGAGGACTTACTGCCTACTGATACATCACTCTTCATATTTTAAGAAACAGTACCACTGTACCATTGGTGCTGCTATGATAAAACAACATTATTGCAACAACCCATCATTTCTATACCATCATTAGGCTGGTGCTTTTGTTCCCGCCCTGAGAGGAGGTGGAAAGCAGGGTAGAGAGAGAAAATCCAGGGGCAACAGCACTTCAGGGGGAAGCCCAGCCAGGGGGAACATGGAGCAGGAAAAGACCAGGTGAGGCTGCACAGCACAACCAGTAGGCAGGACAAGCCATCCCCCCACATAGAGCCCAAGCCTCCTGAAGAAGCAGCAGCTAGGGCTGGATAAGCCCAGACTTGGGGCAGCACATGGCAGGTGTCAATGTAAATTACCAGGGATAGAGCCAGGACAAGCAGGGCACCTTTTTAGGATGGCAACAGCCTTATGTAGAAGTCTGGGCAGTCAAAGCAAGAGCCAACAGCTCCAGGCTCTGGCTGGGGTATCAGCAGATACTAGGTCCATCCAAATGCCACCTGCTACAGCTAGTCAGCATCACAGAGCAAGCCCACTGCAGATAGACAGAGGCCCATAACAGGCTGATAAATGCCTTATCTTGTCATTACATTACCCATACGCGCTTAAATCCTGGAGCAGATTTCACCAGCTCAGCTCCCCAGCTGCGTTTCCCTGCTTGCGCCTGCCGGACTGGGCAGCAGGAAGGTGCAAGCTCTGGTCTGACACCAAATCTCTTTGTTGTCTATTTATACCCTGTCCTCTGGAAGCAGCTCACTAGCGGCTGTCACTTGGCATCTTACCTCTCCTCGCTTTGCAAACTGTCTCCTGGCAGCCCCATGGCACTCCTGCCATTGCCTGGGAGGCTGCTCCCTTCCCACTCACTCCTTTTTCCAAGAAAAGCATCATAAGACACCCAGATTGCACTGTTTGGTTAAAAGGCAGGGCTTTACTCTTCTTATGAAAGGCATAAGGATTTGCCAATGATCCCAAGATCCAAACCTTTACCTTCCTTTTGTTCCTGACATGCAGAAGTTCATGCCTCCTGCTGTACAAGTGGGTACTTAAGGCAGGGCACTGAAGAAGATTAGTCACAACAAATAGTAGTAGTCCCTGCTTACATAGCCTTAGATCTCAAATCCCTGTAAAAGAATTTCTGTATCATTATCCTTATTTTACAAAAGGGAAACAGAAGCACAGAGGAATTAAATGACTGCATGTGTACACCCAAAAGCCATGATCCCAAAACCTTTGAGCTTGTAAAGCATCAAAAGTACCAGGACAGCAGTGACTGACTTATGGATGCTCATAGCACCTACCTCCCTTCATGTCCCTGTTGGTCAGCATTTGGGGCTTATTCCATTCACATCTGCAGGTGCTTCCAAAAAACACACCACATTCATCAGCCACAAGACTGGTATTGGACCAGTGCAGATAAGATTTCCCATTAAACCATCTCCCCATAAGGCCTTCTCCTCTCATGTACATAGGACAGACAGAATGGAAGAACCAGTCTCCCCCTGGGTCTTTCCAAAAGCCACCATGGGTAGCATCACAAACCTTCCTTGCTCTGATGCAAATGCAAATCCAAGGAGCTCTTGACCTTCCACTTGAGCATGTTCCTGAGGGCAGGGGGGCTCAGGGCCACACCTCCTCCTGGACCACTTCTAGGGTGTGACAAACACTGTAACCCAAGGCCATAACAGGTTGTCCAGCAGCTGCAAGAGGATACTGGCCCCTGAGCAGTGGCTGGCAAGACCATCTCCCCACACAGCGAGCCCACAGTGGTACAGGAGCCCAGCCCCACATGGGGATGAGGGGAAGGACTAGGGAAGAAGGATCATGAGGCACCCAGCCAGGATGCTATGGGCACCCTGCTGGGAACCAACCCCCTGTTAATCCCTATTTTTCCCCACTCCAGGGCAGCAGACAGGCATCTAGGCATCAGGACTGACAGACAGCTAGTTTCATTGTTTTTGTTGGGGTTTTTTTTTTTTTTTTTTAAATGAGCAGTGCATGTGTCTGCAGCCCGGGGAACCTCCAGCTGCCTCTGGAGCTGTTTGCAAAGCCACAAGACAAGAAAGTAAGAGCGCCATCCCTCACCAGGTCTTGTTGCACAGTCAGCTGGTGAGGACAGAGGAGGAAGAGGGGGGCAGCCATTATAAGCAATAGGGCTGTTGGCACCTGCTTGTCACAGAAAAGCAAAAAGTAAAACAGTCAAAGCAGGGAGCAGGCAGAAGCAAAGCAAAGCTAGACTCTCCAGCTTCAGTGAAGGGAAGGCAATAAGGTGCTGGAGATGCATGATCCCACCACAGTGGCAGGGACAGGTACAAGAAGAGGGGCCACCCCCAGGAGCATCACTGGGGACCAGGTGCCTGGTACCACAACATCCACTGCTGCAGCTCCCCAGGCACCCTCTCTGTTTCACCCAGCTGGGGCTTCTGTCATTATTCCTCCTGCCTCCCAGCTGCCAGTCCTCAGAAACAGGCTGGAAACGCAGTCCCAGCTCTGAAAAGCTGCTGCCATCTCCTGGAAAAAGAATCCTTCCCTGGAGAGTGGCGAGAGCATGCAAGGGCTACTGGGACACGTGCCAGAGGGGACCTGTGGCCACCGGCACCTGCTGCTCCAGGGATGGCCTAATAATCCTCCCCTGTGATGTCATACCTGTCACCTTGATGGCTGAGGGTGATGTCAGATGTACAGGGTTGTGCTGCAGAGAGGGTGTGAAGTCTGTGTGGACAACAGCAAGGGGGACCGTTTATTTCAGCACAGGCTTCCCATGGGCAGGAGCACGCTCCTAACTTACAACCAGCACAGGCAACACACTTGGGGCTGCTTTCTTCCACTCCTAGTTGCAAAATCAGAGCCTTTGACAGAAGGAAATGGTGCAGGGTGACTTCCACACAGCAGGCACCGGGACCCCATCGCCATCACGAGGCTGAGGGGGAAATCATTGCAACTCCTAGGTCTCCTTTCAATTGCAGTGCCCCTGTGCTACTGCACAGCTGCCCAGAATAGAACCTGCCACTTCCACAGGTCCACACAGAGATAACTTGCAGTCCCAGGAGTCTCTCTGGCACTGATACACATTTTCATAAATACATCTGTCAAACAGGGTTGGGGTAGATCCCCCACACACACCCCAAAAAAAAAAAAATCTTAGCCATCTCTCCTGATGCTGCAAGACCAAGGGGTTCAAATTGCCTTCCTTAAACAGTGGCGCCTGCCAAGGCACAGCTGATGGCCCCACAGCAGGCTGCATGCCACCCGTGAGCTATGAGCTGGCCCATACAAGCGTCACTGCAGTATTTATATCCTTTTATTATGCTTTAAAGCATTGGGGAGAAACAGGTGCAAAGCTGTCTGCAAAACAGTGGCCAGCAACATCCCCCCAAGCCTCAAGCTTATATACACCAGCATGGACACACACATATGGGAGGACAGAGCTGGGCCTCTTAAATCCCTACTGAGTGCTGAAATTGCCAATAAAGACAGTCCTGGAGGAGGACACACACCCCGATGCACAGTAAAGATTTGAGAGGTAGATTAAACCCCAATAGGTAATTACTTTGATAAAGACACCCCACTTCAGCCCATGCGGCCATTCAGAGGGGGCACAGCTGGCTGGGGACACCCCCATGCACCCTGGGGAACACTTTCTGGCTACTTCAGCAAACAGATCACCACTGCCCTTCAGCTGCCAACCAGGGAGCGTAGCCTTAGTGGGGCTTGCTCTCCCAAAGGTGCCCAGAGCAGGGTGTGCAGCTATGGGGTTGCAGAAAGAACATTTTTGGTGCACACTGGGCTTGAACCATGCCTCTTGTACCCCAGCAAATCCCCCTGGGGCAGCAAGCTGAACAACACCTGTGGGTCCTCCATGCCGAGGTGGGGAACATCTCCTTCAGAGAAAAGCAGGTCATCTAGACACAGAGCCTCTGAAAGCTCCCCACCATCTTCCTTAGGAGTAGGTTGGTTGGCACCTTTCCTTGGGGGATCCTTAAAGGAATCTCCTTTTATAACCTGGAGTGGAGCCAGAGCATCCTCCAGCAAACTGAAAAAGAAGCATGGCCTGGAGTGGGTGGTTTATTACCCTCATCCCAGGCACGGTCTCACTATCTAACCAGAGATGAACCTGACCCAGACTTTCCCCAAGGCAAAATTAAGGGACAGCAGGAAGACGCTGGCAGCTTTATAGCCTCGAGTCAGCTGGAGCAGGAGCGAAATGCCCTCACCAAGGTCAGAGGTGCCACTACTCAGGCTGCATTTGGGGGCATCTCCCAGCCCCATCCAGCCACATAACACATCAGGGGGAGCACTATGCAATGGCTTCAAGTTCATGGCTGTCTGGCCACCCCTTTTCCTCAAAACAGGTAGAGGGTGCTATTAGGATTAGCAATATAATAGCCCAGTGCCTCAAGCCTGCCTTGCCTGGGACAGCAGTGAGCTGAGCAGCAAATTTCAGTCAAAGTTCATGGATGCAGCTTGCCTTAGGACATGCCTGGTTTTCATGGGAAGGAGACAGGAAGCCTTGGGTTAATTGATCCAGCATTAACACTTCATTGCTAGAAATCAAAGCTGAGTTTAGCTTTGAAACCCATCTTTTATGGATAGAGGCATTACCCAGAGCTGCACCATACTGTATTACCCCAGACAAGGAAAAAGCCACATGCCACTGTGACAACTGCTATTCAGGTTCATTTTCAGGAAAGGCTTTTTCCTTCCCTTTCTTCCTGAGCAGAGAAGGAGCAGAGGGGATTGGTGTCAGTGTCCCCTGCAGTCGAGCACCTCATAAATCTCCCCTTTGGAAAGGCAAAGCAGCCCCATTCCACTCCTGGGGAAGAAAGCAGGTATTGTTCAGCCTCAGGTACGCCACAGGGAGCTGAAACCCAAACACACATGCTGTGGGATGGGCTGATGTGACAGCCAGGACAGACTGGGCTGATAAAAAACCACAAGTTTGCTCCCCAGCAGGCTCCAAAGAATAGCATTTCCGATTTTTACATTGCTTCAAATAACCACACACTTTATAATGTATGACATGGAAATACTGAGATCAGGTTTACCACCACCACTCCGGCACACATGCCAGGGGTACGTGTCGCTGGGCAAAGGTGGGGGCTTTCTGTTTCCCCCAGCAGCATCCCCAGCAGAACAGAGAGAAGTTTTTGTAGTCCACTTGCTAGCATCCTTCTTGACTTCAAGGCAAAGCTCTGGTCACCTTTCCCCACTGACAGCCTGGGTTTGCAGATCTATATAACATCTGGCTCAGCAAGGGGAGACCCCCATCCTCTGTGTCACCACCATGGGGAAAACGCTTCCTCTCCCTCTGCACACCTCCCCCAGGAAACCAAAGGTCGGGGAGCTGGAGGGAAATTTATGGGCTTCCCCTCCTAAAAGACTTCTGCAGATGGGCCTCTAACACTGGATTTTTTTTCCAGGTGAAGGAAAAGAGGAATAGGGAAGCAGAGGAGGGGAGATGGGTAAGGGCAAGACCGCAGGTCACATTTTTCTGCTCACAGCAAATGCATCAGGCAGAGGGGCAGGCAGGTGGCCAGGCTCCTACTCCCAGTCAAGCTGCAACAGCATCAGAAGATGCAGGCTCAACAGCTGGCACAAAGCTGGCTCAGACTCCGAGCTCCCAGCTCATACCAGACCAACTGCAAAGCTCCTTGTGCAAAACGGGGATATTTTGGTGATGTGATGCAACAGCCCACACTGGGATTGAGCAGCATTTTAAAGGTGAAGAGGCACCACAAGTACTATGCAACACCCTGCTCATCCCGTTTCAGCCAGACCCACAAGCGCTAACCTCATCAGATGCCAGTGCCTGCTTGGACAGCAGGGCCAGGGTGACATTATTTCAGTGCCCCTGTTTTCCATACCAGTCACCTGTAGGCAGCCAGCACAGCAGGACCACAGGCATCACCCAGCTTCCCCGGATCGCCTGTCAGGAAGAGGAAATGCCACACATTTTTCCAGCTGCTTGTACCTGTGCCAAGTCTAAATGCCACCCCTAAAAAAACCAGTGGGAAGGAGGGCCATGCCACCATCTGCTCACCTCCCCAGCCAGGCCACCATGGCCACACAGTTATTTCTGAATGGGGCAGCAACATGAAGCAGCTAAGCAAGACCCAGCCTGGGCTTTTGCATCTCCCTGTGCAGGTCAGCAGCTGACAGCCCAGTGTCACCTACCACAAGGCAGCAGCAGAGCCACGATAACACATTCCAACTGGCTGTGGGCAGAAGTCATGGACATCTTAGGAGCTATTCTCAGCATCCACAGGACACCAGGGACTTCAAGCAGTGTTTCTAATTAAATGAAACTCCTGCACTGCTTCTATCTGATCAGTGGCCAGCCCCGCATTGCTTTAGCCCAAACAACTTTGATCCCTCTGGCAAACGAGCCCAGGCTCCTCGCCAGCTCCCCCAAAAGCTGCAGCCTCCTCCCCCCAGTAGAGAGAGGGAGCACTGCCCCCACACAGAGCAAAGCTGCCCACGGCCCCATGCCAGTTTGCATCAATGCCCAACCACAAAAAGTATCTCTTAGCCCCAGACAAGTGCACCCAGCAAATCACAGGGCCCCAGCCTCAGCCTGGCTAGAGAAGCTCTCCCAATTTTATTTTTTTTTTTTCTCCAGTTGAACAGTGCCTTATTTCAAGGTCTGAGTTGTTCTAAGTAAATTAGGATGAAACCATTTATCCATTGAGAATTACCTTCAAATTTCCAGATGTTTTCTTGCCTCTAACAAGCAAGAGGGGAGCTGGGACATTTCAGGGAGGCATTAGACACCTCAATGGCCCACAGCCCTGGGGGGCACATGGGAGGGCTGAGCTAGGTGCCATCTCCCTGCAGCCCAAGCCATTTCTCTGGGGGATTTGTACCTCACAAAACTGGCACAGTCCAAGGGTTATCACGTTGCTGATGCTGATTAGGGACAGCTGAACAGTGTCTCTCACCTCCCTTCCGAAACACATCCCTTCAGCCAGTGGTACCCACACAATCTGCCCCAACAATCACTCCAAAACCAAGGGACAGTTTTGCCATTTACTTTTAAAGAGCTTCCACGTCCCACCCCAGGCCCTCACACGTGTCAGTGTTGTTGTTTCAACAGCACCCACACATGGTGTGATCAACAAGTCACCCTGTGAATCCTTTCAAGAGCAAGAAACATGGTAGCTTCAGCTCTGCAACCCCTTTAAAGGCATCAGTCTCAAAGACAACAAAGCCCACTTCTGTCTGCATCAAAGAGATAGAATAGGAACAACTTTTCTACCAAACTGATATAGAGAATTTGCTTAAATGTTAGGCTGGCTAAGCAGGACTCCACGGTGCTTATTTAGAGTAAAACAACGTGCTTTTTTCTGTGCAGTGCACTCCATTCACCTCTTTGAAGACACCCCAAGCTCTGCTTGGATGTCCAGACCAAGCAGACCCACCTGATGCATCTGAGCATCCCAAGACAAAAGGCTTCTGTGAAAATGAGGCGGGTGTTCAGGGTGGGAGCACAGAGGCCACCAGAGGCACATGTGCAGCTGCCCCAGACGCAAAGGGATGCACTGGCACAGCAGGGAAAATTGATGATGATGAGGGAAGTCCATCAGGCTGCATGCTGGCCCCACAGATTGATGGCCTCTGCAATGAGCCACACATAATGGCCAAGTTCAGGCTGCAGTGGCCAGGAGCTGAAAGGCAACAGCCATAAATAAGCTGAGGAAAAGAGGGAAGACAGGAGGCTGGCAGGGATAAATAAATACTCACACTGCAGCACGGCTGCGGGAGGCACAGGGAGAGGGGCTACAGCACCGAAACAGGATACAGCCTACGTTGGGATGGAGGCGCTGCCACAAAAGTGGCTGCTATAGGGGGAGAGCTCCCCATTCAATAACTCCAAGCAAGCCGTTTCCCCCCAACCCATCTTTCCACCCAAAAGCACAGCCAGCTGCTAAAGGGTCCATGTCACGCATCCTCCCACAAAACACAACAGGGGGACAAAAGTAACCAAAGGGGCTTGGTACAGGGGACTTTAAGGTTATAATCCCACCATTACCAAAGCTCCATCTCAGCCTGATTCTCCCACCATCCCCCCACTGCTCAAGACCTTATATCTCAGCAGGTTTCCCCATTACTGAACTGGCTGGCTAGACTTCCCTCATCACCTTGCTCAGCCAAAAGTACCAGCCTCAGGGTTTTTCCCTTTTCAGTTATTGCCCATTAATGAATAGGGGAGACAGGGGAGCAGAGGGCATGGAGCTGGAGGTTTCCCTCATTGTCCCCCATCTGCTTCATTCAGGCTGGTTACTCTTCTCTGGCTTAAATAAGCCCTTTGCATTTTGTTGTGGTCTCCTCTCTTTTTCCTTGCCTCCGCTGTTTTGTCAAGAAAAACCTTGCCCAAAGAGCCACTGTGATTTACTGCAGTGTTAACAAATGTCAGAGCTTGGAAGCCTTGTAGGAACCGCTTGCTGGCAGCCTGCCTGGACAAACATACTAAAAGTCAACCCTGGCGTGGATACTTGAGGAATTAGTGTCCATACAAAGATGCATTAAATACAGGGAGAAAGATGGGGGATTTTTACAACAGAGGTTTGAAAGTTTCCTCAGGGCTGTTTAACATATGGTGCTTCTCCTCTGCACCTGCCCCACAGCCCCTCACGAGAGCGGCTCCCAGATTCCCATCCTTGTCACAGGACCCAAATGTCACTAGAGTTACAGTTCCCAATGGGCACTGCCTGTCTGGCAGGGACTGAGCCCACCTGCAAGGTGGGGTTTTGTACATGTGTGATTTAATAGCTAATTTTTCACCCAACCCTCTCTGCCAGACAGGTTGTGCTCACGGTGGGCATGTTGTGGAGCAACTCCTGCTCAGCCATGCAGGGTTCCCCACTTGCTGCCAAAAAATGTATTTTAAAATACAATAAGAGGGGGGAGATGGGATATCCCTAAATCCAACTTTTTGCTCCCGAAACCCTTACATCCAGCTCAGCCATAGGGGAGCATATCAGACCCAGGGTACCCAGAGAGGAAGAACCATTGGGAAACGAGAGACACTGTGACCAATATCATGATTTTAAAAACTCTCAGCATTTCTTCAATGGCTGCCAACAGCTCCCCAGCCCTTCCTGCATTGGCCGACCATTGCTGCAGGCAGGCTGGGCCAGCCGCGCATCCCACGCAGCCCTGCTGCTCTGCTATTGTCATTTGCCCATATCCCAAGCACTGTACTAGGGAGGAATATTTTACGTGTGCGTTGTGTGTGTTTTAAAGGTTAATTCCTCCTCTGGCACCTTCTGCTTGACAGATCTATCCAGCATCATCTCCACTGTAGAAAGCAGCCCCGTGCCAGGAGAGGCATGCTCAGCCTTGCAAAGCATGGCCAGGCAATGTTCCTTGGCCGATGCCAAATTTAAAAAAAAACCCAAAAACAAATATAGAAAAATATCATACCATAAAATGTAAATAAATAAATAAATACATACATACCCCCTGGGGCTCTTGATAGAACAAAACATTTTTCCCAAGCAAATCCATTCCCATATATGCAATGCCTGGCTCTGAGGAAGGGTAGATGGGGGAAGGCTCTGGAAAGTTGGTCATCTCAACTGACACACCGTAAGTCTCCTGCATTAAGTGAGATATCATAACCCGTGGTAATTTAGCAACTTAAGGATCATCACGTCAAGCCAGCTGACACGATGTTACCTTAGTTTACCTCTACGTCCTGCTTCCAAAGCACAGCTCTTTGCCCGTCAGGCAAGACCTATGGGAGCACACTGTGAACAGAGGAATAAGCTTCTGGAAACCTCTCATAGGTATTCATGCAGATGACAGGAAACAAAAGGAAACCTGGAAGTCACCAGCCAAGCAACACCTTGGCAATACTGCTTCACGGGGGAACGCCTGGGGTCCCTACCACTCTCCAGAAGAACCTTCCCATCTCTACTGACCATGGTGGAAACATAGCAGATCAGGTGGGAGAAGGGCTGCCCAGCTCTTTGCCCCACCAAAGGCTCCCCAGGGATCTTCATCCATTTAGGGCTGCAATCTGTCACAGCCAAACACACAACCTACACATATTCTTCTGGGTGCAAGGGGCAGGCAAGCACTTTGGAAAGCAGAGAGGAGGGACTCAAGCCAGGGTTAGCAAGGGAATAGAAAAAAAAGAGAGATTCCCACCCCCACACACCCTACCCTCAGTGAGGGGAGCCAAAGCCATCCTGCTTCAAGCCTGGACCTCATGTCCTCACCCCAGACGTTTGCCTACACAGCCACAGCCAGGAGCAGGGAAAGAAAAATCCAGTCAGACGGTCCCATCTCCTACTCCCCCACACCACTGGCCTCACATTGTGCATGGCTCACCATTCCCAAAAATGCATTTGCTGGATGAAGCCCTCTCCTCCCCCACCCCACAACAGCTTTTCCCCAGCCAGCCTCTTCCTACCAAAAAGCTGCTCCTCCATCAGACAGCTGCCAAGGACCCAGGAAGGGGCTTTAATCTTCAAAATAGCCAGGGTGTAAGAGGCAGAAGGACCTTGTGGAACAGCTCTTCAGTGTAGCAGCTGACCCACCTCCATGAAGTAAGGGACTACTCAGTTCTCCCCACAACCCTTCTATGCCAAGCTGGAGGTAGGGAAAGGACAACACCCCCAGCTGGGCTTAAATAGAGCCAACCCATGGGCGCAGGCAGGCCCCAGGTGAGGCTGCTTAGAGCCATTAAGGCCAGTTGGTGTCATCAAGGCTCAACACAGGGAGATGCAACTAATAAGTAATCTAGCGGTGCTGTCCCTGCTGGGGATTGTCCTTGGGGGGGCTCACACTGCCATCTGCCCCTGCACTGTATGTCACCATGCCCTGGCTAACCCTGCACCCAGCCCCACTGAGCAGGTAAATCCAGCCAAGAATTACTGCACACAGCCTTTCCTTGTCCGTCCCCAAAGCATAGACCAAAACTCGTCTTTGCACCACAGTCTTTGCTGGCAAGCTGAGCCCGTTGCAGTAACAGCAGGGCAGGGACTCAAGGCAAAAAGCCTCTTTATTTGCCCTTCCAGGCAAGTAAAGCTCAGCTGGGGTACAAGCCGAGTCCCAGATGCAGGGAGAGCAGCTGCTCTGGCTGTGGTTCCTGCTGCAGGGAGCCCTGGCACTGTCGCGGGGCCACCAGCTCTTCTCTCGGCCACCACCAATTCAGTGGATCCCAAGCCCAGTCCCAACCGGATCCAGCACATCCCAGCATCACCAAAGCCACCTCTCTGCCCGGCAGCACCTCTGACAAAGGCTAGCCTGTTCCTTGCCTTTGTGCCACGTATGTCACCCGGCTCCCCTCTCGGCTTTTCCGTTGGAGATGGCCCTACGATGAATGGGTCCCTGTTTTGCCCTCATTGTGGGAAGAGCGGGAGGGCTTCAGCCTCCGCAGCACTTCGTAACTCGGGATTTTATTAGCCCCCAGCCACTCCAGTTCCGAGAAGCTCTGAAAAGAGACTTTGATTTCCAGGGTCTGTTTTTTTCTTTGAGAATTAAAATACCTTTCATCGTCACAAATAGCACAGCAGAGTTACAGAAAAAGGGTGGGGAGGGAAATTAAAGTAATTGGGGGAATTACTGGAATGCACAAGGTCTCTCCAGGCTCATCCCCCGCCATGGGAAAGGAGCCCATCCCATCTCATCAGAGCACAAAAAGTCTCTGACTGGCCGATGAGCATTTCTCCACCTCTCAGGGACATGGCAAAGCCCCTCCACACAGACCCAAGGCAGAGGTGCAGTGGGGAGCCCTTGGCAGATTCTTGGTACAGACTGCTCGGACCCAAAACCCAGCCCGCCAGTTTGTTGGAGCCTTTACAAGCCCCCAGACTCCCACAGAGCAGGAGCAGAGACATTTAGTCCAGGTGAAAACATTTTTCTGCTGAAAAGTAAGAAAAAAAAAAAGCTGCTTAGGAATGCTGACTGGAGTCAGCAAAGTCAAGAAAGCCATATAAAGAGTAATGTGTGGAGAAAGGGCTCTTTAACTTCTATTTTAATACAAATACTAGATCAAAAGTGTGTTGCTGTGCATTATGGGCTGAAGTACACCCATCTTACTGATTTCTTCTCTCCAAACCACGAAGGTTTTAAAACCCTGCCCAGCAGGGCTGCACTGCCAGCTGTCCCGGGGAGCTCTGCCGCGGTGGGAACCATCGCAGGTTGCTTTGGCGGTGGCCATGCGGTTTGGCCCCAGAGACCTGTGCCCCATGGTCAACACCTTTTTATTTTAATCTTAATTTTTTTAAATCTTTTTTTTTTAATATATATAAAGGTTTGGGAAAACAAACTGGCTTCTAGACATATGAAAAAGTTGGGCCAATCCCTACCTGGCCAGTGCCCCTCCAAAGTGTTCTACGGAGCAGGGCTGTGCCAGGGTATCCCCGAGGAGTGCAGGCTTCCGAGGATTGAAACGGCACTTTAATCCAAAGTGCCCTATAGCAAAAACCCTTACAGACACTGCTCCCCACCCCCACTTCCAGCCTTGCCAAACCCTGCTTCCACTGGTGAGATCTTCCTGTGAGGGGTTACAGCAACAGTAATCAAGAAGCCATGGGGATCCCCCATCTGTGTTTTATGGGCTGACATCTCTGGGGTGAAAAGTACAGGGGGAGCAATGGGGAAGGCAACACAGCCCAGGAGGGGGGGGGTTTATAATGCCTGCCTTATTTTTAATTTGCTTCCTGCAAATCCCTGCTTCTGCAGCAAAGCCAGGTTATCACCACAGCCTCACTGGGGCCAGTGGTTCGGGTGTGATAACAAGAGATGAGAATTGGTGAAGAGCAGCGAGCAGGAGCGGAGCTGGCAGCAGAGGGGCCAGACATGCTGCCCTCCCATGGGAGTCCCCGTGCCAAAGCCAGGAGAGGTGGAAGGAGGGGTGACAGCATCGTCAGGGGCAAGCTTGGGCAAATGATCACGTGAAGAAAATTTGGCCAGTGTTACAAGAAATGTGTATTTTTCTCTGCTCAGCTGCCTCCTCCAGGTTTCCCCCCCCTCACCAGCAGCAGAGCTCATTTCTGCCTGGGTCAGGCTGCTTGGGAATAGTGCAAATGCAAAAAACAGTGGTCTCACTCAGCCCCTCCAGTGACAGATACAGCCAGGGCAGCATGGCTATGCCATGGCACAGACCTTCAGGCCAGGAAACGGTCTAAATTGGGCTTCTCCCCTTCAGTATCCCAGGCTGCTTCCTTAGATATTATTGTTTTCTTTCTCCCTCTTGATGTATTGTCCCGTAGCATATTTGGGGTTTCCCAGCATGTGCCAAGAAACAGCTGGCCGTGACGCATCAGCCTGTTTTTTAGGCTGCCAGCAGCAGCTCCTTCCTGTGGGGAGCCAGGAAGCATGGCCCCCACAGGGCTTCCTAGGGTTCCCCCACCTTCTGATCCAGGGGAACCAAAAGCATTCATTTTTAACACTGTCATGGGACGTGAAAAATAACAAACTGGGGGAAAGCAGATGACAAGCAGCATCTCTGAGGCCCTGTGAATTGCATGGAGCCGTCGGCAGAGCAGAGCCTGTCATGCTGCTCCAAAATGTAAGCCACCCTCTGCATTTTCCTGGATTCAGCCAAATAAAGAGGGGGGAAGGAAAAAAAAAAAAAAAAGAAAAGCCCAGGCCACTACTTTCCTCAACCTGGTTCTGAGGTAATAAAAATATCTTGGAGCAGGAGCCCCAGCTTCACAGCTCAACCACTGACAGAATCAGGTTGTGGGCCAAGACAGTAGGGAGCTCACCTGTGTTGCTTGGCTTTGCTTGGCTTTGCTTTCCATAGAGTGAATTTTGAGGACCCCAGGTCCCAAGCAGCACTGGCCAAAGCCATTTGAGTAAGGAAATTAATGGCCTTCCCCTCCCGATGCTCCCATGGACCCCCCCGGCCTCTTCCCTGTCCATCACCCGCTTGCAGCGCCGGTGAATCCCTGCAAACTCCAAAAGCTCTCCTGGGGATCCTATGTCCAGACCACATTTTTCCAAGTGTCTCTCTAAATATATATGTCAGCAGCAGAGAGGGGAGGAGAGCAAGAAAAAAACATTTTGTGAGTATCCATCTGTTTGCAGATCATTAATTCTCCCTGGGGAGCCCCAGAGGACTTTCATCTGCTGTTTGCTAAGTTTAGGTTAGAGAGGTTTTGGGGTGCAAGCACGGTCAGGGAAAGGCAAAGCTGCCCTGGGCTTTAGCAGATCGCTGAGAAGGAATTTGGGCAGGCAACAGGAAAGCTCTTTCCATGGCTGGGAGGCATCCAGTCAGGACAGAAACACTCCTGGCCACTGAATGCTTTTATAAAAGTAAGAAGAATAGATGTTTACTCGCAGGAAAGCAAAGAACGGAAAAAGTTATCAACACCATTGTTTGCCACAAATAATTTCACCTTCTCTAGTCATATGGTGTGTTCAAAAAAACTCTGCTCTTTCTTATCATATACCGGCAACTACGCAGCACCTACGTAGCTGGGCTCGCTCCTGGCAGGCTTTGAGGACTTGGCTTGGACCAGCCCCATGGCAGAGCCCGTTCCCCATCACCTCTACCTCGCTCCCTCATTCCTGGTGCCTTGTGGCCAAGAAGACCTGACCCGAGTCCTGCTTTACAGCTGAGCTGCCCCTCTGCGGCTGCATTTATGGGGCTGACAGCTCTTTAATTGCTATTTATGAAACACCCTGCCACTGCCCCGAGCACAAAAGCTCAGCTAAAAAACTGTCTCTAACCCAAGCTGGCTGCAGTATGGTTTGCCTAGGGGTCCCCCCCAGGACCGCAGTGGGGTTTGGGGGTTCACAGGCAGGTTTAGGCAATGTCAGAGCAGTGAAGGACCAAAAAAGTCCCCAAAATATTGTTCTTTAGGCATAAACTGTGGTTTGTCCTTCTCCACAACTTCCCCAGCATGCTGCTCCTGGGGAAGGAGCCTGATCCATGGCTCCCTGGTTTTCCATCGGGACCTTGCAAAGGGCTCCTGCCTTGCAGGCAGACCCAGCGTCGCCTCCCTCCTCCCCTCACAGCCCCCCCCAGCCGATGGCTGCGGAACACAGCCTGCGGAAGGCCAGTATCCTGGCCTGTGTCTGGCCAAGGCCAAGGGCGCAGGATCCCAGCACCACCTCCTGGCAACGCACCACCATGCACGGCCGCATGCTGGCTGTGGCCAGCACCCCCCCCAGCAAGCCATGGGGACCACCTGGAGGGAGAAATGGAGGGCTGCGCAGACCCCAGCCTTCCCTGTGTCTGTCCAAGCCTGGGTATTTTCCCCGGCAGCACGGCCAGCCCCAGGGGGGCTGCTGACACGGGACCCCCAGTTGCATCCCCCGGCGAGCAGCAGCTGCCTGCTGCAGGGTGAATAGCGGTGCGGCTCACCCGAGAGGCGACCGAATTTAATTTGAGATGAATGGGCACCCCCCTGCCGCCCATGACATTTTCATTGCAGGCTAACAAGGGGAGAAAAATCCAATTAGGTGACAAAGGGGGTCCCTAATCGGCCGTGCAGCCCGGCGCGG
>JAVJGJ010000062.1:34794981-34811794 GCA_035590215.1 Microhierax caerulescens
GCAGCGCCGCGGGGACACCGCGCCGACCCCGGGGAGGCGGCCGGGCAGGGGCCGGGGGCGCCCGCCGGGGCGAAATGAGCCCCGGGAAATCATTCATTACCCGGCGAGCGGTGAGCAAGCGGCCCCCCTTTGCGGAGTGGCAAAGGCTGCTGGGGAAAAGAACGGTGAGACCCATTTTGGCACCGTAAATCTTCCCGTCTTTTGTGGCCGCGGTCCAGCACAAGAGAAAGTGTCCGGAGCAACCGGTACGTGCACTGAGGGCTTGGCTGGAAAAAGCTGTCCCGGGCGTGGGCCAGGGCGGCTGGAAAGGGTGTGTCCCCCCCTTGGCTGTCCCTCCCCACGGGGGCCAAGTGAGCTCTGCTCAAGGCGGAAGGGGCTGTGCAAGGAGAAACATCTCCCCACGGTTAGACCCCTTCCTGCCATGGACAGCAGTGGCACGAGTCCCACCAGGTGCAAATACCGATCCCTTCCATAACCGTCCTGTGACCTTCCCTCTCTGTGCTGCAGAAATCTGCCACAAAGGCCTGACCCGTGCCAGAGCTGATGGGTTTTCCTCTAGCCCCACCGGGAGCTGGGTGCCACACCTCAGATGCTCTGATCCAAGGGCTGGGGGCTGAGGCTATTCAGGAGCAGGAATGGCCCAACCAAGCCCTGGGGTGACGGGTGCCGGCACTGCACCAAAACAGGAGAAGCCCTGATAAGTACACTGGGAAAGAAAAGCCCAAGAGTTTCCAGTGTGCATCCCGCTCTACAATAAACCTCCCTCTGTGCTTATGTGCCCTTAAAACAGAGCCTGACAGGAGATGGCTTCATAAGGCTGCAAGAGCAGACAGCTGCTCTGACACTGAAACATATTTTGGGTGGGCATGCAACAATCTCAAGCATAGCAGAACCCTCGATTATCTCTGGATGGGAGAGAAGAAAGGAAAAGAAAGACCATAGAAAGGAAAGGCAGGGAACAAATACCAACTACAAAAGGGTCAGTCAGATACTGGGCTGGGATGCCTACAGGTGAGTGCTGTGAAACCTGTTAGTGTATTTACTCAGCCACCTGAGCATCTGCCCAGGCAGGGAAAGACAGTCCTAACCTCTCTGGGAGTTGGTCACCTCCTGTCATTCCCAGCTCTGCCAGCCTCGCTGCCCTCTCTGCTTCTGGCATGTGGTCCCTTGCCCCAGCCCATTTCACCTGCCAGAAAGAGGGTTTCTCCTAGGCAGATAGGATGGTTTACACACCCAGAACACTCTCTCATTCAGGTTCTCCAAGTGCTTTAAGCTTTACAACAAGTTTCTGGTGAGATTTCTCAGAAGCCACCACCACCACCACATTTCTCTCAGGGTTAAACAAAACACAACGAGGGCTTAACAGGTGTTCAAGCACAGGTACATCTTTAACTTGCCAGCAGCCCCAGTGGCCTAAAGCAAGCCCATACTTATGCATCTGCCTGCATGGAAATCTGAAAGAATAACTGCAATTAGAAATTTACTGTTTCCACAACTACAATTCACCAGGAGGAAGCTTTCATGACAAGATATCTCCAGCACTTGGACTTCCCCAGCTGGCAGTGGTTGTCTTTGGCTGCCAGTTGGACAACACAGACTTGAGGCTTCAGCAATCGTTTGCATCAACCCTCCTTTGGCTATCAATAAACAGTCACAGACCATGGAGATGCTGATTTCAGAATGCCGTCTTCCTAATCAGTGCTTCTGTCCAGTAAGGACAAAAATCTAACTTCTGGCATTTTGATGCATGATGAGGTGTGGACTGGTGTGGACACCCTGAAATTCCTCACCCATCAGCGGCTCATGAAATAGACAGATGGTGCTTCCTGATGCCCCAAAATAAAGATGTTCCTTCCTCTCTGGTTTAGAGGCTCCACCGGTCAAACTTTGAACATACCAGAAGGCACCAGAACTAGCTTTTGAGAAGTGAAAAGGCTGCTAAAAGCCAGGAGTCTGGGAGGAAATTCCCCTCCTGGCCTGGAAACAAGGGCAGAGGTGTCTTGATGGACTCACACACTACTAACACCTCTCCAGAGCTTCATCAAAGCTCTCAACAAAAGACAGAGCAACATGTGGGGGCTTTGACCCTTCCTTTATAAACTGACGTTGCTGCCAGATCACTGCCACCGCTGGGCACTGGGCAATGTGCCCAGCATAGTGCTGGGGTCACTGCTCAAGCCAAACCATTGCTGGCAGGAGCGATGTGACTTATAAAGGTGTGGCATGGATATTTTTTTACCTGCTGGCCCCGTGACCTGCCCAGGACTAGCCCGTGCTCCTCCCAGTGCCATTCCCAGCTGTGCCATACACATCTGGCAGTCCGCAGAGCTGTGATGACAGTTCTGGTACCAATTGTCACAGGGGGTTGAATGCAGTTACAGCCCCCCCACCAACCCAAGCAACACCAAGTGCTGTAGTTCATCTGCCCACACCCCCAGTGCATGACCCCATTCCCTCCCTGACCATCCCTGTGCCAGCCCCTACTTCCCATCTTCCCCCCCACTTCCAGTCTCAGGAAGAAGCAACCCTCCTTACCCACCTTCCTCTGTCCCAGCCTCGCCATCCCCTCAGTCCCATCCCCACATCTTTGTGCCCCTCTCCTGGCATGCCTTGTGCTGGTAGGTGTCCCTGCCAGGTAGCCTCAGTGCTCCATCCCAGCTTTCCCCAGCTATCCCTGCCCACACACCCATCCCAGCTCCTGATGCTGGTACCCCTCTCCCAACCCTCCATTCAGCATCAGGGTCCCACTTGCCAAGCCCCAAACCTTTGAACTGGAGCCTTCTCCTGCCCTGCGCTACTGCAGTGCTGAGGACAGGACAAGTTTATATCCAGAATAGACCATTTTCTTCCCTGAATCAAGGTGTATAATGAATCTGGGGAGCTCACCAGCAGCACAGGACCTCCTGCCAGCCTACGCCAGGACCTCTGGGAAGGTGAGCAGCCAGACTGACTTCAGTATTACAATGAGAAATTATGTATTTGCAATCAAAAGGGGAAAAAAGAATTTTTCACACAGATATTTTCACACAAAACACTGCACCCATAATTTTAGCTGCAGCCCAGCTCTGCAAGACGAGTTACCACCAGCCTGTATCAGTCCCTGGCAATGTGATTTTGGTGAGCCATGATCTAACCTTATGCCAACAGCTTGTAACACTGGGAGAAAGGCAGTGATCTCATGGCAGGTGACAGCAGGGAAACATCAAAGCCCTCACCCACCTGGGTGCATCCAGAGCATTTTAGCCATCTGTGAGGCCACACCAGTCCCCACTGTGGGGAGGGGAGCACCGGCTCAGTACCAGCCCTGCCTGCACAGCCAGGCTGAGCATGAGCCAGGGGAGGATGCTCCAGCCCACAGCCTACAGGGATGGGGCTGTCACCTACAAAAGCCCTCAAGGAGGGAGACTGTCCCCAGCCACCCTGTGAAGCACTGCTAAGTCCTTTGAAGCTATGCAAGGGTCTGAGCTGGGTCCCAACCGTGCTGCAGGTTGGTGGCACAACGCCTGGCACTGGAGACCTGGGGGACACCGGGCTGCCTCCCCTACATGTGCACGTGTCCCAGCAGCTTCCCGGCTTTTATCAGCACCCTTATCAGTTTCCTTCATTACTATGTTTCTTCAATCCTACTGTGGCTCCTTCAGGCACCCTGCCCCAGCCACCCCCAGCAGCTCCTGGGTACTGGCACTTTTAAGCCAGGGTCTGGCTGTGGCAAAGCCCCATACTCAGGAACACATCTGACATCCTCTCATCATCTGACATCCCCTCACCCTGGGGGCTTCAGCTCCCTCCCCCAGCTCTTCACTGCAATCCCCACCATTTTCCACCATCATTTAAGTTTCTGAAGTAATTTCTTTTTTCTTTTTTGTCCCCCCCTTTTTTTTTTTTTAAAGCAAACCATCTACCATATGTTCTCCCCTGAAAGGGGTAATTGTTAACAGATCATTAAAACACCGTGGCAAGTGCTCTGAGATTCCTTCCCTCAGTCTTATGCATTATCCTGTCTCTGTCACCCTTTCAATGCTGCTTTGAGGGCTCTGCTTTTCTAACTTCCTTCCCCGGGAGAAAAAAAAAAAGAAGAGAGAAAGAGCCACTAAAGTGACCCTCTTCACAGCTCTCCTCCTTGCTTTTCAATGTCTTTTTCGACACCCAACAATAATTGGGGCAGGGGACTGGCATGCCACTGCTGCCGCCATCAGCAGGGCCACATCCTGCCCTGTTCCTGGGGTGCCTGGGTTGGGAAGGCAGGGCAAGGTGTGACAGGGGTGCTTCAGCCACCCCATGGGCACTGACAACCTCTCCTTCCACTGCTGCATGACAGGGCTGCTTGCCATGGGATGCTCAAAAGGCACTTCCCGTCCAAGATGGTCCCTTTGTCCCCACTCCTGGGATGGGGGTTGCAGGATGACCCTGTGACACACACACACGTGTCCTGGGCTGAGATGGAAAGTATTTCTTACAAAGCCTATTTCCTCAGGTGGATCGGATGCTTTCAGTGGCACAAATACATTTTATATGAAAATAAGCTAACAGCTGGCTGGGAACTGAAGTAAGCCCGGAGATGGAGCTGTTCTGGGAGGCTCACACATTTCACCTCCCTTTCCTGGGGAACAAACGCTATTTAGGAAACACCAAATGCTGGGAAGCTGGGGACTATCATGGCATGGACTGCTTTTAACTGGGCTGCAGGCTCAGCCAAGGTGAGTATGGGCACAGCACCACCATCTGTCCCCTTTGCTGGGACAGGAACCTTCCCAGAGCTCTGCCCATGCATCTCCCAGCCCCATGCGCAGGGATTGGGACCCCAGGAGCTGCAAGCACCATTAGCAGAGCAGTCCTCTTCAGTGCCACGTTTAGTGATGCCATTTTACAAGGAAAGTGAGCCAGCAAAGCTACGTTAAGCCTGGGATATGCCTGATGCTGTGGCAAGCCAGTGGACTGAAAATCATCACCATCACCTCGGATGCCCTGAGATAAGCCAGGCTTGCAGCTGCACAACCCCTCACCACCAAGAGTAGAGCAAGGAGAAGACCCAAGGGAGGCAAAGGCACATCCTGACAACAGCATTACACATGCCCAGTGCCAGCATGATGGCTGCCAAACTCACCATGAGCACCACCAACAAAGGTCTTGGGCTGAGGGACACCTCGTCACAGGCTCCCTACTCTTATGATTGGAAAGGTCAAGGCTTTCAGAGCTCACACATTCCTTACCTGCATCTTCTCCCCTTGCATCATGGACTTGGCCACCCCCGCAGAGGACCATGTTCCCTGATTCACTATAGCCTGCAGCTGAGCTTCGGGCACCGTTAGCACCGCTCCCCTGGCGTAGGCCCCTTTCCCAGCATCGGCATGAAGCCCTTTGGATTTGCACTTACCCATCCCAGCAAACGGATGTGCCACATGGGATCGGAGAGTGCCCAACACACACGCTGCGAAAGATGGGGAGGAGGCAGCAGTCCCAGTGAGCAAAACCCAGTTACATTTGAAAAAAAACCCAGAAACTTCAAAGCCCTGCACACAAACTTCTCCGAAAGCCAACATTCTCCAGCAGCTCAATGACTCTGCCAGTTGCCTGCACGTAGCTCCAGGGACCTCACAGAGAGACCTCCCCTTGGTCAGGCACCTGCCAGCCTGACGCCCCACCCCCTTCACCCCGTGGCTCTTGCCCTTCAGCCAGCAGGTTTACCCCAGCACCCTCCAAACCCCCCAGGGCCTTGTTATGCTCATTTTAACGTAGCGAGCTGTGGCCTTAAGCAGGAGGAGATGGTGCTGCTCTGCTTTGCTCCAGCTGAGGGACTGGTCCCCCACGGTTCCCACTGCAGGGTCACCAAGCATCCCAGCAGTGAGCGATGCTCAGCTGGTGACAGCAGCTCCTTGTGCTTCCCCAGGCAAAGCCTTTCCCACCCCACAACGTGTGGCAGCAGCAACACCCCCACCTGAGGTGCTGACCTACAAGAAATCTCCAGGGAGGGCTGAGCACCATGATGGGGCTGAGATCTGTAAACTAGTACCCAACACCCAGAAGGATGAGGCGGCTTCGCCCTGTTGCGCATGTCCCAGGCAGATTGGCTCTTCTCTGCTTTCCAGGATAACGGCTTTCACCTACCTCTACCTCTTCAACAAGGAAAAAAAACCTTTCCACGGAAGAAGAAGTACCTCCTTCAAGGGAGCATGCTGGAAGCGGGCAGGACGCGCACTTCCCCAAGGGGATTTAACAGCTGCCTTTGCCAAGGGCTCTTACTGCTGCTGCAAGGCAAAATGTTAGTCCTCAGAGCTGCAGAGACAGACTGACAGGCCAGGAGCTGGATCCGACTGAAAGCAGTGCTCCCACCCCAAGTGTGAAAACAGACTGGGCCTGGGTCGTTTTAAGAAGCACTACGGACTGAGCGTAATTTTGACAAGTTAAACGGCAGTGTTGCTCTCAGCACCAGAGATGAAGATGCCGCCCTTCCTCCCTGCTCCCCAGAAAGGTACAGACAGCAAGCGAGGATTCAAACCCAAAGCAACTTCATGTGCCACAAATATGCTCAGGGCCAAGCTGATCTCCCTGGCCCAGCGGAGCCCCGAGGATGCCGGGCAGTGGGAGCACTTGCATACAACGGCTGAACACCCACCAGATTATTTTTTACTAAAACGCAATTCCTGAACCCACGCAAGCACCTTTTAATAATCAGCTTGTAGCCAAAAGTGATGAGCGCTGGGAAGTCCTAGTGAAGAGAAGGGCCTTAGGAATACAAATCTGCAAAATAACTTTTAGCTAACTGTTTTTTACATATTAAACACCATTTTTTTCCCATCAGGAGGAAATGAGCTCATCCTGCCTCCAAGGCTGGTTTTCCAGGTCAGGTTGTAATGAGCAGCCATATCCTGAGTGCCCTTTCTGCCTCATGAACAGATGCTAATTGTTGCAGAGTTTCAGGGCTAATGAGGGATTTCCAGCTTTGGCAGGGAGGAAGCCTGTGGAAACTGTACCCGTGTGAGGGGGCTTCATGGAGCAGGGCAGGGGACAGGGCCACCTGAGAAATCCCGGTGCCGTATGGGCATGCGGAACGAAGATTTAATTCACAGCAATCGGAGATTTAATTAGCCCCTTGCGATATGGCATATCCACACCACCAGAGGGAGAGCTGCTCGGCATTTGTCCTCCGTAACTGCGCTAAGTAAGGATTTTTATCACGTAACATCATCGTATGCCATATACCGTGTACGATGCTCCAGCCAGGCCCTCAGCTCACCCGCGTGCATGGCCCAAGTGCCGTGCCAAGTCTGTGCCTGGATGGCCTGTAATTATTTGAAAGGTAGAGCTAAATGCCTATTTCTAGCCGAATGGTGAGTGGTTCTCAGTGCAAACCCCCTCCTTGCTGCTTGAAGCATCACAGCGTCCCTGCTCTCTGAACCCACAGGGGAGGAAAGAGTCTACACTGGGCATCGCTGCCCGCCGGCTCTACTGAGTTGTTGCAACCGTTTTGTTTCCTGGTCTTTGAACACTTTGAACAGGCAGCTGCTCCGCACAGCCATCCCATGACAGGCAGAAAAGCACCAGGATGAAGGCAAGAGAGAGGCAACACAGGGGTCAGGCAGCAAGGACTGGTGGGGGTGATTTTTGCAGGCAAGAGCACAAACAGCTGCCCAACATCTGCGGAGAGCAGGGCACTGGGGGGAGCGGGGAGAGCAGGAGCACACAGAGGATGAACCATGGGAAGCTCACAGCTGTCAGAGCACTTTAAAATTGCATGTGCACATACACACACGCAGAAATTCCACAACAGTTCTGGGATTCTTCAGACTTGCATCAGTCTTTTAAACAGCAGGCAAGGAGCATTTTTAAAAGCAGGTTATGGATGCATCTGCAAGGAATAGTACAGCTGTGGCTGCTCCTGCCAGGAAGGCAGGGTTTGAATTAGATCAACCTTCCTCACCCATTTTAAAATCAACTTTCACGTCAGCTGTCTGGAAAAGCCCAGATGACCTTTGCTAGCATGGCTGCAGTGGTTTCCACTTACAGCCAAATGCAAAAATCAAACCAAGACAATGTTTTGAGCATAGCCCTTTGCATACTTACAGTTGATTTCTTTGCAGACTGGGGGACGTGCATATTTAAAAAGAGAATGCTGGCCGTTGAGTCAGTGATGTGTGTGCAGCACCAGCTGGAGATGAGCCGCAGGTTCACTCACACCACACAACATCCCCTCCAGACCCCGCTTGTGCAGATGAACCAGGCAGGATGGAGCACACCCCTGCAGGGTCAGCGGCTCAGGATAAAAACAGCTACTTGTAAGCACGTGGAACACCTTGTACACACTACAAACCCATCCAAAAATCAATCTATGAACAGGACATAGCATGGCACACTGAGGAGAGCCAAGCTTCATGTTTAAGAGCAAATTCACACACACCCCATTGCAGGCTCCCCATCATCCCCAACAGCTCAAATGCCTACAGGCAGCTGAGCAGAGACCTATTGCATCTCTCTCCTCCAGTGGTCTCCCGATCAGCATCATCCTTCCCTCCAGTCACCATGAGCCTGTGAAACCAAGAGTTATTTCCTCACATCTGAGGGAGTGGCAAGGGTCAATAGTATTTGAATCAATCATTTATTAAAAGATCACAGATGTTTAGTTCATGATTGTTGGATAGACACCCCCCACACCAGCACTGCATATGACAGAGAGCACTGAAGATGGCTGAAAATTCAGTACAACCCACAAAATTCCTTGCTAAAGGAGAATTGCTCCCTGGTATCCCCAAATACTCTCTCTGTTCCATTTAAACCAACCAAATTTTAACCACGCTTCCATCATCTCCTGCTTTCCCAGATATCTCTTACTTCAAACCACCACAACATTTAAAAGGCACTAGTAGTAAACCCCCAAAAATTACCTTTGTCATTCTCTCCTTCACATTTATTACAGCCTTCCTGCCATCCCAAATTTGAGTGTTAGTCCCCTCTGGCTAAAGGCCAGGACATGGCTCTGTCCGTGGTGATACCTCAGCTTTCAGCTCCCCCCTGCCCAGCCCACCCTCCACAATAAACCAATTTTTGCTTCAACCTTCCTTTCCTTCACCAGCTCGGTCCTCCAAAGCTGTTCCCTCCCTCTCTTTGTACACAAATCCACCCTTAAAACACAGCTTGCTTCTCGACTTACCAAAAGATGTTATTCAGGATAGAGACCAGGAAAATTTAGGTGACATCGATATGAGCAATTAAATATGTAACCATGTGTGGGACCCATCGCTAGAGTGTGCTGTGTAGGAAATAACCTCGCTCTGCAGATGATGGGCTTGACAGCGCTGCAGGATCTCTCTCTCTAGACACTGTCAGAAACACTGAAGAACTGGATGAGTCATTTTATGGCTCCTGGAAATGCATAAAGATTCCTCAGCTACAAACACTGAGTTTTGAAGGAAGCAACAATTTTTTTTATTTTATTTTTTTTTTTAAAAAAAGGGCAGAAGAAAAGCAGCAAGGAAAGAATATCAGGTATTCCTCTATGTGGCTTAGTGGAGTGTCAGAAAAGAAAAGATTCACCAAGACAGGATAGAAACCAAACCTGCTTTATTCTCACCCTGAATTTGTGTATTTGAAGCACCACAATAATTAGGGTTTGCATTTTGCCTGCAAGCCCGGCTGGGAATGGAAAGGCTGCAGAAAAATGCTCCTGGAAAGGCTGTAGAAAAATGCTCCAGGACAAAACAACAAGAACAAAACCCCCAGAGCTCTCGGCAACGTCCCAAGTCTTGTCTCTAATTCACTAAGAGAAGCAAGTGAGGCACAGACCTCCAGCGACCCTGTCCAAAACCCCAGACGGGTCAGCACCCAAGCCAGAATCACAGCCCAAGCTAGTTCTACCTTTTGATTCAGTGTTTGAGGGACAGGTTTACCTTAGGTAAGGAAATCAAAAGCATTTTAAACAAAATCTTTGTGCATTTAAAAAAACCCAAACAAACATAGGGTGGGTTTTTTTTTATTTTGACAAGAATAAAAAAAATTAGCAACATCTCAACATACAGGACTCAAAAAAAAAATCATAAATCATCTAGTTAATTTACTAGAGGAAAAATACAGTACATACAAGACTCAAACATGCCATAAGTTTATACAAAAGGCAGACAGTAATAAATTACATTAAAAATATATCAAGCATTACCTGACTGATTCAACATTGGCATTTGTCCCATTATTAAAAGGCACAAAAGACTGAGCAATGAAAGCGTTCAGCATCACATCCATTATTGTCAGTAAATTCATCAAGATTAGCTTTAAAAATTTATTAAACACATGTTTAATATTCACCATGTAGATCAGTACGAAATCTTTTTTGGAAGGAGTAAGAAAATAAAGTTGGAAAGGGCAAACATTTAAACACAACATCCCAAGACACAAAGGCTCTTCCTAGAAATCTATTTTCAAATCTTCCCAGAATAGTTTTCCCGGCTGCGCATCACTCGGCAATCATTCAGAACAGATTAATGACCCACAAGCCCACCTCTGGCAGCGTCGGGATACCGCAGCAGCGCCGTCGGCAGCACGGAGCCCTTCTGGTGTGCCTTGGGTTGCAGACACACCGAGAGCGACGAGGCTACAGAGGTATCAGCACGCTGCTGATCCACCGCTGGTCTGCTGGCCGGTCCATTAGACCTGCAGTCTGTAACAGCCAGCACAAACCAGAACAGGTGGATTTGCCTTTTTTTAACCATATTTGAGGTTTCCAAAGTCACCCTGGGTAACACATACAGCAGCCGGCTCCTGCAAACTCGGGGGCAGATCTCTGCCCCGCTTCTTCAAACAGCCTTTCGCTCAGCTTGTGCTCGGTGATGATATCTTCCACCCGGGTTACGTAAAGCAAGGATAACAACACTCCCAGGAACTGCAAAAGGAAGGGGCATCTCCAGTTGGAGATCACACAGCACTTACCGAACGCTTCTCGAGGCACTTTTCACAAACCATGTATACAAACATTGGATATGTGGGCAGGTATGTGGTACATATACGGACAGAAACTCACCTTGTTATTCTTCTTTGCATACAGGGGAATAAATGGGTCATTTTTGTGAAGAGCTAATACAGCAGAAGAATTGCCATCCCTTGGGAGCATTAGAAAGTCTCAGTGGACACAGCTAAGGGGAGGGAAGGACTCAAAAACACCAAGCAAAACCAAATTAACCCACCAAATCCTGTAATATATCACAGTAATGCTACTAAATTACTGGAACGCCACCTCAGCTTATCAGTTAAATTTAAATAAAAGATTTATAATGAAATACAGTGAAATGGGACTTCATGTGCTGTAGCAACAAATCGGATATTCGCTTTAATGGATAATACACTGGCCCCTCCTTACCTGGGGTAGCAATATGCCGAGCAGCACACCGGCCATGATGCTGTAGTTGTCCAAAAACCAAATCAGCACTGCGTTCGTGCATCCCCGGACATATATAACATGCTGAACACTCAAGCGCTGCAAAATAACAGAGCAAATGTTCAAACAGACAGTTGCACTGTTGTATGATATGGCAACACATGATAACTCCACATTCAGGGGGGAAAATTTGGTCCTCCTTCCCATCTCTTCGAACCTACTGAATTTAACAGCAACCTCATCACTAATTCTTCCATCTGTTTTTAAGTTGTTCCACACCTGAACGAGTTCTTTTATTTTTTAAACCTTTTTTCTGCACACCACACCCCCCCAACTACTTTTCTAGAAGAAATGCATCCAATTCTCACTTTAGACCACTTGGAAAGTAGGTAAGTCTCTCTTTAAATCTCTGCTTCCAAGTTGAAAGTACAGCAGTGGAAAAATATAAATTGTGGACCAAGTGCTCTGCAATAGACTCTAAAAAGGGCAGGAACAAGAGGATTTCAGATTCAGTCCTGCAAGCTGCGCTGCACCGTGACCCCAACCGATAATATAGAACGCACTTGAGGCTGCAAAGAGTCCTAAGCAGATGAATGGGGTAAAGTTAAGCATGTGTTTAAGTGCTTTGGGTGTTAGAGCCAGGTTGGAGCATTTAGGTGATTAAGCCATAAATCAATGAAACTAAATTAAGACAGGTCATATGTAAAGGTAACCAGTAATCGCAAAAAACAACAATTGAAGCTGGCATTGTGCACCAAGTGCCTCAAATGAGCTGGGGAGAGGGTTTTTTTCAGACCAACCCTGCACTAACACTCCAAAGCTGGGAGTGGTGAACTCCTGGAAGATCCAATTACTGATTTCCCTTCTTAATCACTCTGCTATTAGTGCCTTGAGCCTGAAGTCTCTACTCTGGAGTCACTGGGGCTATTCCCAAGAAGGACGACTGAAGAAGGAGGCAGCCCCATCTTCCTTCTGGAGGGAGGTGAGGGCTGCCAACACAACCTGGAAAGTCCCACTCCTCCTCCAGGAATGACTATTACAGGCTTAAAAAAACCCCACCCACTACTGGGATATAAAATTCTTCGGAACAGCTATGTTTGCTTTACCAAAACTGATGTTACTCAGTGAGAAACGCTGGCTTTTAAGTATTAAGATCTTTCCCCAACTCAAGTCACTACTTAAAAGTATGAAAGCAGCTTTCTTTGCATTAGTAGTGTAATTAGCTTGAGCAGGATGAGCTTTGGGAAGATGTGCTTCATGCAGGTCAAACAAGGAATCGTGGAAGATACAAAGAAGGGAAGATAACAGTCAAACAAGATTAGTTTTTTTAATATGTGAAAGTTATTTCAGATAAAATCATTTAAATTGCCAATTTAGCTGTCTGGTAGATTTAAACATGCAGAAGACAATTGTATAACTGACCAAAAAAAATTCCAGAGAAGCACCACCCTTTGCCACGACAGGACAGACACTGGCTACGTTACCTCTTTGTCAATGGTTTTGTATCCGCACATAGTGTTGATAAGGTCTGTCTGGAAAGAAAACAACAAATATAGACTGCAGCAGAAAACAAAAGTCACCAAAAAATTATCACTACTCTTCTTGTGTTCACCCAGTTTATGTAAGAGCAACAAAAGGGCTCCATTCCAGTCCAACACCAGTTTCTTCCAGCAGCCTCAGGGCCAGATATAGACAGAGCTCTATGTGACTTTAGAGAAATCAGTACTGCCACTGTGTCACAACACAAGGCATTTGAAACGCATCTATCCAGAAAAAACAGAATGGCATTAGGAACCACAGCTAGCTACGGCAGAGCTGTATGCCACAGCTGTTTCCAAACAGCTGGCTTTCATTTTAAGGCCTTAATAACTTAACACATCTTATTCAGAAAACTAGGGGTTAACATGGCCATCACGCCATCATGATGACAAATTTAAGCTCAGAAATAGCTAAACCCCAAAACCCATCCTATACTATTAATGCTTACATGAACAATTTATAAGACCGAATTTATTACAATGTATTGTTATATATCATTATATAAAATTTATATATTTTTTAAAAGGCTGAGTGCTTGCATTTATCACAGATTACTAACACATTTTCTGTAGCCATTTAATATTTTGTGTGGGTCCCAAAGCTCTACCTGGCCTGGCAAAGCTAACCTGAAAATACTGCCCTTCACTTATACATCAGCCAGTGTAAAGCCCAGTGGCACCAAAGGAAGCAATGAACGAAGCCAAAGCCAAGGACAAAAATGAGAATACACAAACGAGGAAAATAATGCAGAACTAACTCTACTGTATTGATATACCACCCCTCAAAATTAAAACAAGATGTAGAAATGTGATTTTTAAATGCTGGTGGCCTCTGAGCAGTAGCCTGGGGTTCCCAGGCAACTTCCCCAAGAAGGAAGAGGGATATTTACAAAAAGATGGAAGATGGATGTTACAAAACACCAGAAACACCAGCCAGGGTCAAGTTTTTTAAAGCCCCCCAAAAATGGGCTCTCACCTCGACCACGCAACTGGCTGAGAAACAAGGTTCAGTGCATTCCTAAAAAAATAAAAGCTGTGACTACTTCACAGGGCTGTTGGGAAAAGGTGAGGGGCACCCATCTGTCAGCCAGAGGTAATCACTTGGAAGTCAAAGTCTGCAACACCAGGCATCAGCGTGTTGCTGTGTCTGCTGTCAGTGACCTCACATGTACAGAACGCTTGAGCCTAACCAACAAACGTGTGGCCATTCCCAAAATATGCGACCGCAAGGAACAGTCACGTCATTTAATTTTAAACACAGCATTTGCTAACAGCATCGCGGCACAAGGAAATGTACGCAACTGAGATAAATGCATTGGGAACAGAGGATTATAGACATTTGGGGACCAATTTTTATCTGCTATACTAGTCTAAGTCTTTAATAAATACTTTGACTTAAAAATAGTCCCTCCAGAGCCCCCCCCAGTACAAGCCCGGCTCGTGTTAGCACAAGGCTTTTTCAAAGGATCAGAATCCAACCTCCGACATTAGCGGGAGTTTTCCATGACTACAAAGCGAATGAGTAATCACAAACCATATCTGTCGTTTTCCAGGACAGAAACCAGCCTGTATTTGGAAGCATTTGTCAAACATACAAGATTTATCCACCTTCCAGCTGCTTTTGGTTTGGGTGGGTTTTTTCCCCAGGGCAGCTGGCCATACAGCCACGGTTCACATCGTCCTGCCAAGCACGTGCCCGCACCGCTTGGGCTTCACAAGGGCCATCGATGGCACCCCGGTGCGGCACAGCCACAAGCCCTAACACCCCGCAGCACCTTGCTGAACAGCCCACCCTTAAATACCAAGTTTTCTTGTTATTTTGGGGCTTCTCCCAGCCTTTCAATTAATTTCCCTGAGCTAAAATTACCTTCAGGCTGCAAGCAGCCGTATCCCCAGCTGCCAATTAAGCATATGGAGAATACACACCCTATTCTCCTTGCAGAGGTTTTTATTTTAGCACTTCCCTGCCTAACAGGTTGCATCTGAAATCCTCAACATGTTTGATTATTTTTGCCATAGCTTGAAAGGCACTTGGTGTTACTGGTCACTGGTTATTGCAGCGCTTTGCCCTCACGGTACTGCTGTATTTCCACACACGTGAACTAACCCTTTAAAACAAGACTTCAACAGAGAAAGGAGTGCTACAGAAAAATAAGCAGTAGTTTGAATGATGACTAAAAAGCCAGATTGCTCTTTACTAGTCAGTTCTATCTTCCTTTACCATCATCTGAAAGCAAAAATCCTTAGCTCTTCTGCTCCGTGCAGCTGTGAATCAACAGATACTATTTCATACACACAACCTTCTTATTCTCAAACACCTAAGACTTAAAGAATAACTGTTTAGCTTTGGTTTCTGAGAACAAATCAAAGCTCAGCACAGATTTAAACAGACTCTCATACACAGAAAATGTGTAAGCATATGTAATAAATACCTTCATGTTACACACACTTCTCAGCAACACCTAGCAGGATTCCTGACACAATTACTGCATTTATTTCCCCTTTCTTTTTAATTAACAGTCATGCTCAAGGCAGACACTGAAAAGGCAGCACATAACAGGTACCAGTAGGCTATCCACTCTGAGCTCTGCTGTGCCTGCTCTCACACACACTCGTGCTCTCTGTCCCATGTTCAGACCAAAGACCAAGACGCAGCGAGGCAGGAATTGCCCACTCTGGTTTTAGGCTGAGGAATAGTCCTGCCTCAAATTCAGCATTACACCCATCCCTCAAATGAAGAGCGATGAATTAATACTGCTAGAACGTATACAAAACACGTTTACATGGAACTTAACGCCTGCCCCTAGCGCTGTCAGCACCACTTAATAGCAGTTCATCACGGAGTGAGAAACTGGTCCAGACTCCAGCTGGCTGGGTGTCCTTCCAGGCGGGGGGGGACTTTACAGGGTGGCAAGGCGGGCAGTTTTTGAGGCTGGGTTAGGGCAGAGCAGCAGCTGCAGTCTAGACCTGCACCCACAAGCATGCACTGACCCTGAGGTCATTTGCCTACATTTCTGGATTTTCCTTGATGACGGGTTTGTTCTGTTTGGGTTTTAATTCACACAGCACATCACTCCAACCCCCACCCATGGAATCGATCGGGGCCCAGGTTTCCTGGCAAAGCTGGAGCAGCAAACCCTGGGGAAAACACCAGCAAAACTTAATTTTAAGCAGCCCTGGTCCAGGCGAGCCATGAGGTTAGAGGAGCTCCCAAGATCCCTTCTGTGTTTCTAGGACCGCGTAGCGGGACAGTAAGACAGACCGGAGCCAACACATCTAATTCATTCTTTTCTTTTTTTCAAGCTGTCAATACCCAAGGATCCATAGGTCCCATTTTCATGAGGGACCCATTTTCCTTCACTTCTTCCCCCAGACTTTCCAAAGTAAGGTACCTTTTTAAGCAAAGGCTGGTGACCCAGCAGAGAACAGCGATGCCGAGACGCCAGGACTTACCTTATTCGTGACGCAGCAAGTGTAGGGCACCCCGCAGGCCAGCGGTCCTGGCGCCCCACAGTTGTGGTACACGTTTTGTGACCAGTCTTTATAATCTTCCCCACCACAGCACTTAAACTGGATGAAACAACACAAAAGGCAAAGGAAAAAAAGAAAATAGTATCTTAACAGAAAACAAACTAAGAATAAAACAATTTTAAGAGCACTCAGCTACCCAGAAATTCTGTCATTTTATCAGCAAGGTACATAAGAATGGATATGACAGATGAAACTGAAAAGAATTAAAGATACAGGTAGGTGTTTCTGTATCACTTATCGAGCTATTACCCAGGGTACCAGAGCAAAGTACTCAGTGCTAAGTTCCACCTCCCATCTTTTCTGAGTTGAAAAATTGTCTGTTCAGGTCTGGACATCATTAAGCACCGTTTTTACGTTCATTCCCTCTTGAGCTGTAACATCCCTC
>JAVJGJ010000062.1:34811894-34823404 GCA_035590215.1 Microhierax caerulescens
TTCATTCCCTCTTGAGCTGTAACATCCCTTTGTTTTTTTAAGGATTGCAACTACATTTCTAAATGAGTTTAAAAGACAAAAGTGTTGCTATAAGGCATAAAAATAACCTCACCAGAACACTTTGGGTGTAATTCAGTAAAACTGAAATCTGGCAAACAAATACCATAAGTTTACACTGACTTAATACAAACATTCACTTTGTACTTTAAACAAAGGGAAAAGCAGTTTATTTAATCACTAGAATGTATATTCACTGTACGTATACATAATTTTGGGCAGTGCATGGAAACTGTAAAGCATTATGAAGTCTAATGACAAAATTTCCTCAGGATGGTTTGCTTTTGACAGACTTTCCATGCTAACTTTGTTTTTCAAAGCAGGCTGCCATCTCCATAACGATGTCTTAAAATATACATATCACTTCCTAAGTTGGTTGGTTTTGGGTTTTTTTTTTAATGATTATTTGGCATGGTCACTGACATCACATGGGCCATGACATCACATTTCTGAAACTTTTCTGGTTCTTCTATAGCCTCTGAACTGCACAGCAGAACTCTTCAATAATCCAATAAACATTTCAACACACCAGCCTTGGAAAAATAGAAGGCTGTGAGTCAACTACACGTGCCATTAAGTAATGCTCAGCTGGGCTCAACACAATTTCTGAATTTTACTTACAGGTACAGATGCTTCCCCGGGCATTTCCTTTGATAACCACCTTGTTAAAGAGCTGGCTACGTGCCCTTGAGTGAAAATACAACAGCCCAGGCTCAAAAAGTGTAACTGCCACCTAATTTCTCTTTATCTGGTGCCTCCTGTTAACAAGATGCTTTTGAATGTCTTGGACCAGCCAGCAGAAATGCTGAACGCAAGAACTTGGGTGGAATTTAGGCTGAATTTGCCTGAATCCAGCTGTGGAGCCCCTTTAAGCCTACACGGTTGCAGGATCTGGCCTTGAGCATCCAAATCACATCTACCAAGGCAAAAGCTGCACTTTGGTCTCCCTCTTCTTGCAGTCATTTAGAGGGCTTCAAATGCCAGCTGGGATGCTGGGGAGCCCTGACCACAGCAACACTGTAACAGATCACACAGGAAATCTCATCCCTCTCATCAATAAGAACTTGATTATCACATCACTGGAAAAACTCAAAGCTGTCACTAAGGACCTACTGCATCTCAGCACTGAATTTGTCCCAGAAAAAAAAACAACAAACAACACAAACCTGCTTTTGAACAGAATCCATGATGTTCTTGAAGTCTAAATCATCATAGTAATTCTCAATTCCTCTTCTAATATTATCATTCAAAAAGTTGATTGTCTAAAAGGCAGAAATAAAACAAGATTCATGGTTTACACATACCAAAACAAATTTAAAAGAGCAGGTTAAAGTGACAAGTGTAACTGATGAGCACAAAAGGAAAGGTGCTTTTTTTAGGAGAAAAAAAAAACAGATAAAAACAAATCATGGCACAGTCCTGCAGGGACTGACCACCCGTTCTCTTTTAAGGAAGCAGCCTCGCTGCTGGTTTCGTGCTGGTGCTGGGAGGCACTAACAGTGCACCACCTACCTCCCCAGCAAGGTGCTGCTTCTGAGGCTCTCCAAGCATCTCCTACAGATGGCCCCATTACCCCTGGGCAGCATCTCTCCCACTGAGCACTGGGGATCCCTGTCACTTTTTGGGTGACAGAACAGCAGGTTTGGGTGGTGTGTCTTGGCATCGTGGTCTGCACTACGTTCTGGGCAACAAGAACTGAGCCTGTCCTTGCTCACCATCTTCCATGAATTTTAATTTCCATTAACTTTATTTTCCAAGGAGTCCATAATTGCCAGATACAGAGACTCATTCTATCTTAAGTGGAAGAAAGTGTATCTGTATGATTTACAGTGGATGTTTTCAGAAATATGGCAGTGGAGCGGTGGCAGCTATAAAATAGTATCTCCTCAGCTTGGCATATTAGAAATTCAATCAACAAAACATTTTTAAAGTTCAGAAGATGAGGGAGGGAAAAGAAAGGGAAAAAAAAAAAAAAAAAAAAAAAAAAAAAAAAAGAGTATTTACTTTTTAACATTCAGCACAATCACAGCACAGCAAAAACGGGGACTCGCCATAACAGAACGTAACACCTTTCCTTTCAATCCAGCTGCTAAAATGATCACAGCTGAATCCTTACAGGTCAGAAAGAAACCTAAAATACATCTCCTCGTTTTCTCAGTATTACAAAGCAGGACAAAAACAACTATCACATCGATGACTAGGAGTAACACGGGACTCTGCAGGACCAGCCTAACTGGCCAAGAATGAACAGCAGCAAATACCAGCTCCGGTGCTACCTGGATCGCCTCATTTAGACTCCACAGATTTGAGCAGGAAATAGAGAAAGAAAAGGGAAAAAGCAGTGAGGCATGCAAAACAATCAGCATTTAAATAAAGGCTATGACCCTAAGCTTTTATTAAATATTTCCCTCTCCTCCCCATACTAACCCCAACTTTTCCGTTAACCTCTTAAAGCAAGCCAAGAAACCCATCCCTGAGCACAGCTGTCCCGCTCGGACAGCAATACCTGTGCTGGGAAACCACTTACTGCACACAAACCCCAACAATACTTCTTCTTTGTCTGAAAGTCAACAGCAATTCTTCCTCACCCTCTCAGCAAATACCATCTTTGGCATTTACTTAATTTTCTGCCAGTCACATTCTCTGCATCCCATGATGCCCACACTCCTACACCGGGCAGGCTGAGCTGCTCCCTTCGGATGAGTGCTCCCACCACAATTCACAATAAATCCTTGGCCAAGGAAACACCTACAGCAACAGCTAATGAAGGCTTCTAGAAATGAAGATACTCATCCTCTGCTCTCACAAGTCAAGTTCATGATTTCAGTCCAGCACAGAGTAAGAAGAAAACACTAGCTAGGGAGAACATAATACTACTTCAAAACAACATGCTGTTATTTTTTAAAACATCTTTTTTCAAGCTGCTTTTTTTTTTTTTTTAATAACATTTGTAACACGGTATGTATGACTTCTTTTTATGGAAATGAGATCAGTAGCATTGGGGTGGGGAGGGAAGAGGTCTCATTATTCAGCACCTCCTTTCAACTAACATTCATACTCTGCCAGATTAGAAAAAAAAAATCAAAGAACAGAAATCTAGTACTTGCCATAATTTATGTTTTAAAGCATTTCTAACAGAAAAAAAAAAAAGTCTGCTCCTTTCTGTTTAGAAAAATTAAGTTTTTTATATATAGCATGCTTGTAAATGTTGGGGTCTGCTACAGAAATTCGTTCTGCTGCTGCGTATGAATGTGGGCAGGGAAGAGCTGTCCTTCAGGTAAGGTGAAACATTTTGGCCACTAAAAAATAACGAAGTCTCCAAATCCAGCTGGAAACTTCCCAAATCAGCAGTCTGAGACCCAGATGGCAAATCAGAATAAAGCACTTCGTACTACCTGAAGAGCTGGAAACTCGTTTTGCCTGTATTGCATGTTCTTTCTTACCAGATTTTCTTCAGATCCTTGAATCTGGAATTCATCTGCAAGAAGGGGCGGCCAATCCCACCTATCCCCAAACGTGAAAGGCCCTGAAAAGTCTGGACCTGCCTTCAGACCTCCATCAATCAGTGCTCAGGTGACAATTTTAACACCTTTTATTTGCTCAGCAGCACAGCTATAACGGCATGGATTGTGAGTAGCATCCTTGGTGATCAAAACCTCAACACAAGCAGCTCACCTGGTTTCTGAAGATCAGGGCCACCACCCCACCAGTCAGCTCGATCAGCAAGCAGATGCCAAGAATGTACATGAACTGCAAGAAAAACAATTGCACGTGAGTCCTTAAACAGAACACACCCCAAACGCTCTTTCAGTTAGTGTCCTTCAGTCTGTAACATTCGATTGCCAACATACTTGGCTTTCTGCACATGAGATGTCATTTTAAAGAAAGATATAAAATTATGGTTTTGTTCTGACAAAACGGTTCATGTCACAAGAAAGCCTTTTTTCCTCACTGGAGTCATCCTAGGCTTTGCCCAATTGGCAAACACATCATTCTTCTGCTTTGAATGGACTCAAAACCGATAGAGCATTTATCATGCCAAAATACTTCTCTCCATAAGAGCATCCCAGAGAAGCATATTAATGGACTGCTACAAACCACACCGAACTCTGTTTTTGTATGCTTCCTACAAAAACAACACTTACCCGTTAGCTTTCATTTCTTGGGTAAAGCAGTGCTTTAAGATCAGCCAAACCATCTTCTACTAAATTGCCAGTGTTAAATCAAAACAAAATTCTGGGCTTGGTACCTTTTAGTGTGTTGCTTCAGAACAGGGAACTGAGCAGTCCTGCGTGACGGAGCCAGCTCAGCACAGAGGCTCCAAGATGGGCACTAACAGGGCTTACCATGCTCAGTGGCAAGAAAATTACATCTGCTAGCTCTCTATTTACTTATTCCTGTGTGTATATATACACGTACTCACAAATGCAGTCACACACAACCACAACGTATGAATCTGTGACTAGTCCAAGTGCATGCAGAATATGAATAATATGAAGAAATCCATAGCAACACCATGAGATAGCTGCGATGTGCTTGTAATTGAAATGTTTTCCCAACCGAAAGGAGTTTTAGGCATAAAAGATGGCTTTTATGTGAATTTTGGTCTGCTTCTTAACAATGAACTTCATCGGGAGCAATGTTTCATGATCCCTCATCTGAAAATAATCCCTAATGCTCCACCCTGAAAGCTGGTTTAAACTCCTGTGCTCTCCATACCCAGTATCAGCGTCAGGAATTCACCAGGCAGACGCCTTTTCTCCTGCTAAATCTAGAAGCAGCCTGAGAAGCAGATGTCAGGGACTTTCTTCGTTTAAATACCCTACCAGGTTTGCTACCACAACAGGAACAGAAAACGTCCTCGGCATCAGACAAGGAGACACCACCGTGCTCAGAGTGAAAGAAGCCACCACCACCTACGGACAGATTCCAAGTAAAATTGCAGCGTAATTTCAAACCCCACAGTTACTTCTTGCTTTATCCTACATGACATACCACGGATTTAGCGTTTCTTTAGACTCAGCTGGCTTGAAGGTGAAAACCACATTTTGGCACTTTATTTTTAATTAGTCATATGTGCGACTTCCATCTGCAACCACGGTGTTACACAGGAATCTCCCTAAAATTCACCCTTTCAGAGGCACTGGAGAGAAAAACTTTGTCCCTTTCGTTTCTCCCTTAGGGCCCTTCTCTCGAAGCTCTGTGGTGCTACACAGTGAACGCTGCAGCCCATGTTCCTCCATCTCCCCTCACTGTTCCACTCCCCAGACGAAGGCAGAGAGACCCCAGCCACCACCAGCCTGACGGACCTCAGCCTGACCTGGGGTTTCTTTCTCTAGCTGCTTCCTCCCAGTCAAAACGAGAAGTGTCTGGTGAACCACCAGAGACTGCAACTCATCTCTGCACTTAACAGCCCAGCAAGGCAGGTTCATGGTTTTAGGACACACACACACACACACCAATTCCAATAGGGTGATGCTGCAGGCAGCAGCTGCCTCTCCCCGCACTCTCCTCTTCTCCCACAAGCTCGTGCTGTGGTATGGCCAGCCCAGAGGAAAGGCTAGCGCCAAATAGTACGTACACCCACAGCTGAGTTTGCACAAGATACACGCTGGCTGATAATAATTCACATTCCTGGTTGTTTTCCATAAAGCCCTCAACTATTGGAAAGCTGGTTTTCCTGGCACTGGGCTCTGACCCTCGCCTGTCCTGTCACCGGCAAGATGAAACATTGCTGCTCCCTGACGGAGGGACACCACGGTTAGGGGACCACTGCCATAAAGCAGTTTCAGATTTAATTAAAATTAAAAGAGTGACTTTGTTAAAAACAATTTAAATGCAGGCATAGTTATGGGTTTAAATTCAGGTGAAGCTGAAAAGCAAAAGCAACAAGTCTTAAAAATTAAGAATAAAAATCCCAACACTTACTGCTTGCAGAAGGCATAAATTGTCTCTTAAAGAAGCCAGCACACCCACAAAAGATACCAGGAACATTATAATGCCCAAAAGTATTAAAATAATTGCTGGGGCTAGAAAGGCACTTTCTAGAGTTTTGTATTTCTGTCTTTCAACTTCTGCATAAATCCCAACAGCAAGGACAAGGGCTCCGATCACCTGAAACAGAAAAAGAGAAGAGTACAGGTGTTATTTTTTCTCCCAGTAAACACAGAGATGACATTTTGTGAGTGAGTACACATGAACCTGTGACCACTCACTTCAGAATTAAACAATCAAAACACTTAAATTAGAAGTTTGAATTAAAAAAACAAAACCAAAACAAAAGACCCTCAAAGATTAAAGCAGAAAAAAGCTGAGTTAGAAAAAAAAAAAAAAAAAAACCAAACCACAAAACACCGATCTGTTCATTTAAAAAATGTATTTAATAACTTTTTAACATTCTGGAAGTTAAACAAATTGAACCATACATCACTGGTTGAAGTGTAACTTATTTCTCATCTGAGATCACAGACATTACATATACTAGCAAATGCCACAGCATTAATGCTCCTCCTTTGCACGTCTGTCTGCCCTTCCCTCGTGTGTGTGTGTGAATACATATACGCCTCTAACATAACACAATTTCTAAGCCAGTCAGTAATCAAGATCTTCGTACATCCCTTAGTATCAGCTGCTATTGTATTTAGGCTCCGTAAATATGGCCAGGTGTTTCCTATACCTCCACTCCTGCCATCAGGGGAAATGTACTGGATTAAAAAAAGAGGAAAAAAAAAAAAAGCAAGTTGGAAATTACAGCACTTTCTTAAGCAACTACCATACCAGATAAAGCTGACAAGTGAAACAATATGTGATGCATTTAATTTAACAAGGTAAAGATATTTCAATCAAAATAATCACAGTTAAGTCAAAATAATCTGGTATTAAACCTATGGCACTCTGCAAGTCACTTTGAATTATACTGAAGTAAAAAAAAAAAAAAGAAAATAGCCCACAATAATTAATCATGAAAATTGCAGTGGGAAAATTTTACTGCTGACTCCAACAGCCAGGCACATCCTGAGGGAAGAGGCCAGATTCAAATCGATCATTTTGGCAATCTGATAAACAATACTGCCCATTTCTGAACCAACATTTCTGCAGGAGCCCTGGATCTGCTCCCTGCACACCAGCGGCGAGGGCAACACGCTTCTCAACCTCGTGAGGCTTTTGGATATCGCGTGGTATACACCAGTGAAAGGTCTAGATGAATACACAACACAGTTACAAGACAGCGAGCCCAACAGTTGAAGTACTGTTTTAATTATGGGGTATCTTAAAATAAATAACTTCCTGAAAATTCTTGGTTTTCTACAAGAACGAATAACAATCTCGAAGGACAGTATGTGGGGAATGCCACCAAGTTATCATTTAGAAAAGAAAAATTTCAGAAGGGTTCACCCATAAAAATAAATGTACTGAAACTATTTTAAAAGTAACTTAAATTTTTACATGACCAAATTCAGAGTAGCTTCCCCTCCGAAAAATTCAGAAACTGTGCTGTAAGGTAACAGAAGAGAAAACATGGTGGGCAAATAACAGGTACGCAAATTTACCACTTACATGCTTCTACTGTAAAACTGTAATGGTCAATCTGCAGTGTTAGCTTTATTCTTTAAAAAAAAAAAAAAAAATCAATAATTTGGGCAATAATTTATAAATTTTTTTTCAAGCAGATGACAACATCAACAAATCAGCCTGACGTTTTTAAATATGGCTATAACAATGGAGGAAAGAGTCTCAGAACTATACAAAACAATTGCAGATTATAAAATTGGTGACTGTACAAGTATATGTGATTCAGGAGTTCTATTATTATAATGATTTTTTAAAAAATTAAAAACCCCAAACCCTAAAAACCTGATACCTTTGTGTCTAGACTGCATTTACGCTGCTTGGAAAGCAGCAGAACTGTAAGCAGCAACTTAGCCTCTCCTGCAAACACTGAAGCACCACGAACAAGCTCAACGCTTGCCTGGTAGTTTCGTTGTTTAGAAATTTAAAAAAAAGAAACGACCCACCAATACTGGACATGAGACACAGGTATTAAACCTTGATGGGGATTATCTGAATGTCAGAAGTGTGTTAAGACTAGAATGTTTTACTGAAATGTCTCCTTCTTAGCCCTAGTTTTCTCATCAAAACATTCAATTTAAGATTTTGGTTTGTTTGTTGTAAAGATTCAAAGGTGCCTGTGAACAGAAATACACGGTGCATTCCTGCTTTCGGAGCTTAAGATATATAGACACACGTAGCGACCTTTACACACATACGTATCTTCACCCCGTTTCACCTGCACATTTGCTCACATACCCTCCAACACCACCTACAGCATTTTAAGGGCACGAGAAACTTCAGTCCTGCCTTTTGTTTCCTGATACAAGCTTGGCCCCCAAAAAAAAACCAAAATTCCCCCCTCTCAAATTCCCACCCATTACAGCTTTTAATGCCCCCGGTGGCCGATGTCCCACCCCAGACAAACGACAGGATTAAAGCCACCTTGTGCCCCACGGAGGATAAACAGGGAGCTTCTCACACCATTTCTTGCTCTCTTCTAGAAGTGCCCCAAGCCGCTTGCTCTGCAAGGCTTCAGGATACCGGGCATGACAATTATGTCACTCCCCAAGAAGAGGACTACAAAACACCCGTGTAAGAAAAGCTCCCTCGGGCCACCCTAACTTACTGGTTCGGCCAACGGTGGCATGCAGAGGGCACACACTGCACGCTGCGTTCAGCAGCACCGCTGCCATGCCAGGGGAAAAACATCCCCCAGCAAACCAAAACCTCAGATCGACCAAGTGTAAAGTACACACGCACACACATTCCAAGTTTTATACAGATTTTGAAGTATAAAAAACCATTACGGGGTTGGGGGGAAAGCCTACCTAAGTATGCAATTAAAATCTTCATTCCTTACAAGCAGGATTTATGCTTTTATTATCTTCTGGGTTTTAAAACATTTAATGGAAAGATTTTAAAGATTTTAAACCTTTAATATGGTCAAACCAATAGCAGCAATTATTTAAGCCGAGCAGATGTGCTAACTTGACAATCATTCTACCCCCATGTCTTCTCCAGGACTGTGCTCTCCCTTCCTGTGACTAGGGGTGGGAACGCAAGCTTTACGTAGGTGGCCCACCAAAATACACACTGTTTACATCCTGCATCCTCCACAACAGCTCCCAGTTTGGCAAGTCACCCTGTGTCCTCAGGAAAAATTAACTGGCCTTAACTGACATTAAATGAGTATCCACCAGCAAATAGTAGGGATTTTCACTGGGCTTTTGCATGCACAGAAGCTGCTTTCCCAAGAGAAATGAAAAGCATTTATTTATAAGCAGCGGTTTTAACCCTTTATCTACAATACTTATTCTTAAATAAAGCGCCCACTCCACCAGCACCTTCTGTTTAAAATGCTGGATGTTGTTTCAGCCAAGTGAGAAAAATTACATTACAGAGCCTCATTCACCAGCAAAACAGTTCCCTGAAAAAGTTACAGTGATGACTATTTTTTAAAAAAGCCCCGGGTGACACAGGAAGACACAGCAGCGACAGGGCCTGTAGCAAATGTCCCCCCTGGCACTCCCAGCAATGCTTTCGTTTCCTTTCTGCCTTTGGATAAGGCTGATATTTAGCTCCTGCTGATTCTAAGCAATCCTGGGCACTCGAATCTGGGTGTTCATCACGCACAAATGTAGTGGAGGAACAGCAACAGCAGGGAGGAAACCGAATGGCCTCAGCACCCTGTACATCAAAGTCCCCAAAAGAACACAAATCACCCCAAATTTAAGCAAGCCAATGCACCAAAGCCAAACTTTGCTCCCACTTACACCAGTTTTGTTTTTTTTTAAAAAAAAAAAAGGTCAGCAAGCGTAACAGCTGAAAAAAGAACCAGACCACTGACATTTACAGCTGATGATGAGATCTGCTTCCCTAAGCTAGAATAAAAGAAAATTTCGAGAGAGAAACCCACGCACCATGGCTCACACAATACAGTGTGTGTTCAGCCCACATGCCAGGAGCACGCTGCCCAGTGCCAGCCAGCCAGCCAGCAAACACCGGTGGCCCCAGCCATCCCCTGCCCGCAGCCCCCATCACGCCTGCCCCCCTCTCTCCTCCCCCAGAGCAAATCGTCTCCCTGGCAGAGCTGACAAATGGAAGCTCTTGGTTATAAACAAGGGCAGAGCGTTGAAGATGCAGAACAAGCAACTGCAAGGAGTAAATAAAATCCTCAGGCTGCTTAAAAGAGGCTTTGTCCTCCACGGATGCTCAGAGAAACATTTCAGAAGGGCCCTTTTTCTGCTACCAGATTAATGTTTACACCCCACCAGCAAGGCCTTTGCTGCCAACAGAAAACACGGAGTAGCCAACGTGCATAGCCCTTCACGAAGGACCCGCTGCAAAAAAGGGTTTGAAAAATAATGCAACAGGTTTCCCTTTTCTGAAAACCGCAGCGGCAGAACAGCGGCTGTGGCGTAACGCAGGGAACTTTGGGAGTCCAAACCCAAGGGTTTTCCTCGGTTGGTTTTTCTTGGAAAGACAACAAGGTAGCCAGGATCCCCACATGCCTGAATCACATCCAAACATTTTGCATTTCAGTTTTTGTTCATTCCTAAACCACAGCATTAACCAGGCACCTACTATCGAGCCTGGTGGCTCTAAACCTCTTCTCGCACACCAAAAGCTTCGTGCTCCCACCTGGAAACACCGCGTCTGCAAGGCAGGAACGGTGCCACAGAGCAAGCGCTTCTGTGGCCTTTAAACCGAGAGGGCCAGAAGGAAATCCTGCCCGAGCACCCCGTGCGTCGGTACAGCCCGGGCCACGCAGCATCACCCCAGTATCCCGGAGCCTGAAAAAAAGCAGCTTTAAAGCCACGGTCCGTTCCAGGAGCCCCAAGGCTCCTTCCAGCCCGGGGGTGCCGGGTCAGGGCGAACTTGTCGCGTTTGAGGAGCCCGCGGCAGCAGCCCGGAGCCCCCGGCCGGGAGCCCAGGGCTCGCAGGGGCAGCACCGGGTTCCAGCGGGTTCCAAAGCTCCGCGCATCGCCCCGCGGGCTCGGCGCAGGACCTGCCCCGCACGCCGGCGGCTGGCTTTGCAGGGCAAAGGCTCTCCTTGCCGAGCACCCCGAGGGGGAGAAGGAGCATTTTCGTGCGGGCATACACATGACGAGTTTTACCCGCCGAACCCCCAACCCCTGCGAGTCCCCAACTGCTAAAACCAGTTTGCCGGCCCCTCGGGACGGCGAGGGAGCTGCACCCACCGGCACAGCTGTGCCAGCCGCCGGCTCGCAGCGCAAGCGTTCGCTGCTGCAAGACCCCCGTGCCTGGCGCGGGGGGGGAGGCGGCGCTCCCGCCTAGACCCCCGCACGGGGACCCCACCCCACCGACCGGCGGCGGCGCCCCCCGCGCCCCCCGGCCCGCCGCAGGCTGCCCACCCCGCGCCGCCGCCCTCACCCAGAAGG
>JAVJGJ010000062.1:34830777-34875932 GCA_035590215.1 Microhierax caerulescens
CCCCCCCCCCCCCCCCCCCCCCCCCCCCCCCCCCCCCCCCCCCCCCCCCCCCAACCAAACAAAAAATATCCATTTCAGCCTGTCCTGGTGTCTCCCTACTCTCCTTGGGGTCTTTTGGTGAAAGTACTGATACACCCACATCTCTTTAGTCACATGGCATGGATCAGAAAGGAGACTTGGCATCTTGCTGCAAACCATATTTAGCTATTCTTTGCTTCGCCTTAAAATAGATCCTGACACTGTCTCCTGGAAACTCACAGCTTCCATTTATTGTTATGAGAACTTGTGTCCACTTGGGCTCCGTTGTTTAACTTTGATAAAACAATGTCTTTTGAAGTGGTTTATTGTAAGGAAGGGGGCTAAGAAGTGACAGCTCTGTAAGTCATCTTCGTCTGCCATAGAAAAGACCCTGGCAACGTTGCTGACCGTTAGGTTTCGGACCACTCTGTTCCCTGATTTCCCCAGGCACAGCTGTTCCCATGACACACTTTCCACAGCACCATGGGCAGAAATGCGCTATATCGGCTCAAGTTCCCGAGTCCAGTTAGCAAAGTCTCCCAGGCCCTCTTCAAGAAGTGTACAAGAGTGTCCAAAATGCAGCTTGTTTTGTCTGCATGGGACGAGGACCAGAGGAAGGGTGCTGGCAGCACCTGGTCCAGCACCCTGGGCTGTCCCGGGGAGCGGGGCATGGACGGAGGGCACAGGGAGCAGGGGGGCAAAGCCAGCCCTGCCACACAGCAAGAGCAGCCAGGAGATCTCAGCAGATTTGATAAAACTCCCAGCTTGCAGGAGCTTGCCTAAAAGCGCAGCTTGCCATGGGGGTGCACGGCTGGCTGAGTGCGAAAGCCCCCCCCCCCCCGAGCAGCCCTGTCACACCTTCGCTATCCGCAACACGGGCTGCTGTGGCAGCACACGGGGGGGGGGGCATCGCTTACAGCCAGGACTCGCCCTTCACCCAGGGCCACGGACTGCCAGTGCGAGCACATCTGCGGGCAGACATTCTGGAGAATATCCACCCACTGCTTGATTCCTCCCTGACCAGATTCAAGCATTGTGTAACACTGCCTACGACCAGCTAAAGAAAAGCAAGGTGACATGAAAATTTTATAGCTAACTAAGGCTGTGCTGCTGCGTGGCTCTGGCTTGGCTACTGCCCTGCCGGGCTGGGCAGCCCCCTCTGTCCTGCAGCGGCAGCTGGGCAGAGCCCCCTCCCAATGGCCTGGCCAAAGACAGCATGGAGTCTGTCAGACGTTTGCCGTGAAAACTAAGAGTCAATTGGCATTTTCCACCCTATTTTGCCTTTTTAACAACCATGGCAAAGAGTACGGAAAGCATGACAAGAAATGCATAATTGATTACGTACTCGTTACGATACCGTGGGTTTCTACAGGGGGAACTTAAAACCAAAGAACGCCCTGGGCTCGCACGTAATCTAATAGTCAGATGTGCCGTGAGGGCTCTGAGCAGGTGTGGGACAAACGGGTCAGCCCCTCCCTTCCACTGCAAGCACAAGTGCTCCAGCGTTTACAGGCAGAGGTGGACAGCACAAGAGTTTCCCACGGCTAAAAAATTAGTGGGGAAAAATTCAGGGCAAAGGATACTCAAGACACCACTCTGCTGTTGCGATAACACGGGGCGTCAGAGGAGACTGCCGTGATTAGGGGGAAACAGAGCGTTCAGAGGTTTTTTGGTAGAGGCATAATTCCAAACTAATGCAACAGTTCACCACCTGAAATTTCAGACCAAGTATATAAAGCATCTGAAAAAAGTAATCAAAGAGGAAAAAAAGAAAAATTCAAAGGGGAATACTTGCAAAGACCATATGCAGAAGGCCTAGATGTCTGCTTCCTCCTCACACCAGAAGCATCCATCCACATGCCCTAAATGTCCTAAATGCTTATGCTAATGCCCTAAAACTTACAATTGCTCTCTCCAGAAAGGTTTTAGCACCTTCTAATTATTTATAGCCTGGAACCTATCAAAATGTCGCTATAAATAAAGGCTGCTATACCGTCCTGGTGAGTTTTTACACTCACTGTATTTGTTGTATAGTTTACCATTGCAACCTATTTTTCTTGCAGGTACGTGGCAATAATTCATCCCTTCAAGCCCAGGCTCTCTGCTGGGAGCACCAGAGTCATCATAGGGATAATCTGGCTGGTGGCATTTGGGCTCGCCTTCCCGCAGTGCTTCTATGCTGAGATCACGACAGATAAAGGAACAACGAAATGCACCGTCGTCTGGCCAGATGATGTCGGATCCAAACACCGGCTCACGTAAGAGAAACAAGAAAAACTCCTGATTTGTTCAGTAGGAAATTCATTTCACCTCCCAACTGTTGGGTACAGGTAGCACGGGGAGAGGGCAGGGGGAAGCACGGGTCGGGGCAGCCCACCTGAGCTCAGTTGAACCAGCTGTGGGGAAAGCTGGCAGGTGATCACGGCTGTGGGTGAGGAGGGGTGACGTGCCATCTTCCCCTGCTTTGAAAACTGGTTGTAAGATCTAAAAACCTTAGATAGAGGGCTCAGTGGACTGAAGAGAAACCAGCACAAAGTCTCTAAACAAGCAATAAATCCTGGTTCCAAAGATTCTGGATCTTCTCCCTCCATCAGGCAGGAAGAAACTGGGTATCTGTAATGCTGAGAAGCCACAAAATTAGCTAAAAATTATGGTGCTCCTTGTGGGGAAAGAAAAAAAAAAAAAAAAAAAGAAGGGGAAAAAAAAGGAGCATGTTTCAGACATCTTATAGTTTTATAGACTGACTTATCTGGGCACACATCTGCACTCCTAAAAGCTTCTAACCCTCACAGCAATTTCCTCCTGCTTTAAAGCAAGATTGTTCAGACAGATGAAAAAAGCCATACCCCGCATTTACGGGATCTGTTGCGATTAATTATTATTCAAAGCACATGATACACAGAGCAGTTTGAGAAGTTTATCAAGCAAAACATATTTATATGAAGTAGTAACAGAAGAACTGTGGAAAAGGAACAAATCAATTAACAACATGGAAACAATTTTTCAAACTAAAACCAAGTGCTAAACTCCCTGCGTCTGCTCTTCACTGTGAACGTTTCTGCCCAGCTCTGTGCACCAGGAACATTTTTCCCTTCTCAGTCTTCATCTCTGGCGGACAGCTGGATGACTCCTACAGTTAGTTATTACCAAAGGAACTGGCTTTCACACCAATGCGTGCCAAGTTCCAGGAGCCTCATGTAAGTTTGGCCAAGCTGCCAAGCATACTCAGCCACTGGTGGTCAGTTGTCCCCGGTCTCCAGAGTCACAGAAGAGCAAAGAGTAAAAATTAGGCTCACATCATGTTGGGTGGTGTTCCTCCCAGGCTCCTTGGTTGGTACCCCATGGCTCATGCTGGGAACACAGCGTGCCAGGCAGGCTCCTGGCGATGGAGAGGGAGGGATAGTAGATAAGCACTTACGTATAAGTCTGATGACTATTTCATTCAGATAAAAAGCATGAGGTTTATTTCTCCCACATCCACAGTTTAGGAAGGATTGATGCAAGTTTCTCACCATGCTGACAAAATCTCTGTGGGCTGGAAAGGCTGGTCCTGAACTCGGCAAATAGCTGGGCAGGTTCTTTCTGGGATCCCCAGCTGAAAAGCAGCAGCAGCTCCCAAACACGACGCATCACTTCATTCACCAGCTCACTCTCCCTGAACAGCCTGATCTGCAAGGTTCAGTAGTGCTCCTAGCAAGGAAGTTGGAAGCAGCACTCCCCAGAAATCAATCAGCTGGAGTAATGGATCACCTGGGACAGGTGCCTGCAATACAGACCATGGAGAAAAAGCCACATGCAGCCATTCATGTGCTAGTCCAAATACCAAGGAAAAGAAATACTAAGACACCCAAAGGAAAATAAAAAAAAGGGAGAACCAGGTTCCCCTGTTGACTGTGGGTCCTCCAGATCCTTTATAGCTGAGTAAAACCAGCCTTCGAGATTTCTAGACTTCAGAACAAAGGAAAATCCTTTTCTGCAGGAAAATTGTGTATAATTACAGTACAAACAAGTGGGGGAAAACCGCAAACCAACAATGCACTACCGTGACTAGTAGTGCCTGAGAAATACTCGATATGAAGGGACTGAATTTGTAGTTCAACCAAAATAAAGAACCTTAACCACAGGGGATTTTTTTCCCGGTGACAGGTTAACTTTGCAGCAAAGTAGGAAAACTACAAGACTAGAAGTTTCTTTTGGCCATGTGCTCAAGCTTAGGCTCCTTGTCCTCTCCTCCTCTTCCCAGGATGGGAACTCTAAAAGGGCTTTGCTGCGCTCCACACACAGTATTAGACCTTCAAAATAGGTACCGCTCTGAGGACAATTGGGAAAGCTGGAAAACAGGCAGGGACATGCTTGCCACATTTCACAAGCACAGTATTTTTCTATTTGCAGCCACCCCAAGGAGCCAACACCACTGAACGCCCCGACACCCATTTCGACGGCACCCTGCAGAGCAGTCAGTCACTGCAGAGCGCTGTCATACTGAGAAAGACCATTTGCACCCAGCCTTTCGTGGCTGCCAGCAGCGTGTGCCAGAGCCCTCCTGCCTAATCCTCAGTTTTACACTGTTTATGTTAATTTGACAGCTGCTGTAACCGAGTGAGCCGGTTGTTCCCTCCCCATAAATGGTGGTTGCTTAAAATAATCACGCTCCAGCACAAAGGAACCAGCAGAAGCTTGTGGAGTAACATGGAAAGTTAGGAAAGGGCAAGGTAAAATACAGCTCTCGGCTGGAGCAGTAACTGAGCCTCTTGGCGATAGGTAACTGTGCGTGCACAAATAAAAACAGCCAGCAACACAAACGCAGCAATGACTGCCACTCGCTTTCTACGTGCTATAAACAGGTAATATTTCTTCCTCACGGTCTGCGGAGTCTTCCCTGCCAACGTTGTGCACCCTATTAGCAGCCAGCTACATTTTGCAGTCCCTGATTCAGGTTTCTTCACTGTTGCCAGATCAGGCTGTTGGCACTATTGCATTTGTCAAGTTACTCTGTCGTTTTTGGAATATTAGTTTTCCATATCTGTGATTTAAAGGTTTATATTTTTACAGCCACAAGTCTCAGATGTCTCTCTCTCCTGACTGCAGTGGGATAGCTCAGGTAGCTGCTGACTGTAACCCTCTGGTAAAAGACAAGTGGTATTTGTCTTGAAAGAGCAGTGAAACCAATCCAAGGACTAATCATCACAACACAAGAGAGATGAGCTTTTGTTGTTTACAGAAGTCCCTGTAACAATGGCTGTAGGCAAAGTTTCTGCTTCTTTATGCTCTGAGGTTGAAGTTAATGGGAGCCAGACACACATATCCAAAAGACAGTTTCTGAAAGAGCCTTTCAAGAGACATACTGACTACAAAACCACGCTTCTTGTTCTTTTTCAGGTATCACATTGCAGTGATCGTGTTGATTTACTTACTGCCTTTGATGGTGATGTTTGTTGCATACAGCATTATAGGAATTACTCTGTGGAGCAGTGCGGTTCCAGGCAACCACCTTAACAGTGTCCGCTACGAACACCAACTTAATGCCAAAAAAAAGGTCAGAAGTGAAACTTAAAAATAATCACCCTCAACATACCAGCCCTGCTGCCTCCAATTCCAAAATGGAGCTGCACTTAATACAAAATCTTGTGGGACTGGCCATGAAAAGTTGACAAAATACATCGGGCCAGGGGTAAAGGGCATCACTTAGCAAGTATGAAAAAAGCCACGGTGATCTACATGCACCAGCCAGCCTCCAGGGAAGAAAGGCTCACATTGGCAGGCAGCAGGCCAGTCCCCAATAGTCCTTCATAGAGTAAAGCCCAGCTTCCAGTTAACCGGCACATTGCAAGATAAACCAGGGAAAACCTCTGGGCAGCGTGGAGAGGTTTCGGTAAAACAGCAGTTCTTGCATTTCCCTACCACATCTCTCCAATGTAGCTGCAAGCAGTTCCTCTGCAGAAAGTCCGCTCTGTGCACCAGGAAACATTTGCTAAATCTCTCCCTGTTCCCAGTTTCCATCATCAGGACTGGTTTCTTTGCCATAGCAGCCCAGGTCTACACACGATACGAGGTGCCTCTGGAGGGCAAACCAGACCCAAAATAAAAGCTGCACTTCCCATTCCCCCAGCAAGCTCAGGTGATCACCCAGAGACACAGGAATAACACACTGGTTTCGTTTTCCTAGTTCGTGAAGACCATGGTGGTAGTTGTGATCATTTTTGCTGTCTGCTGGCTGCCCTACCACATCTACTTCATCCTCGGGAACTTCAAGGAAGACATCTACCAGCAGAAGTACATTCAGCAGGTCTATCTTGCAGTCTTTCTTCTTGCCATGAGTTCAACGATGTACAACCCCATCATATACTGCTGCCTTAACCAAAGGTGAGTAGCGTGCACGTGTGTGCACAGAGGAGACACGAATATCCGTCTGGAAAAGCATAAATCTCTGGAGGTGAGAATAACTGTGATTCTCAACCACGGTCCGTAGGCAGTAGTAGACAATTTATACTCTGCTAATAATGTAAGTGAGCCACACTCTGCAAGTGAGATTTTAACTCAACCCTTTCAACCCTTAAGATTTTCTGCCTCGGAATGAAGTGCAGGCAGCAGGCTTAGGGCAAGCACAGCCACATGTGCCCCCGTTTCCACACGCAAAGCACCTTCTTTCCAAGGATGGAGGGAGGAAGCTGGAGTCCCTGCAACACATCTGCTGACCTAATGCTGGTCTGGCTTGGCCACCCGCTCCTCCCGGGCCACCACCACCCCCCAGCACAGCCCTGAGCCCCCCCCCGCAGGCACTGGGCTCACCTCCCTGGGGAGCAGGAGCAACCATGGGCGACCTGCCCCAAGTCCCGTCAGGGCGCGCAGCTGGGAGAGCACAGCCCTGCCATGCCAAGAGATGTCCCTCTTGCTCCGCACTGCGAACGGGCTGTGGGGAGCTGCTCTAGCTGCCCCCGCGGATCTCCGTGCCAAAGCCTGCCTGCACATCCCGCTGCCAGACCTCTCCCTGCACATCCCGCTGGCAGACCTCTCCCTGCACATCCCGCTGGCAGACCTCTCCCTGCACATCCCACTGGCAGACATCCCCCTGACCTGCACCTCTCAGCCTGCCTGGGTGCGCAGTGAGCTTTAAGGGTAATAAAAGGTTAGGGCACACCGCCGGTGCGGCTTTACGGGGGCTCCACCAGCAGAACCCGACTGCAGGCACGGCCACGCTCGGAGGCTCGCTCCTCCCGAACGTTTCAAACAGCATCCTGCTTGTAAGCTCGCAAAAGGAGGCGGTTTCGCAGCCCGTTCTGCCAGTCTGCATTTAACGTGAAACACCCAAACACGTCAGCCTCCTCTCTCAGAAAGCAGGCGGCTTCCTCATTTAATTTTTCGTGTTTTCTAAAAAAGCTTCCAGTGGGTAAACACACATATTTCCCTCAGATGCTCTGCTTCTCACAAATGCTGTTACCAGCACGGTCAGCACCATCTACTGAGCACGTCAAACATCCTGCCATTTCACTGATCTTATACATTTATTTAAAATACAAGGAAGTGTGACCATAAACTCCTATTGCACTGCCCTCCATGGTTTTATACATTTAGCTCTTCACCTCACTCCTTTGATTTCAACAGAAACATTTTATTTCCATGATCGTTCAGAGGTATAACCAAGTCACACATTTGTTCTTTCTCTGTGCAATTAATTTTAATCATTTCTTTTCTTACAGGTTTCGTTCTGGCTTCAAATTGGCCTTCCGGTGGTGTCCATGCATAAAAGCAACCGAAAAAGACAAACGTAAATTTATGTCTCCATCTCCTTACCAGACAACCCGCAGGAAGTCAAGAGCAACAAGCTTCAACACAGAAACTCAATTGAATGAGAAAGAGAAGACATCATTTACTCTCACCCAGCTAACGCTTTGATTTTCTCCTCCTGGTTCTGGCTCTGCCCCAATACACCATTTCAAGGCAGCAGATTTGTAGAAGCCTGAGGCATGTCTTGTTTTCTAGAGCAACTTTTTCCCACGGGACTTTTTCAGATGCCATCAGCATTGAAAGCAGTCTGCTGATAATACTTACATTCATTTAGGTCCAAATTATCACCCAGCTATGGATGCAAATTCAGCCCTCCCTTACACCAACAACTGCAACACAGAACAGAGAGGTTTTGCCCATGAGGTCAAAAAAACAGTGAAGCAGACCTGAGGCAGTGCCGGTCAGTAGAATACCAGTTATCCTTTTCCAGGTGGCAATCTGCTCTCTGTTCCACCAAGATGCTTACATCTGAAAAGGAGATTATGGAGCAGAAAGGCTGGGGTGCACATCTGGCCCAGTTCGGATGGACCCTTGGGGCTGCGTGGGCAGCCAAGTCCCATGGCTCAGTAAAGGTGAACAAGACTATGGAGCAAAGTTTGTTTACAACAAAGGCAAATAGTAACACATCCAGACTGAAAAGCCTGCCTGGAAAATTTTCTGAATTCTGGGATTCCCATGCCTGCAATTTCACCAGCACCATCTCTCATCAGTTAAAAGTGAGAAACAGTTCCTTAAGATGTTGTCATTTCATGGATTTCTATAACCTTGTACCAAAAGATGATGTCATTTTCCTATTAAACTGTGCTCAAGCGATTCCTTCAACTTCACATGGTTAACTGTGGTGACTGATTTGGAGTGAGGCTCTCTGAAGTGCCAGCAGCCAGGTGTGGGATGGTCACTGGCTTGACTAGGGCTCACGGATCCAATCTGAATCCACCTCCTCTACCTCCTCTTAGTCCTAACTGCAGTCTGACCCATTGTTGTCTTTTCCCAGATAGTCCATCTTCCCTTTCCCGCTTACCCCATATTTACCATCACTGTTCTTCTCAGAGATGAAAATAAAGGGTGAAATATGTCATCTTCAAAACCTGAGGCATTACGTGCAGGCATGCAAACCAGGAAAAGCTGAAACATAAACATTCTGTGAAAGTAATACAGCATTTAACACTGCTGTGCTAAGTAGCACCTCACCATCATCTTCATCTTTCATGACAGCTTTGTATATATCACAGAGCCATACCTTAGCATAAAGCGTCTAAAATGTCAACAAGATCAAATTATTACAAATATCCCCCTTCTCTCTGTGAAAGCAAAACTACAAAGTGTTGCCAGGCTTAAATTCTGCAGTAAATTCAGAGAGATTTGTGGCTTGAACCGGAAGAGTGCTCAGGGATATGATTTTCCCCAGTCTGTTTTAATACAGGAACCAGCAGCTATTTCTTCTTTCTGCACTTAAACTTTGTCACCTCCCTGGCTGCTGTGGAGAACAATTACTTTACACAGAGGCCCAACAACCTTGTCTTGTTAATGGGACAACAGAGCCCAGGGCTGTGTGCCCTTTTTTAAAAGTTTATTATTTTAAACCATTCTGGCAGGTAGTTTCTACTCTAGATGTTACCTGTCCAGCCCGCTCTTCCTGGGGCTGCGCAGCTGGGGTGCCTGCAGGGCAGAGGGAGAGCCATAAGGGGCATTTACAGACAGCCACCACCACGGCTTTTTTTCTGAAGGGTTCCAAAACAGTTTGGGAGGGATGCCCTGCGAGGCACACACCTCTGGGATCAGACTAGAGGTTGCAAAGACTTGCTCCAAGGAACTGAAGGACACCTGCACACAGAATTCACTATTCCATATATATAAAGCTGTACCTCTCCTGTGCCCAGCCAACGTGATTGTAGGGTCTTTAGACCCTTTAAATCCTGCAGCTTTCCAAGGCAGATCTTTTTAGACCAAAGAGCCTGTCTTGAGCATCCCATCTTCCATCACACTGTAACAGCCAGCCAGAGCCTATTTCAAAGACCCTGAGTGTCACACGTGTGCTGGCAGCGTCTCCCCTGGGCGGTCCCTGACAGGCACCAACATTTTCTGACAGCTCAAGGCATCTCTCTCTCTCTTGCTCGGGTACAGAAAGCAGAGGATGATTTCTTCAGGTTGCAAGTGAAACTCCCCATGCCCTGAAGGGCTCACACTGCAGATCTTGAGAAGTTTCTCTGCTAGAAACAGCGACAGTTAAGAAAGCAGCGATGCTCTAAGCCCTTGTGAGATACTGGAAGAAAGGGCACGCCAAGGCAGGCTACATTATGTCCTGGGATATGCAAGGTAAAAGGGACACCATGCTCCATAGTGAATACATGCAATTCTTCATATAAATACACACTTGATTAAATACCGCACAGCAGTAAAACACCTCCAGGTCAGCAATAAATCCCTCCTCTGCAGTTACTTGTGCTCTAAGCAGCAACGGAATCCTGCAGTTGGTAAAGAAAAACATTTGAAGAATCTCATTTTTATGGCAAAGGAACGAACAAAAAGCACAGAACGGGGTTCAGAAGTTCAGAAACACTTTATTTTGCCTTCTGCTATTTTCTTAAGAAAACAAAACAAAACAAAGTCTGCTTGTTTTAAAACCCATTCAAAAGGCTTCTGAGAGAACCCCCAAAGGAGTAAGGAGCAGATGACATTACAACAGTGGTATGCAAATGGTCTTTTCCCCAGGAAATATAAGATTTTTGTGTTCATATTGCAGTAATTACAGCTTAACAATTAAGAGGACTATGATTTTATTCACCAAGCCTAAAAGCTCTAAGTAAGACATTCAGTCATTGCTTGGATAACATTGGAGACATTTCTTCGGACAGTTATAGCTTGTGATTCACTTGGAACAGTTTCCTAGGGGTAAGAAGTAATCTGAAAATGGAAATCCCACCAGGTCTCCCGTCAGAAAAGAACTGCTGTGTCTTATCGAGTACATCACCTATGGTCCACAGTAGGAAAAGTTGCACTGTTAGAAACACAAACTCACTCCCTATTTGTTAAGAGCTGGATCCAATAAACAAAACGACCTATGCCAGCACCTCCAAAATTCACAGTCACCCTGAGACCAAGTTTAACCTCCACTTCTCATTCATCCTCTATCCTGCACTGAGCCTAGCCCTCAGATGCTGAAGAGCTCCAAACCCAGGTCCCCAGGCACAGCTCACACCACCCCTACAGCACTGCCGACGGCAGGCATTAAGATTTGCAAATCTTCAAGCAATTAAAATGCATTGTGTCCCCTGTGCCCAAAAAGTTTCTCACCTTCTTCTACTTGGGGTCATAGCTGCACATCAGGGATGTCAGAGACTATTCAAGAGACATGGGTTATTGGAGAACTACAACTTTAATGCAAGCAAAAGGGGCTTTCGTATACAACTCCAACACGGGACTTGCAAACCAGCGGTGTGTGAGCACCCGACACCGTGATTCTGCAAACGTTAACCCCATGCACACGGGGAGCTTACGGGCTCTGACACGCATCAGACTTCTGTGGGAAGACAGCGACTGTAACGTATCCATCACCGCGTATCTGGCAAAGCCTAAGAGACTCACATCGGCTTCGGTGCAGTGGGCTGAGGTATTCCTGCACTGCAGATACCCCCGCATTAGGCAGGGCATGAGATGCACCCAAACAAGCTACAGGCCCCCTAAGATTTGGGCGTTGTCAGCTCTGTGCCTCTGCTGAACTACGAGGCATGGGGACCTGGGTGAAATCCACCCTGTTTGAATCTGACCCCGAATGCCCGGGAATAAAAACACACACACAAAACGCAGGCACCACTGGGATTAGGTTGCAGCTCTCCCTACACAATAGCTCTTCCCAAAGCACTAAGCCACCAGTCAACAGAACCTCTTCCAGAAAGAACCACTAAACACCAGTTAACGCACATCAAAAAAGTTTAATATTTTCACAAGTATCACGTAACACTAGTATCGGAGCTACTAGTGTGCAAAGTAAAAAGACTCTCTACCTTTGCAAAACCAGTCAGGCATGCAATTTTTCAGGTAGACACACACTTAAAGCTGTAATGACTGTTTGTGACTCACGTTACTTTACAACATTCACTCACAGTGCACCATAATGCATATTGAAATGTTATTGATAGGCAGGGCAATCCAAATCTTAGGGGAGTGGAACGAGGACAAAGAGGAACAGCCTGCAAATTTCCATCTACTTTCTGCAGGAAAAGGCAGCAGGGCAAATCATGCAGACATCTCAAATTCATTTTTGGTAGAAGAGTGGGAATTGAGGACTATTGTGTGGTCTCCCTCTGCAGAAAGTAGCATGACTTGCAAATGTCATTCAACATTTGCTTTCCTAACTGCTTCTCAGTTTAAGTAATGCAACCGGTATGCAAATATAATAATGGTATTGACTCAACAGAGGACAGGATACACCAAGCGTATATGAACTTCATTGCTGCTTTAGTCCTTGGAATAAGCTGAGTCTGATTTTGACTTGTGGTTTGTTGAGTTTACGCACCCGGGTCCTCAAAGGCAAGATGAAAACCAAACCCTCCTTATCCTTTCTGATCACTAACTGTAGCTGAGTGTTTGTGTTTTGAGTGGCTGCTTAACAGTATTAAAGATTAAAGCTTTGTGTGGAAGCAAATACCCATTTAAGGCAAGAGACAGAAGTATACACACCCAAGTGACGCTGCCTAGCTGCGGATGCAGTAGAAAGGCAGCTGCTGCGCCCTGATCTACACTAACAAGAAAAGATAAAAAATACTTTTTATACGAACTCTTAAACAGAAGAATACAGCACAGCCCGTAGGGACCATAGATCTACTGATTTCCTAGGACTGGAGATTTGGATTACCCCAATCACCAATGACTTTGTTTTATTTTTTAGGGATTTCTTGCCAAAACGTGACAGATTTCGCCCAGTAACACAACACTATTCACAGAAGCGATGGGAAATACCAGTGGAACCAGATCTGTGGGACAAGGGCGTTTTACTATGACAAAACAAGCGTCAAGGAAGCAAGTCAGTCGCATTGTCAAGTCCCACTATAGAGTTACGTGCGTGCACAGTGCTGACACACCATAATGTTTTCACAACCTCTTTAGACGGAACAACAGCAGGTAGATATGCAGGAGGGAACTGTTGCTTCCCCTTCACTAAAAGCATCAACACCCAGGTCTGGTGGTCAGTGTGCTGGCGGTGTGCTTAACAGGGATGCTGCAAAGAACATATTTGGTACGATGCAATGGTAGCTCTCAACGCACATCACTTGGGGGCAATTTCATGTCAGACAACAACCGATTTTTGACAGCTGCAGAAATTATAGACTGATTTTTTCCATGACCTACAGATGGGGAAGGTACCAACATGGTGAATAAGAAACATGCAGATTGGGGTCCAGAAAACAGGAGATATTATTAACAGCACACATTCTATCTTGTATCCTATTTTTTATGTCATTAGTTGTATTTTTTTTTTCCCCGATAAAGCAGTGAGTTCTGGGTTTTTACCAGTTCTGACTATGCAGTCGCTGCTTTATGAGAAAGTGCTCACAAGACAGAATCGGGGCCAGGGCTGTGGAGTTCAGTTCTGCTCGGCATCGCGAAGCCTGCATCCCACAGCTGTGATGAGCGCTGCCCCTTTCCCGCTGCCGTCCTCTGACAGCAGGAAGGTCACGTCGCAGTTGGGTGCCAGATCTTTGACTGTTTGGTGCATGATCCTTGAAAAGCTGCAAAAGGGAACAATGGCAGTGGGTGAGGGAGGTCCCGCAGCACCTGCAGAGTGCAGCACTGCAATGGGCCTTTGCGGTGCTCCCCATTTCACTGGGGTAATAACAAAAATGTTGGAAACCTGGATGGATTTGAAGGCCAGGAGCAGTGGGAGTTAAAGGCAAAAAGCACTTGCAGCCCACCTCTGCCTCTCTGTTGGCATGGAGGTAATCCAGATTGCTGGTACCACAGCAAAGGTGAAAAAAGAGACCATGTACAGATGTCTCCTTCCCACCCATCTCCCCCCATGCACACCAGAGATGGGCACTAGTCATCTCCTCCTCCTGCTGCTGCTAGTTCTTTTAGACTCCTGCCCTTGCCTGCCGTGGCTTCGCAGCAGCCCGTCTCCTCTGCACACAGAACAGAAACATGCTCTAAAGAGGCACCAGGCATTTCAGCACTGCCCTGTCATTGCCTCTGCATATCTCTGCAAGAGATCCTTCCCTTGCTCTGCAGTTTCCAACCTGTTTGGCAAGCTGCTTTCCCTTCAGTTTGTCACTGCCCCAAGAATCCTTCACAAGTCCTTCTTGATCCTCTCGTTGCCCTTTAGAAAGTCCTGACCACCTCTGATTAAGACTTCTTTTCCCTGGCTCTTATCCTAGCAAGTAAGAGACACCAGTTTGGTGTGTCAAGAGAAAGGATGTACAAGGAAGGCGTTACAGATCGCAGGCAAACCAACGCTGAGAAGGTGAATACTCACTGTGGATGTAGTTTGTACAGAGTCCCATCCACACCAACCGTTATCTCCAGGTGCTCTAATCCTCTGTTCTCCCTAATTTTATCTACAACCGCAGCCATTCCAGCGCCGCACAACTGAGCTGCTCGCCTTGACACTGCTCCGCACACAGTCTTGACAATGATACTGTCGTCACAGGTGCTGTTGAGCCCCAGCTGCTGGAGGATGGCTCGCACCTGCAGCAAGGCTAACCTGTCACTGCAGAAGCAGAAGAGCATGGCATTCAATTAAAGGTTTCCCTCAGTCAAGCCACTGCCACAAACCCCACTGCCCTGACGGCTGCCCTATGCACCCACACCAGCCAGCAGCCTTTCCTCCAGCACAAGAGGCCTTGGGGAATGCTAATTCATTCACTCCAGCACCACGCTGCAGTGCGGGAGAGGGGCACAGGCAGCAAGGGAGGTTCTGAGTCCAGCTTTGCATTGCCTCCCCTTCTCTTTTCTTACCAAAGGGCATGTGAGGAAAGTATTTTTAATGACCAACTTGGGGGTTTCACCTCCAAAAAGACTCAACAGGCGTTGAGATTGCTTTAAAATACAGAGTCTGAGCAATAAAGACACAAAAACCTCCACTAAAGAAGTGCTCATTCAGCTAGTGGTCATTCAGTTCAACGATTACAGCTAGACACACACAAGGGGGACAGGAAAATGGCTTGATTTCCAAGCAAGCAAATAAAAAGATAAAACAGGGGAATCCTTGACAGCCCTTCCCATGATTTAGCAGTGAGCATTGCTAGAAATTCAGATGATGCTGTAAAGAGTCCTTCCGCGCATGCACAGGCTCTTACTGACACCCAAATTATCTCTGGAGAACCAAGAGATGCTCTCCAGCTGTCCCTCCCCTCCGGCAGTGTCACCCAATGAGTGTTACCACATGGTTTCACCCTAAACAGCCCCTCATGCGGTGCTCTTACCTCTCAATCTGAGAAAGGAACTTGGTTTCAAAGATATGTCTGGTCTTCAGTGTCTCTGAGATCTGGCCTCTGAACAGGAACCCCCGCTTGGTGAAGTCGATCAAAATATTGCGGACTATTTCGCCCAGGTACATCCCGCTGATCATTTTCTCATACCTGCAATGGAAGCCAGCAGCACAGCTCAGAGGGACACTGCTCGCGTTTGCAAAGGCAGCATCACAGGTACATTATCAGCCAGGTGTCCAGCCTGGGCACACCGGGGACCTGAAATAATCAGGGACCCAATTTTCACAGAATGGCCATTTACTAGAAAAACCAGGCAAGAAAAAGCATGAAGACTCAGTGGGAAGGCTTGTAAGTCCATCTACAAACACTTCCATCTATTCCTCACTACCATGTTCCCCCAGACAGGCTGTTATTAATGACAGCTGGTATTTCTCCCAGATGGAAGAAATGAAAACGTGTCTCCCCAGAGCAGAACAGTGCCCAGATGAAAGCCAAATTTGCTGTGCATCCCCCGGTGACAGCCCTGAGTGGACCCCAGAGAAAACTTGTCTGCACTGCACAACATTTGGGAGCCCTCTCGAAGCATGGCTGAGACCTTCAACAGAAAAAGCTCAGTGGCTCCATGCAGCAAAATTACAGGAAACCCACAAGGCATGGCCACTGTGAGCACAGCATTTTTAAGGGAGTCCTGTGCTGCAAAACCCTGTAAAAGATAAAATATGTGAAAAGGTATGTCCAGCACATTTGCAGGATCTGTAAAATTACTGACCTGTAAACTAGCAAGCTGGGGGTCCAAGGTCGGTTTATGCTTTCCAGTTAATTCCAACAGATGGTTTCCAGTAGGGAACCAGTAATCCAAAACCCACATGGACAAACCAAGCTGTCTTGAACCCTTGTTTACCCCACTCTGCTGCACACAGGACCCAGGTTTCCCACTTGCAGGCCTGCCCCCAGGCTAGGGAGAGGGAATCTCTTCCACCTGCAGACCTCCTCCTGGCACGTGACAAGGAGTGGTCCATGAGTGATGCTCGGCACAGAGCAACCGTGTGCTGAGGAGGGCAGGAGTCTGCTTTGCACTCCTTCCCCTCCAGCATCAAGCTGGTCTGAACGGATCATTTTGGCATCTGCGAGCTGTGCCCTTACCAATGAGAACTGAACACTTTTCCATTCCATAAAAAGTGCATTCAGCGATGCATCCTTTATTTCACCTCCTGAGGCTGTAAAACAGTTTCTGCCCTGGATTGAGCGGAGCACAGCACGCCATCCTGCTGGAAGCAGGCCACGCAGTCCATTTAATGCTATGAGCTCTCTCAGGCTCGTACCCAGCAAGTGTCCCCCTCTTGAGTGCCTGACTCTCTCTCTGGAGTAAATCATTCCCCCTGGCAGTCTCCGCTGCTGCCTCTGGCTGCGTACTCCATGCCAACTCTGCTGCTGCGTCAGGCTCACTCAGCATCTGCCTCTCCGTATCCATTTGAGCCGTAACTTCTAAAGAGCTTCCCAAGAGACCTGCCAACTTGTCTGCATCCCCCAGGTTTTTGGGCAGATTTACTGTAGTCGCAAAATCTTTTTAAAGGCTCCTGGCATCAAAGCATTGCTGCAGAGAAATTATGAAAAATTGTAGCCTTTGGGCATGCAAAACAGTTTCAGCCCAGTTTTATTGGTACTGGGTACACCTCCTTGTCTGCCCTTTCTTGAAGGGGTCGGGGAAGCTCTTGCCCAGACAAGTGTGGGACCCTCAAAAGAGGGCCAACCTCCAAGGCCAAGAAAGGGAGGTCAGTCCTCTAACACGACATATTTCATCCAGAAAATTGCCTGAAGTAAGAGCTGGCTGCAACTGCTAGGAAGCTCCTGACCGCTTTACAGTGAGCAGCTCCTAGTGCCAGCTATGCCATGCCGGCTGGTCTAGGCTGACAATTTCTAGAGGCAGAACCCTCTAGAAAGACAGTTCAGCTAAAAGAAATTAAATTGAGACCAAGGGCAAAAGAATGACAAGCCATCTTAATCCCCTTCAGTACAACAGAGGATGAGAAAAAGGGTGTCTCAGTAATTTTCAGGACTCTTGTAAGTTCTCACCAAAAATCCTGCTGCAGTCCCATGGCAGTAAATGAGCTGCCATGGCAGCAAAATAGCAGCAACCAGGAAAAGCACAGGAGAGGGAAATCCCACAGGATAGCAGGTCTGCAGTCAGTTTCCACTCTTAATCTCTCCCTTCTCCAACGGGGAGAAATCTTATTCTCTCTTAAAAAACATTTAAGGCAGCCTGGCTTATACTTAGCACACCATTTATCCCACAGTACCTTTGCTTTCCAGCATTTAGTGAATAGTCATCAACTGCTTTGTCATATATTGTCCTGATATCATCCAGGCATCCATTATCCCCGAACGCTCCCCACTCTGTGTTCACGCACATCCGTCCTTGCTCACCGTCCACCATCTCTATGTTTCTCATCTCCTCCATGTAACAGGCATTGCTGCCCGTTCCTGAAAGAAGAAAATACTGAAATTACTCTTTGTCTGGAACAAAACAACACGACAACAAGCATGACAGCCCTGGCAAACCTTCTGGGGGATCCTGAATGTGCTTTTTCTGAATCATGAAGTCAACTCATCATTTGAAACATCACAAAAAACCCCACTATTCTATAATATTACTGCTGCGGTGGCTCAGAGAAGAGCCTCAGCCAGGCCAGCTGGGCTGGGAGTCCCATGCTACAGGGAGGAGCAGCAGCGTGGCACTTGTGGCACACCAACCCTCACGTGTTCTGAACCCAAAACCCCAGCAAGCAACCACCTAGATTTTGAAGTTAGGAACCACCTTCCACAAAGCCCACAGACCCACAAAATTCAAGAGAAAAATTGCCCTAACTGAAAACCTCAGCACGTTCTGAGGCATCAGGCAAATAAAACCCCAGGGGTTTTAACAGCTAATTGCGGGGTAATTTTTAGCTCTTGCTAGGGTTTTTTCTGATTCAAATTGCTTAAATAGTTTCTCTGGCAGGAAGGTTACTTCCATGTTGAAATGATGCCATATCTGATTCTGCTTAAAGGGGATCCAAAGTAGCGTGGAAATTACAGAGTGCTCCATGTATCCAGAGGCATTAGGGAGCAAAGCTTCATTAGCTTTGTTTTAGAGGCAGCTTTTGCTGCTACCCGGAGCAAAAGTTTTCTTGAAGTTGCCTACCAAACTTTTATGTAACCCTGCATCACAGGTTCTGCACCAATTATATCAGCCAGTCTGTTTTCCTGTGTGATTTTTTTAGGGTACTGTAACGATAAAGTCTGAGCAAAAGTAGATCCTCCCACAGTACTCCCCTGCCTTAGGACAGCTGAGCCACAGCACAGGGCCTGGGGGGAAAGTCTGGGCTGGCAGACCAAGACCCAGGTCTGCAGGACCAAACCTAACCCAGCCCAGTTGTGGACCATCAGCGCTGGCCCACATCCCAACACCGAGTCTCGTCATCCAGAACAAGCTAAGCAAGGGCTGCCTGAATGCGTGGATACCTATTAAATACAGGCTGTCGGACTGACAGGCTTTTGGATGATCTCCTGTTGCCAGCAGATGAAAAGCAGAGACCTGGTTTCATCAGTGGCGGTTTCCAAAGTATTCAGCAGCGGAGACAAAGCCTCTGCTCTTCTGGGCAGGAGAGGTGGCACTGGGCAGAGAAAGGGTGCCAGCATGACACAAACTTGCCCTTGCAAGAATATTTTTCCCTGCCAAGCAACAGCGGGAAAGTTCACCCAGCTCCCAGCGCTGGCAAGAGCAGGGTGACTGCTGGCCCGCGCGGGCTCCTTGGCGGGCACCGAGCCCCGTCAGCCCAGCCAAGGCAGCTCAGGCAGGGCAGAGGGAGCTGTCAGAGCCCCGGGGCTTTCGCCCTCGTTATCCCAGACATACCCAGGCCACCGCGACCCGCTGCTCTGCACACAGACAGGCTGGCTAGGGAGCATGTCTGGCAGGGATGCAGCAGATGGTCCTCAGAGGGTGCTCTTGGCACCCCAAGGACATGCTGTCCTTCCCGCAGGGAACTCTGTCCCTGAAAACACACCGCTGACGGAGCTGCGCAGACACAGCTTCCTACCCACACCGCACTGTGCTGACTCATCCTGGACATCTTCCAGCTGTCTGGAGGAGAAACGGGTGGCATTTTATTTTCCTACAAGCCACCTCGCAACTGAAAGCGAGGTTCTTACAGCTTGCAGGTGCCTCATCCCCTTTTCTCCCATGGAAAACTCATTTCTCTGGAGAGCTTTGGGAACACACGCTGCCCAGTGCCTCAGGCACCCCAAGCGTGACATTTTCAAAGGCATCGGCAGTCGCCTGTGGAATTATTTCAGCTGTCTCACTGCTGGGAAGGGAGCTGTCAGTCACAGCACTTTGTCTATCAGAGCTTTCCATCACGTGCCATTTGGGAATTGTGGCTGCGCTTTACAAGTTTATTCCGAGAGACCACATGCTCCAGGGAAGCTGTGGGCTACCTGAACCAGGGTGTTCAGGGAAACTCTTACAGGCTACACTAACAGACACCCCAGGAGTTGGTGAGGCTACCAGAGCCCATGTTTGCTCACTCACTTCACAAGCAGCACAGTGCCCTTCTCAGATAAAACAGGCAGGATTTGTTCAGCGTTACAGCCTGTGCTTATCTCAGCTGATCATAAACAGAACTAAGCTGACTGCTGAATTTTGCTCTGAACTCCTTCACGCAGCTTACTTGTGAAGAGACAGCTGTGAATCTCAAAACCTTTCACGCTTGGCACCCTACCTGTATTTTCAGTTAGCCACAGGGATATCTTCATGAGAATACAGACAGATGTCTTGACATGCTGTTTAATAAAAACATGCCCCCAAAAAAGCAGCTCTAACACATACCCACAATGAGTCCGATTTCACAGTTTGGGTCTTCGTAAGCACAAGTCATCATTGTGCCCACCGTATCATTCACCACAGCCACCACATCCAAGTCAAACTCCTTTGGAAGAGAGCAATACAACCATGAGAACTCTGTGTTTGGGGCAACCCCTCATACCAAAGGGAACACGACAGGAGCACACCAAAAGGGATGCTGTCAGAACACACTGGAAACAAACAACTGAAAGCGCCAGCCTGATTTTACACATACAAAAATAGGAACTTGATCTATGAGCAGGTAACTAAGCTAAGATTCCTCGCACTGTCTACCTACAATAAACTACATCTTCAGAAGAAAGTGTATTTCTGGCTGTTCTCTTTGATTTAGGTATGTTTAGGTACAGATCTTGTATATAGGCGCACGGTAGAAGGCTATTGCCATTCTGTGTTACAGCAGCACAGTAACAAATCCAGTAGCAAAAGTTTTTAAAGCCTTTTTTTCACTTACTGATAAAAACCTGCAAAATTAATGCTCTCCTCAGGCTATTTTTTTCCCCTTCCTAGAAAGTTTTGTTTAAGTTGCTTGGGGCTTTTTCAACATTAAGAGTTGGGAAGGGGGAGAACTGTCATTTAGGGTGCACCGCGATGCATTCCTGCAATCATTGTATTAAAAACTCCTGTTTTCTCCATGCTCTGATGCAGTGAGAATTGCCACAGGGTTTGAAAGAAGCCTTGAGAAGTTCTGCCAAATTTAGCAAGTTAGAAGCCTCTGGGTAAAAAAACCCCAAAAACAAAAACCAAGCAATGAAACAAAATCCCTATGTAGCTCATTTTGAGTAGCAGTCTTGATTTGGTGGCTGAACTCTCCCATTTCCACTGTGCACCCTCTAGACCATTCTACGTGGTGGTCAGGCTACATGTCACAGCCACATGGCAGCAGGGGTTGCTATGCCGGGACCTGCGGCAAGGCATGTACTTTCTGTGCATGACAGGAGGCACAGCCCGTGCCCTCAGTGCACACAAACCCTGTGAGAGGGAGCCAGCCTGACCTATGAGGTCTGTCAAGCCTCGAGGGGATGGAGAAGCAGGAGGAGAAAAAGAAAGCAAAACCAGAAGAAACATCACCTCTCTTCTTTTAATTCCTTCTCTAAGCAAATACACCACGTCTTCTCCTTCACAGTCTGTAGCTTTGAAGCCTTTTGTCCAATTGAGAAGGATACCCTAAAATGAAAGAAAACAGGTTTTCAAGTTTCCTGGTGCACTACAGTTTGCCCCCCAAATCCCGCAATCCCCTAAGGAACGATGACTGAGCATTTCTGTCTGAGAACCTCCCTGCATCCTCCACCCCCAGAGCCCATAAAAGTATAATATCACAATGCTTCAGAGGTGACCACAGGTTACTGTACACCACAGCTCTGACCCAACAGTCCCAGCGAACAGCCACGAATATTTATGGCTAGTTGTGCGCAGACCCAAAGGGGCCCTGAGCTCAAGGAGGAGGCTCTCCAGGATTCACCAACGTGGTGCTACGTTTTGCTGAGCAATCTGTCCTCTCTCTCAGTCACACTCCAAAGCCTCCCTGGCTTGGCCAAGCCTCCCATCACCAGCAAGATGACAGTACTGTAAAGCTGGACGTTTAAACACTGCTCCTAACATCACTGCCTAATTCCTCCTTCCTTATATATGAATATTAATCTTACTTTCACCAAGACTCAAATGTTACTCTGTACACTTAGCATTTCAAATGCTTTAGTGTGAGGTTATGCAAGAGTCTCTATGAAAAGGAATACCTCCTTATATATGTGGAACATGCACCTAAAACTACTAATCATGCTTCGTCTCCAAATTTCCAGAGCAATGCAACAAATAAACAAACAAAAAGAAAAAAAGAAAAAAGTATAACAGAAACAACAAACTAAAACAGAAAAAAAAATAGTGTGACAGAAAATAAGTCTTTCTTCAAAAAAAGTGCTACATAGACAGGAAACTTAACAGCTGCACAGGTGGAGTTGGTGGAAATACGTGGTAGTGAAGGAAAACACAAAAATGAAAAGAAAATGGGTACACTTGACAGGGACATGCTCAGGTTACACTGTCACCCTTAGGGTGACACAGCTGAGCAGGCCCTGGTCTACCCACTCCATTCAGTGAGATGACATCAGCTGGGGAAGGGGCACTGGCAGCAGCGATGGACTCGTGCTTGCTGCTCACAAAACCAGGGAAGTATCACAGTCCAGCAGGTTTATATGATTGGTAAAAACATGATACCTTAAAAAAAGGGAAATCACCGCCATGGAAAATTTAAATGCTACTACCTGTCACAGCCATGTGCTGAGCATCATTTGCATTACTACCTTTAAAGGAACTATTTATAGGAGCAGCTGTACTGGTCAGGGTCAGAGCATGAACCCTCCCCTTGTGCAACCTCCTTCTAAGTGTCACGTCGATGATAAGGAGACGGAGAAATCTGGTCTAGCATAAGTACAAAAGCCGATTCAAAAGATACTAATGAACTTACAGCATCCAGACTGGTCTGCTTGCAAGGGAAGGAAAATGTGAAGCCAAGAGGAAGACGTGCGCCTTTTATCCCCATATAATCCAGGAAGTCAGAAATGCAGGTAACAATATGATCAAACAGCTTTAAAGAGAAAAGTCATGCATTTGAAGTTGTACGTGTCACATGTTCTTACGAAGGTATTTAAAAAGCAGCAGAACTGCAAAAGAGAAACACAAACACTCACCTCTTCTCCTGTTCCCTGCATCACCTCTATAGGAATGGCATAGATCTTGTTGTGCATCTCAACTGTTCTCCTTTTACCGCTGCGGATTTTCACCAGCAAAACTCTAAAGTTCGTTCCTCCAAGGTCAAGTGCCAGAAAGTCTCCGTTCTCTGTAAAAGAATATGTATGCACATTGAAAGAACCATAAGTAAAATCTAAAGAAGACATAAAATCTCTTAGAAACTCAGCTGGGAAGATCTTCATCAAAGGATGCTGCTCAGATTATTCCAGCCCTTTTTTGTGTGTTTTTTGGGTTTATTTTATTTTAAACCAAGAAGGGAAAGAGGACCCACACAACTGTTCCCTAAGAGAAAGCAGCGCAAACAGGGTTCTGGTGGGTTTGGGTTATGAGCTCAGCTGTGGGTTTCTCCCCTGTGGCTTGCTTGCACCCTGGGATAAGGACGCATGGCCACGCTGCCAACACCCAGCACCAGGGCAGTGCAGGCTGCCCTGCCCGGAACTGAGATTTCCTGGAGGTTCCTCTTTCTTCGCACCAGATCTGCTCCCCCTCCACCAGACCCAAACCCAAAGTACACCACTAGGAGCCCGTTTTGGGCATCCTGCAGCTGAGACGGTGCCCTCCCTCCAGCAAGAGCGTGCCTTTACCTGTCCCATCCGGTGTGCTGCGGACGAAGGTGGGCAGCATTTTGACTTTGGCAGTCTCATGAGTCTTCTTCTTCAGTCCCGCTTCCATCTCCGCCCTCATCCTCCTCTTCACCTGCAGCAGCTGCTCATGGGTGAGCTTGAACTCGGCCAGCGTCTCGTCGATGAGCCGGTGCTGTTCCGACAGCCGATAAGCCACGGCCGTCACCATCGCTGCTCCCTTCCCACTGCCGCTCTCCGACAGCAGGAACCGCACTTCCGAGTCCGGCACCAAGCGCCGGGTGGTTTTATGCAAGCGCCGGGCGTACCTGTGGGGAGGGGAGGCTGCCAGCCCACCGTCTGCGCTGCCTCCCCCGCAGCTCCCAAAATCTACACACGCTGCCAACACGGACCAACTGCAAGGGGAGCAGGGAGCCTCATCACACCTAAACCAGCTACAGCCCCCCAAGCAGGAAAACGGGTAAGAGCAGCTCTCCTCCGTGGCCTCTTTCCACCTGAATTTCTAAGAAAAGCCAGCAAAAAGCAGAGGAAAGCATCAGAGTTCCACCCCCCGAACCTGAGCCCAGGTGGAAGAAACCCTCTGGCTCCAGTGCTGCTCCAGTCCCCTCTCCTGGGGTCATCATCAAGCTGTCCTGAACTCACCTGTTTAGATAGTGTGGGGAAACAGTTCAGAAACAAAAATTGCCCACACATGTTATCTCAACACACCCTAGACCTGCCCATCTGGAAAAGCTAGTCAAAATAGCATTCTTGGAAATTTTTTTGTTTGTGAAAATTTTATGGTTTTCTTTAAATAAGGGAAATATCTTTTTTTCCCAATAAAATAAGGAGAAACTGAAAACGAAACATGAAATATATTTTTCCTTTCAAAAGTTTCTTCGTAAATGACACTCAGCCCTTCCAGCCAGCTCTAATGCCCAAGGTGTGTCCTGTATGCTGCACTTCTGCTCCCCTTCGGTACCCGCAGCTGAAACTAGAAGCTGACATGTTACCACCAGTTATAATTTACTAAATAAAAGCCTTTCAGCACCTGTGCATAAGCGACACCTGCACACTGCACATTTCTTCCATTTCTTTATTCTAAACTTGGAAACTGCAAAAAATCGGGTTCAGCACAGTCATTTTCAAAGCAATGAAGTTTAAATGAAAAATGGCGATCAAGGTGCATTAACGCAGGTCTCCTCACAGCACAATCCAGGGACACAAAGTAATATTTTGTACAAAGAAACTCTCCTTCCAAGAGGTCTATGGAGATCCCCTAAGGTATGTACTCAAACCACCACAGTTTTCACTGATATTGCAGTATCCAGTTGCTCAGGGCATGGTTCTGCTCTTTATGGTCTCACTGCTTTTTTGAAATCTCATCTTACTTCTCCACTTAAAGACATCTCTCCCTTCCACTAAGCTCCCCACCTCAGACCAAACCCCCACGCCCACGTTTCGGGCTCCTCATCTCACACCCAAACCGCACGCCTGGGTGATGTCTTGGGGTTACACGCTCGACCCTTTACAAACCAGAGGCTGTGGCAGGTGAAGAGTGTCAGCGGCAAGAGCAGACAGACTCACTGTGGATGCATCTTGTAGAGGGAGCCGTCGACCCCCACGGTGGTCCGGAGGCGGCCGACCCCCTTGTTATCCCGCAGCTGGTTGAGGATGGCACCCAACGTAGAGGCAACCAGATTGGCCGAGCGGAAGGACACGATGGTGCAGACGTGCTGGACGGCGATGCAGTCCTCGTGGGACGGCTCCACGCCCAGGCGGGTTAAAATTTCTTTGGCTTTGTTCAAACCTTCTTTGCTCCTACAAAAAGAGAGCAGTAAAGCACACTCCTTAGCGGGGGAGCTATAAAATGCAGGACTGAGGGGCATCCAGCCACGGGTATCCCTACCGGGGATTTCCAAAGGGGGTTAGAAAGAAAATTTCTTAAGAGCTCTGGACTAGGATGTTCCATGATGCTTGAAATAAAAATGTTCTAAATATGCATCCATTCACAGACAGGAACAGCTTTCCATTAAAGCACGGTGCAAACATGCAACCTACAAGCCATTCAATTCCAGGTACTATAGCAGGCACCCTACGGGCAGGGTGACTCCCATAGGTACCCAAGCACCTGCCCTCCTTCAAGGTCACTTCCCACAAGGCAAGAGGTACATCATGTCACTGGAAACCTGTCCCATGACAGTTATGTGCAAGCCTCTCTCTAACACACACCACATTTTCATCATGCCACATGATCAGACCAAACCTTGTACTGAGCGAGTTTCCTGCACTCCAAAAGTGAATGCACGAAGCGTGGGACTAGGACCAGCCCTGCCCTGCAGAGCCAGAGCACCCCCCAGCAGCACAGCACGGGGGGTAGCTTGGGCTGCAGGTGGTCCAAGTGCCAGACCCAAAGCAAAGCAGCAACCTCATGGCAGCTCCTTCAGCACACCCCCAGGAAAATCAGCAACTTCCAAGCACTCTTACAGACCTGGAGGAATTAAATGCTTTTTCATCACACTGATGCTTTAAACTTCAAACAGCTTCTCCCTGGAGTGGGGAGCACCAGCCTCACAGTTCTGCAGAGGCCTGAGCATACACCTAATCCCATGCTTGCTTGTATGTCTCCATAAATGAAGCCCAGTGTGAAAAACAACCCCCTGAGCAAAGGTTGCCCAAGTTATTTCATCCTAACGGGCCTCTCTTCAGGCTTTTACAACCTCACTGGATTTCTGCCTCTTGCACTGCATGTTCCCTCATTAGCACCCAGTCTGAAAGCAAAGTTTCTGGCAAAACTTATCCACTTTCAGCTCTGTCATTTCCCAGACAAAAGCATCAGGAGTATATCTCGTCATTACTAACTGCATGCCATACATCTTTTTAAGGACTCCTGTACCTTGCTAGGATCAGCTAGAGATCTGAAGCTGCACAGGGATGTGCCCCTTACTTATAACCAAAGTGCCCTTCAGGAAGTGAGGTGGGATTTCAGGACAAATTTTGTTCTTCATAACTGAATTTCCCAGTAACTGCATTTTTCTCTTTGTTGTTCAACATTACATCGGTCCATTACACAGACCTCTGTAGTTAAGAACGCAGACATTTAATGGAAAGCTGTCCAGATAAGACAGTCTGCGGGGACAGGAACGGAATGGGGCAGGGGACAACAGGTATTGTGGCGGTTCCTGGGTGTTCTTTTGGTGTTGCACTCGCAATCAACAGTACCTCTATTACACGTGCACCAAAATCAGCAGTGTTTCAAAAAGTAAAGCCAGCCCAATGACTACAGTACAAAACCATCCCAGTGACATGAATTTTAAAAACACATGGGGAAGAGCCAATAAGCACTGATCAAAGTGGCGATGACACCATATGAAACCAACTGGCGCATTGCTCAGAGGTCGCCATGTAGCACCCGGCACTCCCTACAAGACTGAATGCTCTGCCTTGTCACGCTTGTTTTCTTTCTGCCCAGCGATCCCGTGGATACAGCAAGGAGCAACACAAGTATTTGCTAGAAGGCACTAAGCCAGTTCGCTCCCATGTTTAGCTGCAGGGTAGCAACTTCTGGGTTTTCACGGGCAGGGTGAGAGGCAGCACAGCACGTACCCTGTAGCTGCATGGAGCGGTAGGCTTTCATAGTTCCTCCCAACACTGAAAAAGGGAGAAATCTTGGGGAGGAGGGCACGGACTATCCGCTGAGTGTCCCCATTTGCCAGCTCTGCACCTGTGCTGGAGGACGGCAGCCACCCCCAAAGCAGCACGTCTCCCCACAAAGCAAAAAGAGATGCTGGAAAATTAACATTCAGAGTTGCTGTGAAACCCAGGGGGTGAAAAGGGATAGATACTCACTTTTCTATGGCAGAAACATGCTTTGTCTCAAACTTCCCTTTGGTGAGAAGCTCAGGGGTGATTCTCCCCTCAAAGAGCAGCCCCTCCTTGGCCATCTTCACCAGGATAAGCCTTACCAGCTCCCCCATGTACAGCCCACTGACCATCTTCTCAAACCTGCAGGAGAGGACAGCAGCAGTCACCCACCCGTCCATGGGCAGCACTGGGAGGCAGAGCCCAGCTGTGGCACGCCACCATGCCACCCAGCCCAGCCTGTGGTGTGCCTCACCATGGGCAAAGTCAAGCTTTTCTTGCAAAGCTCACAAATAACTGCCTCACTCACAGCTGCTTCCCAGGATTAAGGGATCCACGGTCTATCTCTCGATCAAACTCGGTCCTGATGTCTTCTAGCGAGCCATCATCTCCAAAAGCCCCCCACTCTGTGTTAATGCACATCCTGCCCTCGTCCCCTTCCACCAGGTCAATGTGCCGCATCTCCTCCATGTAACAGGCGTTGGTGCCAGTGCCTTTAGGGAAAGGACATCAGAAGGTGCTAACCAAACAGGCCAGGCAAAGGGAGAAAAGCCACGTGCATGCTGCAGCAGCAATGTGCGTTACCAATGATCAAGCCAACTTCACAACGCTGGTCATCAAAACCACAGGTCATCATCGTCCCGACGGTGTCATTCACAACAGCCATGATATCTGCGTCATAGTCCTGATGGAGGAACAAAACGTTACTCGGACCATATGGCTTCTCTGGAAAACGGTTTTGTGTTTACCAGTTAGCTTATATCAACTAATTTCACAAGGAATAGGAGACAAATAATTTGTCTGAATGCCACAGCTCATCTTTTCAAATATCACCTGTTCTGTCTGCCAGTTCCTATTCCACGTACCCAAGAAGACAATGACAGCAGACTAATGCACGAGTCAGACAATAAAAGAGCAGCAGTGTAATTCTAGAGAGCAAAGACCTGCTCTCACATAAGCACCCTTAGGCAGGAAAGAAAAGGGAGGGAGGGAGGAACTCTGGAGTTAAACATCATGGAGTAATCTGATGTAGTTGTTTGAGAAGTCAATCTGGAAAATATCCCCAAGTTACTTATTTCTGATAGAATTCACTTAAAACATCTGGTTTTATTTCAAGTGAAGGTTTCAATACAAAAATATAAGCAAATAATGCAATTAAATAAGCTGTTCAAATGACACGTACTCATTCCTTTCCAGCTTCTTCAGTGTGTTATTCTACCCGATACCAATTCTCATGATAGTAACTGACTATAGTAACGTTGTTCAGTCACAGTAAAACTCACGTTTGCTTAAGAGTCCACAACTGCCCAAATAGAGCAAATACTGCCCAGTTTCTGATGAATTTGGACGCCGAGTAATCAGCCTATCTCCTGGCTGCAGACATTACATAAACCCAAATTAATTCCATTTCACGCTCAGTGCCTTTTTAGTTGTTTAAATCAGCAACCTGGTCACCTTCACCCTCTATAAAATCAGCAGTGAGAACCTGCAGGGAGCCACACAGCTCACCGAGTCTGAAATGCCCCTTCTCTCCTGCTCTGCTTCCCTCCTGCTCCCCAGCAAGGCACCTGCAAAACCCAGCTGAGCCCAGACCACGAGAGGCAGTTTCGCAGGAACGGGATGCGTCAGTATCCCTCAAATGCTGTGGCACTGACACACAGCGCTTTCTCACTTTTTGGAGAGCAATAAAATTGCTGAAGGACGCCAGCAACAAACCACAACATAGTAACTCAGTTCTGTGCTATGAGGAAAATCACAGCTTCCACACAGCGGCTCGGACCTCACTCCATTTTCCCAGCAAATGGCCAGGCTGCACCTCTTCACGCAAGAAAGCAGAACCACACCACCACTCAGCTCGCGGGCTCTGCTCAAGTCAGTGATGTGGTCCCTGGCAAAGAAATGCCAGTTTGCTGTGATACAGAGTTGAAAAAAGGATGAAGTACAATTTACCCCACGTTTCTTGATGGCCCTGTTAAGCAGCTTCACGACATCTGCTCCCTCCACTCCGCTTGCTTTGAAACGCTTCGTCCAGGTTATCAGAATACCCTGACAAAGCAAGAGAGCAACATTCAACAGGACGCCACCATAAAACACAAATGGATGAGTTTTTTTCTTTAAAACCAAGATTTTCTACTTCAAAAGATCTTCAGGTCTCTTTTCTTACATGACCTAACAACCCAGCCTGAGACAACTTTGTGTCTTTGGCTCTTGTGACAGCAAGCTGAGAGATAGGAAATTGTTTTCTCCTCCCTCGCTAGAAAATGGTTTGTTTGCATTTTGTATTTTCAGCCCACTCTTCTCCCTGTTACTCCTCGACAGTTTTTCTTGGAAAACCATTTAATCCTTTTGGGCCATGGAAATCGACTGCTTTCAGGAAAAGCTGACTGCGCAGGACTGACTATAGAGAAGGGAGGTGATGTTTTTATGTCCAGGACTCAGCTGCAGAGGGATCAGACTGCTGCACATTTGCTGCCTAGAGTCCCAGTTATCTGGGCTTGTTTCACTGTGGAATCACGTCTATGGGTTGAGGCAAACAGAAATACTGGAAATGTAGCAATGTATGCCCCTAACTTACAGCATGGATCACAAAGGGAAACCTGGGATCAAATTCCTTTTCTGCAAACTGTCATAAAAAGCCTGCAAATCTCCTAGGTAATGACTACATCCGATTTTTTTCTATGTAGATAACACCTAGCTGATTCAGAGCAATCAGTACACAAGTAAATAATAATAAAAGAAAAAAAAAGAGCATTAACAGTAGTCAACAGGAAAGATGATTCAAATCAGCTCAGCTTTTCATACCCACCACAATATTCACATCTGTCCTGGTTTCAGCTGGGATAGAGCTAACTTTCTTCTTAGTAGCTGGTGCAGTGTTGTTTTTTGGACTTGGTCCAGCGGACTTGGAGAACAATGTTGATAGCACGCTGATGGTTTCGGCTCTTGCTAAGTAATGGTTATACTAGGTCAAGGACAAGTTTCTCAGGCCCTGCCAGTGAGAGGGCTGGAGGGGCACTGGAAACTGGGAGGGGACACAGCCAGGACAGCTGACCCAAACTGGCCAGAAGGATATTCCATACCATGGAACGTCATGCTGAGCGTATAAGCTGGGGGAAGAAGGAAGGGGGGGGACGTTCGGAGTTACAGCATTTGTCTTCCCAAGTAACCGTTACGTGTGATGGAGCCCGGCTTCCCTGGGGATGGCCGAGCACCTGCCCGCCCATGGGAAGCGGTGAGTGAATTCCTTGGTTTGCTTTGCCTGTGTGTGCAGCTTTTGCTTTACCTGTTAAACTGTCTTTATCTCAGCCCACCGGTTTTCTCACTTTTCTGATTCTTTCCCCATCCCGCTGTGGGGGGAGTGAGAGAGCAGCTGCATGGTGTGTGCTTGCCAGCCAGGGTTAAACCATGACAACATCTATCACAACTAAGGTCCAAGAAGCTAAAAAACAGAAAAGCTGAAGCCTATAGGCACAAGCAGCCATTGACCAGGTGTACGTCCTGGTCCATACCTCAGCTTAAAAAAAATCAACCACGTCTTGTGTACAGTGTGAACGTATCCCAGCTGGGATAGCTACAGGGGACAGAGGGGTCAGGGCTGCTCTTTCCAGAGCAGGAGCTATTCTTCCACCACTAAACCACAAACTCAGTTCGCCTATGTGTTCCCACAGTGCTGCCCTCAGCATCATTTAGAAACCCAGCAAAGCTGTGGGCAAAGCCCACCCTGAGGGCACAGCTTTAATGAGCAAAGGGGCCCCTTGTTCCACAAAACTTTTATCATTCAAGAATCTGGTCAAACCACACCGGCAAGGAGCAGCTCCTCTCAGTGTGCTGGAAGCATTTTTTGCTTCCCTAGCAAGGCCCTGGCAGCAGGGAGGAGCCCTTGGATACAGCAGGGTTGAGTGGGACCCAACCGTGTGGTGCTACCGTGTCACCTTCCTTCTGCTCACCAAGCACAAGAAAACAGCACTCAGGCAAGCACAGCCTCACAGAAGCAGCAATGCAGGAACAAATCTGGCCCACAGAATCAAGAAAAATTTATTTTTCAAACACCCCAAATATCACAAAACCTCTCAGTTTGGTTTTTGGGTTTGGTTGTTGGGGTTTTTTTTTATTAAAAGACACGCTCCCTTGTCTCTTACTGTGATCCTCCACTCTGCCACTGCTCATCTCCAAGTCTCTACAGGTGTCTCCAAGCCATCCCACATGCTACCTGCCTGCCCCTGCCCCACACAAGCATGACTTCACCCCAGATGGCTTGAGCAAACCAGCCCACAAGCAAATGCTTTTCATCATGCAGCTAAACAAATTTTCTCAAGGGCAACCAACTTCACAGCCACATCCCCAGCATGACTCTGCTGCGGTCAGGAGCCTGAACCTTACCATGCACCACAGGCAGATGGGAGAGCTGCACCAAAATCAGCTCCTCTCTTCTGAACTGAGGCAGGAGCAGGCAGCTCGCTGTTTTAACTACATGCAGGCCCTAAGTTAGTAAGCACCCTTGGTTTGAACTCGCAGCATTGCTCAAGGAGTATGAAATATAATAAAAATCATGCCTCACCCTGTCCTCCTCAGCACCAACATCTGAGGAGCTGTTGCACCAGGCTAACCTAGAGACCCGCAAGCTAGAAAAGCAGGTCATGCTTTAACAGCGCAACCTCTTAGTGTTTTGTGCGGATTTAATTTTCCTGCATTAATTTGCTACACTGTTGCCATAGCAATGCTGTACCAGGAGGCGGCTGAGTCATTTGTGACATAATGTGCAAAAGGAGGAAAATACCGTAGCATCCTTGTCATGGGAATCTCATCAGTCACTTCCTGCAACGCCGGTTACTCCCACCCCTTTTCCAAGCATGTTGCTTCCAGGTGGCCTGCCCGCCTGCCCTCCATGCTGAGCACCCAGCCGGCGGCAGGGCTCAACACTGCGGCTCAGGAGGGAGACCCCGATCTGGATTGGTGCGTGCACTTGTCAAGTTCAGCAAAATCCGAGCAAACACTGCTGGGCTGGGTCCTTCCCAGTTACACCCCATGGAGAGGTGAAAAAAGCTGCACAGGAGACAGGAAAAGCTGCAGCTGCGTTTACACGGTGAACCAGGAATACTAAGGAGCTCATACAGAGGCAGTACACATCGCTTCGTCATCTGTTAGCCAGCTCTCCCAGACAGAAACAAAAACACCAACATGAAGCCTGACAGTGAAATATAACACTCGCTTATCCCAAAAATGAGACCTGTCTGGGAAACTGCTTTCATAGCAGTGTTTAAATAACATGGTAACTCTTCTGCGTATTAAGAAAATTGGGAAATCTTCTTACCTCATCTAGCTTAGATTGTCGACAAGGGAAAGAAAATGTAAACCCAACTGGTAGTTTCTTGTCTTTGATTTGTTGTTTCTCCATGAAGTCTCCCAAGCATTCAGCAACATGATCAAAAAGCTGTAAGAAAAGTATAAAACCACTATGACTAGAGATACAGTTTCAGGGAGAAAATATTTCAAACTGCATATGAAAACTGTACTGGGTGAGGGGAGGGGAAAATATCTACTCCAAGTTTTTAAAGATGTATAAATGACATAGCTATGAAAATAACTGTCAGGCAGTGTGTATCAACATCCTAATAATTAATGAATTATGAAATACATTGTCCTTTTATGCACCTAATTCTGCATGGCATCTCTTACCCCCATACAAAAATGCTTTTCCTGAAACAAGGGGCACGTGGCTCTCAAGCCTGCTGTTACCCTTTCAATAACAGGAAGAAGCATCTCAAAAGAACATTTGGGATCCAGTCCCACAGGAGGTTGAGCAATTTTACATCTGCTTCACTCAAGCGTTGCTGAGACCAGAGAACCCACCAGCACTTTGCAGGAGCCACCCAAAAGGCCATCATCTCTCAAATCCATTCCTAAAGCACACAGCAAACAAACAAAAAGGAAACACAGGGGATTTATCTGAATTTTTAATGCGCTCTAAGAACCAACCCAAAACGGGAACATTTTCTGCATTTTTAAAAATGCTCAACTATGCAAGCAGCCTGCACTAGGCTTGCAGGTACCAGTTGCCACCCAGATGCCTCGATGGCACCCTGTGACCATAGCACTATGGGTCCCTATCAGCCAGTCGTGCCAGGGAGCACGTGGGCATTTGGAAAGCCCCTCAGGTGGATTGCAACACTCAAAGCTGAAATCAAGCCCTAGCAACTGAAACAATTACAATGCACATCTGTATCTACCAGTACCAAAAGCCAGACATGCCTTGAACCGACCCATACCACAAATGGATGTCAAACTGCTAACAAGTCACCACCTGCCCCAGAAGATAACTGTGCTTCATGTTTTAACTCCCTGCAAAAAAAACCTAAACCCAACCCTATCTGCAGCACTGGTGGGACAAGGCCAGGTAAACTGCCCAGAAGATTGGGGATAATTGGAAGGGAGTACAAAAAGATAGCTGCTGGTTGCAATTAGCCTGTGCAGCTTTATTCAGTACAATTTACAGAACCTCAGAGAGATGGGAAAGCACTACAACAGGCTGCAGCAAATGCGAAAACCAAAGAGGAATATTTTGCCATTTGAAGCGGGTCAAGAAGCGGTCTGTGTAATGTTACAATTTAACAGAGCCCCTTAAACACATTCCTAAAATGAGGTCAGATTTGATTAAGCAGAAGTACAGTACTTTTCCAGGGAAAAAATTGTCCTGGGAAAAATCAAGGACATTTCACCCAGCACATGCACTGAAATGGTATGGGAAAAGCTATGTCTGCTGTTGCACTTCTGGAAGACTATTTTCAGCTGTCCATATGAGTGAGAGAAAGATGAGTTATGAAAAGAAGAACTATAGTTAAGTAATAAAATATGACAACTTCTCCAGGAGAAACACAGAAATAGCAGGAGTGTATGTTTTTATTATGCTTTGCATCTAAAAGTATCTTGCTAAATACTCAATCCTACTAAACTTTCAGATGCTCCCAGGATTACAAATGGTAACCAGGGGCCAACCGCAAGCCTGCCAGGAATTCAGAGAGCAGGAAGCAAAAATATTGACCGTGGATTTTGCTACAAAAATTCCTCTCATGCAATGAGCCACGACTGCACAGAGAAGAGACAGGACCTGCTTTGTAACTCCAACTGCAAAAGATCCCTGGGCATTCCCAGTGCACTCAGGAAAGTCCATGCACCTGCCAGTGCCCGGTGCACAACCCGCTGAAGCTCGCCTCCATGAGTTGGCGCACACGCTTGCAGCAAGCGATGCGCCGTGAGTCATTAGGGCTCGGGGCTGGCGGCAGGGCACGCGAGCATAACCCACGCTGCAGCCTGCATGGGCGCATGTGGTTAACTATTAGCCACGTTCCCGACACTACAGAGCACTGTCTAGTCAGTAACCACGGTCTGGCAGTGCTACTGTTTTCAATAAAGCACAGAGGGAAGGCGCTGCTCAAAAGGAGAAAGAAAGAGGCAGGCATTTGTTAATTTTGCTACCGTTGACTGTCATAAGATTTTTTCCTAAGGTGACTTGCGGAAGCATCTGTATGAGCCCGTGCCCATCTTAACATCCAAACCTTACGAATGCCAAACAACTCTGACAGGACAGTAGAGGCAACATTACAAAGTTCCTGTTGGTTTAATTAAAGTTAGGCAGGCAAACTGAGGAAAATTCCAAATTCCCATCCATCCACAGGTATGCAGTAGAGAACAGCGTGAGCCCAGTATTTTATCAAATGTCAAAGAGACTGACAGGGTGAATGCCACAGCCGAGAGGAAAGGACCAGTCAGATTTTACACCTGTATGGACCCGAAGCAATACAACCACGAGATGCTGAGCAATGTGGTATCAGGCTTCATTACTTCCTTTGGCCATGAAGTTGCCTGCTCAGGTTGGGCTCCAAGAAGTCTCCACAAGGATGCATTTGGCTGGCAGCCAGCAAACTTTGGCAAGCGGCTGAAGATCCGAGCTCAAGCTCAAGCCCCTGAATGGGGAAGATTTAAGGAGCAAGGAAACCACAGTTTCAAAACAGAACAGCCGTAAATCCACAACCTACCTCCAGCAACGACAGAACACAAAAAGCAACACCAAAGTCAAGCCTCAGGCATGCTCCCGTCTTGTGAGTTGACACAGAAGACAGGTTTCTTACAAATTTTAGACCTCCTATTACACCGCTGAAGTCAATGAGAGTTTTGCCCTTGACTCTGACAGGGAACTGTCTCTGGCTGGCAAAGCTGTCAGCCCCTGCCTGACAGATGGGCAAAAAATAGAAGTTTGAATGCAGTGAAGTAGAAAATATCACAACAAACTGTGCTAGTGAGGCATGAAGCCATAAATTGCAATCCCTTCAATAAGCTGATTATATATGAGGCTTTAAGACTATAACTCACTGAAGTTAATGACACAGCTTGCTGAAAAACACGTTAGTAGCCTACCCCTCACGGGCAGTTCTGTCCAAGTATTCCACTAATCTGGCTCAGAGATTTCAGAGAGCCTCTGCCTTACAGATCACTCGTAAGCCCTAAATCATCACCTGCCTGTGTGCCTCCTGGGCATCTGCCACGCTGCTCTGCGAAGCCTCACAGCAAGCATCTTAGTCATGGCTGGTTATAGTCACGGCACAACTTCAAGGCTGGATGCAATTCTGATGATGCTTCCACTTCTCCTTTTCTTTTCCTGGTACTGGAAGCAACTGTCCCCCCAGGGTCAGCGGAAGCCTTGCTCGCCTCTCTTTCTGCTTAAAAGCCATGACAAAACCTACCAGTCTGAGCTCCACGTTGCTGGTTCCCAACAGCCAAACGACCTCAGGATTTGTAAAAATTGGAATGTAAACACGACAAAGCCATGGAAAGAATGCAGACCTGGCACCTCCTTTTCTGGCTTCTCCTTACTACCCTTACCGCATCTCTACCAAGTCTCACTGTAGTCGGCCCTCCTTGCCCCTCTGGGACACACACTTGCCCCCGGGTGTGCGGGCAGCCCTGCTGCTTGTCCGTCTCCAGCTCCCAACACCTCTCAATGGACAAGCAACACCACATGCCAAACCTGCCTCCAGGCAGCCCACCTGAATTCCCTGCCTCCACCAGCAACAGGCATCTCAGCCCAGCACATCCCCCCAAACTGGTCTGTGGGAAAGCCACTGCATGACCTTTTAGCCAGGTAACAAAGTAATAGCATTAGGAAGAGTCTTTAGAAAAAAAATATTATTGCTGTGGTTCAGACATCACATCAATGTCTATATCAGTGTCACTTACAAGCCATGATTGCTGTCTTACAATCACTATTGCATAAGACTGCAGGAGCAGTTATTAGACACATATATCAAGGTGACTTCAGAAAATATATTAAGGATAGAAATGCTGTTTGCGTAATTTTTCTTCTTTCCCCTCTGTTATTTATTCTTCTGAAACAAGCTGTAAGTTTCCTGCAGGTCTCATGCTCCTGAATAGCACCTCATTCTAGTAAGACTTGTTGTTTCCAACAATGAAAATTACCTGTTTTGTCTTACACTGACAGGGAGACAAATCTGTCAGTAAAACATTCATTGTAATCCACTTCCTGATCATGAAAATAAATTCTTCCAAAGAACCCAATCTGAAATCCAAGTAAATGAAACCAAACTTTTTCTATTCGTGCAACATGGGGGACTAAAAAAAAATCCCAACATTTATTCAGCAAAAATTAAGTTGAAGTTGTGCCAAAACATTCCATCAGCTTCCTCTAATTTTTCTAACGTACTTTTCACTAATGGCGAGTTGCTCAGACTGCCAGGACAGATACGTGGCTGTCATGGGTATTTCTATCCCTCATCTAACATTACAGCTGCAAGGCTGGTCATGCTCATGGCTTATAAAGACTAAGTTATTTTCCTGCTCTGCATTCCTACCTGTGGAAAGTAACTTTATTATAAAATCAGAATTTTTATTTCTAAACTATTTTTTACCTAACTCAGCCAAAGGTCTCCCACACAATGACAGCAGATTTGCAGCACCCATGCATGCCCCATTAAACTAACTACTGCTTATTTATTTTCATGTAACAACAAAGAGCTGTAGTCATCTGCACACTGTAGGTGCAACTGTTAAGATGCTAAGGTCATTCTTGTGGTGTTTTTCTAAAATGGCAGTGTGAAAGCAGCTAATATTTAAGGAGACGTCCTAAGGAAGAGGTTCTTACCCGTGTTCCGCTGCCATGCATGATATCTTCAGGTGTATTATAAATTTCACTTTCCATTTGTACCGTCTGCTTTTTTTCATGCGATACCTTCACCCGCAGAATTCGGAAATAAGAACCACCGAGATCCAGTGCAATGAAATCTCCTTTCTCTATGTGGAAAATAAGACCAAAAAAGTGATTAAAAATTGTATGCAACACAAATCTGGGAAACATCAAGTTTGGCTAAGTATAACGCATAAGCAAATAAATGTCCAATGCCTACGGCAAGGAAGTTTTAGCTGCAGGGTGTCCAATTGAAGCATCAACCCAGTTCCCTACAATTTAACATGAAATTGGTGCAATGGCAATGCCAACCACCATTGATACACAGGCAACTGCAATGAGGGTTTCTCCAAAAGGAATGGACTAACAGTGGAGAGTATGCATCCAGATCTCATGATGAAGCTGGCAAGAGTAAAGATCTCAGCAGAAAGCCAAAAAGATGTTGAAAACAGAGATAGTAAAATGAAGGGATGCCAGGGGATGCCAGATCGCTGATGAGAGTCTTTTGCTGTAAACGAATATGTGCCATTTTGGAAAGTAACAGTAAATGGTGGCTGGATTCTGCACTACTCTAAAATCAACAGACTATGCAGAGAAGCGGTTAAGGCAGGAACCCCTTATTTCATGCTTGGAATCAGATTCCCTGCAAACTGCAGTCAGACAACAGAAGTCAGAAAAAATGTCAGTTTGAAAAATCATGGGGCAGCCCTGCACTGCTGCAAGAGTTATTCAGAAGTTGCGACTGCATGCACAGAGCTCCCGAATACCTCCCCAGGAGCCAGGGAAAGAGTTAGGATACCTCCATCTCCCTCTGTGGTGGGGAGGGATTTGGATTTCAAAGGTGTGAAGCCAAATTCATCATCCCCCCACCTCCACAGACCTCAGGGTGTACTTCATGCAACAGAGATGCACGGTCTGGCTGTCTGAAGAATGACACTTTCAGCACCCCTTGGAGAGCAAGGCAAACACATTTGACTGAACCGCTTGTGCTATCTCGGCTTATCAAAGAGGGAGCAAACAAAGACAGCAATCGTTAAAGCCTGCAAAAAAGATAGTATTTAGGTAAGTAGTGTGCACAACTTATCACACAGGAGTGTGTGTCCAGGCTGCAGTTAATCACTGAGGCTCTTTGCAAGCATTTGAGTCTGTGCGTAGCATCCCTGGGCTCACCCAGGCTGCTCAGAGGGTGAGGAAACTGAACGCAGTGCTTTTTCATCCCGGTTTCCTCACCAATTTGTACTTTTCTGCAGTGTCAGAAGTGTCCCATGCTGTGGCAGGATGAGTTGCCTCCCCCACATTCTGCACCACTGATGCGTATTGCCAGTCCCACCCTTCAGCACTCCTTGGCCTCATTCTGCCTTCCAACTTTAGTCTGTGACTTTGGGAAGCCCGCTCCCAACATCACTATTTTTCCATTTCTACCTAAATTCAATGTGGAAAGACTTCTAGCAGGTGGGAAGACCAGTACATTTTGATGCACTACCTCAGACTTTGACTCAGCTCTCGGAGCCTTCTGACCCCACACTGTCGCCAAAATATCAGATGTGCAACTTATCCATGAGGATTTCCAGACCAGACTGCCTCTGAGATTACTCTGCCCTATCTCAGATCGAAACCTCTAAAGTTGGGCTTAGTGAGCTGCTCCTCACCATTGCCCCACGTGCCTCCAGGAGCCCCATCCCACTCAGCAAAGCCAATGAGCTGGAAGAGGCATCCCTGAGTGCAAGACCTCTAGCAGGAACAGCGAAAGAGACACAAAGACATTGCAAAACCCCTTAGCATTTTCCAAGGTTGCAGTGTAATACAGAAACAAAACACTGTCACGCAAGAAACCACAAAGAACAGTAAGCTCAGTACACGAAAACATAACAAATCGAGAGCAGGAGTCCACAGCCCCAAGTAATCCTCCTCATTTTGCCACATCGCAATGTGACTTTTCTTTCTTGCTGCTTTAGACACAGGCAAACTCAAGAGTTTGCCAAAATACAGGTCTTGCAGGACTTCCCTACCTGTTTCTGAACAGCGTGGCTTTAAACATCGCTTTGCTCCGATACAAATGTCATTTAAAATGTACACCCATTCAAACTGCAGGGGCAGTTCCCTTTATCGGGTTCAGTGTAACAAATTCAGTAACTCAGAACCACCACCACCCAGCAAGGCCAGAATTCAAACATTTACAAGTGTCTCATTAGGTCAAATACCCAAATAAGCTTTATCCTATGAGTATCATTTGTTGAATGCAAGCCATTACCTCCAATAAATAACGGAAAAATAAACACTGGACCAGATGGCCCTTTTTCAAGCCTAAATGCACCTTAGTATGTACCTCAAACAAATACTGCGCTTCAGAAATACCTTCCCTGGCAGTAAATGAACAGATTAGCCTTGGAACACCAAGGTGCAATCAAACCTGTTGTAAATTTCTTTAGGAAAATTCTTTGAAAGCATTTTGAAGTAGCTTGAGATACCGTTCTGGGCACTCAGGGCAAAAAAAAAACGCTTCTGGCTTTTGTAAATAAAGCAACGAAGAATGCAGCAAAAAACACTGCTAACACCAACATCTCCAGAGTCTCCAAAATTATTACTCAAAAGCTCCTTGTTAATGAAGTACACAAGCACAGATCTGAAACTAAACGGCAGGCTTTTTCTGAATAGTCAGCTCTCATAATAATAATCAGACTCAGAGGAAAGAGCTTACAAGGCAGTAATTAGAGACGGGCCAGAGAAAAGGGCAGGCTTTCAGCCTCTGGCTTTTACGGAGGGACAGCTGAAGGTAGAAACTGCCATCGGCTGGGAGCCGAACCCACACTTTGGGCACAGTGACACGGGCACATCCGCGAGGGCCCCCCAGAGCCTTCTGGAGGAGGAGGGCTCCCTGCCTGCCCTGGCTGCGCGTGTGCGACGGCTGAGCCAGACGTGACAGGCACATGCAGGTGAGTCAGGGAAAGAGATGCCACGTCACCCACCCACCGCAAATACTGCTCATAGCTGGGGTCAGAGCATGCCCGTTCTGGGAAATAATGGAAGCGTTCCGCCTGCATTTCTAACAGCTATCTGAAGACACGCTTGCAACCTGCACATACAGGTTTCTATCATGTCATACAGAAATTGTCTGGAGCAAAGCACTGCCTTGCTCTAACCCATGCTGCAAAGACACTGCCCACAGCATGCCTGTCCCGGAGAGGCTGGCAGGAGCCAAATGGACATAGGATCAAGAACTGAGCACCCTGTACACAACACATGAGGTTGCTTTTTTAAGTAGGTGTGTAATACATGATCTGAAATGAATGCCTTGACATACAGATACACTTGGGCTCACTCAGGGCTACCCACTGCTCTGGCTCATGCTTGGTCCCAGCAGCACTCAGCAATCTCCCGCACCTCTCCCAGCCAGGCGCAGATCCCCTTTTCCCCGTCCCATATGGCATCTCAACATCTCCCCGGTTTGTGCCATGGAACAATTTGCAAAACTATCTGACTCACTGCAGGCAGCTCAGATTCACCATCATGCAGCGCCTGACAGAGCAGGGTACTGGGGACATGCCTGTACTCAACTGAACTCAAGCGCACACAAAGGAAAAAACAGGGATTTCAGAGTTGGTAAAATGCTGGGATTCCACGCAAGAGCCTTCAAGTCACCTCAGCTGCAAATCCTTAGAGCAACCCGTGCCCATGACCCAGGTGAGCGTGGCAGCTTCTGGCTTTCTCAACAGGCTGCGAATTTCAATGCAGCATTTCAGCCTAATAGCCAGCAGCGCTAAATTAAGGGAAATGCAGGATTCAAGTTTGTTAAACCCTTTGGGATTTTTTTGGAGAGAGAATCACGTTTCAACTAAAAAGCTTAAGGTGGCAGAAAGCAACAGCAAAGCAGAACTATCGAAGATTTCCACCTGTCAGACAGTGCCAAGTAACACAAAGCGCCAGGCTTTGTGTTCTTTCATCCAATAAATTCTTGATTTAAACTCAAAAAAAAGCCTCAAAACAGGTAACCGTGTTATGCAGTTCTTGCAGCTGTGCAATTTCTGCACACAGGGACATAATTTGTGGTAGACACCAAACTACAGTTAACCAACTCATGCTACATGAGAAGGAAATCCAGTGTTACTGCTAAATAATAAACACTACTATATACTGTTTACAAATAGATTTATAGACTCTATGTATAGCATTCATTTTTTTGTAAATATTGAAATAAGTAATAGGGGCAATCTTGGTCTCAAATACCAACACAACATCTTTTTGGCTTCTGATAGCAATTTGTGCCACTTTTATTAGGTACAGTGAGCACAGAAAACCCAAGTCCTGTATCTGGACGGAAGAAGCTCAGTACACCAGAGCAGCAGCTTTGGAGCCGCACATTGCAGCCTCCTTGAGTTCTGCAAATTTTCCCCTAAGCAAGAGGTAAATTACAGAAAGTAAAATGAATGCCAGGAAACTCAAATTCAGCACATAATGGTTCACACTTCCACTTGGGAAAAAACAAGAAGAGACACTGAGTCAAATAGCAAATGACTAAAAGCCACTGTCTTTGTTAAGACTCTAGATCTCATGAGTGCGAATTGCATAAATCAAAAATCTTCCTATGTGAAATATTGATTGTTGGCAGACAAAAATCAGTGTAAATGTACTGATTATTAGTGGATTGACTGCGAGGAAGGGCTCTTCTATTGGCATCAAAATGGGTTAGACACAGGAATCACTAAAACCTCCGGCATCTGTGGGAACAGACCTGCACAGAGGGGAGGCTGTCTTCAAAATGTTGTCTGAACTTGCCAAAGAGCAAATTGCTTTTGTTCTTAGTAGCACATTGATGTATTTCTAACATGTTTCCCATGAAGCACACTGTGTTTAATATGGAAAACAAATACTCAGCTCCTTACCTGAACCATCAGGAATGGACCTCACAAACGTAGGGAGCATCTTTACTGCAGCCGTTGGATTAAAATCTCTGGAGAGGCCATTTTTCATCTCTCTCCTGAAGCGAGCCATAACGTCTATCAGCGTTTCGTCAGAAAGCCGCATGGCGTAAAGGTATTTATCAATCTGGGGAAAAAAGACAAACACCACCACAGTGAAAGACTACCCTGAGGTGCCCAGGTGGGGCTATACCTCTCTTTGATGGCAAGAACAGCGTATAGCTCCAGCTCGGCCCTGGGATTCTGGCCAAGCTGACAACACAGCCACACACTGTGATTTGTCTTTTGACTCAAAATCAAGGAAATGTGCAAGCGCTAGGGAACTACCTGAGCTGAAGCCCACCCCATCCTACTGCTTTTCAAAGGCAAGACCCAGTCCCACATCACTCCATCTCCTCATTTCCACCATTCACCCACAGCCTCACCCCACTATCTCCAGCCCTCACTCCACTTCTCAGCTCTCCTGACTGTCCAAGAGCTGAACAACCGAAGCTAAAAATCCCTCTTTTAGCACCTTGTCCCAGCTGGGGTGACGTGGGTGTCACGGCAGTCCACAGACGCACCTTGTATTCAAAGCTTTTCATTGCAAAGGACTTGCCACAGCAGTTTCAGGGCTATGTCCCAGGCTGAGAAATTACTTCTGTGTAGCAGACCATTTTCCCTATCCCACTCCAAAGATATCACAGCCAGAGGTAGGAGAGGCAGGACTTGGCTGTGGGCAGATAGTGTCTTCCTCCTCAAGACAAAACATCAAATTAAAAGTTGTTGACTTCTCCTTGTGTGGCTACCCAAGACAGGAACTTTCCTTACCTCCCTGGAAAAAGGAGGTGGTTCCAGTTTTCCGATAATACTGCTTTCCATAATAGTATACCTGTCTTCAGCAGGAGGAAGATTAAGAGATGCTTTGATGTCTCAAGAATACAACTTGGCCTTGGGGAGTTCTTGCTAAACACTAAACCCACCCCTTTTACCTCAGCTGCCAGTCTGTTCTTGCCTTGTTTCATTATGTGCCTTGGAAATTTGGTTCTGCAAACAGCTCAGACCGAAGCCATGCCTTGGGGATCACTTTTGCTTGCAGGTTAGGAGGACCAACAAAATAAAACCCTGCCCATGTTTTCTGTCTTCAGCAAAACTGGAAAAGCCACTTCATTTTAAACCCCAGGCCATCTCTGTGTCAAGACTGTCCATGTCTCCTTCACTGCTCTGGAAGCCTTGTGAGCAACTCATCTCTCAGCTGGCATCAGGTCTTACAGTACCAATGCCACAATAAAACACCCCACCTGAAACATATATATGCAAGTGCTCCATGGTTTGGGGACTTTGAGACAGTAAGCGATGAATAACGCCGTTTGCAAAGGAAAAGCAACCAAAATGTAATTAAACCCTGAACTGACTGTAAACCCAGCGCCCATGTAATTTCTCCTGCAGAAAGTACTTCTGCTCCACGTAGTCAAGGTCTGCACCACAGATAGCGTAATTCCCCAAGCCAGACACCCTCCCACCGTGACCAAGCATTTACACAGAGGAGGGAGGGAGGCACGGACAGTGCTGCTAGGCGCAGCGAGCTGGCCTGATCCTGAACCACAGGGCTGGGGGCCAGGCAAGCCTGAATCACGGGGGGCCAACAGCCAAAGGCTGCACCAACCGTGAAGCCACTGCTTGCAGAGGAAGAGCAAACCAGTCACCAAATAAATGCTAAGGGGAAGTTCCAGTGCAACAACATGAAATAATACCTTGCATTTGCTCCACGAACTGGTGAAGTGATAGTGCAGGCATACAGCTAAACAGCAGAAGGGCTGAGCCCAGTTTCTCTACAACAGAGGCCAAACACAAGACCCCAGGCAACATCCTCACATCCCAGCTGTGTCCTGTGCCGCTCTGATGGGCTGACAGCCTCCTCACAGCAACAACCACAGCCAGCCACTGGTGTTTTTACTCCAGGAACAAACACCCGGACAAGATGCACCCTGTCTGTAGCCCCAAATGCTGGGGGGATGGATGCAGAAGCTGGCATCAGGTTCAGCAGGAAGGTCTCTCCTCCACAGCAAACCCTGCCATAGTTGTGTGTTTTTTTTAGCAGAGTGTCAAGCCGTGATGCCAGAGCATGAGGTTACTCCCTTGTAAAGGTCGGGGGCGGGGGGAAACACCCTTTTATCAAAGCTGAGCTTTCAGCAGCCCACGCTGCCACGCGGAGGCCCAGTTCCCCCTATCTCACAGTGAAAGCCATGCTAACACATCATTCATGGTCAGACTTCACTACGCAATTAAAATACCCCTCTAGAAAGCCCCACTGCTGCTCATTTCTCCCAGAAACAGGGCTGAAGGATCCCCCCCGCCCCCCGGCCTCCCCAAATGCCCCGGTGTGAACGCAGGGTTGGCGTTTTCACAGTCAGGACCAGACAAGCCCATTATCCCCCCCGCTGCCCCTATGCTGCCCTCAGCAGTTAGGGAAAAGGGGGGGGGGGGGGGGGGGGGGGGTTTTTTTTCCTCCTGTGAAAAAACCAATGAGCGCTGTCAGCGCCCTTACATAATTGGTCTGGACCCTCCTGCGTGCAGGGCGCATCGCATTCCATCGCATCCCATCGCGTTGCGTCGCATCGCATCGAGGCCGTCTTCACCGCTGAGACTCACGGGGCAGGGAGGCGGGGGAGATGGGGACTAAACCTCGGTCTGAAACAAAATCACTCCCGTGCATTACAGTTTCCAAAACTTGGGGGGGGGGGGGGGGGGGGTAGGGGTGGTTTTTTTTTT
>JAVJGJ010000062.1:34886799-34918158 GCA_035590215.1 Microhierax caerulescens
AACACAAATGTCAAGTTCACAGTAAGCAGCCAACACAGAATTCAAGGCACTCCTGCCCACGCAAGAGGCTGAGCCTTCTATTAAGCTGAGTTACAATGAATTAAGTCAAGAGGTTTCCCAGGCCATTGTTGTTTTCCTACATAGATCCAGCCCGCTCACATCCTTGGGCACTTTGCATGCAAGTCCACTTGCTTTGTTCTTCCCTTACACACTAAAAAATTAAATACAAGTATAATCCATCCAAACTCATCTCTCTCTTCTTTCTCCTCCTGCCCTGGGTATTCTCCACAGCAATTTCTCTCTTCCCAGTGCCAGACTTACAACTCATTTTACATCTCTGCAAAGGAAAGCAACAACCATCCCAGTTTTCTGACTCAGCCTGTGGCCCTGCACTAGTTTAACATTTTTTCCACCGAGGTGAGAACTTCTGCATCAAGCAACCACTTTTTCTAGTGCACTGGTAGTAAGTCATTATTGCAGATCATATACATATTAAGCAGACCATACACACACACAAATTTATATGTACACAGAAATATATCAACAAACTCAGTTTACAAGCCAATAGAAGGTTGGTGGTGTTATGGTGATGAACCTAATGTCAATGCGTTGCCTTTCCTGACCAGGAGGTGAAGCATTTGTTTCATTTCATGAAACATCTCTTGGACTCCAGCGAACTGAAACGAGCACAAATGCAGATTTCTGATGCTCTACTAAATCTCCAACATTAGTAAAAACTGTTAAAAGGAATGCCACTGAAAAAAAAGGGCAAAATACAGAGTGGAAACTGGTTTGCAATTTCAGAAGTCAAAGGAATGAGTTTAAAGTATTTGCAGTTGTTTGATTCAAATCTTGTATCTTGCGAAGAGGCAGTTCAGTACCAGTTAAAGGATATCTGCATAACCAGCAATTCACTGAAGTGATGAGGCAGTTACAATTACTCACATGAAGGAGTATTATTAAATATATTATTAAATTATATTAAATTATATTATCAAATTATTTTAATAAATTATATTATTAAATATAACCTAATTTATTGTACTATATAGAGACAGCTTTCCAAAATCTTTCAGCTCCCCACAGATCAGAGAGCTCGTTTGTCAAAGTTTAGCTCTAACACACCCACTGTGTGGGAAGACTTACAAAAACAAAGCCAATCCCTCACCCTTGCAAGAAGTCGTTAACCCCCAGCAAACAGCTGGCTTCTGTGCGCTGATATGCACCGTCCCAAGGCTGCAATGGCAGAGTCCAGATCGGGGCCTTTTAACCGTAGTGCATCTTTGCTCCGTGAGCAGTAAAACGAACGAAGAGCTTGCACTTCCCGCTCAGAGAACAGGACCTGCCCCTCTCTTTTGGCTCTCCGCTCATATAAAACAAGAAGTATCTCTCGGCCCAGGCTGAGAGGCCAGTTTCCACTAAGCATACACCCTTCTCCTTGATCCAGCATTCGACGCTACTGAAAATCAGTTTGCATCACACGTCCCAAACGCATGTGGGTGCGAGCAATAATTGCAGAGGCTTTACTTTTGTGCTCCTTTTCCAGCAAGACCCAGTGATAGAGACTCTCCTGCCAGGCCAGGTTAATAGCCCCACAACACAGAGCTCTCCCCAGTACTAAGTTAACGCCCCCCACCCTTTCGCCCAGAAGGGGTGCAAAAGCCCGCACTTACTTTGCATAACGGGAAGCAGCAGTAGCCAGGCATGTCCAGGGTGTCCGGCTCCTTCCGCGTGGCCATAGCAGAAGCACCTCTTGCCACATCACATTGTCAGCACAGGGGGCTGTCAACAAGAAAGGAGGCAGAATTGCAGGTTTTCACAGCTCCTTCCCCAACCTCAGGATGCCTTTGAAAGCCACACACCCCACAGACAGGTGCTCTCTTAAAAACCCATCCAGCACTGGATTACGGCAGACACAGACCCATAGTTAGCATCACCCCCAAGATAGAGGGAAAACTGGGAACACTGGGGCTATGGACTGCAAGTGTGACCCAGAACAATGGTGGCAATGGGGAAAATGTTGGCAAAGCACTGGCCCTTGCATGGCTCGAAGTACGGTGGTGCCACGGGATTCCTGCCACACACAGGGAAGGAGGGCTTAGCAAGCAAATGTGCAATAAAACACTTGAGCCCTGCAAACAGTTTGTTGTCCTAATTAGAAGAACTCACCAAGCCTTGAAAATACACATTAAAAACCAGTACACGAAGATGGTCACAGATGTTGGACTTGCAGCTGAGCATCGTCCAGGAGCAACTGCAGATTTTTAGCTGCTCTGCAATAATTTGGTGATACTTTTTTTTGGCCGAAGTCCAAATCCGTCTTAACAGAGACTACAGGCAGATGCAAATGGCATCTCTGAGCAAAAATTTGGCTTCTGCAGTTTTACAGGCTGTCATCACAAAACATTTTAGGGTAGGGTCAGAAACTCAATGAGGCCAGCCCCAGCCAGGACCTGGGGTATCTACATGGCCTGTTCAGGGCCCTCTTCTTTCCCCACCCCAACATTTGCTCCCTCGAGCCGTTCTGGCTTTCTTGTGTCCTTCCATGTGCCTGAGCCCAGAGGCAGCAGCGGGACTGAGGGGTCTCTGTGAGGAGAGGTGGGAGCTGCCCTGAGCTGGACTCCTCTGCAGCCCATGGGGAGACTGCAGTGGAGCAGGCATCCATACTGGTGGATACTGGTGCACACTGATAACCCTTTGACACTGGGGAAGGTGTTGTCTTAATTTTGGTTTTGTTTCTCACCATCCAAATCTATTTCAATTAATTTTCCCCAAGTGGAGTCAGTTTTTGCCCACAATGGTGACTGGTGAGCCACCTCCCATCCTTCTGTCACCTCTGAGCTGCTTCTTCCCATTTTCTCCCCTGCCTGGCTGAGGAGGAGACGGAGAGCAGGTTGCACGGGTATCAGGCAGCCAGACACAGCCAATCTGCTACACCAGGTCAAATACAAACCTAGATGAGATTCTAGACCCCTATTTTCATTCTCAGATTTTCACATACAAAAAAAAGAGGGGGAATAAACAATTTTAAAAAATTCACGTATGTGTTGGAAAGAAAGTTCTTATTTTAATTAAATAGGTTTTTCCATCCCTCTGACCCATTCCTGGTAGTAAACCTGAGAGTCTAGCTTCACAGCATAGCTACAAGAGATGGGTGATGGAGAATCACTTTTTTTTAAACCTAAATCAAGAAGGTTTTGTCATCTCAGTGCTTTAAATGCGTGAGACAGCTCTGTGGGCTTCCTGGTCAACACCTCTGGCCCCAGATTTCAGCAGCTGTCCCCAGTACTTGCTGCACCACACATAACCCCATCCTGCTTGTCTCGCCCTTCTTTCCCTGAGGAAGATACAGTTTTTGCCAAAGCAAAAGCATCCTCTCAAAAGACCCAGTATCTTAGGCCACTACATTTCATCCATTGCTAGCTCCTTTGACAGCTGCCATGAGTTCACCAGTCCCGTCTGGAATGTGGCCCAGCATCGACAGACCCATGTCTCACCCAGATACTTCAGATACAGATACCTCTGCTCTGACATTTAACATCGATACAAACAAATGTTTTAATCACAACTTTCATCTATAACCACGTTTTGGAGTGATAATTGTGACAACAGTCTGTGACTATCAGTTAACATCTGAGACTGAGAAAATACCCTCAGCTGTTTGATCACCTGCCTGTATTATCAGATGGTACTAACTCAGGTTGCCAGCATGAAGCTGCAGGGATGCAAGGATGGTGCAGAAGAGGTCTCATGCTGTCCAGTATCAGCCTGGTCAACCCCTTTCCTCCCCCTGCACAGCAGTGCCATCGCACGTGGTTTAACAGATGCTCTCCTGGGTGGTGGGACTAGCACTGTTCTTACAGAGCTTTGTCAGCACCCCAAGTACCCTAAGTGGATTTTTGCCTCTCTCTGCAGCACTGCATATCCAGAACAACAGGGTTCAACTTGGACTCCTTAATCTTTGACCAGAGCTGGGACAACAAATCCAAACGATTTCCAACTGCAAAAGAGGAATTCGCTTAAAAATAAAACTGAATTTTTCACATACCCTTGGCTTTATCTGGAGAGTAGTCTGGATAGTAAGACACAACCACCAGCACAAACAGGATCCCAAATACATTTAAAGAGCAAAAGAGCCTTTCTGCAGTCGGGTGACAATGGTGCTTCATTTGGATCTGCTTTTCAAACACTTACACAGCACGCCCTTCCAATCACAACATGCCACTTTGAAATGCCAGTACCACTTAGCTCCTGAGTCTATTAGACCATGAAGCAATAAACCCAGAGAAATAAAAATAACCCAGATACCTACTTTAGCACCCAGTTGAGTTGACAGGTGTTATCCCGAGGGCTCCGTGGAAAAAGCATCCTCAGAAATGCCATACCTTTGACCTTCGCACAACAGGTGGCATGAAGGTGATCTCCAAAAACTGTAGCGTCTTCCCGAAAGGTGCTAATATTAACTATAGCCCTTTGTTTCTTTGCACTCAAGGTTTCTCCCTGTCAGCTTTCTGGCATTTGCCAGCGTGGCATACGCTTTACTGGGCAGATATTGAGCTGCAAATTCCTTCATACTTCTCTATCCACAGCATTCTGCAGCTAAAGCGCTAGCCGGCCAGCAGATGAAAATGCCACTTACTGCTTATTCCTGCTGCAGTTTGTTGAATTAAAACCTCTTTTGTTTGCAAGCTGTAAACAAATTCTTCTTAATCTTTCAATAAAAAATGTCAATTATGCTCTCTAACAATGTAACTTCATTGTGATGAAAGAAGGCATTGCTATTGCTCTAATCATGATAACATATCAGCTGCTTTTAGAGTCAATTCCTTTTTGTGCAAAATTTAATGACCATGCAATTATTCACATTTCAGACTACAGACTGGGCTTTAGACCTGCAGTGCTGCTCCCTTGCTCTGAAAACACACACTTGAAAGCAACAGAAAAGTCTCTAGAGCAGAATTTCCGAGTTCAGAATGCAAAACACCTTTACAATTCATTCAGCACAGCCGAACTCAGGCCCACGTTAAACACAGCTACTTCGTTAGGGAGCCAAGGAAAGAAAGCCAAATTATCAGCACGCTATCGCAGGCACTTCTCAGGCCTGTGGCTTTCATGGCTTCACTGGGAACTGTGTTTATGCCCAGCTTCCTCGTCTCTCTCTGGTTTCAGTGCATTTCCTGCAGAATCGCTGGCCACAGCAGATGTGCCCTTCAGGCATTTCAACTTTTTTTTTTTTTTTTTCCTCATGCCAGTATTTATCCCATTTGTTTCCAGAATCAGCTGCAGCTCCCAAAACAGTGTCCGTAACTTTCCACTTTGAAGTATTCAGGACATGCCTGCTGGGAAAGCATCTTCCTTGTTTACCTGCTCAGATCCTCACAGCCTTTCCCTCCGTGCTCTCCCACCATCCATTTTCTCCTCCTGCAGAGAGCTCCCCTCTACAACCAAGTTGTCCATCACCAGCTAATCTGCTCCATTAACCACTTACATTCCAATAACCGCTCTCAGCATCCCAACCGTGCTTTATTTATGCTTTCATGCAGCTGCAGCCAGAGATGGCTGCTGCTCCAGGATCTCACCCCATAGGGTGCCTTGGCCCCCACCACTGAGGGACTGCCTGTGCCAAACTCAGCCTGAGGGTCGCATCCCCTCCACATCTCCCAGCCCTTCAACTCCCTGTGGCAGCAGAGGACAGCCTTTTTCTGCTCCCAGGAGGAGACACAGCCTGCAGTGATGAGGTCAGTCCTCCAGAATGGCCTCATAGGCAGTGGTCCCAGTCCCATCCCAGTCCCACAGCTAAACAGATGGCCCAGCATCACTGTACGATTTGGCACTGGCCAAGACAGCCCTATAGGAACAGGAACTTTCCAGGTACACAGAAACCTTTGGCAAGCTGAACATCCAAATAGCAAGCAGCAAATTAAGAACAACAAAAACATCCCTCCAGAAAAGTAAATTGAAACCACACTGGTGGTTTTGAGAACTGAACCCTGGTATTTCTGAAATATCTGAGGCTGGGAGCTACATCTCACCTCCAAGTCCAAAGAAAATGGATGCCAGTAAGGCAACAACCCCATTGCCTCCCTCCCTTTTATCCTGCCCACAGAAGAATAAACAATGAACCAGTTAACTCAGTTACATCCTTAAATAGTCCTTGCAATTTGCTGCTTTTCATGTATCACCCCTTGCATTGCTGTCATTCCTTTTCCTCATTATTATGACTTAAAGTTGTACTGATATGTAGTAACAAATTTACGGGGAAGCTTTGACTGTTGATGTCCTGTATTCTTCACAGATCTCTCACCTCTTCTCCAAACAGCCTTTATCCTTCCCATCAAAAGGAGAAAAGAAAACAGCGGCAGTAAAATAGTCCCAGTCTTCCCCCATCTCTTTTTTGTTTGTTTGTTTTTCTTTTTTTAAATATAGCTTTTGTTTCTTTTTAACTTATGCTTTTCTAGGTAAAAATAAGAATTTGGGGTTTGGTGGCTTTTGAGGTTTGGGTTGGTTGGTTGTTTGGGTTTTTTTTACAACCAGTCAGGAAAGATCAAGGGTGAAAGGACCTTCTTTTCCTCCTTCCAGGAAGCTCCTGCTTGCTGAGGTTCCCCAGCATTTGCATCTTCAGCTCCTGCACAGGAGACCTCCAGCCTGGAGCCCTTTGTCCATTTTCCTGTAGCCAATTCCTTGTGCCAATGGCACGGGTCTTCTGGAGAAACCCATGTTTACCAGGTTTCTTACCAAATCTGCTCTCTCTTCACAGCATGCAGCTTTTACTATCTGTAGAGGTGCCTGGGCTGCGCAAGGCCCTTGGATGCAGGGTGCAGATGAAGCGTAGGGAAGGGGCTGGCATCTGGGGGACATTAAAAAGCACACAACAAGATCAAAATCATTTTGGCTTTCCTCTCTCAGATAGACATGACCCATCACGTTTACAGCACTTTCAGTGTGCACCTGCAGTGTGATATTATCAATGAGAGAGGGGATAACATTAATTAAACTTTTGGTGGTTTTACATCTTGCTTTACATCAGCTTCAGAGTGGATGCAGTGCTGGGACAAAGCAGACCTCTGGTTTCCCTTCCCACTCTCACCCCAACAGGCCATCCTTACTCGCATATAGGAATAGGCCTTTTTTTATTATTTAAAAATATACATATATAAATATATCTCACTTGACAAGCCACTCACTTGACAAGTCTGAGAAATGCTCTGGACAAGCCCTCAATGACAGTCCAAGGCAGTGGAGGTCCTTTCTAGAGAAACTGTAAGGTTACTGATAGCTGGAGGACATTCACCGAGCCTCCCCTGCTCCCTCCCTCCCTCCCTCTCCACCTATTGCTACAGGGACATTGTATCTGAGACCCCCAAACAAAAGCCAGCTCATTTCACCAAATGTAAAGAAACAAATCACAACAATACTTTCATTTTGTATTGCCTACATTTCAGCCTCAAACTCCTTTACACTAATCTGCTAATCCTATATTATATTGATTTCCCAAGAAAGGAGATTATGCTAATCAGGATTTCTGAAGGATTTACACATGATCCTATATTTACTTTTGAACTTTGTCAGAGCGACAAAGGGAATATGTCACCACCGAGCTGTAACTGCATCTTCTCTGAATTACAGGTCAAGCACCAGCGCTGTCCAAATCTGTAGCCACCAAAATGTCTCTCTAGCAGACAAACAAACATCTTTAGGATCATCTTTTCCCCACAGATGAAAGGGTAACTGCAACCATCTACCTTCTGAAAAGCACAAATCTTAGTATGTCCACCCAGTAATACTTCTATCACACCTGTGATATAAGATCTTTTAACCTTCCAAATCAAATGTATGACCTAGATCTGAAAAAGGATGCTCACATCTTCAAGCAGCATCAAAACAAAATCAGTAAATTCAACAAGTACTAAACATATTAATTGGAGGGAAGGGCCACAAAACACATGGAAATGAAGCACCGCAAAGCTATCCACGAAGCTGTAGAAAAGCCCATCTTAAACATGAAACAGGAAGAATCCCATTTTATTTTAAACTGACTAACAACTTCATGCCATGAATTGTACTACATATTCTTCAGCATTCGGTATGCTGTGTTGCATTTAATGGAAGGCCTCTACTTTTATTTTAAGCTAGGGCTTGAAAATGAATCACCACATGTGATGTGCAGAGAAGGGTTTTGGTTCAGCGGCTTAAAATCTAGACAAGGGAGATTGCAAGTTTGTGACAGTCCTTGAGTTCCCACATGTCAACATAATCAGGAACGTGATGCTGCATCATTACCCAGATGGAGAACATTCTGTTTCAGAGTCAGCCAAAGCGTCAGTGTGTTTATGGGATCCCTGGGAAACCACAAGTGACTTTTGTATGCCTGGTAAAATCCTGCAGTAGCCAATCCTTCTCTTCTCCAGGCTTGCCCAGCAAATCTTTGCTCGTTCCCTTCCAGAAAGCAGCAGCCTTCCCAGCTTGGATGCCATCTCCCTGCCCAGCAGATGTGTATCAGAGCTGCGTGGGAGCTGCCTGACTTCAGAGCAAGCCAGCAGCCTGTGGAAAAGGCAAGCGCATGCGTGTCCTGGGCCTTAGGGACCTCAGCAAGAGCCACAGGTTGCCAAGCACTTTGTGAGCAGTTTCAGGTTCATGTGATCGGATTCCACGACACCCACAGACTCAGTGGAAAAAAACTGCAGATGCAAAAAATATTATTGTGTGGGCCTAATTACTGCAGAAAAGGAACAACTGCAGCTGAGGTGTAAACTGACTCTGTGCAAATATTTGATTTCCAAAAAAGACTAAAAATAAAAATCAGAGCAATATAGGATTTCTTTCTAAGTGTAAAGCAAGGAGCCATGCAAGGGGTTTACCTTGTTTTGCTACTAGTTTGCATTCTGATAATGCAGAACAGACTTAAGAATAAAAGTGCAAAAGATACCGTGCACCGTACTCACATGGCCATCCTGGGGCAAGTCCACGACACCTCATTCCAGATATGCGGGGACATCCTTCATCCACAGATGCACTTTTGCAGATAAGCACAATCCACTCCCCCCAAAGGGCCCAAAACTACAGACAGCACAAGATTTCAGACTGTGAGGGGAGAAACAGCCAATGCAAAAGAGCTGTTCTAGGCTATTTCTAGGCCCCACATAGCCCCAAGACCTGTTGTGGGGTTTTTTCTTCCATACCCAGCCCCTCAAAATTTAACCTGTTCATCACCAGGCAAAAAACATCGTTTCCAAATAACTCTGCCCCCACTACAGAGCAAGCTTTGATTTCTGTAGCTCTGTGGATTCTGAAATATAAAGAAAAAGTCAAATACTGTTTCTTGACAAAAGAAGGAAAACATTAAATGTAACATGAATTCACAACTTGTCTCTTCCCAATTGCTCAGTATAGTGAGCTCAGCACCATGAGCAACTCCTTCAGAAGTGAAAACTATTTCCAAGTACTGTTTTTTCTTCCATACAGTGACTCCAACAGACACAGAGCTGTTGACATGTTTCTTTTAGAAACTACGAAACAGGAAAGGTCTGTAGCTTCAAATTTTGAATTTGCCATTGCTAAATTTAAACCCATCAGCCTTGTACAGACTATTACATAAACCCAACTGCTTATCTCTCTGCACAATAGTTACTTTTCACCTAACCAGACTTAAAGCACATTTCTTGGCCCCACTTTCTGCTGCCAGCCTGAGAGGAAGCAAATACCCAAGAAGAGAGGATTAAAAGAGATACAGGAATACTTGAGAACAGAGAACAGCAGGCTACAGATTTGCTGCTTCTCTGTACCATATTATTACTTCAGTTTATTCTGAGATGGGTGAATCAGGCAAGGGACATTTGGTCACACAAGTGCACAGGCTCTATCTGGAAGCCAACTTTGTAACAACTGCAACTGTTGAGTACTGTTATAGACAGGTTTAAAGAAAGCTCCCACTTGCCTGCACGTTCTTCTCACAACTCAGAAGAGGCACTAGACAGAGATGCAAAGGCTCACAGCACCACAGATTTATTTACAGCAGACTACACACAGGCAGAGCAGCAGGCAACAGAAAATGAAAAACAAGGATGAAGTCCTTTCTTTATGGAATGGAATGGAAACTATCCCCTCATAAACAGGCAAGGAGATAGCTAAGGGAAAACAAAGAAGAGAATTTTAAAAATTCAGGTGATTTTTTTTTTTCTTTCTACATAGCTACTTTGGTGGCCCAATGAGTAACAGATTTAATACTCACTATGTAGCCTTGTCATAGACATGTTAGACCCTGTAACTGCTTCTAAATTCTTTCTCCCAGTATCAAAAGAATCAGCCATAGTCAGAATCCACCCAGCATCAGATTTATGTGCACTCAGATACACTGAAGTATTTTGATACAACTGGTATTTTGTGGAATCATACTTTTTTCCTTTACATTCATCTGTTAAACCTGTCTCCTGTACTCAAGGGAAGTATTACATTATAATACACTTGCAACCAACGTAGTAGAGGGGAGAGCATCATTGACCAAAGTCCATCCATTTATTTTACCTGCAGATTTATTGTAAAACCTGTGAAGCATTGAACAAATATGTCCACTAGATAGATGCAACATCAGGATCTCAATATTCCTTAAGCCAGGCCAAGCAAAAACTAAAATACATACAAACCCTAAGAAACTGGTGATAAACTCAGTTGTGGTGCAGTAGCTTAATTAAGCCATTGTAAAAAGACACATTTGTGGTTGATTTCTTGTTTTGTTTTGTTTGATTGTTTTGTTTTGTTTGCTTGTTTTGTTTTCACTCTCCCATGTGCATTATAGATGGATTGCAGGAAGTACAGAACTGAGTAGGTTGTGGTATGCCAAGACATAATGCCAGTGGGGAGCAGAAACACCTGATCCAAGTTATCAAAGGACAAAAGTCCACACTCCTGGTTGGTAAAAAAAAACAGCTGCTCCTTGAAAACAGGTACCTGTGTACTGGTGTCTGGCAAAGCTATCTTGAATCACAGCTCAGCAAATCTCTAGTGCACACGCCTGGCAGTGCTGAAATGACCTCTCATTTTTACTTCTGTCCAATATTATGCAATCTTTTTGCTACTGCAGTGATGAGGGCAGCTCCCTTTCCACTTCCGTCTTCAGAAAGCATGAAAGTCACATCACACTGAGGTGCCAGTTTCTTCACTGTTTCCTGCAGAACCCTAGAAAAACTGAAGGGAAAGGGAGAGAATAACAGAAGATTTTAGCAGCTACTTTCGGGTCTGAGATCTTTACATTTATCTATCAGCAAGGAACAATGACCTCAAACCAACATCTTCCACTGGTTCTCTACAGCATCTCTTTCTGTTTGTTTTTCCTCCTGTTCATGAGAGAGACAAGTTTCTGTATACAATCAGATTTTAATTTCTATTTCTCCACTTTAATTTTGTTCAGCATGATGCCAGACAACCCCCTTGCTTTTAAAGACCATAGAAGAGGCTCTCTTCTCCCAGCACAAAAAAAAGCTAATGCATTACTTGTAGGCCTTGCTCACAAAATACTGACCCAACTCCAAAAACTCAACACAGCTTTCCACCTGGGACGCCTGGATATTTCAGAAATCCCCCACAACATGGGAAAATAAATATTAGAAGAGTAAGTTGAATCAACACCCCACAGAAAAGAGCCTCCCAGTGGTAACTGGACTTGGCTTTGCAATTTTTGATCCTTTAGGTAGGCAAAGGAAATGACAGGATGCAGAGAAATATGTTAGATTTTTATCCTCTCTCTCATTTATCATCTTGGCAGAAAGCTGGTACAGCTCGCTATGTTTTCAAACTGCAAACAAGCCAACAGCAAAGGGAAGTGGTACCAAGGTACTCACTGTGGATGGAGCTTGTACAAGGTCCCATCTACTCCAACAGTGATTTGCAAGTGCTCCACACCTCGATTTTCTCTCTTCTTCTCTACAACAGCTGCCAGCCCTGCCCCGCAGAGCTGGGCAGCTCTTTTTGAAACAGCTCCACACACCTCTTTCACAATGATGCTGTCCTCACACGTGCTGTCCAGGCCAAGCTGCTGCAGAATTCGCCGGACTTGGAGGAGGGCAAGCCGGTCACTGCGCAGAGGGAAACACACACAACAGCAAGGCGTTAGGGGAAGCTTCAGCAGGCACACAAGTGAAAGTCTTTCAACTGAGCCTTTGCCATGATTCAAAGGAAATGCAACCACTTCTCCAACTGTAACACTCTCCAACTGGCCTAAGGCAGATGCCAGTCTGAATTCAGATTGAAAACTTGCTCCTGGCATGCCCTTTGCTATGTTAGACTGTATTTCCAGAAGGCACAACTAGCAGTTATTCAACTAACTCCCAGAGTCATGAGGAAGCCGAGCCAGATCAGCCACTTGTGTTATTTTTGATCTCGAGGCTGAGACGCTAACCTTCCAAGGTTTTCAACACTAGAAAGGGTTTCAAATAGAAGGAAAGAAGAAAACTGTAATTGACTTCTTGAAGGCTTTGAACAGCTCCACACACTTGCAGAAGACTACTTGCTAGAGGTCCCAGAAGACCTTAAGGATTTAAACCTTGTAAATCTAAGAACTTTACCTTTCAATCTGAGACAGGAATTTTGTTTCAAATATGCCTCTCTTCCTGAGTGATTCCAAAATCTGTCCTCTGAACAGCAGTCCTTGCTTGGTTAAGTCGATCAAAATTTGCCTTACTATTTCACCTAGGTACATTCCACTGGTCATTTTTTCATACCTGTTATGTAATAAAAGAAAAACGTGGTTTTAAAGAGATGGCATGTTAGCTCTGTTTAATGTGAGTGGTATGTTAACACCTTATCAACTCAAAAATGTATAAGCTCGCAGAGCAATAGCCATTGAACTCCATCTTTCAACCATCAAAAATCTGTTTTTAAATGTTTTAAATAAACACATTTACCTATGTTAAAAGGTAACAGAACTAGAAAAAATCCTTGCAATATTAAACAGAACATAGTGTTAAAGCCAGAGTCCACACTGAAGAGACAGTTCCCTGTTGCCCCCATGCATTCACCAGTGTGTCGTATGTAATCAATGCCATCTTCATCAAATTAAGAACATCTGAGTTTCATCTATCCTCTTGCACAAGTTGTATTTTACCCTCAAAAAACACTCCAAGAGGAGGAACGCAGCAAGAGCTGCATTGTTTGGTAACTGCCCTGAGGTGAAAACAGTGCTGTGGTAACAGAAACAACGTACGTCTTTGGTTTTTTTTCTGAATATCTGCATTATTTACCATGAATAAATGAAATGTAATATTAAAATTTCCTTTCTGATTATTCATTCACTAAGCACATTTTAAAAAGCAGCCAGTGTGTCTTCAAGACTGACTTTATCAGGCTCTTAGCATCAGGACCATCATGTTTACCTCTGTTTCCCTGGGTTTAGTGAGCCTTCATCTACTTCTTTATCATATTTTGTTCTGATGTTGTCAATGCAGCCGTTGTCACCAAATGCTCCCCATTCTGTATTAATGCACATTTTTCCTTCATTCCCTTCCACTATTTCTATGTTTTTCATGTCTTCCATGTAGCACACATTGCTGCCTGTTCCTAGGAGGAAAGAAGTGACAAGGCTTCAGCCACAAGAGTGAAGCAGCAGCTGAAACACATGAAAGATGATTGCAGCAATCATTTTAAAAGCTCTCTTCTCCATATCTGAAATTTCAAAGATGTCTCCGTATCTTACAGAAGCAAGTGCTAGCCAGTAATGTTAACAGTGCTGTAATTCATCACAACAGAATGTTACCAAGTAAAATGGGTCCTTCACAGAAAATTTGCAGCGCAGAGGAATGAAGACTCTCTGTTTCAGATCAGAAATCGATTTGGCAGTCGTTGGCAAGCACTGATCAGTCATTGCTGCCAGTCTGGTTGTAACGCACCACAAATCATCTTGCATGACAGCATGCAAACACTGTCAAGAACCTAGCAGCCAGTCAAGCAGCTGCCAAGTCCAAAATGATTTGGTGAACAGGGCCTCATCGCTTGCAACATGGGTTGCATTAACTAACATAAGGAGCAGTACTCCAAACAAAATGAGACAGCTACTGCACTTGGCCAGAAGAGTCTATTTTCCAACTGAGGCTTCAGGTCCTACATGCTTAGATGTATTTCTGGCTGAAAACTTGGAGCTACCTACTGAGGGAATCATCTAGAAAGCCCAAAAAGAATCCGCTCAGATTTTTAAAGATATTTGCTTGTTCCAAGGCCTATGACCTGGCTACACAGTAAGTATCAATACACTTGTCAAAACAAGGATTCATGCTCTGTCTGCTGTTCTCACATTCTTTTACCATGTACACTTGCTAGGCACCATCAGAGATATGGCCAAAAGTCCAACAGATTCAGGATCCTATCTGCTACAGGTGTTAATATGTCCTCTGTTGAATACCATACATTTCTGCCAAGAGCCCCGTGTGGGTAGTAATACCATATATCAAATTCAAATAAAAGACGTTGTCACACAAATTCCAAAATTGGGTGTGAAGCCTAGCACCTGTATACATGCCGCCTTTTTGCAACTGTCACTTCAATATCACTGTACCTGCGATAAGGCCAATCTCACAGTTTGGATCCTCATATCCACATGTCATCATTGTCCCAACAGTATCATTCACCACTGCTACAATGTCCAAGTCAAACTCCTAAAACACAAGTGACAGTCAGTAGGGGGGTCCTGGAGGAAGAGGAGGGGTGCATTAAACACACCAAAAAGAATAGCAGAAGAGAATAGCTCACATTTCTTCTCTTGATGGCCTCTCTCAGCATGTCAACAACATCTTCCCCCTCACAGTCTGTTGCCTTGAAACCTTTTGTCCATCCCACAAGTGTCCCCTGAAACAGAAGAGGAAGAAAATCCTAAGTGAAGACAGAGAGGACTGTAAGTTCCAAGCATCAGCCTTTTCTTGTCTCCACTCTTTCTTGTTTTGTTTGGGGTTTTTTTAACTAACATATTTCCCTGGACAGGTTACTGCGAGGGTCTAGTGCAGAGTGTGTGCACATGTATCTTTGTGACTCATCTGCTGATGGTAGCGACTCCAGGTTTACTCAGCTATTTATCAAGACACTGCCAACTCAGTGCCTTCTGACACTCTCATTTGGAAAACCTCATCTCATCTCCTCTGCACACAGCTATTGCATTATATGTAGGGGAAAAACCATAAAAAATACTTTTGCTGTGAATAATTAAACACCTAAAAAACATCAATGAACATCTACAGTTAACTTTTGGCCCATTTACTGAAGGACACTTGGTATGTTCCCACTACTCCAGGCAACACTAATTTGTTTCTTTTTGGACGCAACCTGGCCTAACAGAACTATTTGATTTGACTCTGGATTGCCTCCTCAAATAAGAAAAAAAAGAGGGCAACTGGGAGAAAAGGCTGCTCTTCAAAAAATCCTCAAGTTCTAGCAACACTAAAAGACCAAACACAGAAGGCAACATACTATGGGACACTGACACGTGTGTCACTCATTTTACCACCACTGCTGTGGAATTTGTTTCCTCATCTTCTGTCAAGAACTAAATACTATGCTGTAGCTTTGGAAGGCATATTGAGTGATCTCCCCACAAACAACCAAGTCCTATTGCTATACTGCCAACTGTGATCTGGAAATTGAGACAGAGCAAACTAGCTTCTAAACTTAGAAGCTATTTTGAAACCCCCCAGGGCAAAAAAACATTCAATGAAATAGCAGTCTCTCATTTCCCCAATATCCTACATATTTGTCTAGAAATAAGCAGTACAACCTTCCCTGCCCTCTGTGGAAATGCATCAAAATAATCTCTTATATCAGATCTGGAAAGATGAAGATATGATATCTGTCAAAAAGCCAACCCTTCCAAGCTGAACAAGCAAGTTCTGCCCACTGACACTCAACAAGAAGAAACTACTGTAGTGCAGACTTTATACAGTCAGACCTGTGCAGCACAGTTAGGAAAACACCCTGGGATTGTAGCTGATCAAGTAAAAGGAGACATTTGTTATCACTTGCCATTGCAGAGTTAAGGCAGCATAAGAGATTCCTGGGCTATTACAAATATGTAGTCATTTTGCTGTCATAAGGACTTAAATCTTTATAGAATAAAAGCAAGTAACATCCACCTCTTATCAGATACAAGAGACGAAATTTCTACCTCTCATATCCATGTAGAATAACTTGCTCACGAAACACAACTAACTTGCACAGTAGAGTAATAAAATTCCTGTAAAACAGGTGAAATATTCTCTCCAAAGTCTAATTTGCACACATCTATCTATCTATCTATCTATCTATCTATCTATCTATCTATCTTTTCAACCTTGGGAAGTCCTACTTGAAAGAAAACATTTAGAAGAATACCTTTTTGCTTGCAATCTCCAAACCAGCAAACCACCTTCACCCAAAATGATGTCATTTATCAAGCAGATGCACAGTTGCCATTTGAACCATTTGACGTATTCTGTGTTGCAGTTCTTACCTTGTCAATGCTGGCTTGCCTACATGGGAAGGAGAAGGTGAAGCCCAGAGGCAGTCGAGCACCTTTAATCCCCATATACTCCAGAAAGTCTGCTATGCACTGGACAATGTGGTCAAAGAGCTGGAAGGAAATAAAACGCATATAAATGTAACAGTAATGCCACGCAATGGGCCTTGACTGGATCAGTTAAACATTCATTAGAGGTTACCTCTTCCCCCGTCCCTTGCATGATCTCCAAAGGAATGGCAAAGATTTTGTTATACATTTGCACTGATCTTCTTCTCCCACTTCTGATTTTGACCAGAAGAACCCTGAAATTTGTCCCACCAAGATCAAGGGCAAGGAACTTTCCTTTCTCTGCAAGAGAAGAAAGGTATTTCATTTTGGTGTTTCTCATCACACGTTTGCCAGTCAGCACAGCATACTCTGCCACATACCCCCAAGAATGATAGCACACTGCTTCCTATGGCATTTATCCTGTTGATCTGCTCACATGGGGCTAAAGGGCCAGCCAGATAACATTGCCGGAAGCACCAGTTTGCCAATATGTATCACCGTGGCGTTTGCCAGAATAATTGGCATATTCTTCCCAGAAAACAGACAAGCAAATTTCCTGAACCACCTCCAGGTGATCAGGAAGTGACTTCACCTGTTCCATCTGGTGTCCCACAGACATATGTGGGTAACATCTTCACTGTGGCACTAGCTTGTGTCTCTCGCTTTAGCCCATATTCCAGCTCAGTCCTCATTTTCTTCTTAACTTCTCTGAGGGTCTCCAGGGACAGCAGAAATGGTGCAAGAGTGGCATCGATTTGCTTGCGCTGAGCGGCCAGCCTGTACGCCACCGCTGTGACCATGGCAGCCCCCTTCCCACTGCCGCTCACAGAAAGGAGGAACCGAACATCACAGTTTGGGACCAGTCTTCTCACTACCTTGTGCAGGCGTTTGGCGTATCTACAGGAACAGAGTTTCTTTAGACTCTCAGAAGCACTTCATGCATGGTTTACTTCACATCACACACATTTCCAATACTTGCACACAGCCAACACAAGTGCTGAAGCACAGTCGAGAGGAGCACAAGGTCAGAGACAGGTCTGGGAAATGGGTACAATGATGCTGATTTCTGGCTATTCTGCAGAACCTGTACACTTACAGGAATGTGAAGATACCTCTGAACAAGCAACAGTGCCAAGGGAGAGCGACACTGGAGAAAAGCCAGGCAACAGTAGAGAGGCAGAAGCACAGAGAGTGAGTCTCCGTCTGGAATCAGACTTCCATCCAGTTTGGGAGAAATGTTTGGGAAAGTTTCCAGTTGGAGAAAGCATAGGTTCAAAAATAGGGCAGGGGGGAGAAAGAAGAGAAATAAAAAACCCAGTGAACTGCAAGTGCCCTGGAGGCCCAGGATTCACCTTGAGGAATCAAATGCTCTTCCCCAGACACTATTATCCCATGTGTCATGTTGGTCCCACCCCACCCTCAGGTTCTAAAGTTCCTGAGACACCTTTGCAATAACCAAGCCAGTCTGATCCTTCGCACTCCACCAGATATCACCCCAACCCTGCAGCAAAACCAGCAGTTTTCTGAAAAGCCACATGCAATACGCAAGATGGAGACTCTTTGCAACATCAACATGTGGCAAACAATTACCAAATGCTCTTTAGTTACTTACTGGGGATGGGTTTTATAGAGTCCCCCATCAATTCCAACAGTGGTTCGCATCCTTAATAATTTCTTATTCTCTCTCAGTCGGTTCAGTATGCCTGCTAAGGCAGCAGCACAAAGGTTGGCCGAGCGAAAGGAAACGATGGTGCAGACGTGCTGAACAGCAATGCAGTCTTCTTCAGAGGGAATCAAGTTCAGCTCCGTAAGGATCTCTTTTGTGTTGTTCAGACCTTCCTTATATCTACAGCAAAACAAAAGAATACATCATCTAACACAGGGATATTAAGGCAACACATAAATCATTATCTGCATGTTGGCCTAAGAAGAAACGAGAGAAGACCAGGGCACAACCCATCAGGCAGCACCATAATTGGTTCCCATAAACCAGTAATGCCTTTCCTGCACTTTTCCCAAAAGTACCTGGGGGAGATACCAGACTTCTAATTAGTCCATAGAAGGAGAGCACAGGAACAGACGTACAGCTTCACTCAATACAACAAAGAAAATTATTCCTGGAGTAACGAGACCAGAATTCACCTTTGAAACACCAGAATCTGTCAGTTTTCCATGTATTCATCCATTACCTGATCCAGAGTCTGTACTACAACTCCACAACCCCAGTATTCCCACACCACAGAAGCTGAAAACGGTTACAATCATCCCATGCACTCAGGTCTCCAACGAGGTTATTTAATCAACCTGCATCTGTGATGGTTAACAATACTCTCGCTGCTGTGGTACTTTGCTAAAACTTTACCTTCCACCAACTCCTACATACAGAAAGATCAACCTTTCTCCTAGGCAAAATCAAAATCAAGTTGAGCAGTTCAGGATTGTTCCCACTACTCACATATTATAATTACACATTCATTATCATTATTGTGCTTGTGAAAGACTAACAGCCACTCTCAAACAGCACATTGCAGGTTCTTACTTTTCCATTGCAGACACATGTTTCATTTCAATCTTGCCCTTAGTAAGCAGAGCTGTTGATGCCTTCCCATTGAAGAGTAGACCTTCCTTTGTCATTTTTAGGAGAATGAGTCTTACAAGTTCCCCCAAATACAGGCTGCTGATCATCTTCTCAAACCTGAAATGAGACACAGGAAGGCTTACAGGTGTTCACCAGCTACCCAGAGCTATGAAAAGTTCAAATACGAGCATCTTACGTTCTAATGCAGATTAGTCACATTTAAGCATGTATAGAAGGGGTTTGGGAGCTAGGTTGTAGATGGAATGCTATCCAGAGGTCCTGGGACTCAGCAACAGCCCCTCAAGATAAATGAGTGATAAAACAGAATTTTCAAAAAACTTGCCAGCAGCTCAGCCAGCAGAAGCAGTTTTGATGAGCCAGGCTTTAAATAAGCCCTTTGTTTACCTTCCTTCTCTCTCTCCTTACCCCTCCACAGCATCATACCAGAGCAACCACCTATTTTTAACAACACATCAGCAACTGCAGCAGCAATCCCTTGGCCTGTGAGGCAAGGAGATGTGAAAGGTACCCACCCTTCCCATAAGGGAAAGGTCTGAATAGGACAGGACCAGGATCAAGTCAGCTCAGCTTCGCTTAACTGGATTCCTGTTCCAAAGGGGTTTCTGGCATACGCTGGAAACGCAGTCAATTAATTCAGACTGCTGAAGCAAATCAGCCAGGAAATCACTTACAATTGTTTTCCAGGATTGAGAGATCCCAGATCAAGCTCGCGATCAAACTCTGTGCGGAGGTCGTCCAAAGCACCGTCATCTCCAAAGGCACCCCACTCTGTGTTAATGCACATCCTCCCTTCATCACCTTCCACCAGATCGATGTGCCTCATTTCCTCCATGTAGCATGCATTGGTGCCAGTCCCTGTGCGTGGTCAAGACAGTGCAGTAAATTACCTGTTTGTTCCAGGTTTGTTTTTTGTTTGGTTTAAGTCCACATGTTTGGGAATAAGTCAGTATATTGTCTTTGGAAGAAAATATAAATACATAACCCTGTGGTACAGGATATTAATATCAAGCCACCTGCAGTTGTTAAATAATCATTTCAGAGTGAGTGAGAAAAATTTTGAAATTATTCTAAGTCTTGACTTGTTTAAAATCATTTTTTCTTTTTCAAATTTATGTCTATGTGCCTTAAAAAAGCCACCACAGTGCATAAAGAGGAGACATTGTGGAAAGTGTAGCTGATACTAACTACCAGACGTGAGAGGAATTCAGCTTTCTCTGGACAGACAGATAGTAATTTTCTCTACAGTCAGCAGAAAATTTTAGTATGCTGGTCACAACTGAACCCAGACAAAATGGGGACTGTGGTATTCGATGGCAATGTGATCAGCATAAAAACAGCTGCTTTACAGAAGGCAGCCAGGCTTGAAAATCTGACCATTGTTTTTTTCATTTTCTTCCTGCTCTTTCCTGTACTGGGACACTCTCTTCTACTCCAGATTTGTTAGGATTAAAAATGAGGGGGAATAAAACCTGCTTAGTGAACAGAAAAAATTACCAATTATGAGTCCAACTTCACAACGCTGGTCATCATATCCACAAGTCATCATGGTTCCCACAGTGTCATTGACCAGTGCCAAAACATCAACATCTATGTCCTAATAGCATAAAGATGGGCGATTAACAGAAAAAAAGTGCTTGGAAAGCATCCTGTGTGTTAAAGCGACATCATGCAGACATACTCCCCTGGTCATACTTTGAAGGCCTAGTTCAGGAAAGCTCTTCAGCTGAAAGACACACGATTTCCCTTTGTAACACTATTCCCCCCACAACCCTGCAAAGCAACATCTCTGAATTTTCAAGTGCTTGGCCAGCGAGGATCTTTGCTCGCAGGACTTGTTTTTTCCCCCAATCCATTCTCATTTGTCAGACAAGCAACATGCTGTTGGTTTGAATTTAGTGATATGCTAACACCCATGTAACTGTCTTTATGGGCTGCATGACACGATAACGTCCAACTGCCAGAGCAGACGCCACCAAATGGGACAGAAAATAAACATGCATAAATGCAGCTATTCAACACAAGGCCACACGCCAATATCACACTCAAGTAAAAAGTCTTTCCATCAAAGCTATGCAATTTTCCTTTCACACTGAGGTAACTTGATAAAGTAAAACCAAAGTTATCAGTTATCAAAGGATTCTTGTAACTCAGATGCCAACACTAGCGGGGCTGGACTTCACCCAGGAAGTTTCAGATGCTTTGTTCCTGCTAACTACAGCAAGACCAATGCAGAGAAAGAAGTGAACCAAAACCAAGGCTGGATTTTTACTGTGCAAGAAACCAGTAGAATAACTTCCTGTTTACTACAAAGTTGCCAAACTTTGGAAAGATGCTTTGTATTTCCTAGGTGGTGTTACCAATAGCACTGAACATGAAAAACAAGGTTTTCCAAAATATTAAAACATAATGTTATTCAAAGTTAGATACCAGTTCAAGGACAGATTTAATAACGTCTTACAGCTGACCTTAATAATTACAATCAACCACTCATTCACAGATTGAAGTGGATGGGCAAGCCCTGGTAGAGTTAGGCGTGCCGATCCCAGATGATAGCTTCCCCTTCCCAACCTTCATCTCACAAGCCAGGCTGCAAAACACAGCGTGCATCCGCATCTGATCAAATAGCTCACAACGGATTCCCTTGAGCTCAGACAGACAGCGGGGCCATGCTGGTCCACGGTCACAGTCAGACCCATTTACAGTGCGCAGCTGCCATCACTGTTAGACTAACCTGGGGCAGCCCGAGTCCCCTTCCAGGGCTTCAGCTCCAAGGGACATCCAAGACAGATCTACTAGCTATACAGCCACACTGGACATCTGTTCCTGGCTGACCTTGAAGGATGTCTGACAACTCCCAAAGCAACCCACACACCATGAGCTGATCTCCCAAGGAGGAAAATCTGGAGCCACTCAGGTTCGCCTCCTGCAGGTATGAAACTTGCCTTATGCTTATGGAGGGCCTTGCGCAGAGAGCTGACCACATCTGTGTCCTGAACTCCTCGGACCTTGAAGTGTTTCGTCCAGGCAAGAAGAACACCCTGCGAGGTAACAGTCAAGTGACCCAAAAGCTCCAATTTTAGCATACAAACCTGCCACAAAGACAGCCAAGACCAAAGTCTATGGAGAAGCCCACTATGTCTCTCCACAAATTAAAATGCAGGTCAAAACAAGTGAGAGTAGAACATCTCACCTTGGGGTGCCTGTCAGTACAAACACAACTGAACAGGTACAGCAATAAAGTCCCAATCCTGCAAATGCTTCTCCCCGTGCTTTGTTTTAACCATGTGCAGCTTTACTGATGCTCATCACAAACTAATAGCATTAAGCACAAACCATCTGTAGGACTGGGACCCAAAGTGCAAATTCATAGAAATAACAGAGAGACTAGAATAAAAGACCACAAAGTAATTGCAACCAGCCCTTCGCTTTCCTATGAGGCCTCTCAAACAGCCCAGCTACGGCTCTTTCCTATTTAGCATCAACAGTAAAAAAGAAACTGAATGAGAATGATTAAAAAAAAGAAACTTCAGCACACAAAAGTATGTTTTACAGTCTAATAGTCTTCACACAAGGGCACACAGTTACTGTGCAATTGAGTACTATCAAAGCTTAAGGATCATGTTACCTTGAGATCAGAAATGAGGGTCTGAATGGTAGTCAAGTCTAGTTAAATGCTAATGGTCATCCATGCCTTCTTCAGAGAGCGATGTCAACATGACCCCACAAAAAGGCCACAGGGTAACACTCCCATGCAATAGCTTCTCCGGGGTCTGCAAGGAGCTAGGCTTGTCAATAATATTTCTTTTTGCATCTTACCTCTTCCAATTTGGCCTGTTTGCATGGAAAAGAAAACGTAAAGCCAAGAGGTAACTTCTTATGCTTCAGGTTTTTGGTCTCCATGAAGTCTAACAGACAGTCAGCAACATAGTCAAAGAGCTGCACAAGAAAGGAGAGGACAGTCAGGCTGTGTCCGGCAGGCATGCACCCAAGCAGAGCACCACTACAGAAGACCCTGCATGCCCTACCTCGGCTCCATTCCCCTGTATGACCTCCTTGGGTGTGGGGTAAAACTTGCTCTCCAGCTGGCTGCTCTGCTTCCCATCATCGAACACCTTCACCTGGTGGGCACGAAACTGGGAGCCACCCAGGTCAACAGCAAGGAAGTCACCCTTCTCTGCAACACAAGTGGGCAACTGTCACCAGTAATGGCTGAGAAGCATGGCCCAGATGCCATGCTGAAGGCCACAGCCCAGGGCCCCTCCCCCACCACGGCCACAGGCTCTCCTGCCCTGTCAAGGCAGGTCCTTATCCCATGGGCCTGGGAGCATCACCAGGAACGCTAAGATCTGGCAACCCTAAGCAAGGGTTATCAGGTCCTTCCTGTTAGCTTGAAATGTGGGGAAATGGGAGTTTGAGAGCATTACCTACATCCAGTAAAGGATGTAGGATTTGCAGTCACATGTTAAGACTTGGCCCCACTGCAGAAGTCAACCTCCAAGTGGGGCAAGACTAATTTTCCACCCAAAGTCAAGCAACACAATCATTTCCAAATGCCTTTAGGTGTTTCTGCACAAGTACCATCCTGTTTCTCAGTCAGCAGCTCTTAACTCAAACACATTCTTCTCTAGCAGGAGACCTCAGATGGAAGGACAATTTGGCCTGACTCTACGATAGCACAATTATCTATCCCGTGCCCAGAGGAAGGCCTTTCCCTAAAGGAAAATGCAGTGGTATGTGCATAGCCTTGCATGATCTTTGTTCCACAGTCCTGACTAAATTTTATCACATCTGGCCCCGAAAGGGAAGGAAACAGAAAGTTCTACCTGTTAACACCATGGTTAGATATCACAAAGGTGAGGAGGCAAACTGGGTCACTCAGTAAACTGTGACATTAGTCAGACCATTAATACCTAAATGATTTGATGCTCCATGTGGGTCATTTCAGGTAGCAACACCGAGGGCACTGAAAAATCTGAAAGTTCATTGCTATGGCAAACGGGAAAATCCTGCCACATATGAGGTGTTTAAACCTGCTGGAAGTGTGGTCTGGAAGTAAGACAACCAGTAAGGATTTTGCAAGAGAGCAAAAATAGAAAAATCAATGTGATGTTTAAAATAGTCAGTGTGTCAGTAAGACACAGCCCAGCTTGACTCTGCAGCATGTCCTTGACACAGCAGAAAGGTCACACAGGCCAAGAGAGCGTTGTCCAAAGTCGGCCTTCAGGAACATGAAGTCTTGCAACAGTGATGACATTATATGCAGTTTTCCAAGTCTCCTGACCTCAGGAGCTCCCTGCTATCTCAGGGCAGGGTCAGTGCCACATGAGACCTCAGGACCAGGGATAGTCACTGAGACAGCAAGGATTAAGCTAGAATTTCTTTTTCTTTGATGAAGGAAGTAGCAAAAGGAAGAGTGCCCAGGTACAGCCAGACAGTGAGGCGATTATACATAATGTCTCTCAGACATCCCTCATATCAAGAAACTAGCCTCCAAATGTTCCCTGTGTGCCACTAAAGCCATTATTTCTCATTTGACTGTAGGAAATTACCTTCAGAAGGAATACAGTCCTGTGGAAATGAGGTACAAAGCAAACATTTAAGTTTTCTGCACAAACACACTAAGTCCTAGGTCCTAAGACCTAGGCTAGACACAGTGTCCTGTACAAATTCATGGACTTGGATAAACCTAGGAAAAACATGCTTTCCTGTCAACCTGCACTGCCAGGAGCCAGCTGAGCCAGGAGTGTTATTCTGAATGCCCATATTTCTCCAAACAAGACAGGCTTTTAGACACTGCCTCACCTCATCTCCTCCCAGAGGACACCACTTTCTCCCTCTCTAAGTCTCAGGGGCAACTGGAAACAAGGATACAGCTACAGGAGAGCTGGCTGTTTCCTGGTAGACCCCATGCAGAAGCAGATTTCCTCAGTGCAGAAGGCAAGGAAGGCCAGGAGGGGATCACTTTTGGAGGCAACAGAGAAAGCAGTGCAGAATTTGCTCTCAGAAGTTGAGAGAGGAACATAGCTCAAAGAATGCCACGTTGCTGCCACTTTGCAATCTGAGGGATCTCACTGCAGCACCCTGCCTTCCCCGCAGCTCCACGAATGCCAGGGCCACAGCAGTGCCCACATCAGCAGTGCCCACATCTCCACACCTGCAGCACAGTGCACTGCAGGGTCTGAGCTGTAGAGGCTGCCCTTGCCGTGTCCAGCCATAGCTCCTGCAGCGAGGCCTGCACTAGGTACAGCCACATTTGCAGGCAAAAGAGGCTGTTTTCTGAGCACTTACTAGGTCCATTCCTCAAACGAGCAGCACTAGATCAAAATCTACCTGGTGCAGGGAAGAAAATCCTCGTCAAGCACTCCCCCAAGCTGCTGTCTCCTCAACACACCCCTGCTTTCTCAACACAAGATAGGCTGTCACCCTGTCCTGGTTTCAGCCACTGGCTACCCCGTGCCTTTGCCTATCACTGAGTATTGGCAGCAACCCATCATCTTCCTAAACCACGGCTGGGATGGAGCAGGGGGAACTCACCTGAGCCATCGGGAAGTGAGCGCACAAATGACGGCAGCATTTTTACTGTTGCCGTGGGGTTTGTGTCTCTCCCCAGGCCCTTCACCATCTCGGCCTGGAAGCGGGCCATCACATCCAGCAAGACATCATCAGAGAGGCGCATGTGATACAGGTACCTGTCAACCTGGAAAGATGAAAGGCGTTACTTGGGAGGCATGCAAGCTCCTCCGCACTCAGCAGCTGCCTGGGACGAGCACTGCTTTCACACTGAAGAAGGACTCTCCTATGTACACGGGGGGGGCTTCCTTTAACTCTGCAAGCAAAGAAAATGCAGGAACTCCCTAGCCACTTGCACTAGTTTTCTAACCAAAAAGGGGCGTGGTCTGGCATGAAGGATCTGAAAATCCTGAACTCCAGCTCTAGCAGCACCCTTGCATTATGCTGGACAAGTATTATTATGCTCATTCCCACCTGCTAGATGGGCATAAGGCTAAACAGATCCTAAGGAGACAAAATAATTCCTTTCACATATGTAACAAATTGAAGGTGAGCATACCACCTACGCAAACCCCACCTTTCTGATTCTAAAACTTCATGTCATTTTTGACCTCAGCACCTAAATTCTCATGATCATCAGTGCAAGCAAGCTCCAGAACATCATCAGAACATCTACTCTTACAAAAACTTTGTTTTAAAAATGTTTAATGCAGCCTTGGTGAGTTACTGTCAAAAACTTAGTCATCTTCTCCGATGGCTCAGTAACTTGCGAATATACATAAGTTCATGAGACTTGCTTGAGACCCTGACAAGCTGTTTTTACACCATCCTCTCCTCCAATACATGTAATGAACTAGAACTGCAAAGCATCTTGACCTGGTGAGAATGTGACCTCTTTGAGTCAGGTCCAGAAAATGCCATCAGTACCCAAGCGTGTCAGCCACAACCTGAAAACATCTATTCAGCTACTGCTTCACTCCACAGACAATTAACTTTGTTGGCATGCCAGGCTGAAGCTTAAAGCCTTTTTCTCACTCCAACTCTACCCTTCATTCTCTTGTGATTCTAGAATTACACCTAAAACATATTTTTGTGTGCAATCAATACCCTTTCTTAAGGGTCTGTAACTTGCAGCACACATCGAAATAAAAGCCAGTTGAATTTAAAGGGAATCAAAAACATCTAAGAACTAGCAGACACTCATTCAGATAAACGGGTAGAGAAGCTAATCAGTGTTTCTGTACAGCTTCATTAGGGAAAAACTTATGGTTTTCCTCTTCAGGACCACACACTGCTTGGACTGACATTTGCCTGCAGGGCTGGATACACTGCTGTAGGTAAGGTGGCCTAGAAACTACATAGCTGGGTACAACAAAGGATTAACACAGCAACATAAGAATCTGTCAACATCCAAATGTTTTTCCACTGGGGAGTCAGACTTCGGTGCTGTATGAACAAACACGATGCAGGCATAATAATTCTGTGCTCCACACAGCTGGATGTTCCCTGAAAGGTAATCTATGTTGACATCCTACTCCCCACAACGTTAAGACGCAGGGCCAGAGGGCAGTAGGTAAGGCAGAGGTGGGACAGCTTCTGATGCTTTGCTAGTGGTGACTAGCAAGACGCTCTTGCACCACAGGCTACAGTATTAAGCTGCTTTATCTGTTCAGAGCATTTAATCGGTCTCATTTACATATGGAGGTCTAGAGGGTTGTGGGAGAACATGCACAAAACAAGTTCCACCAGCAATAAGGTAGGATTTAAAAAGTAGCATTGTTTAAACCAGGGGTCCTCAAACTTTTTAAACAGAGGGCCAGTGCGCAGATTAAGTGGCAGGCAGTCATCTGCGGCTGCTTGGTTTCCCAACCCAAACCCCGGCAGGGGTGTGTGTCGGGGGGGTGTCTGTAAATACCAGGGGGGCGGATTGAGGACCTTGGGGGGCCGTATCTGGCCCACGGGACATAGTTTGAGGACCCCTAGTTTAAACAGAGGAGAATGCAGGATGTAGATAAATTGTCCTCTTCTTCAATTTGGACTGGCCACCTGTATTAGTGAGGCACAAACCAATTACCTATTCACATTCCCATTTTAAACTGATGTTCAGCAATGACCTACCTGAAAGAGCCAGGACCCTGAAAGTAACTCCAGCACTTGTCTAACAGCAAAACATATACACACAGAAGAGAAAGTCTTAAACTACAAACATGCAATTAGCAAGGAGCAGCAGCTACCTTTGGATACAGGTGTGCCTTGAAAAGGCCATTATTTAGATCTTTCTTTATAGCCCTCATTTGCACAAGCACTTGATTTCTTCCAAGGCCTTTCTGAGTCCCCATCACTGTGTAGGATCCACCACCCCAAGCACCAGCACTGCTTTTTTTTCATTTTTGTTAATTTTTTTTTAATTAAAATTAAAAAAATAATAAAAAAGACTGGAAACATACCACACTCATGCACTCTCATACAGACCCAGATAACCTTGTTCCAGAAGTCCCTGGAGAAAAAAAAACCTAAACAGTAATAAAAGTGATCATGCCTGTCTGCAGAGAACACGCACTTAGCTCCCTGTTCCCCACAGAAATTGCATTCCCACCCTGTTCACCTAAAAACACCAGAGGACAAAATCCTCTCCGAGGAACCAGGTAAGTCAGAGCCCAGGAGAGCCTGCTGACTCTCTAGCCTGATTTACAACCAGAGCAAGGGCCTGTTCACATACCATTTGCTTGTAAATACAGGAATGGCCAGGCTGTGCAACACAAACTCTTGTCTCGCTGCCTCCCTCCCACCGCGCAAGGACAGTCCTTGTTTTTAAGCAGCTTGCCTCAATTATGGAAGCAGCATTGTCTTCATGGCAGGAAGGCTCTTGTTATTGCCAACAGAGAGCAAATAAGCCTGGGGAGGAAGAGGTGGGAAGGCATTCCTTCTTACTAATTAGGGAGAAATCAACCCTGCTCCATAGAACCTACCCTGGGCTTCTTAAAAGAGAATTCTAAAGAGCATGTGGTTCCTTGCTTCAGGCAGGGCTAGTCAGTATCTAGCAGAGAAATTTGATTTTTTAAATAGCTTTGCCAGAATACCTCTGCCCCTTCCCCTCCACTGTCCTCACTTCAGGGAAGTCCTCCCTCAACTACACTCTGGATGCTTCTCTGAAGAGCCCACTCCACCCAAGCACTGCTCCACAAGGTCTCCCCCTTTCTCAGTAAAAAGTAAGAAGAAATACTGCTGTCTAAATGAAAGATCTTAGGTCAGATCCCCACTCAAGAAAAGGGCATTGGGGGCCCCTTCTGATCATATTAAACCCTGGGGATAAAAGGGCTATAACTGAGGGACAGTCACAGACATCTGACTATTCAGATACCAGGACCTCTCCTGCAACACTTCTTTTCAAGGCAGAATTAGTGGAAGAAGCCCCTCAAAGAACAAGTCACTCCATGTCTAAGCAAGGGCCCAGAGAAGACAACCCAGCATTGCTCACTTTGTTGATGAGAGCTCAGTGGTGCAGGTGGATCTACCCAACCAGGACCTTGGATCTCCCACACTGCCATGCATCTGCAGACAGCCCTACCTCCAACTGGCTGGAAAACCAACAGGACAGAGCCTGGCAGCGATGGGCACCAGAAAGCACTCAAGAGAACACCAAGAGACACTAAGAGAACAAACGACCTGCTGGGGACACGTCTAGAAACCAAGAAGCTTACATGTCTGACCCAAGATGCTTACAGATCCCACATGATCTTTTGACTGAAAGCCAAAAACCCATTACAGCATGGCCATGAAAGTAGATCAGGGAAGAGCAACCATTAGGCAGCTCACTACCAGTACCGACAGCTTCAGATCTGGGCCACCTTGAGCTTTTCCTACTGTAATTAAAGGTCATGCCTACAAATATCAGAGTGATCAGCCAGATCTGAACAACCAGAGAGGAGGCATAGGCACTTCTCCCACACCAACACAAGTTGGAACTGCCTCTTGAGTCCCAGAAGACCTGGCCCAAAGACCCCAAGAGTCTTCTGTACTCCTGCTACAACATGAGTGACTCTGATTCCTACTCAGCTTTAGAAACTCCATTCTTCACACTACACTCGCAAAGCAATTCAGCAAGAGGTTCCTTTCTGCCCTCTGGACTACACCACATCATTTCAGATAAAGTTTAAACACTTCTTCCCTACTGAAGATCATCTGCTCCATTACTGGAAGAGGACTTATAACTGCAGGGAAAAGCACTAATCAGACATATTTTCACATTCATCAGATGGTTTAGGGTCCAAATACTTCTTACCCCATTCGGCTGTATGACTTCAGTAGATAAAGCCATTATCTAGTTTGCATTATGTACTGCAGACCCCACAGTGCCTGAGTAATACAGTTCTCAAAATAGAAATCAGCTAAGGCTGCATCTTACCTTTTTTATTTGATCTTCTTTTAGCTTTGTGAAATGGAAAGCTAGCAAGTGGACAGCAAACATTTTCTTGAAGCAGATGGATGAGTCAGTAGTGACAGAGCTGCTGTGAATAACTCCAAAGCGACAGGTCTTTTACTCACGAAGCTGGAGCTAGAGAAACTTCAGCTGAAGCATTTCCCCCAGGGTGATATAGTGGAGTTCCTGGGAAATTGAGTCCAGAAATAAATCCATCCAGTGTGATCAGTTCAACGATTAAATTTCTGTCTCTTTGTATCACCCCCCTCCATCAACCCAAAGTCCCTCCCTCCCCAGCTACACACTTCATTGTGCCAGAGCAGGCACCTGGAGAGCTGCCAAGCTGAAGGGGAGAAAAATCGATTTTGTAACTGCCCCACTTGGGAATTGTTACCACTCCGCAATGTAGTTGCTATGCAGCCTGCCCTGCTTTGCCCCGCTTCATTCCTGGGGGGCTGACCAGCTCCCACCAGCACAGAGTGCAACAAAGTGCTGCAGGGTGTCTGGAAAGTTAAGATAGGAGGTTTCTTCCCTCTGCTCAGCACTCCCACTTGCAAGACGAGCTCTTCTGCATGAATTAACTCCACTCTAGTACTACACAGTGTACCCTTATCTGCGGCTTTTTTCCAATTAAGCTTCAACCGTGCAAAGCAGCAAAGAGACACGCAGACCCCTGCCCCCAGCTCAAACACCTCTTGCACAATTTCCAGCAGAGAGGTTTTGTACAGATTATTCTTCCTTCACCTCCCGTGAAGACAAAGTTTCGGACCAGTGCAGATCCTCGGTATTGCAAAACCTGGGGAGGGGACAGATTTACCTGGCAGCCAACAGTACTGACATCTGACTGCCTCGATAAACACTCTTAACAGGCAGCAGAGTGCCTACAGCAGGAGCAGCTTCCTTACACCATCACAGCCGAATTTGACACAGCCTTGTAATTACTACTCTCCAAAGTTCATTCTGAATACACAAGTGTTTCCAGGATTTTGTTACTGTATCAAGCAATATGGACTATGAAAACATCATCAGAAGGAAACCGGGTGAAACCAAGGAGAGAAACAAAAAAGAAAAGAAAAAAAAAAAAAGGCATTCTCATAGGGTAATTAAGAGACTCACTCTCAAACCACACCGACACTTGGTGTGTTTCCCCCATCACTGTTCAGTATTTCAGCTGGCACTGAGTGTACATGCTTACTACACTGGCAGACAATTGCCACCCAAAATTTTGCATAACAGGATTACAATTAAAAATTAGTTTGATAAATTAGAAAAACAGCCTCAGGGCGGGGGGGGGGGGAGGGAGATGGGAAACAG
>JAVJGJ010000062.1:34918258-34935134 GCA_035590215.1 Microhierax caerulescens
ATAGGAGGAAGCACAAAGAACTGTTGAGCAGAAGTAGAAAATTGTCTACACCAGGGGTCCTCAAACTATGGCCCATGGGCCGGATACAGCCCCCCAGGGTCCTCAATCCAGCCCCCTGGTATTTACAGACACACACCCCGCCGGGGGCTGCGGGGGGAAACTAAGCAGCTGCAGATGACTGCCTGCCACTTAATCTGCGCACCGGTCCCCTGTTTAAAAAGTTTGAGGACCCCTGGCCTACACAGATCCAGAGCAGGTCAGAAGCTGCCTGTTAGCAGAAAAGGATCTCAGGCTGTATCAATTCATAGCCTGAAGCGGACCCAACTATCACATACTATTGTAAAAAAAGTACAGTTGATCATCATGCTGGGCTGCATGAACAGGAGTATAATCCACAGACACAAAACACCACTCAACTCTATACTCAGCACCAGTCTCAGTAGAGGACTCTGCCCATTCCTGGCAGCTACAGCACACCACAAAGGCACTGATCAGGAGACAGCTCTGTTGAACATCAGGAGCAGTCACAGGTTACATTTTTTCAGCCTGTGATCACCAGGAAAGACTGAAAGAGCTGAGGGAGGGGAACTCCCTCTGCAGAGACACATTATAGAGAACCTCTGCTAAGGAAAGGTTGAGGTCTTTTTCTGCCCTACCCCCCTGCCCCAACCCTGCACCAAGGATGAGCTCTGGATGCTGGGAGATCCTGCCAGCTCTATTTATTTCCACTATTCTAGAACAACAGCAAAGCAGACAGAGTGGCTGAACAGTCCATAAATAGGGCTTGTTCTAAAATTAGGCCTTTGATCTTCAAGAGAAAGGGAGAAAAGAAAGAAGAAAAAAAGCCACACTACCAGCCAGAAAGCACGGTTCACTTGTCCTGTATTCATCTTTTAATAACTGCTGGCTCGTTAAGTCAGACACTGACTCCCAGAGGGACTGTCTCTTTCCTCATTGTTTACCCATGCCATCCGAGTCACAACCCCTCTGGCCAGCAAAATTGAAAACATCACCTTTCAAGCTCCATCCCACTTTGATCCAGAGCTTATTGTGTCTGTAATACAGTAGATTTATTTTTCATTCTCTCTTTTCTTTCTTTCTCTAACGGATGCAGCTGGAAAGGGTCTCAAAGACCTAAACGTTCCTAAACTGGCAGCAAGCTCTGTTAAATACCTGACATGTCAGAATCACTGCGTAACTTGTTCACTCATCCCTGGTGCACCCCTAGCTTCAGTCAGGCTGTTGTGCAGGAAAAGACAAGACATTATCTCATTTCCACACAGACAGCAGTTCAATGCACGAAGGGCCCAATACCCAAATATGTCACAGCCATTTTGTACGTATTCTGGCCAGTACAGGAGAAACGATCCAGGACCAAGTGAACAGATCAGCTCCAACTGCATGCAGCTCAGAGGCTGGAGGCAGTGTTGTTTTTTCCCTTTGTTAGTTACACCCAACTATAGCCACAAACCATTCCCCCTTTGCAAGAGCCAACAAGACTTCAAAGTTACAGTACCCCTCTCTCCACTTCCTTCTCCTGCAGTTCTCCCTCCAAACACTGTCTCAAGGCACAATGGAAAATCCTGAGGAGGCTGGTGCTCATGTAGCCCACCTGCCTCCCATAGCCTTGCAGTCAAAGGCCTGCAGAGAAAAGGAGCTCACAGATACAGTGGGAAAAGTCAGACAAATGTCGAGTACATCAACTAAACAGGCATCAGTTACCTCCTGAAAAAGGTACCATATTAATAAGCATTTTATTGCTAGAGAAATGCATCTATGGTGAGGTATCAGAGGCAGTGGCAACACTGGTTGCTGAGTCTGGCACCCCAGTTAACAAGGAGGCAGTGGGCAAGGCTACAGGCGAATTATCAGGAGAAATCCTTCTTTGTTATAGCTTATGCTTCCAAGACCAACTCTTAGAACACGTTTCCCCTGCCAGTAGCAGCAGCTTTGTTCCCCATTACATTCCCACAAGTTCATCAAAACTCAGAACAGAAAGGGATCTCCACATTTGTCTGCATATGCCCATCTTAGGGCAACATCAGGCTGAACATGAGATAAGGGGACTGATGGGAAAATCCACTCCAAGGATAGGCATTATTTAGAAGAGATGGAGACAGCACAGACAGAAAAGCACTGGCATAAGAGAAAGAAGACCTTCACCAAGTAGTGCTGTTACAATCAGCGTTTTACATTTGGAGCATAACAAATAAACACAAAAAATTTAAATTGTGAAATCAATAAACTACCAAACATCTGTAACTTTAAAGTTTGAAATTAGTTTGGAAATCTGAACACCTGAAATAAACAGTTTTGCAAATGTCATTCCTAGATCAAGTGAACAATATTGTTGAAGTTTTAAATGAAAAAGTTTCGGCACAGCCCCATGAAGAAGAGCAAGAGGACACTCAATCCTCCCCCAGAGGCTTGCTTGCACAGGGCACATTAAAAACGTGCAGCTGGCATAGCTTTGCACCACATCAGTCCGGATTGTACCACATGGGACCAATTTGGCAGCCATTCTAATGGGAGTCAATGACAGCCACACCATTAGCTCAGAAGAAAAGAAAACTTTCATAAAAAGTCAGCCTGGAAACGCCTGAATAAACTTCAGAGCTCTTAAAACAGTTACTATGGAGTCACTATGGAAACAAGCAATGAGTTAAGCCAAGTGCTAATCTCAGCAAAATACAAAAAAGAATGCTTATAGTCATTTAGCTTCCTTATTGCAAGGCCTGGTGCTCAAACACAAGGCTGGCTTATACCCCAAAGTCCCAGCCACTCTCTCCTTGCTCAGAAATACAGACTAGTATGCAGCTTAGCATACAATTAAAGGATAAATTTATCAAAACAAGACTACAAGTGAAGTACAGTAGCAATGTGGGTCTCCTGCAACCCAGTCCCACACGCACTAGGGGAGAGAAAACACGAGTCATTCCTGCACAAGCGTGGTTTTAAACAGTGGTTTGCAGATTCAGCGAGGAGTCCACAGTCCAAGAGGTAAGTGGGCAAATGCATGCTGTCAATACCCGTCTGCAAGCCTGAGCAACTACAACTTCCCTTCAAGCCTGTCAAGTGCAAAAGACACAAGGAGGCAATTGATACCACTCAATCATGTAATCCACATCACACAGCCTATTTGAATAGTACCAAATGGAATACATTTGTAAGGGTTAATTGCAAGTTCACATTCTCTGCAAGTCACGTTGCTGTTAAGCAGTGGCTGTCAGGACTCTGAGAGAGCAAAGCAGAATCACTCATCTGCAAAGCAGAAAATTCACAACATTCATATGGTCATTACTGCACGTATATAGCTACTTGGTTTTTATTGGGGAGGAAAGAAAGATGAGGCTTTGCAGGGGAAGGACTTAACATTTTCCCTCCCTACCAGCCTGGTACTGAAATAAGCAGGAGATCACGTGGACTAGAAACATTTATGCACTGCTTGCTCTTTAGTAAATAATGGGGAAAGAGTACATGAAATACACTGAAAACAGCTGTTTAAAACATTCAAACCACTGCAGACTTGTTTCTGAACAGCAGCTTAAAGGATTGATACTAGGAGGAAGCAAAGGGGACTCGGAACAAACTTTCAACCTGCAAAACTATGATATTGATCATTTTAGAAAGTCAGGTATTTGATACAGTGAAATTCAACCTGGCTTTCACAAGTATCCCAACACTAACACAGGCAGGATCTGCAGACATGTATATAGCCAACTCCTGAAATATGGTTGCTGCAGCATTATTCTCCTCAGGCAACTCCAGGTAACACATCCTAGTGCTGAAAACCGTTTCTGTGAATACACAGCAGTTTCAGCATCCAATTATTTCCACTCTCCAGTATCCCTACTGGGAGCTCAAAAGCATACCTTAAAGCTGCTCACAATAAAAACTAATGACAGAGCATCTGCATGTGTATGAAAGAGGCACAGCCTGGTGGTGCACTGCCTTCAACATTATTCAGTGACACTGCACCAGGAAAAAAACTCCTTTTCCTGAAAACTTAGTTCCAACAAATTAAACCTTCCCCCAGGTGGTAAACACCCAACTTTTCCCGTTGATGACAGCCGCAATAAAATAGGTATGTGGAAATATTAATGGCACAAATAACAACCCACAAGCTGCTACTTAAAGATGTTATGTGAACTTAAGTAAAATATTGTATATCTCCTCTCAAAATTCAGGTATCAGAAACAAACTGGCATGTGAAGCAAAAAAAAAAAAAAACATTTACGAAGTGCAACTGAACAAAATTATTTCTATAAAACAAATTAGAAAAAGTCAAGGAGAAACAGACATTTGAAGTTCTCAAAAGTAAATTGATTACACCTATGCCCCTAACACCTCCTCCCCATGCCTCCCCCCTCCCCAACTTTGCCTGAATCAGTGTGAGGAGCTTTTCCTTGAGAAAGAATATAAGTTAAACAGCAAAGACAGATTTTGCTTTGTTTCAGTAATTATCCCTCAGATGATAGGATTGGAATTTACTCAACAATTCCTGTGGCCAGAATTTCATCATTCCACAACACATTAACACAAATGCTTTTTCACCCCCTTCTACATTTTCACAGGACACAGGTTAGAGGTGCAGGACTCGTATCACCACTCTGACCCAGTTTCCTGCCAGGTTGCTCATTACTTGCTCATTATCTGTTAAGGTTCTGCCCTTCAGAAAGGGATCAAATGAGTAGCTAATTCATTACTAGTGAAATATCTGATGTTTATTAACAATGTGAGGGTATCTTGCAAGAAGACATCAAGTTCAAATTGTCACATAGCAGTGGATCATAGACTTATGCTGGACACATGATTGAACAAGTGTACAGCTGACTGGTAAATGCAAATTTACGGCCTCTGAGCTTTTAAGAGTCCATTTCTCCAAGTGCTTCATGTAACATCACAGGAGAAGGAGAACATCAAGGCGCTGCAGCATTGTAAACATGAAATGCCAAAGAAGTTATTAAAATAGTATTTTATTTCGTGAATAAAAACTAAAGACAATTAGGATATGGCTCTATTTTTTCTTTTTCCCCATTTCCTTTGAACTATTCTGATCACCTCTTTTTGAACCAAGGCCGTATCTACCATTCCTGTGCTGATCCTGCCACTCACTCTCCAGCTGTCTTAGCATTTCTTGTGTTAGAAGTCCTTCACGCAGCAATCTGTTGGCAAGAGACCCACGTCCATGGCTTTTCAGATCCTCCTGCCTTGTAGCAGATTGATAGGCTTTCAGGTTCTTTGCTCTTCTTTCTCCTGGAACTTCCACTGCAACAGAGAGTGCCTCTGTGGATTTTGCACCATCGTGGTCTGAAATTACCCTGGTATTCCTCTTAGTCCTTGAAAGGGGAAAGTCTTCTGACACAACATCTGCTGTGCCAGGAGCAGCTGCAGATTGTGATGCTCGGATCAGCTTTGTGATGTTGCAGACACCAACTTGTATAATGTCATCTAGTTTCTTCTGAATTTCCCTTACAAGGACAGCATCAGGGAACATATCCATGAAGCGGTAACTGGAGAGAGGCAAAACAACACACAATTAAACCTCTTCATTAAAAGACTGCTGAGTGGGACAAAAATGAGATATGTACTATGTAAAGTAAAAAAAAAAAATAAATTATTACATGTTGCATGGGAAGGCCACTGTATTTTAAGTGGCATTTCAGCTGCTCCGGTCCAGGACCACCTTGTTTCTAACTTTCTCTCTCTGTCAGTCACAAACTGTTCTCTGCAGAACCCATGACTTGCTCCCACAACACAGCTACATTAGCATTTGTCAGGATCCTCTAAAGGGCCAAAGGAGCCCACCACAAACACACGGGCTGGAAGACACTGCTTTTCTAGGACTGTAAGTCATAAATATTAGGAAAAAATAACAATAATTTTCAGGCACAAAGACAATACCTTAACCACAGATAGAGGTCAAAAACATCATGAACAGCTTCAAGGTGTACAAGCTCTTTGATGTTCTTTGGAGCAGCTAATGGCCATTTGGTGTGCCGACAGAGCCAGTCAAATGTCAGAGGCTCATTTCTACTGAACTGTCTTGCAAACTGAAAAACAAAGATTCAGCAAAGTCCTCAATTAGGAAGGAAGAAATCCTAAATTAGTTAAATTCCCTTGGGTCTGTACACACAATACTGCAGAAAAATATCTGCTTTGTTTTACACAGCCCAAATACCACACATTCCTTTACTTAATTACTCAACACAGGAGTCACCTCTCCTTTTCAGAGCCTCATTAACACAATTTGTCCATGGGCCATGCACAGAGTTAAGCAACAAAAGTATAGAGCTATCCACAAAAGGGTAACACTGAAGACATATGATTTCATTGAGCAAAGCAGATGGACTTTGTCTTTTTTTTTCTTCTCGTGCACCTATGCTGTTAATTATCTTGTTTCAGAATCTCCAGGGTTGAGAAAACGTTAAATGTGTTCCCTGACTTTTGAAACACACTGTTCACAATGCAAACAGATTAATCTGCACTAGAAATCAGCCATTCTGAAAATTAGACATCTCAGCTCTTTCACTAACAGATAAACAAACCAAATAACATTTACATTTAAAATTTTCAGAGGCATTGACGACTTGACCTAAGCACTTCTTAACTGGCTGATACCAAAGTTCTTTTGGCAAGGAATGGGACTTAAATTCACAGGCATTCACAACATCCCTCTGACATGACATTATGCTCCTCTGCACCTTCATTACTTGGGATCTGAATGCTCAGCATTTTCTTAATGAAGCACATCTTTTTTCAACTCCAATCACTCAATTTCTAAAGAACATTATTAGCCATTTCTGAAAAGCACATCTAATGTCTGTGACACAAAGGCACATATCAGTTTTATTTTTATTCTGCTTTATTAAAAATGTCTAATGCAGTCTCTAAAAGGGGACAAAGGTGACACTAACAAAGTAAGAGTCTCAAACAAAATTATTAATCCTAAAAAACTTAAATTGGCTGACTACAAATTCCTCAAAATAATCACTCCAGGGGCACAGTGGAAAACAGTTCATCCAGGTCTGAAAAGTGAAATGACATAATTCTGAGAACAACTTACATCACTCAGGTTTTAATCTATGTAACTGTATTATAACATCAGCAACCACGTTTAACCCCACATTCTTTTCTTTTGTTGACAAGCAGTAAGCAGTGGTATCTTAGTTTTTAAGGATAACTTTTAAACACAGTGTAATGCTTAGCAGTGCACATGTCTATGTAACACAATTCTGATCTCTCTCAGTTCAAAGATCACCTGCAAAGCAAGCAGTAAGGTTCTCTGAGGCAAACAGCAGAAAAAGTATCCAAACTTTAATTCACAAAATGAGAATCGGTTGTCAGAGGTTATAAGCTTTGACCAATAAAAATAGTGAAAAATGCAATTAAAAAATCCAAAACATCTCCACCTATTTTGTATTACTACCTGTGAGCACTTTAAGAATCCTCTCAAATGATATAATGGCAAACCCCACAATAAATATAGCACCTAGATACAGTCTCAATGCTTCAAGACCCACTTTCTCTCATATAAATACCGCATCTTTTGGAGGAAAAAAAATAACTGACCTTCAACAACATGGTACACACAAAAGGCTCTTTTCTGTTCAAGGGTGCAGTGCAGAAGACATAGCGTGATCGCAAGTTTAGTGGAATGTGCTGAATCATATCTGCTAGAAATTTAAAGTCATCAATGTTGCAGACAAAGTAAAGCCCATCAACTTGTGAGAGACTCACAAAAATATCCTGCAAAAATATAACCAAATTAAGAGGATGTTATTACAGCAGAGGGCTGTTAAACTTTGTATTACCAAACCAAAATAATGATTTATTGTTTCAAAGGCTAATTACACTGAAAGAACAGCTAAAAATATCAAATTTGACCACAGTAACAGTGCAGGAGAGTTCCCTCTCCTCTTTTAACAGGATTGTCATTAAATTCTCTAAGACAGAGTCAGAGAAGAAGACATAACACACTGTTTATTTAAGCATTTTCAATTAGCCTCCTAAGTAATAAATGCAGTGTTCTGGAAGTGTACATTTTAGTTACAAAGAACACCACCACAGGAACCATTTACTGCTATGTTTAGAACTTGTTCCAGGTTTGGCACTTACCATGACCCAAAAAGCTAACTTTACAACATAAAATGCAATAATTGAGGTACTTTTAGCCCAATATCAAGAAGAGATCTATTTTAGCAAGAAAGAAAACACAAGATAAATACAGTATTGCAATAGAAGGCTTCAAATAATACCTGAAACCTATCCAAGGTTTGGGAGAAAAGAGATGCCACTGCACATTGCAGGGGGAATTTTTTTGGCACCCAAAATTATTTCTCTAGTGTAAATCTTTGAAAGATTTTTCGAAAGATATTTAAAGAAACCCTGAGCTTCTTAATTAAATACGTGACTGAATACTTAAAGAGATCAATACTAATACCGGGTTTTTATATTCACGTTTCCATGCTAGTCCAGAAATTCTCAATAGTGAAATTTTAAAGTTGTGCTGTTACCCTACCAGCCTAAGCCTTCCAGGAGATCTCCAAGTATAATCTTTTATCTTGAGGTGAGAAATCCTACACTGTGCTACATAACAGCACATCAGCAGAGAACAATACACATTTAAATTCATGAAAGCTGCTAAGCATTTCTCAGTGTACTAAAAACTGTGACACTGTTTTTTAAATACAGCATTGGAAGATTAATTTCTACTTTAAAAGGTTTAGGCACTTCCAAAAATTCTACTATTCAGCTAATGATGAGATCAAGTAGATTCCACAAAATCTGTTTCCTCAAAGTCAAGCATACACTGTTGTACCATAAAGTCCACAGAAACAGGAAAAAAATCGAGTAGCTCTCAGATGTATAGAAATCTGTTATAACTAGCACAGTTTCCCAGGAATTTTCAAATAAATGTATCAAATTTCAACCTCTAGTATTTTCAGCCTCAGACCAAAAAGTCTACATTTAAAATACAGGAAAGGTGAAATGAGAAAGGTTGTTGCACACTCTTCAACACACGTAAGCATATTTACACGCTTTGACAGGTTTCAAGTTTATTATAACACAGAAGAGTTAAGCATTCTAATGGTATTTGCAGTCACTGCTGTAGTAGATAGAAGAATCCAACTGATAAAGATACATACAAGGCTGACTGTTAGGTTCCCAAAGTGCATGTTCATACAAAAGCAGTGACTATAAGCGATGCTTAGTTTTTAAAGCAGAAGGTAATATTTTAATAATTCTTACAATTAGATTGGATAGAGTGGCATCAGGGAGGTGGTAAGCAAACATTTCTATCTGCTCAGGAGTAGGATGTAGGCCTGCTGCCTAAAAGGGAAAATACAGAAAAAAATTTCCATTAATTCTCAATATTGTTCTAGAGTTAGTGCATTAGAAACAACATGCAGAAAGACAAAATGCAAGAAACCAAAGCACCCTATAGAGTCCAGTTTATTTACCACCCCTGCCTAGAACTTAAGAACTTTCATGTTTGAGCTTTTAATTCTTAAAAGAGCAGCTTCAACATAAACGCAATACTGCAAGCCTCCAAAAGGGACAGATACTCAAGTCACTTTGCATGACACAACCCATTTTTATTACTTACTGGCAAACAGACACAAGGAAAAGTACTTTGGGATCAGACCACAGTAAACCAGCTCCAGAGCACACCTGTACAAACTAGGTACTGAGCCTCTCACCTTCACAGGGCGCACAGGCTCATTCAAAATTTCCTTCAGCTGCATGAGGTCTTCATGATGCATTGTAGTGACTTCTCCTTGTTTGAAGGATGAGCCGTAACGCCCAGCTCTGCCAGCAATTTGTAGAGCCTGAGAAGTTGTAATGGAGTCTATTTCCTTTTCTCCCTTCTCATTGATAGTTGGCTTTACTATAGAGTTAAAAATTATTCTTCTTATACACCTGAAATATTTTAACAAAACCAAAGAGGAATCCTTTTTGCAGATTGTTTCCAATATACAACCTACTACAGAAGAATGAAAACTTTTTTTTTTGAGCTTTTTGTCCCTCTGTACATTAAGGGACCACAAACAGTACCTATGGACACAGCATATTCAAAAGGGAAGCATAAGTTTTCCAGTTAACTGCAGGAGAATCATTACCCCCACACATATCAATCGTGTTCTAATAGGGTCCCAACCCACTCCTCATCTGCCTCAGCAGTTTAAAGCAATATGACTGCATCATCTTCAGCAACAAAATACATCTGAAACTGGACCGAACTTACCCTACGTTTCAGAAATGCAAGAGACTAATACTCTGACAACCTAGCATATCCGACTCCAGTGAATCAAAAGGATCTTAACAGTGCCTACTATCATGCAGAATTAGGCCAAGTGAGCCATTCAATTCTTAGAATCAGTTTTTAAATTAATGCTTAGTTCTACCCAATCAAATTGAACGGTACTTCAGAATTAAAAACTTATGTACTGTGTTATCTAGACATAGCAGATATCTAGCCATATTAGTCAAACTGGGGAGAAGCAAGTGAGGATATTAATGCAGGTATCACACCCACAGAAAAAAATAATCATACCATAACCTGCTCCAAGTACTTACAAATTGAGTCCCATTCCAATTGCATCTGTAGCAACTAAAATTTTGCATGGATCATCAGGATCATTGAATTTCTTTGCCTGTTCAAGTTTTGTTCCTAAAACAGAATGACAAAACACTTCACATAGCAAACTCTTCTTACAAAACAAAGACAATGTATCACTAAGCCTCATGCCTTTACAATAGGCTGAGGGAAAAAAAATAATTGATAATTGATTGGTATTTGGCTGTTGTTGGGGAAAGGGGGCAGGAGGGATTTACATCATTCCCAGAGCTGTGGATGGACCTCATTTAATTACATCTATCTGAAAATCAATAATAAGTACATAATAAAGGTCTAATCCCAAGATTAAAGCACTAGTCTATGAAAGTTGATTAACTATACAGAGATGCAAAAATAGGGAAACTTGTATTGCTTAATTCTAATTTTTTCTAAGAAAGTGGCAAAAAGCAGTATGTTCCCTTAAAAATAAATGGAAGAGTGCTTTACCTGGTGGTAGACTGCCATATATGACAGCACATTCTAATCCTCTGGCTTCAATCTGTCGACTGATAGAATAAATGTCATTCTTACTGAAACAGACAATGCAGTCCCCAGGACGGAGATTATCTAAAGATTCTAAGGCATAATCCAGGACAGTAAGAGGAGTGAGTCTCTTGTAGTTTCGGACCTAGAATCAAAGGAGTTGTCAAAGATACTATTTTTTTAAAAGAAAAATCCCTGTGGAGTATCAGCCAGCATGGTTATTATCACAATTGATTGTAACTCTCTCACAGTCCTGACCAGGGATAATTACTGGGGAGAAGCTGACATACACCTTATGCATTTGCATAACTGCAGCACTTCCCAAGCTGCAAACTATATGGCCTTTTCAAGAAACAGAAGAACTATACATTTTTACATGTAAACTAGATTCAAGAAAAGAAGTATACAGTCTGTGTGGCAATTCTACCAAGAAATTATTCCTGTTTTCAGTCATATCAATGCTGTAACTACTCCCCTTTCAGAACTACACACCCCACCACGCACAGATATACAAAGCTACAGTTAATTCACCATGAAAACATGCAGGCTGGACTTCCTTAGCACTAAATTTTATGTTTTCAAATACCCTTCACAAAGGAGTCTTCCCAAGGAAAAAAAAAATATTTATGACCATAAAGTTTGGTTTCAGAGATCTTTCAATCACTTTTTTCTGGAGGTGTTAGTTTTTTTATGTCCCTTCCTTCACCATATGGAGAATAACTATCAACAGATCCAGCAACCTCAGCAAACATGAGGGCACTGTGCCCTCCAGGAAGAACAGAACTGTAAAGAAAGATCCTGAACAGCTGTAGCATTCCCCGAGGGGACTCAGCAAAGCACTTACCTTCTTTAAGCAAAATAATAGCACTAAAAAAAAAAAAAAGAAGAAGAAACAACTTTGTAACATCTCCTTTGGTTTAGAAGAACTGAGAAACATGAATGCCTGCAAGAACAACTTTGATCAACCCACTAAAGACCCTAAATTTTTGCCTGTTTTCCAGCAAGAGGAACCTGATCTGTTCCTAACTTTACAGAATTAAAAAAGCTTACTTCAACTTCTTCCCCTGTAGTGTACATGAGCTCTGTCACCAAGTCAATAGCAGCAGCTTCCCCACAAACGTGGATTTCTTCTGCACACAGTCCTGAACAAGATCCAGTGAAATAAAATGCAAAATGTTACCTATTTATAGACAACAGTAGCTTTAGCTGACTTCTGTGACCCAAGAATCTTACTTTGCTTGCTAAACATATCAACAAGGACCGTATTTCACCTCCCATAATACACTACTTCCTTAGAGCTGCTCTTGATCTCATACCAGCAAGTGATGCTTGGAAATCTACCAGTATAACAATCAGAGCAGTTAATATATTGTTGCACCATCTCAGCCAAAGCAAGAGGTACCCTCAACCACTGAACAAATGGAGCAAAGCTTTGAGTATGTTTTTACTATTAATGTATTGCTAACTACCAAAGCAAACCATAGCAGAACTGAAGAGCTTTGTTTTCTGTGTGACCTAAAATTCTGAATGTGGAGCCAGAATAGAAAAAGTAAAAAAAATAGGACATAGAACAGTGAAAATTACCCTGTTAAACTTAGCATCCAAAGCAGTGAAGGGAAGGGTGGGGGAGATGGGGGGTGGGTGTCAGTAAGATTTCAAACTTCTGTTCAAAATCTCAGAAAAAAAGTTTTAAAAATTCCCCTTGAAAAATGCTAAAATTATTGAAAGAAGCATTCTTCTAAGAACTTGCTGTGAGAAGACATATGAAGAAAAAACACTTTTATTTTGCATCACATATTGTGACTGCTAAGCGTAGTGTGCCATTCATAGTCACAGTAAACTAGTTCATTGTCAACACAAACAAGCTTACCTAGAAGAGCTCTTGTCCAAGCCCACCCTCTGGCAGGATCTCTGATCATCTGAATTTCATCAATCACAGCAACTTCATCTTAAAACAAAAAAGCAAAATATGATGCACTAAGGAAGAGCATCTAGAACAGCAATACAACACAGGAAGGAACTTGAAGGCTTTCTAAAACAGATTACTCAAATCAAGTCAATCCTCTATCACCAAAAAGCTATTCTGAGATGATCCAGGTTTTATTAACTGCTCTAACGTAGTTCAGAAATTGTTCAAATAAGTGAAAAGGAATAGCTCAGCCACTTCAGAGTCCAAGCAACAATACACGTAAAGATACCATAGATATGACTGAAACAATTATGTATACATACAAGGTGTATTAGTGCTGCACATTTCAATGGTACAAGCAATATGAGGAGCTTGTCTGGCATCTTCACTGGCATACACACGCTCTTCTCCTGTCACCAAGTCACATGGCACATTCTAAATAAATTCAGAAAACTCATGTTAAGTTCCTTCAGTAAAACAGAATCTCCTTTTCAAAGGGGAAATAAAAATCAGTTTCTTAAACTAGCTCTAAGACAGTATAATGGAAGCTATCCCGAAATAACTACTCAGCTTTCTGAGACTTGTGCTTTGTATTTAAGCCCTATCAGACTGAAGGGTACAATGAAGAGGTAGTATCTGTAATTAGATACTCTCTCCTATGCCTGCAGGAGATTATGTCTTCCTCTGAGCATTTCAGAGCTGTCACATCTGCAACAGAAGAACGGTTACAAGAGCTGTAGTACAACAGGCTCATAAAGCAAGGCCCAACAGTGAACAAGCCTTGCAGGCTCCAGCCTTTTCCAGTTCATTTGGGGATTGCCCTGTTGGGTGTGTTACCTGCTGCCTTACACTCACACAGCAAGAGTTCATGAAGACTAGCTGTGCAAGAAAGAGAGCAGGGGCCACCACACCCTGTCAGCTTTACACTTGCCAAATCTCAGGCAGATGGCTGCTCCTTCCATACCTAAGCCACCTGCAGACCCACGCAGGAAGCCCTGTTTAAGCCTCAAGGGCTGCATATGATCCTTGAGCTGCCAAGTGAAAAGTCCTCACACTCACTGAATACATGGGAAAAAAAATGCTGTAACTACTAAGAAGGAACATGCCTACATGGTATCCACATTCACTGCGTGGTACACATTACAGTTATCTCCTAGGACAAGCCAATTTTTCTGAAGTATTACTTTGATAAACCAGTAATAGTAATTACAAACGCTAAATCATAAAGAAAAGGAAATCACAAGATCATTTGGCAAACACTACTGTACATGCACACTATGCTGCATTCACGTGATATGTTACTGTACAGAACTGGTGTGGTTCTGTGCACTGGAAACACACTGGTGAGGAGCTCTAAATAAGATGCTACAAACAATAAAAGGAAAGTACTAATGAAAGCTTCCTCTGGGGAACTGATACAGGGCACTGCTCTTCAACTCAACACATCTGAACCTGCAGAACTTTTTATTAGATAGTTGAGTGAAATATATTTAAACATTAAAACAGAAGGTTGAGGGGAGTTAAGCAAGGGTAATTTCTTAAGTACAAGCTAAAATAAAAGTCATGGACAAAAGAAACCACGGTTTCCACACTGAAAAAGCTAATACTAGAACCTGGCTAAACCCAGGGAGCAAAAAATTACAGGAAAATGGAGGTAGGTTACGGGGATGATTACATAGCACATACTTCGGGGAAAGTGATGTTCCATTCTGCACACCTAAAGCACAAATGCACAACTGGTATTCAATGAGCTGACACAACTGCAAAGCAAAAGCACCCATTCAAGCACACTGTTTCATCGACTACCTTAAACAACTACAGTACTTCACAAATATGCATTCATGAGTGTTCCAGTACTAAGGATGTAGGTAATTAATATAACATACTGACAGCATCATTACTCTTTTGGAAGATCTCATGAGCCAGAAGTTTTAGTGGACCACAGTATATTGCAGATTTTGCCGACAAAAATCTCTGGATAGCATGGTAAGTTTTTCCACTGTTTGTAGGACCAGCATGGAATATTATCTTTCGCTGAATAGCCCTGGCATCTGGATACCTAAAACATACACAAAAAAAGCAGATCTGTTTAACATTTATCTGGTGTTCCTGATACTGATTTGGGGGAAATTGCAAATTAGCTTAAACATTTACATATTAATAGACTTTTTAATGTGTGTTCAAAGCAGAAAGACCAAGTTCTTAAATAGAGACAATATAAAGAGGTTACAATGTCTTATAGATTCACCTTCTAAATCATACAACACTTTCAAAGACTTAGAGTGGAACTCACAGAATGCTTAAAATAATTCTCATTACTGTGGTCTCTCTCCTTGGGTACCATTTTAATGCACTGGTATGCTACCTCATAAACAGATACAGCCAGAAGACAACTTTCTGGAAAGGCAATACCAACTCAGCAACTTTCATAGCTGATATAATCTTATTTTCCTTTTAATTGATTGCTACATATCTTATAAAATATTGCAACAACTTAAAACACACTGACCAGTTGGGTGGCAATCTTAAATCACTAATCTTGCGCAGATCGTCCATACAGTCCAGCATTGGAAAGATCTGCTTTGCATGCCTCAGGAAAAATGGAAAGAGATCATCCACATGACCTAGAAGACAAAGCCTTTTAAGAAAGTTTGCATGCTTGTCTGAAGGTGTGTATCTTCACAATAAACTTTTAAAAAAAATCTACTATTTCCACCACGCACTTACGTAATTCTTTCGACTTCTGGCTCTCTGCAAAGTTCAATAATTATCACAATGGCAGAAAAGTAAACTAACATGAGTACACGGACTCATTAAGCAATGCAATAAACACAATAGTATATATTTAAACAAAAAAAAAAAGTCTCATTTCAGTATATTCACCCTGGTTAGCCTATATTCACCCTGGTTAGCCTAAATGTCTACAGGACTTCTGAACAAGATGAGAAGCTATGGAAAAGATGGATGAGAAATTCCTTTTCTGTCCTAAGATTTTAGCCTTTTCTTCCTAAATTCATATGCTGCCTTGGAATAAAATAAAATAAAAGCTTCTAAAATGCTTTTACAAATAGAGAAAAACAGAATAGTGTGCAGCTTCCCTAAGCTACTAAGACTTAGGATGCTGATTCAAAATTGTCAGTCTCCAATACCTAGGTGAGAAAAGAGAAACAGAAAAATCAACTCAGAAGCGACACCCATATTCACTCATCTGAATGTTTGCAGAGTAGGCACATGGCCTTAAAGATCTCATTTCAGGTCACATGCCAATGGCCCAGCACTCATAGTACTTCAAAGACCCATCTGGATCTAAAAAACTGTTATTATCAAACACACAAACACAAAACCAAAAGCGGTGTTGTTGGTGTTGTTTTTTTTCAATTGAGATTTAGTATTCAATGAATCAAAATTATTGTGAAAAATTTAAAGAACTTCAAAACTGTAGTATTTTCATTTATTATCATTGGACAAGAAAAACTCGGCTAAAAAATCTTCAAATCCACCAAAATAAATGACCCTTTACACTCCTATATATGTGAGCTTTAAGGCATACATAAATGTTCATATAATAACCATTAAGGCATAAATAACATGTTCATATATAAAGTAAATAAGGAGTGGAAGTGAAGAAATCGCATAGAAGATTTTATGCACAATTATATAAAAAGACATTTTAAATATCCTAAGACAGTAAACATTTAAAATCTAGATATTTACATTTTTTGGCAAAACTAATGGCCACTGTAACCTTTAAATTGCCATCATTAAAAACACACACAGTATGCCAAAGTTCTGCAGCCCAAATTGTGGAGAAGGCCGTTTCTGCTGTTATCTGCTAGCAACACCTCTAAGTAAAGTGCTGTTGG